>CM060196.1:67478638-68103638 GCA_030549335.1 Pontederia crassipes | reverse complement strand
CCACCGACAAAACTCCAGCCAACCACCCTCCAGCGAACCCTGCAGCCACCGTCAACTCCAGCGACCGGCCGCCTCCGCCGGCCGATGCTTCCTTGGTCGACAATCTCCCCCTTGGTATCTCTCCGGCCGCTCTCTCCCTCTATCTCCTGACGCTCTTTCATTTTCTCTCTCTCCGGCCAACTCTTCGACCGACCTCTCTCTCCGGCCAACCGTCTCTCCGGCTTCTCCTCTCTCTGGCCAACCGCTCTACCACCTCCGGCCGACCATCCCGCCGGCCACATATCTCTCTCATCCAGTCTCTCTCTATCTCTACCTCCCCTCTCTCACTATCTGTCGGCAACACAAATTCCGGTGACCTGTCGTTCACTGCCGCTGACCTTCTGCTCTTTCCGGATTTCTGCCCCTCTTTGTTCTCGGCAGCCCTCACTCTCTCCTCTCCGGCACACTCCTTCCGACATTCGTCTCAGTTCAGTTCTGAGTATAGTGACTTCAGTCACATTTCTTAGTGCATGATGTTTTATTATCTATGTAATGACTTTTCTTATCTGGTGACTTTTTTATTTCAACTTTGATTTCATATTTATTTCTCGTCATATGCTCATATCAATCATGGAAATATAAATGCCATCGATTTAGGGGGAGAAAAAGTAAAATACGCATAAATGTAGGGGGAGCTTGTTCATTACTTTCTATGTAAAACTTGCATTTCATTTCCTTTCTTTCTTTTCCTTATAGTCCAATTAATTTGCCATGATAAAAAAAGGGAAGATTGTTGAATTCTATGTTTTGATGATAACAAATTAAAATGGACCTAAAAGTTACTAATCTACTCTCAAGTGATGATAATACAGGTGTAGGATTTGATATGAACAGATTTGCAAAAGAATTCGGCAAATTAAAAATTGAAAGAAAAAGTTTCAGACACGACCGATCGACCGACCGGTCGATTGATATTCGATGGAAGGAAAGACGACAAGATGCCGGTCGACATCGAGACTATACTGGTCGATAGACCGGTTGACAGCAATATAGATCGATCGACGTCGAGACATTACCGGTCGTTGTATCGGTCGAAGGACTGGTCGATTGGACAGCGTCAAAGCACAGAAATGTGACAACGGTCACATAGACCGATCGACCGGTCCATCCCAGCAGTCGATCGATCATTCAGTCAAATGAACAGTAACGGCTAGAATTTTTAGGAGAAAATTGGGGGAGACCTTTTGAAAGAATTCTCACCCCTAGGAGCCTATAAAAAAGTACCAAAGCCTGAAGAAAAATTATCCAAGCAAGAAAGAACATCCTAGATCTCCTCTCAAGTTTTTGAGCATAGAATTGCAAATTTCTTCCCTTTTCTTTTCTTAGTCTTGAGTGTGAGAAAATTTTTTTGTAAAAGAATAGAGTCAGAGGAAACATTTCTTTTCTGAATCTAGTGAGATTGAGAGCTCCTTGTATAGAGGTGTGCCTAGCCTCTTGAGCAGAGAAGAAGGCGTGATTGTTTAAAGAGGGTTGTTCTCTCCTACAAGATAAGCGAAAGATAGTGAATCTCCGGCGGTCTCGAGGTCGAGAAGTCGGAGCGGGGACGTAGGCCAAAGTATTGGGGTCGAACCTCGTCAACATATCATGGCTTCTTATGTTTGTTATTTATTCTTCATCTACGCATTATCCTTATTTGCTTGTGATCTTTTTTATCGGTTTTCTTCGAAGGTGAATGTTTAGAAAATTTAATTTCACCAATTCACCCCCCCCCCCTCTTGGTGCTTTCGATTCTACAGCCTCTCTCTCCGTATGATTCTTCCATTGCACTCTAACAATAGGTATCTCACGTCTGTGTAACTATCGCACCTCACGTGCTAATATCTGAGCGGACTCCTCCCGATATGTCATATTCTCATTTATATCCACCGGTTGTGCCTCAATCTGCTGATCTTCTCTAAGCAAATACTTTTAAAGCATCGATATGTGGAACACATTATGAATATTTGCTAATGATGGTGGCAAGGCAAGGCGATAAACCACGGGTCCTACTCTCTCAGTCACCTCGTAGGGTCCGATAAATCTGGGACTCAACTTTTCTTTCTTTTCAAAATGAAGAACACCTTTCCAAGGAGAAATCTTGAAGAAAACTTTATCTTCGACTGCATATTGTCTCTCTCGTCTTGACTTGTCCACTAGTGCTTTTTGACGATCCTGAGCTTTCTTTATTCTTTTTCGTATAATGTCAATCTTGTCCACGGTCTCCTAAACTAAGTCCACATCCGTCAGTTATCTTTCACCCTCATCATCCCAACATATGGGGATACGACATCTTCGGCCATACAAAGTCTCAAATGGCGCCATGCGAATGGTGGATTGATAACCATTATTATATACAAACTCGGCCAATGCTAAATGATCATCCTAACATCCACCATGATCCATCGCACTAGCTCTCAACATATCCTCTAATATTTGTATCGTCCGCTCAGCTTGTCCATCAGTTTGTGAGTGAAAAGCTGTACTAAAATGCAACTTCGTCCCTAAGGACTCATGTAACTTCTTCCAACATCTGGATGTGAATCTAGGGTCTCTATCAGAAATAATGACTTTTGGTATGTCATGTAACCGAACAATCTCATCTATAAACAATCGTGCCAACTGCTCCAACGAGTAAGTAATCTTGATGGGTAAGAAGTGTGCTGATTTTGTCAATCTATCCACTTTCACCCTCACAATATTATGACCCTTCTTAGTGACTGGCAATCCTGTCACAAAATTCATATTAATCTTTTCCCACTTCCACTCAGGTATAGATAATGGATTCAACTTATCACAAGGAGCTTGATGTTCAGCCTTAACTTGGTAACATACTAAACAGTGAGATACAAACTCAGCCACATTCTCCTTCATTCCCGGCCAAAAGTAATTTTGACGTAGATTTCTATACATCTTGGTGCAACCTGGATGTAATGAATATGTTGCATTATGACTTTCCTGCATCACTTCATCTCTCAAGTCATATGCTCTAGGTACAAATAATCTATCTTGATACATGAGAGTTCCGTCCTTACTTACATGATAATGCTTTTCACCACGATCAGCCTTTAGTTGATCCATAAGTATAAAAGTGCCTATGTTAACCTTCTGTACCTGTCGAATCCTATCCAATAACACTGGCCTCACACGGAGGTTGCACAATAAACCTCCATAGCCATCCACTCTCAAGTGGCAAATCATCCTCGTAAGCTCCTCAACAGGAGAGACCACACCTAAGTCCTCTAGTGTCCCACCATCCCTGAACTTTCGGCTCAGCGCATCAGCAACTACATTTGCTTTTCCTGGATGATACTCCATTGTTAGGTCATAATCTTTAATGAACTCCATCCATCTTCGTTGTCTCTGATTAAGTTCTTTTTGTGTCTTCAGCTCCTTCAAACTTTTATGGTCAGTGAAAATCTAGACATGCTCGTCATATAAGTAATGTCTCCATATCTTCAACGCAAATACTATAGCCGTCAACTCTAAATTATGAGTAGGATAATTGACTTCATGATGTTTCAACTTTCTCGATGCATAAGCAATTACCTTCCCATGTTGCATCAAGACACATCCAAGTCCTTGATTGAAGCATCACTATAAACCACAAAATTTTCTCTACCTTCTGATAAGGTCAAAATTGGTGCTGACACCAATCTATTCTTCAATTCTTGAAAGCTGCTCTCGCACTTCTCTGTCCAAACAAATTTGGCATTCTTCCTTACCAACTGAGTAAGTGGTCCAGCAATGGTAGAGAAACCCTACACAAACCTCCTATAGTAACCTGCCAATCCAAAAAAACTATGAACCTCTCTTGCATTTCTTGGTGCTTCCCACTTTACAATAGCTTCTATTTTGGAAGGATCAACTAGCACTCCTTCAACTGATATGACATGCCCCAAAAACATCACTCTATCTATTCAGAATTCACATTTGGAAAATTTAGCAAACAACTTGTTCTGCCTCAAGGTCTCTAACACTGCTCTCAAGTGTTGTTCATGTTCACTTTTGAAAGATGAATAGATTAGAATGTCATCAATAAATACAATGACAAACACATCAAGAAATTTTCGAAGTACCATATTCATCAACCCCATGAATGTTGCAGGAGCATTCGTCAATCCAAATGGCATCACCAGAAACTCGTAATGCCCATATCTAATGCAAAATGCGGTCTTCTTCACATCCTCATCTCTGATCCACAACTGATGATATCCAGACCTCAAGTCTATCTTGGGAAGACCTTCGAACCACACAATTGATCAAACGAATCATCTATCCTCGGTAAGGAATATCGATTCTTTATGGTCACCTTATTCAACTGTCTATAATCAATGCACATCCTCATTGAGCCATCTTTTTTCTTCACAAATAGTACAGGAGCTCCACAAGATGACACACTAGGTCGAATAAAACTCAAATCAAGCAACTATTGTAATTGCTTCTTCAACTCCTCCAGCTCAACAGGTGCCATTCTATATGGAGGAATGGAGATTGGTGCTATACCTGGAATCAACTCTATTTCAAAATTCATCTCTCTTTGTAGTGGTAGACTAGGCAATGCCTCAGGAAAAATATCAGGAAATTTCTGAACAACAGACAGCTCTTCAAGCTTAGGTGACTCACGATTCAAATCATGAATATGAGCTAAGTAAGCATCACACCCTTCAAGTAGCATTGTTCTAGCTACCATAGTGGATATCACATAAGTGTGTAACATTCTCCTATCACCCCTGAAAATTACCTCATCACTACAAGGCAATGTCAATTTCACTTCTTTAGCAAAACAATCCACTACCGCCCGGTAAGTGGAAAGCCAATCCATGCCTAGAATGACATCAAATCCTTGTATGTCTATAGCAATAAGATTAGCCAGAAATTCTTTATCACATATCACAAGTACACATTCGTTGTATACTTATCTAGCAATCAAAGCATCGCCTGAAAGTAGGACAACAGACATGTCAATGGATAAGGAAGAAGGCTCTATATCCAACAATGATCCACATGCATATGAAACAAATGAATATGATGCACCAGGTCAAACAAGGTAGTCATATACTTCTTATTTATGAGAATTGAACCTATAACCACCTCAGGACTGACGGCTGCCTCCTCACAAGTCATGGCATAAACTCTAGGTTGTCCTCTTGTACTAACTCTCTGTCCACTGGCTGCATCGGCAATAGCTTTTCCCTTATTAAGGGAACTAGTATATGGAGTCCTCCCTGCTGTATCAGCCTGTCGTGGAGCAATGCGTGGCCCACCATGAGCATAAGAAAATTGAGTACTAGTTGTCGACCTATTACATTCATATTTCTTATGTCCTTTCCCACCACAATTATAGCAAGTGACTGCTTTGTTCCCACCTAACCAACATCTACCTGCATGATGCTTACCACAAGTAGCACACAATACCACATCTCTAGTTTGATCTCTCATTTGAAAGCCCTGGTCTTGAGTCCTGAAATTAGCCATCTGATCACCTCGCCCTCCAGTCATGCTAGGCATCCCTCTAAATGATGATGGCTGAAAGTATGTATCCACTCTTCCTCTTTTTGAATTGAAGTTATCTTGGCCCATTTCTTGTCGCTTTTTGTTGTGGTTTGCTCACATTTTGCCTTCCTCCACTTGCTCCTCAGCCTTAAGTGCCAAATTCTTTGCTTCCACATATATTCTACATTCAATGCAAGCAATTTGAGTTTTGATTCTATGTGTCAGCTTCTCCAGGTAAATGATTTTTTTCTCCTCATATGTGGACACCAAACCTGGACAAGACTTACACAACTGTTCAAATTTGATAGTGTAGGCAGCCACTGAATCATCCTCCTGTCTCAAATTTATAAAGTCTGACTTTCTTAGCATTATGTGAAACTGGAATGTAAAAACTGCAGAATTCCTTCTTGAAGTCCTCCCATGTCCAGGTGGGTTCATATTCTTCATATTTTTCCTCCCAACAGGATAAGGCACCCTCAGTCAATAAGAACTCAATGCATGTCATCTTCTAAACCCATCATCTTGGACACGCATTCCAATTGTTTCAGCCATGCTTTAGCCTTAGCAGGATCTTGCTCCCCTTCAAATTCAATAACACCATTCAACTTAATTTGGCGCAACAGTAAGTCAATGCGGCTAGGCAATGCCTCAACTTCAGGGGCAAGTGGCATAGATTCTCTAAGTTGTGTTAGTGGCTCGACTCGGATCTCATCGCAAGTTCCTCCCGCATGGGAGCCAACTCCGGTCTCAGATCTTCCTGAAATGTCCACTCCAACACGACCTCTCTGTCGGGTCGTGGGCGCCATAATGCATTTAATATCACAAACTTCCTTAGTGCATCCCATAAAATCTAATCGCTAAAATCATTACTTAATAACTCATTATAACAATATATCTACCCATCATACTTCCTGGCACGATGGTTCCTTTAAGCATTTAGCATATAATTCCATCCATATCAATATCCCATTAATTTTATTCACTAACAACAATCTTATAACATAACATAAAGTAATTCAACATAGTGTTGTCTCCTATGTTCTAGTTCATATATATAAGCACATAGCATGAATTCACAATGCAATTTCATAAAAAATTCATATGCAATAATACATACACAAATATAACATGCAACTACCCATTTCTACCCACACTCCGTGAATTGGATCTTGTGCCTAAGCTCTAATACCATAACTTGTGACGCTCTACTACTTCTTTTGGCGCCATAAGGAGTGAAACCGAAAAATCAATCGTTTAAATTTGAATTAAAAACTTCAACGAAAACCATGTTTCAAAATAAACTAACTCTGAAAATTTCCAAAAATTTCGGCATGACATATGCGTAAATTCGTCTATACGTCATATACAATAATTCATATAGTTCTCGTTTCAACGATTAACTTTAAAACTATAATCATCACAGACAGTTATAAGGTCATTCTTGGCAATTCATCATATAGCTAAAATCGTGGGACGCATGTCCAAAATAGTTTGTCTCAAGCTCGCCTTCGAATCAAAATCACGAGCCAGATGCTTGTAAACCATATGACGTGAGCGTCCTTCGCTCCACACAATTATCCATCATTTCCAAAATCTTTCAAAACATTCATCAAGTAATAAGTGCGTATAGAAAGCTCAATGAAACACAAAATTAGCCATTCAATAATCACGCCTCTCACACATGCTCATTTCCTAGCCCCTTTACATTTTTTATTTCATGCTATGCAAGCTTTCATTCATCACCTGAAAAAAAAATAAACAGGAGGAGTGAGCATAAAGAGGCTCAGTGAGTAAAATGACTATCTTAAATATTAAAACACCGAAGAAAAAACCAACCTTTTCATTTCAAAAATTATTTCAACCCCTTTTCATTTCGCTAAGAAAATTCATTTAAATAATTCTCATACCGAAATGAATGCCATGGATGCACAATGCATGATAATAAAATAATATCATAAGATTTGGAGAACATCATCAAACATGGATATCCATACCACTCGTCAATCGAGTGCTTCTTCACACACCCCTTGTGTCACTATATCGTCACAGGGTAGTTGTTCTAATTCCATCCCTCGTGTCACTATATCGTCACAGGACGTTGAACCGTTCCTCGTATCACTATATCGACACAGAGCTTGTTTCTTTTTTTTCCATTACATCCTCGTGTCACTATATCGTCACAGGATGGTTGTTCTAATTTCACCCTTCGTGTCACTATATCGACACAGGATGTTGAACCTACTCCTCGTGTCACTATATCGATACAGAGCAAACCGGACCACAACCAGTCTACTTAGAGTTGGCCAATCCTCTGAGGTGAAAACACTCCACCTTATGCGGGTTTTTACATGTAATGCACATGATGCATGTATGCAATTTCCAAATAGAAATTTAGAATTAGAAATCATCATATAAACTTTCATTTTCAAAAATCAAATATTCACTTCAATTTCACAAGCATAAACTTCGACGAATTTTCAAAAATTCACAATAAAATATCACAAGTCATATGATGGCACACATATGAAGCATACAAATATATATGAATATGCATGAAGGAGACTATCACGAAAATCCATTCCACATCAGGTGGAACAATGTCTTCACCCCGAAGAGTTTAGTAATTCATATCAATTGAGATAAGTTCCCTCACCTTGGATTCGTCGAGATCGAAATTATCTTCTCGTCTGAATCCAATCAAAAGTAAACACAACCTATCATATTCGTTGCTTGATTAATTAATATTATAAAATAAATTTGGTAATTCACTATTCACAACTACTCGACGTGTTTATCATGAATCAAGCCCTATTATAAATTTGCTATAATACTTACCAAATTGAAAAGTAGGCATCGTCGTCTAGTAATAGCCTAATCAATTCACAACAACCCACGAACTATCGCTTTCCGATTAGCAACTACCTATAAGCGAAATTCAATCAAAACATAATTAGCACCTTAACTACATTAAAATAATTATTTTCAATTGTCCAACATTCATACCACAGCCACTGTAGTCACCGCTCTCAAAATCACCACTGCATCCGTCAAAATGTCGAAAGGCCGTCGAACGCCAACCACGATATGATAACGAGTTGCCGAAAGGGTCGGAGAACGATCGGAATCCGAAACCTATGAACTTAAAAATAAAAGATTAACGACTAATTTTATACGGACAGTAACCTAATTTATTTTTGCCTCATGTGTGCACCTACTAGAACGTCAAGATGAGCTCGACCGGAGTTCGCCGTCTGATCGCCGAAAAAGTTCGTCGGAAAGCTCCAAATCTCGGCCTCCTATGTGATTTGGACAAAAACATAGTTAAAACTCCTCCAAATAATCCTAATCGAGTTGAGAATGATGTACAACTCACCAGGAGAAGGATCGACGCGAATCGGACGGTGGACCAATCATCACATATTATATGTCAAAACGTTTGTCTCGTCGTTCTCTTTCCATCAGTATTCTCGCACGAAAAACGGTGGCCGGACGAGGGAGAAATCATGGCCGAAAGTGGCGGCGGCGGTTGGGGAAGACGAGCGCACCCTTTTTCTTTTTTTTAATACGTGGCTTTATTTTTTTTTTCTGATGTCCTTTTCCTGAAATGTCCAAAATGCCCTTAGGTTTAAACGTATGCCAAAGTGGGCACAATGGACAAATCTGACTTCTTTGCACATCGAGGCTAATAGTATCACAGGCAACATTCCTGCAACATTTGGTAGTATGTCCTGGCTAGTGCATCTTAACTTAGCTTCAAACCATTTGACTGGTAAAATTCCACCTGAATTAGGGAATTTGGGATCCTTGGATAAGCTCAATTTGAGTAGTAATCAGCTATCAGGCACAATTCCGGCAGCGCTTGGTAACTTGTCTCAGCTCACATCTCTTGATCTATTAGTAAACAAACTTAATGGTCATGTTCCTTTAGAGCTCGGTAAGTTGAATAAGCTGCAGTTGCTGGATTCGAGCGAGAATCATTTATCTGAAGGTATTCCTGATCAGCTTGGGAATTTGAATTCTCTCCAGTCACTGTTAGATTTCAGCAATAACTTATTCAATGGAAGCATACCTCCTAATCTTGGCAAGTTAACAACGCTGGAAAGGTTAAATCTCTCTCGTAACCATCTCTCAGGCAAAATTCCAGATTTATCTCAAATGTAGAGCTTAGATTCTGTAGACTTCTCGTACAACAATCTCACAGGTCAAATCCCAAATGGTACAGTTTTCCTAAATTCTTCTGAAGCCAATTATATTGGGAATCCAGGGCTATGCGGAGATGTCAAAGGATTACCTTCTTGTGACCGAAGTGCTTCTAGTGGTGATTCTGATAAAGGTCACAAGAAACTTATCATTTCAATAGTTGTGCCAATTGCCGGAACAGCACTATTAATCACAATTATATCAATAGTACTAGGCTACAAGAAAAAACATCAAGATGAGAAGAAGTCCGATGTTGAGAGTGCTTCATGGGATATTTCTGAATCTTTTGTATCGGGGAAGGAAGGCAGGTTCACATTTCTGGACATTGTCAAGGCCACAGACGACTTCAATGAGACATTCTGCATTGGAAAAGGCAACTTCGGAAACGTCTACAAAGCTGAGTTACCTTCTGGCGTAGTAGTCGCCGTGAAACGACTAAATGTTCCCAACCCAGACGATGTCCTCGAGTTGAATAGGAAGAGCTTCGTCAACGAAATTATAGCCCTGACAGAGGTTAGGCACAGAAACATTGTGAAGCTATATGGGTTCTGCTTGAGAACATTACAAGAAAATCGCGATTTTTCGACGGATAATTTTCGACGGTTCTATTGCGTTACCGACGGTTTTCGGACTGATTACCGACGATTCGGACCGTCAGTAGTCTGCATTTTTCTAGTAGTCGAAGTAGATGCATGTACTTGGTATACGAGTACATAGAGAGAGGCAGCTTGCGAAATGTACTATATGGGGACACGAACTTTGAATGGATTCTCAGGGTTAAAGTTGTGCGAGGCGTGGCTCATGCTTTGGCCTACTTGCATCACGACTGCTCACCACCGATTGCACACCGGGACATCTCTGCCAACAATATCTTGCTGGAATCAGATTTCGAGCCTCGTGTATCTGACTTTGGGACTGCGGAGTTGCTGAATCCCGGTTCCTCCAATTGGACCTCTGTTGCTGGATCATACGGTTATATGGCGCCAGGTATATTCAAAACTCTGAGCACATATTTTCATATATGGCGAACATTCCATTATATCCCTGTTGATTTTCACATATTTTCCATTTCATATTTTCACATATTTTCCATCACATATCCCTATTGATTTCTTGTTCCTTTGGAATCAAAATGCTAATATAAGTTGGCATGCTTGCGGAGCTAGCATACACGATGAGGGTCACAAAGAAATGTGATGTCTACAGCTATGGGGTGGTAGCACTTGAGATCATCACGGAAAAGCACCCCGGCGACCTCATTTCCTCTCTGCATTCCTTGTCGCCGTTAGACGCCGACGGCTGAAAGATGTTGTACACTACAAGAAAATTACCATTTTCCGACGGACAATTTTCAACGGATAGAAATTCGTCACAATTTGCGACAGATTTTATGACGGAAATATTTGCGACGGATTTTACGACGGTTGTAACCATCAGAAATGAAAATAATAAATTATGTAATTTATTATATTATTATTTTATTTTTCGATGATTAGGTACGTCGATATTTCCGACGGATATCCATTTGTCACAATTTTTGACGGATTTTTCGATGGTTGCGACCGTCGAAAATGAAATAATAAATTATGTAATTTATTATATTATTATTTTATTTTTTGACGATTAGGAATGTCGATATTTCCGACGGATATCCTTCTATCGCAATTTTTGATGGATTTTTCGACGGTTACGACCGTCGAAAAAGAAAATAATAAATTATGTAATTTATTATTTTATTATTTTATTTTTCGACGATTAGGAACGTCGATATTTTCGACGGATATCCAAACCGTCGTAAAATCCGTCGCAATTTTCGACGGTCATAACCGTCGATAAATGTATAATAATATAATATGACGAGTATTTTATTAATATAATTAGCGACAGTCCAAACTGTCATAATTTCTGACGGTTCCGACCGTCGATAATAATTAGCGACTGTTCAAATCGTCGGTAAAATAAAAAATAAATATTATATATAACTAAATATAGTATTTTATTTTTACAATTAAATAATTTTTTACCGTCACAATCGTCGGTAAAAAATTAATATTTATTTTCCGACGACCAAAGCCGTCGGTAATTAAAATTTCGTTATCCCACTTTTTTTCATTTTTTCGCTTTCTCATCTTTCCACTTATATATATATAATACCCCTTATTTCTTTCCTCCTCTCCTCTCTCCCTCCTCTCCTCTCTCTCTCTCTCACTATCTAACTCTCTCTCTCTCTCACACACACTCTCTCTCTCTCCCCCTTTCCCTCTCTAGGCCGACGAGCCTCTGATCGGACGTCAAGCGTCTTCCGCCGGCGACCCTCTCCCGCTGGCATCTCTCTCTCTTTCTCTCCGGCCCGGACCGCCAGGTGGCCAGATTCAGCCTCTGACGGCCGGATTCGGCCGCGGGTGGCCAGCCAGCCGCTCGGCCGGTTGGCGGCCGGATCTCGGCCGCTGGCGTTGGTCGCCTGGCGACCGAATTTGGCCGCCGGCCGACTAATTTTTTTATATTATAAAAATTCTTTGCAACGGTTTTGACCATCGAAACTTCAGCGGTTGCGCGACGATCGCCAAAATCTTCGGCGGTAGCAACCGTCGATATTTGCGACGGTCGATGAAACTGTCGAAAACTTCGCTGATAACGTTTGTGCTTGAATTGATTAGATTGCTCATCTTAAATTCACAGTCCCTTGTTAACTGCCATCACACTTTATATTCATCCCAACTGAAAGTATTGATAGTAATTACATACGACTTGACCAAAATTATTAGATACATAATGAGTATTGAATATGATCTTCAGATTATCAGCTCAACTGACTTCAATGGACCATGCATATTAGAGAATAAATTTGGATGGCATAAAATATCAAACTATTATGTTCTTGAGTATTAACAAAAATAGATATATTCCTATTTCAGCTCGTGTTTAAAGTGAAAGTATGATTAGTTAATATTTAAAACATAATATTTCATATATAAAATATTTAATTCTTGTTAGTTGATGTTTAATTATGATATTAAATAATTAATCATAATATGCGATTAAAAAGGAAAAAAAGAAATGAAATAATTATATTGTTTTTGGAAGGTTGAAATGGATGCTTTCCCATTCTTCTGGGTAGCTTTTATAAAAAAACAAAATTTGACCAAAATAGAATATTTTAAATGATGACTTTTATTCCTCGACCAAACATCCCTGGTGTTTAATTTGAGAAAAGTAAAAAATATGTTATTCATGTCCATACCAAAGTTAACTTATTGTTTCCACTCTATTTTGTGTTCGGATTGAAGTGAATACAATTTTATAATATATTATTTTTAAAATAATAAGTATTTAACATCTTATTTCATATACTCTCTAATAATTAATAATAACTTA
The DNA here is from genome assembly GCA_030549335.1 of Pontederia crassipes. Taxonomy (NCBI): domain Eukaryota; kingdom Viridiplantae; phylum Streptophyta; class Magnoliopsida; order Commelinales; family Pontederiaceae; genus Pontederia; species Pontederia crassipes. Next base: position 68,090,552 of record CM060196.1, on the reverse strand, counting down.
AGTATTTTGTTTTTGTCTTTATATTTACTTAATTCACCTAGATTTTTGGCAACTAACAATTACTTGATTTATAGATTAATTAATGACATGATGTTTATTTACATTATCACATTTATTGAGTTCACTAAAGAAATAAACTATAAAGAAACTAATTATAAAGAATTAGTGGTAGGTCCTTTATTAGGTAATACAAAAATATAATAAAATATGGTTGAAAAAGGAAAAAAACGAAGTGGAGCATTGCTAACCGTTATATATATATATATATATATATATATATATATATATATATATATATATGTGACATTAATACTGATATGTGAGAACATTATCAAGTCCAACAGCAACGCTTTGAATCATCTCCACTTATGAACTTTGGCTGTTCATAGTCTTTCCTCCTTGTCCGAAAACAAAATTGTCAAATGGCATTAATTGTCATGTTTACCCAGCTCACGTTCTTATAAAAATTATTTTGGAATAAGAATTGTGTGGAATAAAAAGTGACTTATATATAAATTATCGTTGGATCGTGAACTGACAAGAAGTATTTGTTTGTAAATATTTTGATGATACTTATTTATGAATCATCATATCACGATTTAACGATGACTCATATATATGGATCATTTTTTATTCCACCTAATTTTTATCCTAAAAAATTTTAGGTGTTTAAGAATGTGGGAGGGGCGAATTGTATGATAAAAAAATTAAAATATATATATTCGTAGTAGAAATTAAATAAGGTTTAATTTAGTAATTTATGCGCAATTCCTTGTTTAATCTCAAAAGTGATATGTTTGCATGTTGCTAAATAACATTTAGTCGTACTGTGCGCGTATATACAACTAAAAACTAATTCCATATATGATGCGGAAATTAAACTGTCTCTGTTTTTTAGCCGTATTGTGCGCGTATATACAACGAAGAACTATATCCCCATTATTGTACCGGTCGATAGTTAACTAAATATTAATCTAATAAAATTGTATTTTACCCCCAAAAAAATTCTGGATAAGAAGAGAATTTTCCAATGTTTTATGATATCTTTAGAAAAGTCGCCTCACATGGGAACAGCAGCACGATATGGACTCATTGGTCAAGATTAAAGATTCATTGTATCCAACACTCCCCAGCGCCAATGAGAAGTCCAAACAAAGGCACGATTCCCTCAATTTTTTAATCGCAATTTCGTTCCTCGATTTTGACTCTGATCTCAGAGACAAAAAAAAACTTTGGGCTTCATTCGTTCCTCAAACTCACTGCACACTTTTTTCATTGTTCGTTCTTCAGAACGTCCACTGTGGATCGAGTAATTCCTTTCATCGATGCATGAATTGATATTTGATAACGGAAAAAAGATATCACATGAATTGATATCACAAAAAGTAATTCCTTGTTGGAGACCACATCCCAGCAGGCTGCATCTATTTTCACAGAGGAAAAAAGATACAATATTGATAAGATGAGCAATCGTCAATCCATTCTGATGGAGAGGTGTGTGGATGAGTAGGTTGTACGTCCATCTGAATTTTCTACTTAGGAAAGAAGTTGACAGTAATAGGGATATCTGAGGAATGGACCAATAGATTCAGTCAACATCACACCCTCAAGATATTTGATTACTCCGAAACGAGAGACAACCAATTTTTTTTTTATATGGCTTTCCCTCATGCAGCTGCCATTCGGACCAAGTCAACTTCTTTTTCTTCTAGACACTCACCAATTGGAGGCCTTCAATTGCAGAAGGAATAATAGTAGCATCCAAACAAAGATTCGTTAGGAAGTCCAATCCGAAAAAGACTGATCATTATGTTCTTAAAGATGTCATTGCGAGAAAGATTAATCATTAATTTAATGTTTTGAACCATCGACAAATACTAGGAGTCGTGATCATTGATCCTTCATGGAGATCCAAGAGCATAGGGTTTTCTTTTTCTTTTCTTTTTTTTTTTTGCTAGGGTTCTTTTTCTTGATTATGTACATTAATTATGTATCCACGTCAACCAAAACACTGACTGTTTAATGTTCGGAAAAGACGACACTAGTTTCAATTTTATTTAGTGCTTGATGAAGAATGCAAACTGATCCATTTTGTTATTGAACTAGTGGCTAGTGTTAATTTTGGTTGGAAATAGTTTTACTCATTCAACGTTATTAAAATTGGACCGGATTGGTCGGATCAAGTTCAATCATGAATCAACATATGTCCCTCCAATTTGAAGTCAAAACCACAATGATTATCTGTCCGGAAAAAATTGGTTGAACCAGGTTTATACAGGTGAACCAAGAAGAATCCGGTTCAATTTAAAAAAGAAAAAACTCAAAAACCAGTAAAAAGAAAAGAAAAAAAGATAGAAGAAAACAATCTAAGGAAAAGTAACTTATTTGAAAGAATCGAATAAATGAAGAAAAAGATTTAATGGAGAGAGAGAATGAAAGGTAAGAAAAAGGAAAGAAAAATAAATGAAGAAAGAGATCAAAGAGTGGAAAAATAAGAATAAGAATAAGAATAAGAAGACATAAGAGTGATTTATGGTAATAATAAACTAATATATTGTTAAGAGCATTAAATGATAAAAATACTCAGAATTAATGAAGAGAGAGGAAAATGAGAAAAAAAAAAGAAAGTGAGATAATGAAGAGAAAAAGGAAGAAATGGAAAAAAAACAAAGTAAAATAAAACTAAAACATAAGAGTAATTTATGGTAGAAAAACTTTAACATATTATTAATAGCACTTACTGTGTAAATAAAAAATTAATATAATAAATCAATATTCAAAATTTATGTTAGTCCTTATAGATTGCTAATTTTTTGTACATAATATAACATTTGTTATTCACATATCGTATAGATTATTTTATATTTTATAAAAATCTGGTTCAATTTGATCGAATCTGATCGGACTGGTGTAACCACGACTCAATTGGCCGTCCGATTCGATTGTCGATTCAATTATGGTAACATTGTTATTTAGTGTAAGTTTGTTTCAATTCATTCATTATAGTCACATATATCCAATTATCATAATTATGATAGGAAGACTCATGTTTATAAATTTATTAGAAAAATTAAAGAATAAACCAAAAAGTACTAATATAATTGGTAGAAAAGCCAACAATTAAATTAAAAAGAAAGGAAAAGGCAATGCGATCAGGAATAAACATAAAAATCAATCGATGAAGTGACAATTGGGGAAAAGGACTATCAGTGCATTTTCTTGAATAGAAATTAGTTATTTTCATGCAAAATACTTTTCCCATAAACTTATATATATATATATATATATATATATATATATATTAATGAAAGTGTAACTCTTCTTTGACTGTAACCTTATGTCACGTTTGAATCTGAACCGTCCGTTTTAACGAACGGTCCAGATTAATCTCTCTCCCTTCCCCTCTCCTGCCACCACAGCAATCTCTCCCCTCTCCTCTCTCCTCTCTCCTCTCTCCTCTCTCCCTCCTGCCCCCACCGACCACCGATCTCCTGCCTTCCCATAAATTGTATATGTATACAGTACACACCCATAAACTGAGCATATGCATGGTTGCATTCCTCGGATGATACATACGTGAGAGAGTTTAATTTTCGTTGCCCCCATCATTTGATTTGATGCAATGCAACCTCCTCATCTGCTCCCCTTCCTCCTCTCCCTGCTCATCTCCATCTATTCCCCAAGTCTCCGTGCTGAGACGAGGCATAGGCTCTCAATTGGAAATCCACCTTGCTTCATCCTTCCTCCCGCCGTTCATGGTCCCTCGCCAACTCCACCAGCCCATGCAGATGGTTCGGATCCGTTGCGATGCCGCTAGCAGCGTCGTGCGGCTGAACTTGCCGAGTTGTCGGATCGACGGCAAGCTCGGAGAGCTAAACTTCTCTTCCCTCCCCGGCCTCGCCAGCCTCAACCTCAGCACCAACCTCTTGTTCGGTGGATTGCATGTCTGTGTTAGCAAACCCGTGCAATATTTAGGGAATATTTGTTTAGTAGTTGTTAGCAAATAATCCCGTGCAATATTTAGGGAATATTTATTTCGTAGTTGGTTGGTTAGATAGTCAGCAACTAATGTCTTAAATCGTGTCTATGTTCGTAGTTTGTTTTAGGAGTTTGTTTCTATTAATATGAAACCAGAAAATGTAGCAGACAACAGGCTACGACAAAATCCTTGATAGTTCTTTTCTCTGCTATTCCTCTCTACTGTTTTCTCATAAAATTGCATTGCTTTCAAGTTGATGCGTGAAAATTAAGCGCAAATATACTGGCAAGTATACTAGACCATATCAAGTAATAAAGAGTGAATAAGACGTCGAACCCATGAGGACTAAAGATTAATAATCTTTTTTTTCTAAAAGTTATTGTAAAAAAATCAATCGAGGAATCAATTTTCAATTTATCAGTTAAGAAAAAGGAAGTGAGAAAACAAGTGAAAATGGTGCTTAGCAGAGGAAAAATCGATAAGAATGATGAGTTAGGGTCTAACTTCGTATCCCCCTGTTATCTCTCAAAGAATCAATAAATTACCAATTAGACTTCTAATGGAAAGGAGTTGCTTATAAATATTGATCTCAAAAACTTGAGAATCAAACTAATCCGATAAAAGTGCAATTTAAGTCATTGAAACTTCAATTAACTCTAATCTTACTTTGAACCGAATTGCTTTAAAAATGCAACTTATATACATAAATATAGTGCTATAAAACTTGAGAACTAATTATCTCTGATCAAAATGAAACTATGATTTCTGAAAACTCAGAACATAATAATCAAATTTAAATCGAGATGCATTAATGCACAAAGAAGGATTGTTAAATATAAAGGACTCAAAATCTCGAGAGCCTAATTATTCTAATCAAGATTAAGTCCAACCAGTTGAAAACTCAATCAAATTATACATAACCATGATCAAAATGCATAGAGTAAAAATCCTTCCAAAACCACAAGAAATAACAATCAAATCCGAAGTATATCAATTAGAAACCCCAAACTAATACCCGGCCCGGGTTACGCAGAACTCGGCCAGGGTTTGTACAATAAAGCTCGGTTTTGACAAGAAAAACACTCTAACCCGGCCTTGGTTCAAACGCACGCGGCCCGGATTCAGACAGAAAACCCTTGCTTTTGCGCTACGCAGTCAACACGGCCCGAGCAGAGAAGCAATATCCCAGGTTTCGAACAACTCGGCCTGGGCACAAACAACTCGGTCCGGGCTCCACCGTAAAGAACAACAGCGATTCAATCAGAGACAAACGCGGCCCGGGTTTAATGCTACCCGGCTCGGGTTATATGATTGAAGAATTCGTGAATCAGATTGAATTTTGGAAGAAAATTTAACGGCTAATCATGCAAAAATTTACAGAATAACACGACATGAAGATTATCCAGTATTCTAACATTAAACATGTATGAATTGTAATTTAACAGAAGTCTAATTATCAAAATAAATTGAGAGATAAACATGGTTCAACTTAGTTTTCCCCTAACAATAAAACTACTCCATACAGAATTGTTTTGACATCAAATCAATAATGATAAACAAGAATTTCATCAAAAATATTACTAAAGTATGCTTCCTAGGGTCCGGTGATGCCTCTATCACGAGCCTCGGCCGTGTGGTCGTCGCAGGGGTTCGCCGGAACGACTCCAAGTTGCTTCAGAATTCAGCACTGTAGAATTTTCTCTCAGAAGTTGGATGGGTAGGGCACGCAAATTCACCAGTCAGGGCCCCTTTACAAGGCCTCCAAACTATAGTATTTATAGGGAAGAATGTCCCCCTAGGGTTGCACGCCATTTTGAAATGTTAACTTTGTGTTCAGCCAGGCGAAAATATGAGCCGTCTGATAATATCTGCCTGATAAGCAAACCCGGCCCGGGTTACAGTGTACTCGGCCCGGTTCTTCTGTCGTACAAAATTCAACTCGAATTTGGTCTTACGATCGGCCCAACTCGGGTGTATTGATGACCCGGCCCGGATTCGTCTTCAGGTTCATTTTCTACTCTGATTTTCGTGCTCTTTCGTGACAATTGCTCAGCACTTCCAACTTGACACTCCTGAGATCAAAATACAATGAAAATTGGTAGTTTTGAACTCTAGCAAATTTTAGAGAAATAATTGAAAAAGTAGATGCATGCAATGGTATAAACTATGAAAAATAATATAAAATGATGTATGAAAATATGTATAATAATGCATGCATCAAATTCCCTCAAGCTTGAACTCTTGCTTGTCCTCAAGCAAGCTCCAAGGCAAGACTCAAGAATCATAATTGAACCATCATAGTCTCCACCCCATGACTAATATTTTTTCACTACCATCGTTTTACAAGTCCATCACCAAAGTATCTAACCACAATCCATAACCCAGCCTTATAAAATTTTTGGATCTTAAACAGTTTAAACTTATTCTAGTTCAGCTTCGTGCAAGAAAACATATAGTCTATCAAATAATAACATTAATGTTGAATGCAAAAAGTATAGAGTGAGCTTAATTTTACTTTATTCACCTTCTTATTGATTTATAAAATTGATTACTCATGTGCTTCTCCATATTGCGCAAGATAATCCATGTATCAGGCTTTCGACCGACGGATCCAGACCAGTTGGCCTTAGGATGCCAGGCAAGAATCTCCTACGGATCTAATCCCCCGAACACACCCAGGTTCCGGATAACACAGTTTTGCTTTGTTTAAAACTTGTCTCGTTTACTGATTTGATACTCTTGTGCTTCTCCATATTGCGCAAGATGGTTCATGTAGCGGGCTTTCGACCGACGGATCTCAGAGCAGTTGCCCTTAGGTCACCAGATAAGAATCCCCTATGGATCTAATCACCCGAACACACCCAGGTTTCGGATAACACAATTATACCTTCTTATAACTTTTGGGGTTTAACTAATCCTCTTTCGGATTTATTTATTTTAAACTCACAAAATACTTTATACATTCAATAAAAAGGCTACTACCATCAAGACATAAAATAAAAATAAGAAATGAAATGCGAGCATGAATAGGAATCAGTAGTATAAGTATCCATAATTTTACTTGGCAACATACACTTTCCAAATTACCCAATACTAAGGTGATGGAACATATAAAATTATGGCAATAGAATTTCATAAGTACACAGGGTGTCCTTAAATTTCACTTAAGTACAAATAAGAAAAACAAACAATAAGGCAAAATGATGGTGAATGGTATTTTTGTGATTTTTGAAATTTTTTTAATTTTCTATGGATTTTCATAAGACGCAAAGATAAAGCAAATATGCAATACTGAAATAAACTACAAGAAAGCAAACATGATGATGCAGTACAATAAGCAAATATAATGCATGAAATGCAATCTCTCCCAAGCTTGAATTAAACACTGTCCTCAGTGTTAGTCAGACAAGGTAAGGAGTACAAGATGAAAGACTCAAAAAGATAGAAAAGAAGAAAGAAAAAGACGTGACTAGCTAGCCCATCTCTGGAGGCGGTGGAGGTGGTGGATACTGCCCGAAGTAGTCCTGAACCAGCTGCTCAAGGTGATCCTAGCGGTCGTTAAGCTATCAAAACTGAGCCTGAGTCTCCCGATGGTGCTGCTGCATCAGCCGGTACTATCGCTCTTGGCTCGCAAGAAGCGCGGCTAATGTATCCGGCAAAGTCGAGACATCGAAACTGGCAGAGGCAGATGCATGGGTCATCTGAGATGTGGTCTCGGGCTGTAGTGGTGAACTCGGAGCCATAAATGATGGCTATGGATGCTGTGAAGGCCCCTCGTCCTGTAGAGGTACTGGATCCTCATCATCTGAATCTGACTGTGCATGAGGATCTACTATGTGGCGAGGCTCCACCTGTCTTAAAGAAGAAAAGTATGTCCAATTCGTATGAACGAAGATAGTGAAGCGATCAACATCAGTGCACGGTAATGTCTCGACCCTATTGCGAAACTTGAATACCATACCACCTGAAGTCCTCTCGACAAGGTTCATCTGAAGAACCGTGGTCATCCCAATAAATGTGGGTTCGATGGGCTCAAGAGATGATAAGTCAAGGCCCAAATAAAGGGCTATAGGAGTAATCAGGCCACCATTAATAACTTTGCATGAAGACCTGAATGCCTGTCTTTGAAAATTATCGGCTGAGATGGCGCCGATCTTAAGTTGCCTTCCTTCCACCATAGCCCACAATATCTCTATCTCCTTAGTATTAATAGCACTCTCGCTTTCTCCTCTACCATAGATGGTATAAGAGATGATCCTGTGGACATATCGAAATACTGGATTCTGAATAAGACTTGCCTTTTGATGCATTGAAATGATGTAGCAAAATAGAATAGCTAGAAAGTGCACTAGTCACTCAAGTAATATAGTAAATAGGAGTAAGAGTGTCGAACCCACGAGGAATATTATTAATTCAATATCTGAATTTATAAATGAATAAGAGAGAAAAAACATGGATTTTGAAAATGAGTTTTAAAAGATAAAGAAAATAAGATAAAGATAAGATAGTGGTGTTAAAGTTAGGCCTTAGGATGAAAATAGATCAGGATAAATATTTGAATCATAAAAGATAAATTTAATCTTTAAAGATGGATTAGAGTCTCCCTAAAGTAATCTAATATGATTAATTTGTGGTCTCTGATGCGTATGGTTTGTAACAATAAAATTTGCTAGCAAGTGCACTAGTCACTCAAGTAATATAGTAATAGAAGTAAGAGTGTCGAACCCACGAGGAATATTATTAATTCAATATCTGGATTTATAAATTAATAAGAGAGAAAAAATATGGATTTTTGGAAAGAGGTTTTATAAATAAAGAAAATAAGATAAAGATAAGATAATGGTGTTGAAGTTAGGCCTTATGATGAAAATAGATCAGGATAAATATTTGAACCGTAAAAGATAAATTTAATCTTTAAAGATGGATTAGAAATTTTCCCAAGTTATTAATTTACAAGATTAACATCACAGAGTCCACAAATTGGTAATTCTGCTATTTAATCCGGTAAATCAAACTACCTTAAATTTAATCAAACCTAAAATCTCACAAACTGGTATTCGTCAGATAAGATTAAAATTAAGATGCATTAATATGAAAATCCTAGACTATTAATCACTCCACAAACTGGTTAGAATAACAGACCACATAAACTTGATTCTCCACACATTAGTTATCAAATTTATGTCAATTATTAATTTCACATAAAATCAATTAATTTAATTAATGAATTCTGAAATTAAATAATCCACAAACTGGTAAGTACTCAATTCAGAAATCTAAGTAATTAAATTAAAAGCATTAAGCACAATTAACTAATTGATCAGAAAAGATTAAAATAAATAATATAGGGTCCAAATAGTTTCCCTTCAATAATAATCTCCTAACATGAAATAAATAAAAATATGGAGTTCATCCTAGAAATTCTGGAGAGATAATAACAAAATAATAATAATTGGAAGAATTACACCCAAATAGACAAAAGTCGAAGCTTCGGATCACGGACAGATAGTCGGGCAGCCTCTCGGACTTGATCAGGGTCGCGATCAACTTCCAGCCGTAGCACCTCTCTCCTCTTGGTCGTAGCCTGCAGAGCTCACGACTCGCCGTGGAAGAAACCTGAACTTCAGAGCACACTTTGGAACGACGGATTCTTCACGTATTTATAGGTGTGGACGGCCTTCAATTTGATCTCGGCCGTAACATCGTACGGTTGACTTTAAAATTATAAGATAAACTCTGCCAAAGATAAATCCTTTTATCATTACGCCCAAAGATAAATCCTTTTTATCTTTACTCCCTTAGAATCTCGGTCGTAATAAAGAATTAAATCTTTACTCCCAAAGAGATAAAAGTCCTTTTACTCCCTCCAAATCTCGGCCGTAAGAAAGGAATTTAATCTTGTTACGCCCAAAAGATAAAATCATTCAATTGTTACTCCTTTTGAATCTCGGCCAAATTCATCTTCATGCCATTACGCCCTCCAAATCTCGGCCAAAACGAAAAGTCTTCATGCCATTACGCCCAAAAAGATCAAATCTTTTTATCTTTACCCCTTCATATCTCGGCCAAAACAAAGAAGATTCCATATTATTACCCCATGGAAATCTCGGCCGTAAGGAACTCTTTTATCTTTACCCCTTTCGAATCTCGCCCAAAACGTCTTGGGTGTAAAGCCAAATCCTCGGCCGTAAGGAATAATTTCTTTGAATTTTGGCCGTGTTTTGTATTTTCCTGCAAAATAATTATTCAAATTTAATTAATCCATCCACAATTAAAATATTCAGAGAATTAATAATTAAAATTAATAAATCCGGAATTACGATTAAAAGTGACTAAAAATGATGCATGCCATGAACAAATTACAGAAAAATTAACTAAAATAATAATCTAAAATATGTTATATTTTGCATGCATCAGTCTCCACGACTGGCATCCCTCAATCTAATCATATAGAGCTATCTTAATTTAATAAGAATTGAAGTCTCCACGACTGGTACTCCCAAAATCATACTAAAATTAAGATGCATTAAATTGAATTTTCTAGACTATTAATCACTCCACAAACTGGTATAGATTAATAGACCACACAAAATTGATTCTCCACACACTAGTTATCAAATTTATATCAATTATTAATTCCAAATAAAATCAATTATAATTAGTATAATGAATTATGAAATTAAACACTCCACAAACTGGTATAGCCTAATTCAGAAATTTAATTAACTAATATAAAAGCATTAAGCACAATTAATAATTGATCAGAAAAGATTAAAACAAATAAAATAGGATCCCAACATTTCCCTTCAATTAATAATCTCCAAAAATAATAATCCTAAAAACATGGAGTTCATCCTAGAAATTTCGAAGAGATAATAAAACATAAATCATAAAAATTGAAAGAATTACACCCAAAATAGAGATCTCGAATCTGGCAAACAATCGGGCAGCCTCTCGGACTTGATCAGGGTCGCGATCAATCTCCAACTGTCGCACCTCTCTCCGTGGAAGAAACCTGAACTTCAGAGCACACTTTGGAACGACGGATTCTCCACGTATTTATAGGTGCGGACGACCTTCAATTTGATCACGGTCAAAAAATATCGTACGGATGGATTTAAATTTACGAGATAAACTCGGCCAAAGATAAATCCTTTTAATTGTTACGCCCAAAGATCCTTCTATCTTTACCCCTTTTGAATCTTGGCCAAAATGAATTCTTTTATCTTTACCCCCTCCAAATCTCGGCCAAAACAAAGAAGAGTCCCTATCATTACTCCCTTTGAATCTCGGCCAAAACCAAATTTTCCTGCCATTACGCCCTCCAAATCTCGGCCAAAACGAAGAAGAGTCCTTCATTATTACGCCCATAATGATAAGTCATTTCTTATCTTTAGCCCCCACCCCCAAATCTCGACCAAAATAATAATCAGTTATCCTAATCTCGGCCAAAACAATGAGTTCTCCTTTCCATTACGCCCAAAAAGATAACTTTTTATTTTTGCCCCCTTCATATCTCGACCAAAAAGTGATCATCTTCTTTGTAATCTCGCCCAAAATGATGAAATCTGATCTCGTTACGCCCAAAATTCAAGTTGCATTCGTTTTTACCCCCAACGAATTAAGATGTAATTTATCCAGCCATGAGATCATCTCGGCCGAAATATAATTCTTTACGGCCGATTCATTTTACCAGCAAAATAATTATAAAAATTACGTAAATTCCTCTTTAGTTAAAACATTAATAATTAAAATTAATAAATCCGGAATTACGACTAAAAGTGACTAAAAATGATGCATGCCATGAACAAATTACAGAAAAATTAATTAAAATAATAATCTAAAATATGTTGTATTTTGCATGCATCAAACTCCCCCAAGCTTAAAGTCTTGCTTGTCCTCAAGCAAAAATTCAAAGCAAGGCTCAAGAAAGTTCCATCATAGCCTCCACATTGTCAACTGACTAATTTTCTCACAAAATTCTTCTGCACACCTACTACTCAGCATCTTATCATTTTTCATGCACTTAGCTTCATAGAGGTTCTGAATGCTACACAAATTTAAACAATCTCAAATTCAGCCTTGCAGAAAAATAAATTGTCTGTCAAATAATAGCATTAATATTGAACACATAAGTACTAATTGAGCTTAAAACTTTTTTTTTCTTTTCATTTTTATTTTCAATCATTTTAAAAGTTGTAATGTTCAAGCAGGATTGCACAAGGAAGTCCATGTAGCGGGCTTTAGACTGATGACTCCCAGACCAGATGACCTTAGGGCACCAGGTGATAAAGCACCCCTCGAGTTTACTTGTCCGAACAACCAAGGTTCTGAATGAAGAGTTCGAACTTAGCCATGATTCAGTACTCCTGTGCTTCTTCATATTCCACAAGATGGTCCATGTAGCAGGTTTTCGATCGACGGATTCTAGAGCAGTTGCCCTTAGATCGTCAGGCATGAACCCCTACGGATCTAATTACCCGAACACACCTTGGTTCCGGATAACACTTTTGTACCTACACATAACTTTATTCAACTTTTTTTTTACTATTTCTTTATTCAACTTTTTAAGCTCAAGGAGTACTTAATATGGTCAATAAAAAAGGCTACTGCTATCAAGACTTAAAAAGAAATAAAAATGCATGAATATGATTTTGTCGTCTAGTCATTCATAATTCTACTTAGCATAGGCACACAGTCCATAAGTCTGATACTAAAATAGCAAGTGATAAGAACGAAAATCATTCAAATTTCATCAATTAATAACATGTCTTTGAACTTTTACTTAAAGATAATTAAAACAGTAAGACAAGAGTTAGTAAGATGGTAGCAAAAATAAATGTATGCAATGGTATTTTTCGAAAATTTTTCAATTTTTCACCTTTTTGGATTTTTTTTACAAATAAATGCAAACATAAGAAAATAAAAAGAAATAAACATGCAATGCATGAAATACAAACTCCCCCAAGCTTGAACCAGACACTGTCCTCAGTGTTAGGCCAACAAGGGAAAGAGTAAAGATAATATGGAAAAGCTAAAGAAATGAAAATAAAGAAAAGGGAAAAGATACAACCAGATTTATTGTCGGTGGTGAGATGCTCGGCCTCAATATATATATCGATGAAGGTGTCGGCCGCAAAAGCTGAAGAGACTCGGCCGAGATTCTTGTGGTGTTAGTGTTATGAACTTCATGGCCGCAAATGGTGTCGGTGAGAGGAGATCTCGGCCGATAATTGATGGATCTCGGTCGATAATGGAGAGTCTCGGCCGTAAAAGCTTGGCCGCAAAATTTTGTTGATGAAGATCTCAGCCGTGCAATCTCGGCCGTAAGGAACTGGCAGTAATGTGTTGTGATGTTTTTGGGCGTAAGGGAGTGGCGGTGACGGCGTCAGTTCTTGTCCGGGCGTAAGAGAGCAGCGGAGACAGCGTGAGACTTCGGCCGTAAGAGGAAAGTTTGCGCAGGTGTCGGATTTTACTCCCTGTTGTCATGTCCGAGTCCGAAGTTCTCTCCTTTCGCAGATGACTCAACAAAATAAAAACTATTACCACAACTAAAGATATTAATCAACAAACTAATGAAAGACTAATCTAAAGAAATAATAAAAAGGATAAAAATAGTTCTGATTTATAGTCATCAGCTTGACTTAGTCTTGATGATAATCAAGGCCTATTTTGCTCTTCTCCCCTTGGATTTTTCTCTGTGTTGCTTGGGAGAGAGCCCGGTGTACGTCTAGTCAGTTGTGCCGCCATCTGGCCCAGTTGTCTTTCTAAATTTTGAATTGATGCACCCTGATTCGTGGTCTAGATTCCATATTCTTTTGCAATGCTTGCATGGTGTCTATGATCTGTGCCATCATCTCCTGCATTTGATTTGATGATTGATATTGGGGAGTATCAGGTTGCCTTTTCAGTATATAATCTTTTGATGGACCAGAAGGTTGGCCTTGATTCTGATTATAGGAAAACTTCGGATTATCTCTCCAACCATAATCGTTGCTCCTGAAAAATGGGTTGGAAACAAAGTTAGCATTTTCAATTTGATTTGAATCTGAAGTGTTACCTGTAGGGCTATAATTGCTTGAATTTCCCATTAGTGACATCATCTGTTCGAATTTTTGATTAAGTGACTCCAGCTGAGCCACTATTTCTGAAGATTGTATTCCTTGTATAGCATGTACATCATGAGTTCGGCGAGATGGTCTCTTTCTTGACTTGACTTGAGGGCTACAGTTTCAATCATATCCTATATCTCACTAGGGCGTTTAGATATCTTGATCTGCAGCTCGCAATCCATGGTAAAAATCTTTCATCATTTGCCACTTTGGAATTCTATTGTCAGGAACTCTGGCCAGCAGCTCCTTATATCGTTCTCAGGCCTCATATAATATTTCATCATCGTCTTGAACAAATGCCCTCAGCTCTCTTCTATATTTGCCTGCTTTTTGTGGTGGGCAATATTTTCCAACAATTTTTTCTACCAGCTCCAACCATGAGTGAATCGATCCTGCAGGCAAAGTTTTAAACCAAGTGGAAGCTTTGTCACGTAAAGATTGTGGAAACAATAAAAGACGAATAACTTCAGTAGAAACATTATTATTTCTAAAGGTGCTCAGAGTAGCAAGAAATTTGTCAAGGTGATCGTGAGGGTCTTCATGAAATCCTCCTCCAAATTGGGATGATTGTATCATCCTCACGATTGCAGGATTAATCTCAAAATTATTTGCATTGATTTCAGGCAGCACAATGCATGATTCTCGGTCATTATATCTGGCCGAGACATATTCTCTCATAGAGAGTTCCTCTTCATTTTTCCATCGATTATTTTGTGGCGGAACTAATTCATTCGTTGCTCATTGTTGCGTGTTTGTTCAGCCATTCTTCTTATATCTCTTCTTAATCGGCGAGCAGTTCTTTCAATTTCAAGATCAAATTCCAAAATTGGATTTGAACTCCTAGTGTGCTGTCTGGAACTATTAGACGAGTCTTGGATTAGTTGTGATTAAATCTTCAATAGTACCTACAACAACTAATTTTCAGTAAAATAAAAGAAAAAATATATATATACAAAAATAAATAAAAAGAAATACAAATAATAGGTCACGAAGAAATAAGATTTAAATTGATAAAGATAAAAATCTTTCGGCCATTATCGAATTAAAAAAAAATCATTAGGTCAGAGAATAATTATCCGAAATCAAATTACGACCGCCAAACGCTCTTCAAACCAATTCAAATGCCAAAAATAACATCTCGACCGGAAGTAAATCGAATAGATGATCATAAAAATCATGTGCTCATTCGGCCGTAAAACTTGGAAGAATTAACAATGATGTAACAAACGGCACAAAACGAATCAGAACTAATTTGCGGCCGTAAAGTTAATAAGCAAACATTATTTTCAGAGAGGAAATAAGATTAATCGGCCGTACTACATAAATAGATTTACGGCCGAAATTAGATTAGTAATCCGAGGCTCGTTCGGCCGCAAAAACCATAGAACAGTGTCGAAAGTGATTAATCAACGTGAAGGCATAAAACTTGTTGGATTATGGCCGAAACAAAATTGCAAGATGGCGTAAAAATTAACTGAATTATGTCGGCCGAAAGAGGATTAAATTGACTCTGGGCGTAAAGAACCGAAGTCAACAGCCTTTTGGCCGTAAAATAGAACATGTTTTCGGCCAAAATAAAAATTGAACGAAACGTCGCCAAATGAATCATTATGGCCGACAAAGAATACATTCGTACGAGGCATAAATCGGACATTAATCAATGAAGATTAAGTAAAAACATGCGCCAACTAGGGGGTAATCAAATCAGTATGGTGGCGTAAAAACGAATGTTCAGAAGAGATCGACCGGTAAAACAGAAAGCTATCCACGTCTCGGTCGTAACACAATTTGTATCGGAAAATTGAAATACGAATCCAAAGCGACAAATAAACATTACGGCCGAAAAAATTAAGAGATCAATTCTCGGTCGAGATAAAAATTCAAGCCGTAGAAGGAATAATAACACGAAATCATGCGCTTAATCCATCCAATACGAAAGAGAATTAAATCATCATTAATAAAGTCAAATTTCGGCCGTAAACACAATGAAGAAAACAATTCTCGGCCGTTAATCAATATTGAAAATAAGAGAGAAATCAATTCGATCATAAAGTGAATCTCGACCGTAAAGATAAAAATTGTCCATTAAGCCGAAACAAGATTAAATCAAACTTATATGTTCAGAAATATATTACGGCCGAATTGAAGTCGACAACCTTTGGCCGTAAAGCAAAACTGGGTTTCGGCCGAAACAAAAATAGAATTAAACTTATTCTTACGTTAATAGATGAATCGTTACGATCGAGAATGAGTGAAATTCACATCCATTACGGCCCAGAAAGAATAAACCACTTTGGCCAAAACAAAGTCAAATCAATATGAAAAGTTCAAACAATTAAAACGTTACGGCCGAGAATGAAAGTCGAAACTGATTCGAATAGGGCGTAAAAAATTTAAACCATAGATAAACCGGGCGAAACAATGTCAAATCAATATCCATTACTCATGGCGTAAAACAACGTTCGGATAAAAACATTACGGCCATAAAACAGAAGATTAGAACTCAGAATCGATATTGTAAGGCCGTAATCGGTAAATCAAAGTCGTAAAACCATAAGTCGACAGTGTAATCCAGAAAATCCAATCGACGTCGGATTTTAAACCGAAAGTCGATAAATTTAAAAATGTTGTGACCTTTATCTGCAAAAGAAAAAAAATAGATTATTCACAGAAATAAAAATAATTAAAACAAATAGTATATATTTACAGAGAATTTATTTATAGAAATTTATTTACATCTCCTAATAATTCATAAAAATCAGAAATTAATTAATAAAATATTCCCCGGCAACGGTGCCAAAAACTTTATAAGTTGAAATGATGTAGCAAAATAGAATAGCTAGCAAGTGCACTAGTCGCTCAAGTAATATAGTAAATAGGAGTAAGAGTGTCGAACCCACGAGGAATATTATTAATTCAATATCTGAATTTATAAATTAATAAGAGAGAAAAAACATGGATTCTGAAAATGAGTTTTAAAAGATAAAGAAAATAAGATAAAGATAAGATAGTGGTGTTGAAGTTAGGCCTTAGGATGAAAATAGATCAGGATAAATATTTGAACCATAAAAGATAAATTTAATCTTTAAAGATGGATTAGAGTCTCCCTAAAGTAATCTAACATGATTAACTTGTGGTCTCCACGACTGGCATCCCTCAATCTAATCATATAGAATTATCTTAATTTAATAAGAATTGAAATCTTCACAACTGGTACCCCCAAAATCATATTAAAATTAAGATGCATTAAATTGAATTCTCGAGACTATTAATCACTCCACAAACTGATATAGATTAATAGACCACACAAACTTGATTCTCCACACACTAGTTATCAAATTTATGTCAATTATTAATTCCAAATAAAATCAATTATAATTAGTATAATGAATTCTGAAATTAAACACTCCACAAACTGGTATAGACTAATTCAGAAATTTAATTAACTAACATAAAAGCATTAAGCACAATTAATAATTGATCAAAAAAGATTAAAACAAATAAAATAGGATCCAAACATTTCCCTTCAATTAATAATCTCCTAAAATAATAATCCTAAAAACATGGAATTTATCCTAGAAATTTCGATGAGATAATAAAATATAAATCATAAAAATTAAAAGAATTACACACAAAATAGAGATCTCTAATCTGGCAAACAATCGGGCAGCCTCTCACAGGGTCGCGATCAATCTCCAACCGTCGCACCTCTCTCCTCTTGGTCGTAGCCTACAGAGCTCACGACTCGCCGTGGAAGAAATCTGAACTTCAGAGCACACTTTAGAACGATGGGTTCTCCACGTATTTATAGGTGCGGACGACCTTCAATTTGATCACGGTAAAAAAATATCATACGGATGAATTTAAATTTACGAGATAAACTCGTCCAAAGATAAATCCTTTTAATTGTTACGCCCAAAGATCCTTCTATCTTTACCCTTTTTGAATCTTGGCCAAAACGAATTCCTTTATCTTTACCCCCTCCAAATCTCGGCCAAAACAAAGAAGAGTCCCTATCATTACTCCCTTTGAATCTCGGCCAAAACTAAATTTCCCTACCATTACGCCCTCCAAATCTCGGCCAAAACGAAGAAGAGTCCTTCATTATTACGCCCAAAATGATAAGTCATTTCTTATCTTTACCCCCTCCAAATCTCGGCCAAAACAATAATCCTTTATCCTAATCTCGGCCAAAACAATGAGTTCTTCTTTCCATTATGCCCAAAAAGATAACATCTTTTTATTTTTACCCCCTTCATATCTCGACCAAAAAGTGATCATCTTCTTTGTAATCTCGCCCAAAATAATGAAATCTGATCTCTTTACGCCCAAAATTCAAGTTGCATTCGTTTTTACCCCCAACGAAGTAAGATGTAATTTATCCAGCCATGAGATCATCTCGGCCGAAATATAATTCTTTACGGCCGATCCATTTTACTTGCAAAATAATTATAAAAATTACGTAAATTCCTCTTTAGTTAAAACATTCAAAACATTAATAATTAAAATTGATAAATTCGGAATTACGACTAAAAGTGACTAAAAATGATGCATGCCATGAATAAATTACAAAAAAATTAATTAAAATAATAATCTAAAATATGTTGTATTTTGCATGCATCACCTTTGCGCGGGAAGGAATGAAGGGCTCATCATTTGTTATTGCCTTCCAAAAGGCAGCTCCCTGAAACTCAAGAGAGGTAGCAGAAGACTCCAGTAGGAGAAATCCATAGATAGATGATAGTGATATTTGGGAAGTTGAGTGATAACTTGCTGATTTTTGGGTCAAACTTGAGATTTTTTCAATTTTTGGTTCAACTCCCTAATTCACTCTCTACTGCAAGTATACAGGTCAATTGTAGTAATCCTAAATGTCGTATCCACAGTGATTTGAAGTCCTAGACTACCTAAAAACAATTTAGACTAATCCTATTTAAAGTGGCAAAAACATATTTTTAAAAGAAAAAGAAAAACAGATTTTTAATGGAAAGTGAAACGATAACTGATTTTTGTATTTTGGAATCTTATCAAAACTGAGTTATAAATGCTAATCTAGAGTCTAAAAGGGTTTATCTATCAATGAGAAAGGTCCTCCTAGGAATTGGGGTTCATCTAATTTAATTATGGATGAAAATGGACAAGTTATCATTTTCTAGTCAAATCCAATTCAACTTTCAATATGGTTGTTTTCACAGCTCAATTAGACCAGAACTAAATAATATATTGTCATATAATTGTTAGCCAAGTTGAATTAGAAGAGGATCCCCACTGAAAATCAAGTTATCACTATGTTCAATCCAAGTCACTTTGCTGATTTTTTTTGGCAATTCAATAAAACCTGAAATGATAACTTCTAAATTGCACTTTGAAAATGAAGGGAATGCTTCAATCAGCTAAACATGGATGAAATCAATCCAATATTAATGCAAATGCTCCTTGGTTTATCTCTAAACTACAAGAGGATTTAAAATCAGCTTCTCAGCTGCAAATTCAAATGAAATCCACATTTCCATTAATGAATTGGATAGAAATCAGCACCTAATACAAGTTTGGGAAATCAGAAATTGTCATTGCTCCTTGGCTCATCTCTGAATCTCAAGGAAGGCCTTAAAACCATCTCTCAATGGTGGATTAAAGTAGGGCTTAACAATGGCAATCAGATTTCAGGAATTTCAGGAAACCAGAAATCAGCAACTCATTCAACTCATTCAATTCAGGAAAAACCAAATCAGATTTGAATCATAGGAATGTCAAAGCTTCTCAATTCATTTCTGAACAAGATTGGGATAGATGTTAACCTCTCAGATGTTCAATTAATTCAATCCCCAATGACAATCAGATTCAAACAGCCCAGGAAAATCAGAAATCAGATTGTTCAAAAATCAGGAAACAGAAAATCAGCAACAATTACAAATTAGAACTTTAGGAATGTCATTGCATCTTGATCATTTTTGAACTAGAATGGAACCATAAGATAACCTCTCAGTTGTCAAAACAATTGTGGCTCCACAATGACAAAACAGATTCTAAGAATTCAGAAATCAGGAAGGCATTCAGAATTCAGATTTCAGAAAAATCAGATTTCAAAATGTAGAAATCAGAATTCTAATTGGGTTTGTATCTAGAACTTGGCATTGATTCTTGATTCATTTCTGAACAAGGGTTAGACCAAATGATAACTTCTCAGTTATAAATACAAATAGGGTCTTCAAATGACAAGATCAGATTTATAACACTTCAGATTTCAGAAATGTAAAACCAGAAATTCAGAATTCAGAAATCAGTGCAGGAAACTTAAACTTATCCCTAATCCATCCACAATATATATTAGACTACTATCCTATCCTAGGAGGCATGGAGTTTAGCTCCTCATAGTTACAAACTTAGATACAAAATGGAATGAAGAGAAGAAGCTATCCATCCTGGAATTAGGGCTGTTATGCAGAAATCAGCAAGCCTTCCTCCACCTTGCTCCTGGTCCAGCAGCCCTCCAAATGGAGGCTCCCCCTTGATTCTAGGGTTTCTTCAGCTTATATATGTCTTCCTTCCACCCTTAGATCAGCATCAAATTGTTCCATATCCCCTGATGTGAGCCACCAGTCCAATGGTCCAGGAATTCCAGCTGCTGCAGCAGCTTTTGGACAGCAAAAGCAAGTGGTCCCCTCCTACTTTTTCCACCTTTTTGCACTTGTTTTTCCTGCTACAAAACCCAAAACAGCAAGCATCAAGATCCTTAAATGTGATTTTAGCAAATAAAGATTAGGATAATGATAGTTGTCAGCTCAAACATCAAATGGGATTAGGTGTCGTGCAGGAATGAAAACCCATATCGAAAATAATAGTTTTAGGGACCCGGAATGATAACTTTTCATATTTCATGGAAAATGTTCAAATATGAGTAGTTCAAAGCATTGAAGACATCAAATGGATTAGGATGACAAGTGAGTGAAGTCAGAAATCAAATATGGATAAGATTTCATATGAATGATAACTTGGGTGCCAAAATGATAACTAAATTGCCTTAAAAACGATAACTTGTCATAACTTTTGTTGTGATTATCCAAATGTGATGAAATTTGACCAGCAATGAGTTAGAACAATAATAAGATGATTGCTTAAGGTCCTTGTGCAGAATTAATGGTTTTGCATGTCGAAATGACAGAATTGCCCTTTAACGATAACTTGGCACTTGAAAAATGATAACTTGTTCAAATGGACTTAAAACTTTGCACAAGTTGAGATGTGACTATCCAAATATGATTTATACATGATAATGATGGATTTAGGGCAAGAAAACAATTGAAAATCAGTTCACTCAAAATAATGATAACTTGACATATAGGAATGATAACTTGTCCTCAAAATGATAACTTGGCATAGAATTTAAATATTAATGGATTTTGGCATTTCAGAACCTCTATACACATGGAATTAAGTATGAAATGAGGAATATCTACTAGTTATCATAATGTTTGCATTCCAAGTATAATTGGCCCAAAAATAGACAAAAGTGAGACTCGATATGCATGAATTGCATCTAAAATGGGTTAGAAACATATAGTGATCAGCAAGTGATCAAACTCCCCCAAGCTTAGCCTTTTGCTTGTCCTCAAGCAAAACATTCAGAAATTAAGGATGAATTTGAATTTACCATCCACAAATGAATAGAAGAATCAGCTGAATAAGTCTTAAATGAGTTTCCCACTTGGCTAACATTCCATCCCATTCTTTCCAATCCCCAAATTCTAGCTGAGGAGTCACAAAGGTTAATGCAAATTTAAGCCATGATAAAAGTACAAACATTAACTAATTTGGATTGCAAGGATTGTCAACTTTACTAAAAAGTTTGAAACACCAATCTCTTCATGAACAAAATTTTAATTCTTTGCTTAAACAGGTTTGAAAACCTGACTTTTATTCATGAGTATGCAATAAACAGGTTTAGCACCTGATTTTTATTCATGCTGGTCACAGGATAAAAATCCTAGCTTTATTCAGGAGAGGTTCCTTTTTGGAATTTTCACTCTCTTTATTCATGTATGCATGCAATGCAAAATGCAACTTTTTATTTTCCTTTTTTTTTCTTTCTTTTTCATTCTGTTCATGAAATGAGCAATGGTTCAAACTCAAGTATAGGTTAGATCCTTAAATGCAAATAGTCAAGAATTCCTATTTAACATGGCAGCAAGATCCTTGACCCCTTTCTAGACATCTTCTACTTTCCAATTAATCCATGAATGTAGCTAGTGTTAATCCACAAAAAAGAAAAATTTTAGCTGAAAGTTCATTCAAATGCATCTGAATTTATAATGTCAATTGAAGCAAGAAGGCTAATGGCCAAGTTGGCCACTTGGTATTGGAGTGCACCCACTGTCAAAATGAAGTATTCTACCCATTTCAGAGTTAAAATGAATTCAGAATTGAGTTGGGTCCAAAAATTGATAACCGAGTGATAACTAGTGATAACTTGTGAAAACCAATGATAACATGGTATGAATTATGATATGAACATTAAAATCAATTGAAAACATGGTGTAAATGTTAGAAAAGCACCAGGTTTCCTCCCCCAAGCTTATTCTCAACACTGTCCTCAGAGTTGAAATAAAGGCAAGGGAGAGGGGTATGAAATATATGGAATTTGCATTTGGTCCCTTCCAATGGGTCTTGCATTTCAATCCTACTCTTCAGGTGTTCCATACTTCATGAGCAATAATTCCTGAAGTGAAACAAGAGATATCAGTGAAATCTGCCATGTTAGAATTTAGGGTGCACAATGCAACAATGCAATGAGATTCACTAAAGTGGCATCGAAATTCAGCTAAGATAGATTGGGACAACTGATATGAATGATGATTCAGATATTAACATGATGATTTCAGCATGAATGAAAAGATAATATCAGTTATCAATAGGATTCCAGTGAGAAGAATTAAAATTAAGTGTAGGGATACTCCCTTCTAGTTAATTTGTGGATGGATCTGATTCCTCCCTTCTTTATTCCTGCAAAATAGAAATGTTAAGTATAAAAAGGCTTGGGTTACCTCCCAAGAAGTGCCTTTCTTTAATGTCTTAGGCTAGACATTATTACAACTTCTTCATGTCAAGGAGGTTTAAATATTATGATGTGATCAAGTAGAGATCTCAATCTGTGGACAGCTTCACTAATCAAGTATGGATCTCTTAGTTTGTCAATGATTGACCTTTGTTTTTCACTTGGATGTACCCCTCCTTCATTGTGCCAAAAATCTACTAGCTTCTCATCTCTAGAATCCTCATGTATGATATATGAATCCCCTGGATTAGGAAGAAGTTTCAGCTCCAATTGAGAGGAAATGTCTTGAGTTGAATTGGTGTGGGGTTCAGAAGTGAAAACCTCCAACACCCCATTTTGGAATTCTAAATTCCCTACTGATTGGAGTGCATTCATAGCTGATTTATATCCTTTGGCTTCTGGATCCTCTAATTCCTTCAAATGATCAAACATTAGGCACCTTTGCAATGGATCTTCAATGGGAATTATAGGAGAAACTTGTTGTACAATCTGATCCAGCTGCCCCTTTTCAAAATCATTTTCCTGAAAATTTGGCCTACTAATAACTTGTGACGATTGGGCCTTGACCAATCTTTGTGGGAATGGTACTCTATCAAAAATTCTGGTCTTGGCTTCACATTGAGGATGTTGATTCTGATTTTCCAACACAGGATCTTCATTTGGCTCTTCAGCAACTTTTGAATCTGAATTGACTTGATTATCCTCAGCTTTCTTCATTGGTTCCTCCACCATTCTTTCACTCCTGAGCTGGATGGCCTTTGCTTGCTCCTTTGGATTCACTTCTGGCTGTCCAGGGAAGAACATAGGAGGTCTAGATGATGTACTAGCCTGTTGAGCAATTTGGCTTTCCAACAATTTTTTATTTGCATTCATGGCATCCAATCTGGAATTAATTTTCAATATCTCCTCTCCTTGGCTGTCCTGCTTCTTCAGAATCCGTTGGAGCATCTCCTTCATTTCAGTTTGGAATTGAGGTGCTTGGACTTGAGATGGTGGCTCATATAGATTCCTCTGAATTGGGGCATTTTGGCCCTGATTTCCATAGGGTGGTGGCTGATTCCTTGGCAGGATTTTAGGCTGCCAATTTGAATTCTGCATAGGGGCCCCTTGATATTGATTGGTCTTGTAAGAGAAGTAGGGATGGTTCCTGTTTTCTGGAGTATAAAATTCACCAAGAGGTTTGATCCCATAGTTGCCCACAACATTGATTTGATCAACATTTTGCTCCACTTGCTGCATAATTAAATTGCAATCCTCTGACACATGGCCTTGATTGCCACATACACAACACCTTGTTTCAGGATTGGAAGCCTTATTTCCATTGGGAGTCAAGTTCAACCTCTCCAAAGTCTTGTACAGCACCTCTTCAAGTTGAGTTGACAATTGATTCACTGAATTGTCCATGGGTGGCCTCCTGGTTCTGTCATGGGTAAGGAAGTGGTGATTCTTGACTATGTTTTCAATGAGTTGATAAGCTTCATCAATGTTTTTAGATGCAAAGATGCCTCCTGCAGCAGTATCCAATGCAACCTTGCTGGGGTAGTTCAATCCTTTGTGGAAATAGTTGACAAGTTGCCATTTTTCAAACCCATGATGTGGGCATGCCCTCAGCAAGCCTTGGAGTCTTTGCCATGCATCACATATATTCTCTTGATCCAATTGGTAGAATCTCACAATCTGATCTCTGAAATTGTCAGTTTTGCTAGGTGGGAAAAATTCAGCTAGGAACAATTGAATTATGGATTCCCAAGTAGCCATCTCTTCAGGTTTGAGGGTCTTGTACCATATCTTTGCTTTGTCCTTGAGTGAGAAGGGGAATAGCCTCATGTAGACAACATCCATAGGTGTATTATTGAAGTTGACAATGCTGCAATTCTCCTTGAAGTTGTCAAGGTGTGAAATTGGATCCTCATTCTCCAATCCAGCAAACTGATATTGACTTATCATAGAAACCAAGGCTGGATTGACTTCAAAGTTGGCAGCAGGTGCTAGTACTCCATTCCCTTGCTGATTTCTGACATTACTTGGTGAGTAGCACTCCCAAAGAGTCCTAGGAGCTGCCATGTTTTGATTCACAGCTTCTTCAAAAACAGGATTGTGTGCCTCCTCTTCAAAAATCCTCCTTTCTAGCCTCTTCTCTTTGGATTCTTTTCCTTCTGTTAAACCTTCTCTTTGGTTCAGGTTTTGACAAATACAGTCCTCTTGATGATCCAAGTCCTACATAAAGAGATTCAGCAGTATCAAATTCAAGAAACAAATGAAAACTAGACAAAAGTGAAAAATTAAGAATGATAACTTGCAAAAACTGAAAATTAACCTAACAAATAAATTTAAAACTAATCTAAAACTAATCTAAACTATCTAAGTTAGCCTAATTGACCTCAAATCCCCGGCAACGGCGCCAAAAACTTGATAGTGATATTTGGGAAGTTGAGTGATAACTTGCTGATTTTTTGGTCAAACTTGAGATTTTTTCAATTTTTGGTTCAACTCCCTAATTCACTCTCTACTGCAAGTATACAGGTCAATTGTAGTAATCCTAAATGTCGTATCCACAGTGATTTGAAGTCCTAGACTACCTAAAAACAATTTAGACTAATCCTATTTAAAGTGGCAAAAACAGATTTTTAAAAGAAAAAGAAAAATAGATTTTTAATGGCAAGTGAAACGATAACTGATTTTTGTATTTTGGAATCTTATCAAAACTGAGTTATAAATGCTAATCTAGAGTCTAAAAGGGTTTATCTATCAATGAGAAAGGTCCTCCTAGGAATTGGGGTTCATCTAATTTAATTATGGATGGAAATGGACAAGTTATCATTTTCTAGTCAAATCCAATTCAACTTTCAATATGGTTGTTTTCACAGCTCAATTAGACCAGAACTAAATAATATATTGTCATATAATTGTTAGCCAAGTTGAATTAGAAGAGGATCCCCACTGAAAATCAAGTTATCACTATGTTCAATCCAAGTCACTTTGCTGATTTTTTTTGGCAATTCAATAAAACCTGAAATGATAACTTCTAAATTGCACTTTGAAAATGAAGGGAATGCTTCAATCAGCTAAACATGGATGAAATCAATCCAATATTAATGCAAATGCTCCTTGTTTTATCTCTAAACTACAAGAGGATTTAAAATCAGCTTCTCAGCTGCAAATTCAAATGAAATCCACATTTCCATTAATGAATTGGATAGAAATCAGCACCTAATACAAGTTTGGAAAATTAGAAATTGTCATTGCTCCTTGGCTCATCTCTGAATCTCAAGGAAGGCCTTAAAACCATCTCTCAATGGTGGATTAAAGTAGGGCTTAACAATGGCAATCAGATTTCAGGAATTTCAGGAAACCAGAAATCAGCAACTCATTCAACTCATTCAATTCAGGAAAAACCAAATCAGATTTGAATCATAGGAATGTCAAAGCTTCTCAATTCATTTCTGAACAAGATTGGGATAGATGTTAACCTCTCAGATGTTCAATTAATTCAATCCCCAATGACAATCAGATTCAAACAGCCCAGGAAAATTAGAAATCAGATTGTTCAAAAATCAGGAAACAGAAAATCAGCAACAATTACAAATTAGAACCTTAGGAATGTCATTGCATCTTGATCATTTCTGAACTAGAATGGAACCATAAGATAACCTCTCAGTTGTCAAAACAATTGTGGCTCCACAATGACAAAATAGATTCTAAGAATTCAGAAATCAAGAAGGCATTCAGAATTCAGATTTCAGAAAAATCAGATTTCAAAATGTAGAAATCAGAATTCTAATTGGGTTTGTATCTAGAACTTGGCATTGATTCTTGATTCATTTCTGAACAAGGGTTAGACCAAATGATAACTTCTCAGTTATAAATACAAATAGGGTCTTCAAATGACAAGATCAGATTTATAACACTTCAGATTTCAGAAATGTAAAACCAGAAATTCAGAATTCAGAAATCAGTGCAGGAAACTTAAACTTATCCCTAATCCATCCACAATATATATTAGACTACTATCCTATCCTAGGAGGCATGGAGTTTAGCTCCTCATAGTTACAAACTTAGATACAAAATGGAATGAAGAGAAGAAGCTATCCATCCTGGAATCAGGGCTGTTATGCAGAAATCAGCAAGCCTTCCTCCACCTTGCTCCTGGTCCAGCAGCCCTCCAAATGGAGGCTCCCCCTTGATTCTAGGATTTCTTCAGCTTATATATGTCTTCCTTCCACCCTTAGATCAGCATCAAATTGTTCCATATCCCCTGATGTGAGCCACCTGTCCAATGGTCCAGGAATTCCAGCTGCTGCAGCAGCTTTTGGACAGCAAAAGCAAGTGGTCCCCTCCTACTTTTTCCACCTTTTTGCACTTGTTTTTCCTGCTACAAAACCCAAAACAGCAAGCATCAAGATCCTTAAATGTGATTTTAGCAAATAAAGATTAGGATAATGATAGTTGTCAGCTCAAACATCAAATGGGATTAGGTGTCGTGCAGGAATGAAAACCCATATCGAAAATAATAGTTTTAGGGACCCGGAATGATAACTTTTCATATTTCATGGAAAATGTTCAAATATGAGTAGTTCAAAGCATTGAAGACATCAAATGGATTAGGATGACAAGTGAGTGAAGTCAGAAATCAAATATGGATAAGATTTCATATGAATGATAACTTGGGTGCCAAAATGATAACTAAATTGCCTTAAAAACGATAACTTGTCATAACTTTTGTTGTGATTATCCAAATGTGATGAAATTTGACCAGCAATGAGTTAGAACAATAATAAGATGATTGCTTAAGGTCCTTGTGCAGAATTAATGGTTTTGCATGTCGAAATGACAGAATTGCCCTTTAACGATAACTTGGCACTTGAAAAATGATAACTTGTTCAAATGGACTTAAAACTTTGCACAAGTTGAGATGTGACTATCCAAATATGATTTATACATGATAATGATGGATTTAGGGCAAGAAAACAATTGAAAATCAGTTCACTCAAAATAATGATAACTTGACATATAGGAATGATAACTTGTCCTCAAAATGATAACTTGGCATAGAATTTAAATATTAATGGATTTTGGCATTTCAGAACCTCTATGCACATGGAATTAAGTATGAAATGAGGAATATCTACTAGTTATCATAATGTTTGCATTCCAAGTATAATTGGCCCAAAAATAGACAAAAGTGAGACTCGATATGCATGAATTGCATCTAAAATGGGTTAGAAACATATAGTGATCAGCAAGTGATCAAACTCCCCCAAGCTTAGCCTTTTGCTTGTCCTCAAGCAAAACATTCAGAAATTAAGGATGAATTTGAATTTACCATCCACAAATGAATAGAAGAATCAGCTGAATAAGTCTTAAATGAGTTTCCCACTTGGCTAACATTCCATCCCATTCTTTCCAATCCCCAAATTCTAGCTGAGGAGTCACAAAGGTTAATGCAAATTTAAGCCATGATAAAAGTACAAACATTAACGAATTTGGATTGCAAGGATTGTCAACTTTACTAAAAAGTTTGAAACACCAATCTCTTCATGAACAAAATTTTAATTCTTTGCTTAAACAGGTTTGAAAACCTGACTTTTATTCATGAGTATGCAATAAACAGGTTTAGCACCTGATTTTTATTCATGCTGGTCACAGGATAAAAATCCTAGCTTTATTCAGGAGAGGTTCCTTTTTGGAATTTTCACTCTCTTTATTCATGTATGCATGCAATGCAAAATGCAACTTTTCATTTTCCTTTTTTTTCTTTCTTTTTCAT
Organism: Pontederia crassipes; assembly: GCA_030549335.1. Taxonomy (NCBI): domain Eukaryota; kingdom Viridiplantae; phylum Streptophyta; class Magnoliopsida; order Commelinales; family Pontederiaceae; genus Pontederia; species Pontederia crassipes. Next base: position 68,061,642 of record CM060196.1, on the reverse strand, counting down.
TCTGTTCATGAAATGAGCAATGGTTCAAACTCAAGTATAGGTTAGATCCTTAAATGCAAATAGTCAAGAATTCCTATTTAACATGGCAGCAAGATCCTTGACCCCTTTCTAGACATCTTCTACTTTCCAATTAATCCATGAATGTAGCTAGTGTTAATCCACAAAAAAGAAAAATTTTAGCTGAAAGTTCATTCAAATGCATCTGAATTTATAATGTCAATTGAAGCAAGAAGGCTAATGGCCAAGTTGGCCACTTGGTATTGGAGTGCACCCACTGTCAAAATGAAGTATTCTACCCATTTCAGAGTTAAAATGAATTCAGAATTGAGTTGGGTCCAAAAATTGATAACCGAGTGATAACTAGTGATAACTTGTGAAAACCAATGATAACATGGTATGAATTATGATATGAACATTAAAATCAATTGAAAACATGGTGTAAATGTTAGAAAAGCACCAGGTTTCCTCCCCCAAGCTTATTCTCAACACTGTCCTCAGAGTTGAAATAAAGGCAAGGGAGAGGGGTATGAAATATATGGAATTTGCATTTGGTCCCTTCCAATGGGTCTTGCATTTCAATCCTACTCTTCAGGTGTTCCATACTTCATGAGCAATAATTCCTGAAGTGAAACAAGAGATATCAGTGAAATCTGCCATGTTAGAATTTAGGGTGCACAATGCAACAATGCAATGAGATTCACTAAAGTGGCATCGAAATTCAGCTAAGATAGATTGGGACAACTGATATGAATGATGATTCAGATATTAACATGATGATTTCAGCATGAATGAAAAGATAATATCAGTTATCAATAGGATTCCAGTGAGAAGAATTAAAATTAAGTGTAGGGATACTCCCTTCTAGTTAATTTGTGGATGGATCTGATTCCTCCCTTCTTTATTCCTGCAAAATAGAAAGGTTAAGTATAAAAAGGCTTGGGTTACCTCCCAAGAAGTGCCTTTCTTTAATGTCTTAGGCTAGACATTATTACAACTTCTTCATGTCAAGGAGGTTTAAATATTATGATGTGATCAAGTAGAGATCTCAATCTGTGGACAGCTTCACTAATCAAGTATGGATCTCTTAGTTTGTCAATGATTGACCTTTGATTTTCACTTGGATGTACCCCTCCTTCATTGTGCCAGAAATCTACTAGCTTCTCATCTCTAGAATCCTCATGTATGATATATGAATCCCCTGGATTAGGAAGAAGTTTCAGCTCCAATTGAGAGGAAATGTCTTGAGTTGAATTGGTGTGGGGTTCAGAAGTGAAAACCTCCAACACCCCATTTTGGAATTCTAAATTCCCTACTGATTGGAGTGCATTCATAGCTGATTTATATCCTTTGGCTTCTGGATCCTCTAATTCCTTCAAATGATCAAACATTAGGCACCTTTGCAATGGATCTTCAATGGGAATTATAGGAGAAACTTGTTGTACAATCTGATCCAGCTGCCCCTTTTCAAAATCATTTTCCTGAAAATTTGGCCTACTAATAACTTGTGACGATTGGGCCTTGACCAATCTTTGTGGGAATGGTACTCTATCAAAAATTCTGGTCTTGGCTTCACATTGAGGATGTTGATTCTGATTTTCCAACACAGGATCTTCATTTGGCTCTTCAGCAACTTTTGAATCTGAATTGACTTGATTATCCTCAGCTTTCTTCATTGGTTCCTCCACCATTCTTTCACTCCTGAGCTGGATGGCCTTTGCTTGCTCCTTTGGATTCACTTCTGGCTGTCCAGGGAAGAACATAGGAGGTCTAGATGATGTACTAGCCTGTTGAGCAATTTGGCTTTCCAACAATTTTTTATTTGCATTCATGGCATCCAATCTGGAATTAATTTTCAATATCTCCTCTCCTTGGCTGTCCTGCTTCTTCAGAATCCGTTGGAGCATCTCCTTCATTTCAGTTTGGAATTGAGGTGCTTGGACTTGAGATGGTGGCTCATATAGATTCCTCTGAATTGGGGCATTTTGGCCCTGATTTCCATAGTGTGGTGGCTGATTCCTTGGCAGGATTTTAGGCTGCCAATTTGAATTCTGCATAGGGGCCCCTTGATATTGATTGGTCTTGTAAGAGAAGTAGGGATGGTTCCTGTTTTCTGGAGTATAAAATTCACCAAGAGGTTTGATCCCATAGTTGCCCACAACATTGATTTGATCAACATTTTGCTCCACTTGCTGCATAATTAAATTGCAATCCTCTGACACATGGCCTTGATTGCCACATACACAACACCTTGTTTCAGGATTGGAAGCCTTATTTCCATTGGGAGTCAAGTTCAACCTCTCCAAAGTCTTGTACAGCACCTCTTCAAGTTGAGTTGACAATTGATTCACTGAATTGTCCATGGGTGGCCTCCTGGTTCTGTCATGGGTAAGGAAGTGGTGATTCTTGACTATGTTTTCAATGAGTTGATAAGCTTCATCAATGTTTTTAGATGCAAAGATGCCTCCTGAAGCAGTATCCAATACAACCTTGCTGGGGTAGTTCAATCCTTTGTGGAAATAGTTGACAAGTTGCCATTTTTCAAACCCATGATGTGGGCATGCCCTCAGCAAGCCTTGGAGTCTTTGCCATGCATCACATATATTCTCTTGATCCAATTGGTAGAATCTCACAATCTGATCTCTGAAATTGTCAGTTTTGCTAGGTGGGAAAAATTCAGCTAGGAACAATTGAATTATGGATTCCCAAGTAGCCATCTCTTCAGGTTTGAGGGTCTTGTACCATATCTTTGCTTTGTCCTTGAGTGAGAAGGGGAATAGCCTCATGTAGACAACATCCATAGGTGTATTATTGAAGTTGACAATGCTGCAATTCTCCTTGAAGTTGTCAAGGTGTGAAATTGGATCCTCATTCTCCAATCCAGCAAACTGATATTGACTTATCATAGAAACCAAGGCTGGATTGACTTCAAAGTTGGCAGCAGGTGCTAGTACTCCATTCCCTTGCTGATTTCTGACATTACTTGGTGAGTAGCACTCCCAAAGAGTCCTAGGAGCTGCCATGTTTTGATTCACAGCTTCTTCAAAAACAGGATTGTGTGCCTCCTCTTCAAAAATCCTCCTTTCTAGCCTCTTCTCTTTGGATTCTTTTCCTTCTGTTAAACCTTCTCTTTGGTTCAGGTTTTGACAAATACAGTCCTCTTGATGATCCAAGTCCTACATAAAGAGATTCAGCAGTATCAAATTCAAGAAACAAATGAAAACTAGACAAAAGTGAAAAATTAAGAATGATAACTTGCAAAAACTGAAAATTAACCTAACAAATAAATTTAAAACTAATCTAAAACTAATCTAAACTATCTAAGTTAGCCTAATTGACCTCAAATCCCCGGCAACGGCGCCAAAAACTTGATAGTGATATTTGGGAAGTTGAGTGATAACTTGCTGATTTTTTGGTCAAACTTGAGATTTTTTCAATTTTTGGTTCAACTCCCTAATTCACTCTCTACTGCAAGTATACAGGTCAATTGTAGTAATCCTAAATGTCGTATCCACAGTGATTTGAAGTCCTAGACTACCTAAAAACAATTTAGACTAATCCTATTTAAAGTGGCAAAAACAGATTTTTAAAAGAAAAAGAAAAATAGATTTTTAATGGCAAGTGAAACGATAACTGATTTTTGTATTTTGGAATCTTATCAAAACTGAGTTATAAATGCTAATCTAGAGTCTAAAAGGGTTTATCTATCAATGAGAAAGGTCCTCCTAGGAATTGGGGTTCATCTAATTTAATTATGGATGGAAATGGACAAGTTATCATTTTCTAGTCAAATCCAATTCAACTTTCAATATGGTTGTTTTCACAGCTCAATTAGACCAGAACTAAATAATATATTGTCATATAATTGTTAGCCAAGTTGAATTAGAAGAGGATCCCCACTGAAAATCAAGTTATCACTATGTTCAATCCAAGTCACTTTGCTGATTTTTTTTGGCAATTCAATAAAACCTGAAATGATAACTTCTAAATTGCACTTTGAAAATGAAGGGAATGCTTCAATCAGCTAAACATGGATGAAATCAATCCAATATTAATGCAAATGCTCCTTGTTTTATCTCTAAACTACAAGAGGATTTAAAATCAGCTTCTCAGCTGCAAATTCAAATGAAATCCACATTTCCATTAATGAATTGGATAGAAATCAGCACCTAATACAAGTTTGGAAAATTAGAAATTGTCATTGCTCCTTGGCTCATCTCTGAATCTCAAGGAAGGCCTTAAAACCATCTCTCAATGGTGGATTAAAGTAGGGCTTAACAATGGCAATCAGATTTCAGGAATTTCAGGAAACCAGAAATCAGCAACTCATTCAACTCATTCAATTCAGGAAAAACCAAATCAGATTTGAATCATAGGAATGTCAAAGCTTCTCAATTCATTTCTGAACAAGATTGGGATAGATGTTAACCTCTCAGATGTTCAATTAATTCAATCCCCAATGACAATCAGATTCAAACAGCCCAGGAAAATCAGAAATCAGATTGTTCAAAAATCAGGAAACAGAAAATCAGCAACAATTACAAATTAGAATCTTAGGAATGTCATTGCATCTTGATCATTTCTGAACTAGAATGGAACCATAAGATAACCTCTCAGTTGTCAAAACAATTGTGGCTCCACAATGACAAAACAGATTCTAAGAATTCAGAAATCAAGAAGGCATTCAGAATTCAGATTTCAGAAAAATCAGATTTCAAAATGTAGAAATCAGAATTCTAATTGGGTTTGTATCTAGAACTTAGCATTGATTCTTGATTCATTTCTGAACAAGGGTTAGACCAAATGATAACTTCTCAGTTATAAATACAAATAGGGTCTTCAAATGACAAGATCAGATTTATAACACTTCAGATTTCAGAAATGTAAAACCAGAAATTCAGAATTCAGAAATCAGTGCAGGAAACTTAAACTTATCCCTAATCCATCCACAATATATATTAGACTACTATCCTATCCTAGGAGGCATGGAGTTTAGCTCCTCATAGTTACAAACTTAGATACAAAATGGAATGAAGAGAAGAAGCTATCCATCCTGGAATCAGGGCTGTTATGCAGAAATCAGCAAGCCTTCCTCCACCTTGCTCCTGGTCCAGCAGCCCTCCAAATGGAGGCTCCCCCTTGATTCTAGGATTTCTTCAGCTTATATATGTCTTCCTTCCACCCTTAGATCAGCATCAAATTGTTCCATATCCCCTGATGTGAGCCACCTGTCCAATGGTCCAGGAATTCCAGCTGCTGCAGCAGCTTTTGGACAGCAAAAGCAAGTGGTCCCCTCCTACTTTTTCCACCTTTTTGCACTTGTTTTTCCTGCTACAAAACCCAAAACAGCAAGCATCAAGATCCTTAAATGTGATTTTAGCAAATAAAGATTAGGATAATGATAGTTGTCAGCTCAAACATCAAATGGGATTAGGTGTCGTGCAGGAATGAAAACCCATATCGAAAATAATAGTTTTAGGGACCCGGAATGATAACTTTTCATATTTCATGGAAAATGTTCAAATATGAGTAGTTCAAAGCATTGAAGACATCAAATGGATTAGGATGACAAGTGAGTGAAGTCAGAAATCAAATATGGATAAGATTTCATATGAATGATAACTTGGGTGCCAAAATGATAACTAAATTGCCTTAAAAACGATAACTTGTCATAACTTTTGTTGTGATTATCCAAATGTGATGAAATTTGACCAGCAATGAGTTAGAACAATAATAAGATGATTGCTTAAGGTCCTTGTGCAGAATTAATGGTTTTGCATGTCGAAATGACAGAATTGCCCTTTAACGATAACTTGGCACTTGAAAAATGATAACTTGTTCAAATGGACTTAAAACTTTGCACAAGTTGAGATGTGACTATCCAAATATGATTTATACATGATAATGATGGATTTAGGGCAAGAAAACAATTGAAAATCAGTTCACTCAAAATAATGATAACTTGACATATAGGAATGATAACTTGTCCTCAAAATGATAACTTGGCATAGAATTTAAATATTAATGGATTTTGGCATTTCAGAACCTCTATGCACATGGAATTAAGTATGAAATGAGGAATATCTACTAGTTATCATAATGTTTGCATTCCAAGTATAATTGGCCCAAAAATAGACAAAAGTGGGACTCGATATGCATGAATTGCATCTAAAATGGGTTAGAAACATATAGTGATCAGCAAGTGATCAATAGAGTTAAACACCGGCATAGAAAAGCCATATTCATTATTAAAAAGTCGAAAGCTAACTCGATGGCGTCGAGCAGAGCAGTCATAAGCATATGAACCGAAGAATTCATGGCACAACTTCTCGAACGTCGGCCACCGTTGATCCAAAAAAGTCCGCATCCCCACCCTCTCAAAGAGTAACATAATATCAACATCAATATTCAACTCTGTCAATGTTTTGAAGCATGCGTACTGGGTAGGAGTAATAGTGAAGAAGAACGCCTATCAGTAGCGTTTGCATTGGGTAGAATCCCTGAACTCCAGACTGGTGGGTCGTTCCTCCTGTCATGGAGCGTCAGTGTCAGAAGAGCGACAAACAATAGCCTTCTGGCGAGGTTGCATGTTGAACAGTGGCAAGTGAAGCACTTTGTGCACGAAACCCAACCCGGGTTGATGGGAGCTCGGCCCTGGTTGGAGCTGTCGAAAGAGATGCTGTTGAACAATTGGATCCGACCCGAGTATAAAGATGACGCGGCCCGGGCTGGAGAAAGACGCAAGCCGGATTGCAAGGCGCATGGCCGTCGGGAGATGAATCCGGGCCGTGTATACAGATGCGCGGCCCGGGCTGTCACGACAGTGGCAGGAGTCGGCTGTAGTGCGAGATGATCTCCGGGCCGCCGGCAGAAGATTGCCGCCCGGGGTTCGGAGATGAAGTGGCCGGTCGGAGGATGAGACAGACTGTAATGGCCGCTGGTCGTCGAATGGAGAGATCTCAATGACGGAGGCTGGAGCGTCGGCGATGAGGAGTGGAGGCGGCGGTGCTGCGGATCAGGAAATCAGAGGCGGCGATGCGGCGGATCTAGAAAGAGGCGGTGATGCAGCGGATCTAGAGCAGAGGTGGCGACTTCGACCCGGTAGCCGATGTCGAGGGCGGTGGAACGTGTCGGCGTCAGAGAAGGAGGATGGACATCCGGTGATGTGGGCCTGCAGTGGAATGAAATGAAGACCGGAAGACCGGACGTAATGAAATGAAATTGAGAAGTTAAGAAAAACAACTAAGACAAAATAAAAATCTATACTAAAAATAAGGGTTAGGCAGAGAAGTTCTAAGTTATAGTCGTTAGCTTGACTTTGCTCGCCTTGGCTTAGGGCTCGTGCAGAATCATGTAGTTAACTTGTGCAGGTTTGACACCACTCAAATAGTGCTTGAGCCTGTGTCCATTGACTGTGAATGCGTGTTTTACGTCTAGTGACCGAATCTCTACAGTTCCAAAAGGAGAAGTACTGACTACTATATATGGCCCCGTCCATCTAGACTTGAGTTTACCCGAAAATAATCTAAGTCTGCTTTCATAAAGGAGGACTTGTTGACCAGATTGAAAGTCCTTAGTTTGAATATTTTGGTCATGCCATCTTTTTGTTCGCTCCTTATAGATCTTACTATTCTCATAAGCATTGTTCCGGAACTCTTCGAGCTCGTTAAGTTTTAGTACTTGCTCATTGCCCGACAAGGTTGGGTCTAGATTTAAAAATTTTGTAGCCCAGTAAGCCTTGTGTTCCAATTCTATGGGTAGATGACACGCCTTCCCACTAATCTATATGGTGACATATATATGGGTGTTTTAAATGCAGTGTGATAAGCTCACAGTGCGTCATCTAACCTGAGAGACCAATCTTTTCTGGAAGAGTTAACTATTTTTTAAGATGCGCTTAATTTCTCGATTTGACACCTCGACTTGGCCACATGACTGAGCATGGTAAGGGGTACTCAATTTGTCGGTTACTCCAAACTTAGCCACTGATCCTGTAAACAAACGATTGCAAAAGTTTGTGCCATTGTCACCGATGATAGCTCTAGGTGTACCAAATCGAGTAAAAATATTCTTCCTTAAAAAAGTAACAACTACCTTAGCTTCATTAGTAGGAGTGGCAATTGCCTCAACCCACTTAGACACATAGTCCACAGCAACTAGAATGTACTCATTGTTCATTGACTTAGGGAAAGGCCCCATAAAGTCAATGCCCCAAACATCAAATATAACACAATAAAGAATATTGTTTAGAGGCATTTCGTCGCATTTAGAGATATTACCTGTCCTCTGGCAACGATCACAAGACTTACAAAATACCGGTGCATCTTTGAATAGGGTTGGCCAATACAACCCGCTTTCTAGAACCTTGGCGGCGGTATGATTGGGACCAAAATGTCCTCCAGCCTCTCCATCATGACAATGTTGCAGAACGCTTTGAACTTCACTTTCAGGTATGCACCTGCGAATAATCCGATCTGCACAAATCTTAAACAAGTATGGATCTTCCCAAAGATAGTGGGAGATGTCAGCGAAGAACTTTCTCTTTTTCTGTGTGGTCTATCCTGACGGAATTCATTTTTCTGCAAGAAAATAAGCATAATCAGCAAACCATGGAAGTTCATCACTTGCCTTTGCCTCCTCCAAAAGGGAGATTGAGAAAATTTGTTCATCAGAAAATTCTTCTATGATAGTGTTTCCATCAATGGGTGTTGACTCCAGTCGGAAGAAGAGGTGGTCTGCAACAACATTCTCTGTTCCCTTCTTGTCCTTAACTTCGACATCAAACTCCCGAAGCAAAAGTATCCATCTCAATAGTCATGGTTTTGCTTCCTTCTTGACCATCAAGTGTCGAATTGCCGCATGATCTGTGAACACAATAACCTTAGAGCAAATCAAATATGATCAAAACTTATCAAATGCATATATAATAGCCAAAAATTCTTACTCAGTAGTTGCATAGTTCATCTTAGTGGGCGTGAGAGTGCGACTAGCATAGTAAATGACTCTGAACAACTTGTCCCTCCTTTACCCGAGAACTGCACCTACAGAATCATCACAAGCATCACACATTAGCTCAAAAGGCAAGCTCCAATCCAATGTCACTACCACCGGCGCAGATATTAGTTTCTCTTTCAAAGTTTCAAACGAAAATAGACAATCTGAATCAAACAAGAATTTGACATCTTTAGAGAGGAGGTTAGTGAGTGGCTTGGCAATTTTTGAAAAATCTTTAATGAATCTCCTGTAGAAATCGGCATGACCAAGGAAACTTCGCACTGCCTTCACATATGTGGGGGGAGGCAACCTTGCGATGACATCGATTTTAGCTTGATCAACTTCAATCCCTTTTTTCAGAAATTTTGTGACCCAAAACTATGCCCTCCTTTACCATAAAGTGACACTTTTCCCAATTAAGAACTAGGTTCGTCTCCTCGCATCGCTATAATATATACAGCAGAAAGATTAGTCAAGCAATTTTCAAAAGAACTTCCAAATAGAGTAAAAGCATCCATAAAGATTTCAAGAATCTTCTCATTCATGCCTGAAAAGATCGCCATCATGCATCGTTGAAATGTGGCTGGAGCGTTGCACAAGCCAAAAGGCATCCTTCGGTAAGCGAATGTCCCATAAGGACATGTGAAGGTCATCTTTTCCTGATCTTCAGGTGCCACGACAATTTGGTTATATTTTGAATAACCATCTAAGAAACAATAGAAACTATGTCCTGCAACACGCTCAAGCATTTGGTCAATAAATGGCAATGGAAAATGATCTTTTCATGTAGCTTCATTTAGTTTGCGATAATCTATGCATACACGCCAACCAGTAATAGTCCTAGTGGGAACTAATTCATTGCTTGCATTTTTAATAACAGTAATACCCCCCTTTTTAGGAACAACATGAATAGGGCTAATCAAGGACTATCAGAAATAACATAAATAATACATGCATCTAGGAGCTTAATCACCTCCTTTTTTACTACCTCTTTGAGTTGGGGGTTAACATGGCGTTGGCATTGGGCAGTTGGCTTATAGTGCTTGCTCCTCCATAAGGATCTTGTGCATGCAGATAGAGGGCGAGATTCCTTTGATGTCAGAAATTGACCACGCAATGGCTTTCTTGTGCTTTCTCAGGACAGCTAGCAGTTGGGCTTCCATATCTTCGGTGAGATCTACAGAAATAATAACAGGAAAATATTCAGTGTCTAGATATGCATGTTTTAAATGAGAAGGTAATGCTTTAAGTTCAGGGCACGATGAAGAGTTTGCAATTCTTTTGTTGTTGAAGTTTTCAGAGGGAGTTTTTCCACTGCCTCAGGGTCTTGGACCACTTCGGAATTATCCATCAAATATTCATCATGAGCATACGAATTCATCACCACTTCAGGAATAACTACATCAAGCTCATCTGAGGTATCATCATCTAAAGTGTCAATAGAGTAAGAAACAGGATATTTTAAAGAATATGAAATTTTAAAACATAATTCCTCATTATTGACTCTCAAAGTCAGTTGGCCCTTTTGGACATCAATTAATGCATTGCCTGTCGCTAGAAAAGGTCGGCCTAGTATGATTGGAGTGTCAGGCTCAGAATCCATATCTAAAATGGGAAAATCTACAGGAAAAACAAATTTATCAACTTTAACGAGTATGTCTTCCAACATGCCTCTTGGTTTTTTCATAGATTGATCAGCAAACTGTAACAAAATTAAAGTTTCACAGAGTTCCCCATAACCAAGCTTTAGGAAAATAGAATAAGGCATTAAATTGATACTAGCACCTAAATCACATAAAGCCTTAGAGCAATAAAAATCTCCTATAACACATGGTATAGTAAAACTCCTTAGATCTCTTGCTTTTGATGGAATGTCTTGCTTGCACACCGAATAACATTGTGGAGAAAGCTTAACCAGACCTGTCTCTTCGATCTTCCTCTTGTTGGTCAGGATTTCCTTCATGAACTTTGCATAAGTAGGCATCTGTTTAAGAGCTTCAGGAAGAGAAATATTAATATGAATCTGCTTAAAAATATCAAGGAAATGAGAAAATTACTTATCAAGTTGCTCCTGTCGGTATCTCTGGGGATATGACAGATTTCCTAGTTTTGCAGGAGTGGTAAATTTCTCAACTTTCTTGCCTGCTTTCGATGGTGGTAGTGTTGGAACTGCTTCATGTTGCTCTTCCAATGATTCTTTAATTTTCTCTTCAACCACTGGTTCAGATTGAGGTGGTTGGCGTTCTTGCATTTCCTTGATGCTTCTCAAAGTGATTGCCTTTGCGTCTTCTCGAGGGTTCTTCTCTGTGTCACTGGGAAGTGAGCCTGGCTGACGACCTGCAATTATGTTAGCCAGTTATCCTACTTGATTTTCCAAATTCTTGATGGATGCCTCAACGTTATTAAACTTAGAATCGAAAACAGAAATAAATTTTGCAAGAATATCTTCTAAGTTTGATTTAGGTTCAGGTCGAGGTCTTTCTTCATGGCGTGGTTGGAAACCAGAGGGAGCCATCCCCCTATTCTGTACTCAAGAGTAATTGGGTTGAACCTTCAAACCAAATCCATATTTATAAGTATCCTGATTATCCCTGTAAGAATTGTTAGTAACATAATTTGCGTTCTCAAATTGCGATGATGAAGAGTTACCAGTTGGGCATTCATGATTGGGGTGTCATTCCCCACAAAAATTACACCTGGTAATGTTATGAGCTGCTTTGACTGGAGCACTATTCTTATTCATCAGAAGTTGTTCCACCTTTTTGTTAAGAGCTTCTACCTGTTCAGAAAGATATGAAGAATTGTCTTGTCGTGGTGCTTGATCTCTGTCGTTTTGCGAATTATTGATAGTCAAGTTTTCGATGATCGTGTAAATGTCTTCGGGTGACTTGTCCGACATCGAGCTACCTGCAGATGTATCAATCTTATCCCTAACCTGTAGAGTAGCACCATTATAAAAGTATTGGATCTGTTCATAAAGTGGCATGTGATTATGTGGAATTCAGCTTATCAGCTCCTTGAATCGTTCCCAAGCCTCATACATCGTTTCTGCATCTGTTGATAGAAAGATTTTACGTCAGCAATCAATCTGGCTGCTTTTTGTGGAGGACAGTATTTATTATAAAATTTGTGTTTCATATCCTCCCAAGTGATAACAGTTCCAAGAGGTAATGTAGTCAACCAAGTAGACGCTCGACCCTTGAGAGAAAAAGGAAATAAACGTAGCCTCACGACATCATCAGTAACATCGTGAAATTTAAAGGTGGCACATAATAGTAAAAATTTTCGAACGTGAGCAAAGGGGTCCTCATCTTTGTTACCACTAAACTGATCATTTTGTACCATGTTGAATCTGGAAATGGTTAGCAGCAACATCAGGCAGTATAATGCTATTTGGCTCATCGTGAATATGACCCAGCATATAGTCTCGCATCGTTCTGTGTTTCCGTGCAATATCTAGGGAATATTTGTTTAGTAGTTGTTAGCAAATAATCTCGTGCAATATCTAGGGAATATTTATTTAGTAGTTGGTTGGTTAGGTAGTTTGTTAAGACCGATTCTTCAACAACTTATGGCTGAAATCGTGTCCACGTTCGTAGTTTGTTTCTATTAATATGAAACCAGAAAATGTAGCAGACAACATGCTGCGACAAAATCCCTGATAGTTCTTTTCTCTGCTATTCCTCTCTGCTGCTTTCTCATAAAATTGCATTGCTTTCAAGATGATGCGTGAAAATTAAGCATAAATATACTAGCAAGTATACTAAACCGTATCAAGTAATAAAGAGTGAATAGGATGTCGAACCCACGAGGACTGGAGATTAATAATCTTTCTTTTTCTAAAAGTTATTGTAAAAAAAATCAATCGAGGAATCAACTTTCAATTTATCAATTAAGAAAAAGGAAGTGAGAAAATAAGTGAAAACGGTGCTTAGCAGAGGAAAAATCGATAATAATGATGAGTTAGGGTCTAACTCCGTATCCCCCTGTTATCTCTCAAAGAATCAATAAATTACCAATTAGACTTCTAATGGAAAGGAGTTGCTTATAAATATTGATCTCAAAAACTTGAGAATCAAACTAATCCGATAAAAGTGCGATTTAATCCGTTGAAACCTCAATTAACTCTAATCTTACTTTGAACCGAATTGCTTTAAAATGCAACTTATATACATAAATATAGTGCTAAAAAAATTGAGAACTAATTATCTCTGATCAAAATAAAACTATGATTTCTGAAAACTCAGAATAATAATCAAATTTAAATCGAGATGCATTAATGCACGAAGAATGATTATTAAATATAAAGGACTCAAAATCTCGAGAACCTAACTATTCTAATCAAGATTAAGTCCAACCAGTTGAAAACTCAATCAAATTACACATAACCATGATCAGAATGCAGAGTAAAAATCCTTCCAAATCCACAAGAAATAACAATCAAATCCGAAGTATATCGATTAGAAACCCCAAACTAACACCCGGCCTGGGTTACGCAGAACTCGGCCCGGATTTGTACAATAAAGCTCAGTTTTGACAAGAAAAACATTTTTACCCGTCCCGGGTTCAAAAGCACGCGGCCCGAATTCAGACAGAAAACCCTTGCTTTTGCGTTGCGCAGTCAACACGGCCCGAGCAGAGAAGCAGTATCCCGGGTTCCGAACAACTCGACCCGGGCACAAACAACTCGGTTCGGGCTCCACCGTAAAGAACAACAGCGGTTCAATCAGAGACAAAACGCGGCCCGAGTTTAATGCTACCCGGCCCGGGTTATATGATTGCAGAATTCGTGAATCAGATTAAATTTTGGAAGAAAATTTAACGGCTAATCATGCAAAAAACTTGCAGAATAACACGACATGAAGATTATCCAATATTCTAACATTAAACATTCACGAATTGCAATTTAACATAAGTCTAATTATCCAAATAAATTGAAAGATAAATAGGGTTCAACTTAGTTTTCCCCTAACAATAAAACTACTCCATACAGAATTATTTTGACATCAAATCAATAATGATAAACAAGAATTTCATCAGAAATATTACTAAAGTATGCTTCCTGGGTCCGGTGATGCCTCTGTCATGAGCCTCGGCCGTGTGGTCGTCGCAGGGGTTCGTCGGAACGACTCCAAGTTGCTTCAAAATTCAGCACTGCAGAATTTTCTCTCAGAAGTTGGGTGACTAGGGCACGCGAATTCATCAGTCAGGGCCGCTCTACAAGGCCTCCAAACTATAATATTTATAGGGGAGAACGTCCCCCTAGGGTAGCACATTGTTTTGAGATGTTAACTTTGTGTTCAGCCAGGCGAAAATTCGAGCCATATGATAATATCTATCTGTTAAGCAAACCCGGTCTGGGTTACAGTGTACCCAGCTCGGGTTCTTCTGTCGTGCAAAATTCGACTCGAATTTGGTCTTACGATCGGCCCGACCTGAGTGTATTGATGACTCAGCCTGGGTTCCTCTTCAGGATCATTTTTCTGCTCCGATTTCCATGCTCTTTCGTGACAATCATTCTGCACCTCCAATTTGACACTCCTGAGATCAAAATACAATGAAAGTTGGTAGTTTTGGACTCTATCAAATTTTAGAGAAATAATTGAAAAAGTAGATGCATGCAATGGTAAAAACTATGAAAAATAATATAAAATGATGTATGAAAACATGTATAATAATGCATGCATCACAAGCCTAGCGCTAACATTTGGTATCAGAGCCTCGTTTGTGAATATTCTAGGAGATTGTGATGGAAAGCAAGTGAGTAGAAAGTTCCACATGAGGAGTGGTGGTAGAGCGCATCGTGAAGGAAGTTGGTTCATCCATCATCTATCCCAAGCTGACGCGGTCCAACTATCATGAGTGGGGACTGGTGATGTAGGTAAATCTTGAAGCTCAAGGGCTGTGGGAGGCGATCGAGAGTGATAAAGTCGAGCGCCGCGAGGATCGGCTAGCTTTAGCCGCTCTTCTTCGCGCGGTGCCGGTTGTGATGCGGTCGACTCTTGCAGTGAAGAAGACAGCAAAAGAGGCCTGGGAGGCAATACGGGTGATGCGCATGGGTGTCGCTCGTGTGCAAGAGGCCAACGCCCAGAGGCTGCTGAAGGAGTTTGAGAACATCAGCTTCAAGTATGGCGAGTCTATCGATGATTTTGCCATGCGCATCGTCGGGCTTGCAAGAAATTTGCGGGCTTTTGGTGAGACGATGGAGGAAGTGCGCGTCGTCAGGAAGATCCTGCGCGTTGTTCCATCACCGTATTCACATATCGCTCTTTCGATCGAGACATTGCTTGATCTTAAGACGATCTCGGTTGAGGAGCTGGTGGGGCAACTACGTGCAGTGGAGGATCATTTCGACATCGGCACAATCACCGAAAAGGCTGGACATCTCCTTCTCGCTGAGGAGGATTGGCTGGCCAAGCACAAGAAGAAGCCCTAGTCAGAGTCATCATCGAGCAGCGACAAGGCAGTCCAAGGGAAGGTGAAGGGCGGAGCGCGACCTGATGGCCGTGATACTGCAGTGAAGTCAACCACCGATGGCAAACCGCGTCATCGAGACAAATGTCACAATTGTGACATATATGGACACTAGGCGAAGGAGTGCAGGAAGCCGCGGCGTGATCGTAAGGAGGAGGCTCATGTTGCAAGGATGGAGGACCAGGTTCGGCAGCTGACGCTGCTGATGGCTATGGTGACCACTGAGGGGCACAGATCGCCGGTGCCGCTGGTAGCTACGCCAACCTTTGAGGAGCACACAATGATGCATGTTGTGCTCCTTAACGAAAACAAGGTGGATCCAGCGGATCGTAACGACGACATGTGGGTGCTCGACACTAGCGCAAGTAATCCGCCGCACCTCACTCGATCAGAGTGTGTGCAGAGCTGTACACTTTGGAGATGGGTCCGTCGTCAAAATCTGCGGCCTCGGATCAGTGGTGATGCAGACGAGGAATCACAGCCACAAGGTACTCACTGGGGTATATTACATACCAAAATTAAAAAGCAGTATCGTGAGCCTTGGGCAGTTGGAAGAAGGGGGGTGCAAAGTCGAGCTGGAGGATGGATTCTGTAGTGTGTTGATAGTGAATATACCCTACTGGTCCGTGCACCACGCGTCCACCAATCGCCTGTACTTGCTGAAGATCCACATTGTAGTCCTAGTGTGTCTGGTGGCAAAGATCAATGACCGTGCGTGGCTGTGGCATGCACACTATGGTCATCTGAATTTTCGAGCTCTCCGAGAGCTGGGATTGAAGCATATGGTGGAAGGTCGTAGAGGTTGGAAGAATTCTGTGATGGGTGTGCATTGGGCAAGCAACAGCGTGCCCCGTTCCCACAAACAGCAGCATATTGTGGCGAGCGAAGCCTGGATCTGTTCCACATCGATCTTTGCGACCAGATCAAGCCAAGCACCCTAGGTGGTAAGAGCTATTTTATGCTTATAGTGGATGATTACTCCCGTTACATGTGGGCAGAGCTGCTCGCAACAAAGGACAAAGCTTTCAAGGCATTCAAATGCGTAAAGGCATTGACTGAGACGGAGCAAGGTGGAAAGCTCAAGGCGTTCCGATCTGATGGGGGGCGAATTCAATTCGCTGAAGTTCCAAGCCTATTGCGACGAGCACTGCATCAAGCACTTCACCACCACACAATACTCGCCACAGCAAAATGGTGTCATGGAGCGTCAAAATCGTACCATCGTGGAGATAGCGCGCTGCCTCCTAAAGAGCAAGAACATGTCGGCCTATTTCTGGGGGTGAGGTGGTGATGACAGCCGTCTACATTCTCAATCGTGCACCAACCAAAGGTTTGGAGGGGAAGACACCATATGAGGCCTGGTGCAACTGGAGGCCTAATGTCCAGGATCTTCGGACATTCGGGTGCATCGCCCACATCAAGCGCATCAGGCTCGGCATCAACAAGCTCACAAACAGATCCGTGCCCATGGTGTTTCTTGGGTACGAACGAGGAACGAAAGGTTACAAGTGTACGAACCAGTAACGAAGAAGGTGTATGTCACACATGATGTGGTGTTCGAGGAACATCGTGCGTGGGACTGGAGCTATAAGAATGGTGACGCTGCCCCATCAGCCTCGCTTGATGTCGAGTACTTCACCATAGTCAAGGAAGCAGAAACACAAGTAGATGATGTTCTATCGTAGCCACAATCTCCATCAACACCAACGGCTGTGACACCACCGACGGATGGTGCCTATGACTCTGAGGGAGTACCGCAGCAATAACAGAACATGCTTGACACCACCGAAGAAATTACCGCATTTGATTACAGCAGCATGTGTCTACTTGCAGCTGAGGAACCTTCAAGTGTTGAAGATGCATTGGAGGCAGAAATGGAATCTATCCAAGGCAACAAGACATGGGAGATTGCTGCGCTCCCACCAGGACACAAGGCGATAGGTTTGAGGTGGGTCTTCAAAGTCAAGAAGGATCCGGCGGGAAATATTGTCAAACATAAAGCCCGTCTCATCGCCAAGGGGTATGCACAACGTCAAGGTGTAGATTTCGAGGAAGTATTCACACCAGTGGCACGAATGGAGACTGTGCGGCTGCTGCTCGCACTAGCTGCACATGGTGGCTGGCAAGTACATCATATGGACGTGAAGTCCGCTTTCTTGAATGGAGATTTGGAGGAAGAGGTGTATGTGCAACAACCTCCTAGCTTTATCGACAGCAACAATCGCGGTAAAGTGTTGAAGTTAAATAAGACACTATATGGATTGCGGCAAGCACCACGAGCTTGGAATGCCAAGCTTGACAAGGAGCTATTTGGGTTAGGATTCATGAAGAATTCACTAGAGCATGTTGTATACAAACGTGGGTCGGGGCAAAATTACTTGCTGGTCGGTGTGTATGTTGATGATCTCATCATCACCGGGCCGATCAACGAAGACATTGAAGTATTCAAGGCTGAAATGAAAGAGAAGTTCAGCATGAGTGATCTTGGCCTACTGAGTTACTACTTAGGAGTAGAAGTCTGCCAAAAGAAAGGTGAGATTACCATATGTCAAAGTGCATTTGCAAATAAATTATTAGAGAATGAAGGGATGGTCGGATTAATTTGTGTCACACCCCAATAGAGAATAGACTTAAGCTCAGTGAGAAGGGAGAAGGTGAGCCTGTGGATGCAACAAAATATCACATCATGGTTGGAAGTCTACGTTATCTCATTAATACACGGCCTGATTCAGTGGGGATTGTGAGCAGGTACATGGAGGCTCCTACAACCAAGCACTTGGCAGTGGTGAAGCAAATTTTTCGATATTTGGCAGGGACCGTCAACTATGGTTGTCGGTATAGTGAATCACAAATTGTTGAGCCTAAGTTGGTGGTTTTCAGTGACAGTGATCATGCCGGAGACATTGATGACAGGAAAAGCACCAGTGGGTTTGTTTTCTTTTTGGGCTCGAGTTTGATTAGCTGGAGTCACAAAAGCAGAAAGTGGTTGCACTTTTCTCGTGTGAGGCAGAGTATATAGCAAGTGCAGCAGCAGCATGTCAAGGCATATGGCTTAGTCGTGTCCTCCGTGAATTAACAAGAAAAGAAGCATCATAGGTGAAGCTACTAGTCGATGACAAATCGGCTATTGCACTCAGCAAAAATCCAGTACATCATGAGAGAAGCAAGCATATTATGTCAATATGTTGATGAAGAGAAGGTGGATATTCATCATGTTGACACCAATAATGAGCTGGCAAATATACTGTCTAAGGCACTGGGACAAGTCAAGTTTGTCGAGTTTCGGCAGCTAGGAGTACTGGAGTTGCAATGGGATTAGGATGTGATATGTTGCAAATAATCCCGTGCAATATCTAGGGAATATTTGTTTAGTAGTTGTTAGCAAATAATCCCGTGCAATATCTAGGGAATATTTGTTTAGTAGTTGGTTGGTTAGGTAGTTTATTAAGACCGATTCTTCAGCAACTAATGGCTGAAATCGTATCCACGTTCGTAGTTTGTTTTAGGAGTTTGTTTGAGTTTGTTTCTATTAATATGAAACCAGAAAATGCAGCAGACTACAGGCTGCAACAAAATCCTTGATTGTTCTTTTCTCTGCTATTCCTCTCTACTGCTTTCTCATAAAATTGCATTGCTTTCAAGCCTAGCGCTAACAGTCTGATGGGGTCGGGCGACTGCTCTTCGATGACGACCTGAACGCATTGTTCGGCACGTACAAGGTCATGACGAATGAGGCAGAGGAAGAGGCGCACGTGTGGGGCGCAGTTTGTCCAGCCACAGGCGCCATCGCAATTGACGAGACTGAGCAGCAACCTCTGACATGCGAGGGATTGCACACGTCTGCAACAGGGGTCGGACCTAGGTCGGCTGTTCGACATGTACGAGGCGGGGGGAAGAGGCACGTAGGGCGTGATTGGTCCGGCCACTGGAGTTACCGCAGCAGACGAGGCTGAGTAGTACCTTCCCTCAGTCACCGACGCCGGTGGAGAGCATGACGATCCTCATAACCTCACATTTTTCTTCTTATTTCACCATTATTCTTATTTTTATGTGATTATTTTTTATTCATATTTTTTAATTATTATCTTAATATCATATAATTATCAAATTTATATATTAACATTTAACATATAATTTCATGCATTAAGATCTCTTCTTTTTTTACTATTCTTTATATATATTTTTTAGTTTATAATTATTATTCCAATATCATATTACTCTTATTATATTTAATTATTTGTATTTCCATTAGATATTCTGATTATTAAATATTATGTTTATTAATTACTCTATTTGATTCTTTATATCAACAATTGGTGTGTTCTCCTTATTAATTTATGCACTAAACTTTTAACATTACAAATTACCTATTGACTCTTATATTTCAGTAATTTTTATTTATAACCTTTTAATTAATGTGAATTAAATTTAACATCATTATTAAAATTTCATAAATTATAAGTTAAATCTCTATATTTTACTATTTTATCATAAAATATAATAATATATAAATGTATTTTATGTGTATTAAAATTTTAACACGGTGATTAAATTTTTATATTGACTTTTTATATTTCATTATATTTTATGATAATGTAAAAGATAATGTTAAGATAATAATTCAGACTTTTTAATTAAAATAATATTTATTCTAATGCTATGAAAAACATAATATTTTTTATAGTAATCTTAAATGTTTTATAATATAAATTTAACTAGCATGTATCTTATTCAAATTATAAGATAGGTATGGAGATATTGTATGTTAAAGATAGTACTTATATATTATAAATTTTAATAAAAATATAAAAGTATACATTTTTTTAATGCCGAGTCGGGTCTACGAGAGTCTTTCGATGTCCGAGACTACTAGCATTCAACTAATTTGGAGTTGAGAAAATAGAGCAATAATGCTTTATTCCTATTCCTTGACCAAAAATTCAAACCTAAAGCTACTAACACTTAACGAGCGTTTGAGACTCAATTTTGCTACTAGTTTACCCAATTACCGTTGGTTAAAGTATACTTTATTTATATATTAGAATATATTTAAATCATGCAAAGTGCAAATGAGTTCCCTAGTATATACAGGGACGGAACTAGCATATAGTTAGGGGGGCCATGGCCCCCCTAACTCTTTGCAATATTACTTATATATTATTATATACATATACAAAATATATGATAAGACCCCCCCTAATTTTGTGAACTTGACACAATTAAACTCCTCTTAACTTTTTTAAACATTATATACAATAATATATATATTATTTATATAGAAAATATATGGTAAGGTCCCCTAATTTTGTGACCTTGATATAATTATAATATATCATTATATTAATGAGAGAAATATGTGTATATTTATAAAATATTATAGTATAATATGTGTATTTATAAAAAATATAATATATGTACTAATAATTTTGACTTCTTTATATAAAAATCTAATTAACTAATTGGCATAAAAAAGTTACTTCCATATATCTTCCTTTGACATGATAAATGTAAAAAAGAAAAATGCATGATGAATAAAAAAATATTTTAATCTAAATAAAATGATAATTTTAATTATATAGTAATATTATTATTTTTTACTTTAATTTAAAAAAGTTAATAATATATATATGTATTTTATATTGTCTATCTTTTGACCCTCCCTAAAATTTCATCCTGGCTCGGTCCATGAATATATATATTCAGAGTAGAATTAAATAAGGCTTAATTTAGTAGCTTCTAATATTTTATACTTAAAAAAATTTGACTCACATGGGAACGGCTGCATGCATGGATTCATCGGTGAAAATTAGACAATGAGATCTAAGACTTTGAAGATTCTCACCGTTGAGAAATACGAACAAAATGTCAATAAAGCATTTCCATTCACTCAATTTTTAAATTGCAACTCGTTCCTCGACGTTGACTCTGCTCGCAGAGACCACAAAAATTGCCTTCATATGAGGATGAGAATAAGGTCATGCTGCCACTCACTTCTTCCGCAGCAGCAACAGCGGCGCCAGCGTCCTTTCCTTCGCACCATTCCAAATGCGACCTCACCTGCTCCAAGTCCTCTTCCTGCTGATCTCCATCTCCTCCGCAAGTGTCGGCGCTGAGACGGAGGCGCGGGCTCTGCTCAACTGGAAGTCCAGGTTGGTTCAGCCTTCCTCCCTCCGATCATGGTTCCGCGCCAACTCCACCAGTCCATGCAGATGGTTCGGCGTCGCCTGCGACGCCGCCGGCAGCGTCGTGCAGCTGAACTTGCCGGGTTCTCAGATCAATGGGATGCTCGGAGGACTAAACTTCTCTTCTGTCCCCGGCCTCGCCAGCCTCAACCTCAGCAACAACCTCTTGTATGGTCCCATCCCTCCCACCATTTCAGCTCTGCCCAAGCTCGCCTCACTCGATCTCAGCAGCAACAATTTTTCCGATGTCATTCCGCCGGAGATCGGTCTGCTTTCGGAGATCATCTACCTCAGTCTGTACAACAATAGCCTCCAAGGTCCCGTGCCGCACCAGCTTAGCAATCTGCAGATGGTACGATACTTGGATCTAGGTTCAAATTACCTGGAGAATCCTGATGACTATTCAAAATTCAAAGCAATACCATCCTTGAAATACCTGTCTCTATATCTGAATAGCATGAGTGGGGAGTTCCCAACCTTCATACTTAACTGTAGCAACGTTACATATCTGGACCTGTCGTGGAATTTCTATAGTGGGGTAATCCCACCTTCTCTTGCAAACTTATCGATGCTCCAAGAACTTCACCTTAGTGAAAACAATTTCACTGAAGGTGTACCACCGATTCTCGGATCCATCGCCAGCTTTCGCGTTCTCGAACTGGGAAACAACCCCCTTGGGGGGTCGATTCCTTCTTCTCTGGGCCAACTTGGACTGCTAGAAAGACTCGACATAAAGGGTGCAGGTCTCAACTCCACACTTCCACCTGAGATGGGTAACTGTTCTAGTCTTAATTTTATCGATTTATCCAATAATCAACTCGAAGGCAGCTTGCCGAAGTCCTTTTCCCGTTTAACCAAGATGAGGGAGTTCGGCATCTCAAGCAATTCACTTATCGGTGAGATCTCACCTGAATTTTTCAGAAATTGGCCCCAGCTCATATCCTTTGAGGTTCAGAACAATCATATATCTGGAAGCATACCTCCTGAGATCGGATTGGCTACAGAACTTCGCATCCTGTTCCTCTTTAACAACAGCCTTTCAGGTCCAATTCCATCAGAGATTGGGAATTTGGTTAACTTACAACAGCTGGATGTCTCTGTCAACTCATTGTCGGGTCCCATACCTCCTACAGTTGGCAACCTCAGTAATCTCACTGTCTTCGCCCTCTTTTACAATAACCTCAGTGGGACGATACCAGCTGAGATTGGAAACATGACGTCATTGGAAGTATTAGACTTCAGCACCAACCAATTGGAGGGAGAGGTACCAAGCAGCATTTCCCAGCTTACGAACCTTAATTTTTTTTCAGTATTTACAAATCATCTCAACGGTAGCATCCCACAAAATCTCGGAGAGAATGGACGATTAGTCAATGTTGGCCTATCTAATAATAGCTTCATAGGCTCTTTGCCTTCATCTTTATGTAATGGCTTCGTCATGACACATCTGACAGCCAATGATAACAACTTCTCTGGTGCGCTTCCAGCGTGCTTGAAAAACTGTACAGAGCTTTTTCGAGTGCGGTTAGAGAATAATCACTTCACAGGAGACGTAGATGAAGTCTTTGGAGTGCATCCTCTTCTTGATTTCCTGTCGCTGTCTGGAAACAATCTGACTGGCACGCTTTCACCAAAGTGGGCACAATGGACAAACCTGACTTCTTTGCGCATCGACTCTAACAGTATCACAGGCGACATTCCTGCAACATTTGGAAGTATGACCAGCTTAGTTGATCTTAACTTAGCTTCAAACCATTTGACTGGTAAAATTCCACCTGAATTAGGGAACTTGGGATCCTTGGATAAGCTCGATTTGAGCAGTAATCAGCTATCAGATTCAATCCCAGCAGCGCTTGGCAACTTGTCTCAGCTGACATTCGTGCAATTGTCGAACAATAACTTCAACGGTTCATTCCCTACATCAATATGCAAATCAATCGGAGTACAGATGTTAGACTTGTCAAATAATTATCTATCTGGAACCTTACCCGAGTGCCTAGGAGCCATGCAAAATATAATGCGAATAAACTTAGCAAACAATTCTTTCTCTGGGGTGATACCATGGTCATCGAGTTCTATGTCAGGTTTAATCTCCTTGCACCTCAATGACAATAGATTCACAGGAGAACTTCCCCTGTTTCTCAAATATTGTAAGGAAATGGAAGTGTTAGATGTAGGGAATAATGAATTTTTTGGAAACATTCCCACGTGGATTGGAAGCAGTCTACCATCATTAAGGATTTTTGTGATGCAATCAAATAATTTCACCGGTAGCATTCCGCCGCAGCTATCAAAACTTGACTCCATCCATCTATTAAATCTTGCAAACAACAATCTTTCTGGAGTTATACCATCAAGTCTTGGCAATCTAAAACAGATGATTCCATACGATCAGACCGGCTTTGCCATTTCAGAAAGTTCGATTGGATACGCCGAAAGTATTTCGATGGAATGGAAAGGTAATGTTTTGCAGATTACAACAACACTTTCATCCGTTGTAGGGATCGATTTGTCTGGAAATCATCTCGTAGGAGAGATCCCAAAAGAAATAGCAAATCTTTCGGGGTTGGTACTTCTCAATTTATCAAGGAATAATCTAACTGGCTCAATTCCAGAGAGAATTGATAGATTAAAAAGGTTGGAGATCCTTGACTTATCCATGAATCATCTTTCGGGCTCGATACCTCCGAGCATAACAAGTCTGACATTCTTGACTTCCTTGGATTTGTCTTATAATAATCTGTCAGGAAGAATACCATCTGGTTCGCAATTGCAGACATTTAATGACCCATCAAAATTTGGTGGCAACGATGGACTTTGTGGGCCTCCATTGGCCAAGCCCTGCGGAGATTATAATAGAACGTACAGTGGGGAAGCGCATGGAGAGGCAATTGAAAAGATATGGTCATATTTCAGTGTAGTATTAGGATTTGCAATGGGATTTTGGATTTTTACGGGCACTTTATGCTTAAAGAAATCTTGGAGAGTTGCCTACTTTTATGCTATTGATGACTTCCAAGAGAAAGTTCTGAGACACAAAATAGCATGAATATCGTATTCTTAATATGTATGTTTTCTGCATTAAATGTAATTATGTCTTTTTTTTTGCGTCAATTATTTAGTACTTACTTTCTTGGTAAAGGCGATTGAGTAAATAGCCGGTGAAATAGAAAACACAATGCAAAGGACAAAAATAAATAAGCATAATCGTATAATCACGTAGAAATCTGCTGATTATAATGCCGAGTTAAACTCCTAACAGATTCACTGGCTCATTCCCTTCACCTTTATGTAAATCAAATCGTAATTTTGTCAATATTTAAGCCGTTCAAACGTAGCAACAATAATAATAAGGCGGAAGTCGGCTCCACTAGGTGAAGTCGGCTACATGAATCATACGATGTCATTCCGCTCTATTAGTTATCAAACCTTTCGATATATTATTCATCAATAAATCTTGCTTTATTAGTTTGTCAAGTGTCCGTCTTGGCCTCCTTCTCCCTCTTTTAATCGGACTTCAGATTATTTGATCTCCTCTTTTTACTGCTCTTCTTACTGACGCATCTAATGATTATCTCTGAAAATGACCAAACCATCTCTCGTTCAAACGTAGTAGACAATAATTTTTAAGTAGTCGTCTGAGCGCAACTCAATATAAAGCTTTTGTGGGAGAAGGATATATGTAGACATCATGGCCCTCTAATCCAAAAAGAACGTAATGTTTTTTTTTTTATAATAACAACAATACCAAAGTCAATTACATCTAGGAGACATGTTAATACTTCTAAAGACCAACAAAATCTACAGTTAATTAACTCTAAAGTGACACCCTTCTTAATAACTTGAATTCGGAACACCAACCTCTGAGCATCCTTGAGCTCAAAGATCAAACTGTCGTCCAGCTTGAGGTTGTTGGTCCTCCACGAAGTACATCCAACCCCCATTGAACCTCTCATGCGTCTGCAGTAGCTGATCCGAAGTACATCCAACCCCACTGAACCACCCAATGCGTCCGCAGTAGCTGATCTCTGACCGGTGTCTGTGGCTCCCGCTGTTGGTGCACAAGAGCACCACTTCCTGCCGGTCAGCTGGGAGGTACTGCCGAAAATTCTCATGATGGTCAGTTGAAACGGGTCCGATGTTGGATTTTCCTATTGTGATAGTAAAGAATGGCACTCCCAACATCGGAAGTATTTCGGACGTTGCAGGAGGAGATCGAGATGAGCTAGCTCCTGCTTCTGTTGCCATGAATCACTCGTCTCAATCTCTCCTCTGGTTTGGCAATGGGGGACTCTGGTCCAAACAACGAGGCTGCTCGTCGCTCCACTAGTTTGGGAATGAGGGAGAGAGTTCAAAGATGAATCACTCGTCTTCTTATAATGATTTGCCCAAAGATGCCATTCAAAGGTCAATAATGAGCTATGTCAGAAGGGATGGGACAGATGAGAAAGAAATGGAAATTTTCAACGCAGAGGGGAATCCATGGCAAACGTCGAAAAATAGAAATTTGTATAAGTCATGAGGGATACATGAAGGAGCTGCGGAGGAGTCGAGGTGCCAAAGGCTGTCAATCTCCGAGCTATGTCAGAAGGGATGGGACAGATGAGAAAGAAATGGAAATTTTCAACGCAGAGGGGAATCCATGGCAAACGTCGAAAAATAGTAATTTGTATAAGTCACGAGGGATACGGTGCAGGGATGGGACAGATGAGAAAGAAATGGAAATTTTCAACGCAGAGGGGAATCCATGGCATACGTCAAAAAATAGAAATTTGTATAAGTCACGAAGGATACAGGAAGGAGCTGCCGGAGGAGTCGAGGTGCAGGAATGGGACAGATGAGAAAGAAATGGAAATTTTCAACGCAGAGGGGAATTCATGGCAGACGTCGAAAAATAGAAATTTGTATAAGTCACGAGGGATACAGGAAGAAGTTGCCGGAGGAGTCGAGGTGCAGGAATGTGACAGATGAGAAAGAAATGGAAATTTTCAACGCAGAGGGGAATTCATGGCAGACGTCGAAAAATAGAAATTTGTATAAGTCCTGAGGGATACAGGAAGGAGCTGCCGGAGGAGTCGAGGTGCCTATGGTTGTCAATCTCCGATTGCCGACGGCCACGCGATCTGCGTCCCCCGGTCAGATCTGCGCGACCTCCGGCCAGATCCGTCGATCTCCGGCCAGCCAGATTCGTCGATCTCCGGCCAGCCAGATCCGTCGATCTCCGGCCAGATGTCGCGCAACAGCGGTCCCCGCGGTCAGATCCGTCGAACCTCCGCGATGACCTCCGCGGCCTCTTGGCGCACGTCGAGCTCCGCCTTCGCTGATCTCGCGCACCGTCGCCGCCGAGCTAGCCCCCCTGCCGGCCGCGACCCTCGAGCTCGCCAACCCACCGATCTCGCGCACCGCCGATCTCGCCCGCCCACCGATCTCGCGCACCGCCGACCTCGCCCGCCCACCGATCTCGCGCACCGCCGACCTCGCCCGCCCACCGATCTCGTGCACGCCGAGCTCCGCCGCCCGCGACCCTCAACCACACCCGCCGCCGCCGAGCTCGCCCGCCCATCGATCGGCATGCGGAATATTGCCACCTAATAATTGTTGCATGACAGGAGTTATAGTAGTGGTATGATTGGAGTGAGTGAACTATATGGTTTTATTTATCGTTTTATTTTATCTCAATCCTAATCAAATTCCTTCTTTATTGTTTATCTTCAATCCATAACTTCTCTCAATTAACATATACTTTTATTTTTTTTCGAATAAGATTAGTCTTCCTTTGTCTTCGTATTCCTTTTTTTATTGTAGTTTTATTTCCTTTTAAATTCAACTTTTTCTCTTCTTCGATCCATTAAAATTCATTGAACTTAACAAAATATTTTATTATTCTTCGACAAATCTTGGGGTGTCAAAATCTCAAAACAGCTTAGAATCTGTAGACTTCTCGTCAACAATCTCACACGTCCACTCCCAAATGGTAAACATTTCCCAAATTCGTCTGAGGCCAATTATAATGGGAACACAGGGCTATGTGGAGATGTCAAAGGTTTAGCTTCTTGTGACCCAAGTGCTTCTAGCAGTGATTCTGATAAAGATCACAAGAAACTTGCCATTGCAATAGTGGTGCCAATTGCCAGAGTAGCATTAGTAATCATAACTAATATAAATTGATTTCTTGTTCCTATGGAAATAAAATTCAACACTCCATCACTCTTTATATTTCCCCCTTTACGCTTGTTCATGCGAGTTTGGACTTAATATTGTTGTTAGTATATAGAATGTTTTTCAAAGGAATAAAGTAGTTTTAAGTGAGATCAAATTGCTTAGCTTACTAACTCTTGCATAGATATAATTATTAGATACGTAAAAGGTATCACATATGATCTTCAAATTATGAGCTCAACTGCCTCCAAATGAACCATACATAGAATAAAAAAAGAAAATTTGAATGAAATAAAAGATTAAAATATAATACTCTTGAGCTAGTAAAAAGAATAGATGTATTCCTACTTTAGCTTGTGTTTAAATTAAAGAGAAGAAATTTTGAACATATGATATTTTATACATAAAGAATTTAATTATTATTAGTTGATATTCAGTTATGATAATATAAAAACGGATGGCCCCCCATTTCTATATAAAACCAAATTTTGACCAAAATAAAAATTTTTAACGGTGACTACCTACATTGTAGAAAATCGAGATATTGAATTTTGTTCCTCGACAAAACATACCAAGGTGTTGTTTAATTTGAGAATAAAATATGAAAGAATAAAACAATAAGATGTTATTCTTGTCTATTCCATAACTTATTCTTCCACTCTTTTGTGTTTGCATTGAAGCGAATAAAATATTAATTTGCTATTTCAAAAATAAGTATATTCAATATATTAATGCATGCATTTTTTATAATTAATAAAAATCTATATATTGTAGTTTTATTAATAATATATACTTAATTCACTAATTTTGTTTTTTTCTTCGGAAATAAAAAAATTCATGATTTATGGGTAAATTAATGCCGTAATATTTATTATCATCATCACATATATTAAGCTAAGTAAAAGATTAATTATAAAGAATTAATGGCTGGTCATTTTATGAAAGAATAAAACGTATAATGAAATGTAAAGGGAAAAAAGGGTAGAGTATTGCTATTCATTATTCTATGTCATGATTAAAAAAATAATTTTACAATTTTTTAATGATTTTAGAATAAAGAAATTAAATCCTACTTATTTTCTATGATCGATGTTATCTCGTGAATGCTATGTTTAACTGAGCAAAATGTAGGATCAAAAGCACCAAGAGGGGGGTGAATTGGTGAAATTAAATTTTTCAAAAATTCACCTTCGAAAAAAACTGATGAAAACGATCACAAGAAGATAAAAATAATGCGTAGATGAAGAATAAAGAACAAACACAAGAAACCACGATATGTTGACGAGGTTCGGCCCCAATATTTTGGCCTACGTCCCCGCTCCGACTTCTCGACCTCGAGACCGCCGGAGATTCATTATCTTTCTCTTTTCTTGTAGGGAGAGAATAACTCTCTTTAAACAATCACGTCTTTTTCTTTGCTCAAGAGGCTAGGCACACCTCTATACAAGGAGCTCTCAATCTCACTAGATTCAGAAAGGAAATGTTCCCTCTAATTCTTTTCTTTTACAAAAATTTTTCTCACACTCAAGACTAAAAAAAGAAAAGGGAAGAAATTCGCAACTCTATGCTAAAAAACTTGAAAGGAGCTCTAGGATGTTCTTTCTTGCTTGGATGAATTTTTTTCAGACTTTGACACTCATTTTATAGGCTCCTAGGGGTGAGATTTCGTTCAAAAAGTCTTCCCTAAATTTCTCCTCAAAATTCTAGCCGTTACTGTTCATTGACTGATGGACCGGTCGACCGGTCTATATGACCGTTGTCTCATTTCTGCGCTTTGATGCTGTCCGGTCGACTGGTCCTTCTACCGATACAACGACCGGTAATGTCTCGACGTCGACCGATTTAAATTGCTGTCGACCGATCTATCGACCGATATAGTCTCGACGTCGACGGGCATCTTGTCGTCTTTCCTTGCACCGAATATCAATCGACCGGTGCTCATGGTCGGTCGACCGGTCGTGTCTGAAACTTTTTCTTCCAACTTTTAATTTGCCGAATTCTTCTGCGAATCTGTTCATATCAATCCTACACCTATATTATCATCACTCGAGAGTAGATTAGTAACTTTTAGGTCCATTTAATTTGTTATCATCAAAACATGGGATTCAACACAAAGTTGTATCGATTTGTTTTATACTTTAGAAGGTTGTTGATTGTGGCGATATGCAAAAGGACTTCATATTTTTCTAGATCACCAATATTTTTTTTTGAAATGTGAAGACAGGCATTTCTGGACACTAATTCTTTCAGCCACCTGGATAGTTTTTCCTTTCAAATGAAATCTCTCTTTATCGTTCATTATTATAATATGAGTTTGTTTAATTCAAATTGAAGTAAAATTCATTTGGATTATATTGCGTGTGTTGAAGTTCATGATATAAGTATTTTTATCAAGATATGTCTTGTGTTGGAAGGAAGTATGTGCCCCCAGATGTGTTTGCCTTCATTTCATTGTCTCCTGCAAGCTAATTTATGTTTATATTTTCATATCCCCATATATTGCATGAGTTCTCTTATGAGTCTAATCCAATTTTTTTTATCTAATTATACGAATATATGTTGGTTCTCCAGAGTCCTAGGAACTGCAACTTAGAAGGAGTTGTTCCTAATCATAGTGGCATACCTCAGCTTGGCAGGTGAGTTTGTCAATACTTTATTGTCCAATATGGATCTGTTTTAGTATATTTTATCTCAAGAGATCCATGTTTGTCTAATTGTTTTGAAAAGATCTTGAGATCCATGTCCAATGTCAATATCAGTAGTCTATAATCACATTGGCTTTCTACAATTTTTTTTTTCATAATGTAAGAATGTAGCCAATAAAGTAATGCAACCAAAGCCGTTTAAGACTGTAATTGTCGAGCATGACATTAGTGTATGTTAAATCACCTTAACAACATGTAGAACTGGTGAACCTTTTGCGAGTTCTGCTGCAATACATGATGCTAAAGTGCATTCAGTTCCATGGCCATCGATGTTGAGAGTCTTTAGACATGGTCTCGCAGATCATGCCATTTTCTCCTGCATAGTCAATCAGTAAAAGCTATGAAATCTCAAACATGTTCAGCACACTTATCCAGAGGAAATACATCGAGACTTGAGGTGATTAAATTTGCTTACAAATGCTTTCAGTGTTAAAGTCATACCATCAAATAAAACATCAATGACAAGTACATTTTTGTAGATTCATAGCTCCATTATTTCCACTAAAAGGTTACGTCAATACAAACAGAACATAGATGCCGATAGCATATATTACTGGTATAACTTGGAAACTTAAACTTTTAGTAACAACTTTTTTTTTATTTCCCTCCTTTGGCTAATCTAGATGAAAAAAGGATAGCCTCGATCAAGGTTGTCAAATCTTTTAATTAAAAAAGGATGATTAACCAATTTATAATTAAAAAAACCATGAACCCAAACTTACCTATAGAATAAAAAACATAGGATAAACCCTAAACCCATTCCTTCAAATTTCTCAGGGTTTCCTAATCTCCGAAGAATGTAAGAAGTAAAATTCTTTCTTTCTTATTCAATATAGAAATTGTGGATATGAATAAATAATAGTATGTTCTGAACCGCCTCACAACAACTTAAATTAATTTTTGTGATTTTATGTGATATTTAAATTTTTTTGAACTTCTAGGAAATATGAATGTAAATGTATTTTTTAATTTTTTTAATTTTTTAAATAATTTTGAATATTAGCAACGAAATGGCGACAAAAGTGCAACAAATATGTTGTCGTCATTTGCCACGAAGTTGCGACAGGCTCGCGACGAAACCAGCGACAACTCACGACAACTTGGCGAGGAGCTTGTCAACAAATACAATATTTTTGGCAACCAATGAGCGACGAGTTAGCGATAATATAGCGAGTATTTAATGACAAATTGGCGATGAATTATTTTTGTCACAAACAACGAGTAATATTAAGCGACAAGAATGCTTTGTCGCAGAGTTGTCACAAATTTGTCGTTGACTATTTTGGCAACAAAATGGCGACGAATTAGCAACAAAACTTTTCGTAGCTACATCACCTTATTCTTGTAGTGAAAGTTGTATTCTAACTCATTAGGAGAATTTCTTATGACTCCCGACAATAAGGAGGCAAGAATAAATATTCATTAGTAATTGTATTCAATGGTGGAGTCAGAAATATTTTAGTGGATTCACATTCACATATATAGGTTAAAATTTCGCCTCCTTCCTTCCGTAAATATTAATTTTTTTACATATATATATAAATATATTAATTTAAGAATCCAAAATTAATTAAAATGTTTATATTATGATATTAAAACATAATAATAATTTGTAATATTATTTATAACACTACAATTAAAAAGAGATCATGTGTACAAAGTTAAAAAGAGATCATGGATATAATTTCTCTTGATTTATTAAAAAATAACTTTAACACTTAACAAATAATTAGTAAGTGTAATATAAAACGTCGGTTGTCCATGTCTGAAAAATGAAATATTGATACCATTTTTTTCATCTTTCTTCCATAAGAAAATCCCAAATGGCATTACTTTTCTTGTTTATCCAGCTCTCAATATTTTATGTTTGGACGAAAACTTTTAGGGGCTGCTTGGATAAAGAATAATTTTTAGAGAATATTAATTTTTATTCTCAAAGATTATGATATTCCACTGACAAAAGTTGCATTCTAACTCTTCAGGAGAATTTTTTATGACTCTAGACAATAAGGAGACAAGAATAAACATTCATTGAAAATTATATTTAGTGGCGGAGTCAGAAATATTTTGAGTGGGTTCACATTCACATATATAGTTTAAAATTTCGACTCCTTCCTTCCGTAAATTTTAATTATATATATATTAATTTTAGAATCCAAAATTAATTAAAATGTTTATATTATGATATTAAAACATAATAATAATTTGTAATACTATTTAATTATAACACTACAATTAAAAAGAGATCATGTGTACAATGTTAAAAAGAGATCATGGATACAATTTCTCTTGATTTATTCAAAAATAACTTTAACACTTAACAAATAATTAGTAAGTGTAATATAAGATAGTAAACATAAATATTTAATTATACTAATATATTAACAAAAAATATTACATTATTATTTATGTATATCAATTATATATAATAATTATAAATCAAAAGAGCATACATAATATCATAATTACCTAATTATACAATGATTAAAGGTAATATATAAATAAAAATAATTAAAATTTAAAAATATAAAATAGTAAAGCATAATGTTTAAAGAGAAAGAATGAGTTGATTGGATGAAAATAGAGGAAAAAATATTAATAAAATTAGAAAATTTGGAAGACCAACTATAAAAATAAGTGGTTAAAATGATGTACTTGGGCGACTTAATCAAGAAAAATAATTGATTAAAGGCAATATATAAATAAAAAACCAAATAAAAATATTAAATATAATGTCTAGAAGAGAAAGAATGAATTGATTGAATAAAAATAAAAGGCAAAAATATTATAAGACAACTTTGAAATATTATGTTTAAATAATTAGATATCAATTATATATAATGATTTTAGAAAATTAGTGTAAAAGAAAAAGGGTTGGATAAAAATAGAAGGCAAAAATATTATGACAACTTTGAAAGATTACGTATAAATAATTAGATATTAATTATATATAATGATTTTAGAAAAACAGTGTAAAAGAAAAAGGGTTGAAGGGAGATTCAAAACTGGGCCACGTTGGAATGCACTTGCGTTGCTGACCAACAAGGCAATAAGAAATATGTGAACTATTGGTGACGCAGATGTACTAATACACGTTCCAGTGCTTGCACTTGTTGTAACATCCAAAGGCCAAGAGCCCACACGCGCATAGGCCCACAAAGCCACTACATTATGTTAACCTACAAAACAAATGGCTTTTCCTCAAACCCCATCACCTATCGGCCTAAAGCATCCCAAAGCCATCCCTTGCTATAGTGAACAGCCTACCACTCCCACTTCACTCTCCATGACACTGTAGCTCACGTCCCATCTTCTCTTTCTCACGAAATACCATTACAGCAGGGTAAGTGCCTTCATTTACCTACAACATCTCCCTCCATTCGGCCAACAGTGACGAGCTACAGAACTAAGTTACTGTAGCAACAATAAGCATACTTTTCTCTCTCCATTCGGGTATTAGTAAGAGATTAGCTCTTTCTCTCTTTATTTACAGTAGCTGAACCAGGGAAAATTAAGAGAAGGACAAAGTGTTAAGGATATGATTAAGGATCATTAAGCAAGGTATGTTGAGGAGATTCAAACCCTCTAATCACTCTTTAATAATATTTGTGTGCTTGAATTAGGACATAAAAATTTAACATGTGTTCTTTAAATGAATGATTAAGGGATATGCATTTAGTATTTGTATATTTCATATTCTATTAAGATTCATGCTCTATTGCTAATCATGATTTGAATGCAAGGTGTTTCATGTATCATTATTATGCTTATTGTTCTATTTCTAATCATATTTTAGGATTATGATGTTCATTATCACTTATGTTAGCTCAAAATGAAGGATCTAAAGCTTATGTGCATTTATGAACTCGATTAGCATATTAGATGTCCTTATGTGAAAATCTAATGTGGTTCATTATTAGTGCACTAAGAATGTTAAGAAATGTTTCATGTGATGTGTGGAAGTCAATATGTCTTCAAGATGTTAATGTATGAAAGATTTGAAAAGAAATCATATAAAAATCGGATGTCTGCCGTCCCAGAATAGGCGACCGATTCCTTATCGATCGACCGTTCTGGAGGGGCAGACACATTCTGTCATTAGCGAATGACCAAATGCCTTGATTCAGTCGTCCGAAAGTCATGAACCGGTCGACCGATATATCAGCGATCATCCGATATGTGTAGTCGAAGCATTCGAAATATTTTGTGATTAGCGATCGATCGAACTCCCTATTTCGATCGTCCGATAGCCATGTAAAGGTTGATTGATATCCCACTGGTCATCCGATTTAAGTAGTCATCACATTCTGTGATTAGCGGACGAATATGAACCCAGTTTCGATCATCCGAAAGACTCATAATGATCGACCGTTATATGAGCGGTCGTCCGTTTTAGAGAGTCATCACATTCTGTGATTAGCGGACGAACCTAATGCCCTATTTTGATCATCCAAAAGGACCATAACGGTCGATCGATGATCTGACCGGTCGCCCGATATAAGACTAGTGGTCGATCGTTACCCAAAAATGGTCGTCCGTTTCTGGAAAATGATTGGTTATGACTGAATGCCCACACTTAGCATAATTTGAAGTTTGTATGACCTTAAATAGGGTTAAAAGATGCAACATATATTGAATGATTGTATGTATTGATGAATATAATTAAAAGACAGATTGATGAAGGAGTTGTATTTTTATGACTCGGGACCAATTGGTACCTAATCTAAGACCCCACCGACGGGTGAGGAAAGACCTCATTGACGAATGAGGATAAAGACCTTACTTTCGGGGAAGGATAAAGACTTCACCTACGGGGATGATAAAGACCTTGTCTTTAGGGGAGGATAAAGACATCACCTACGGAGAGAATAAAGACCTCATCTACGGATGAGGATGAAGACCTCACCTACGGGGAGGATTATGATTTATGAGCCACTATCCTTCTCAATCGATAAGATAAGAAAGCATCTAAATAAAGATGAAAGATGAAAAGATGTAAAGATGAATGACTTGGGACATAAAGACAAAGATGATAAAGATGAAGAAGGCACCTATGAGGATGCACTATGAAAGTCCACTTGTCACATCATATGATGTCATGAATAAAGATGACAAAGTAAAGTAAGACAAGATCATGATATGCAATAGCATAATGAAAAGTATGATGATAAGATATGATATGCAATAGCATAAAGATAAGTATAATGATAAGTTATGATATACATTATCTAAAGATTATGATGTTAAATGTTATCTTATCTTGCCATGATGATATGTTTCACATGCCATATAGTATGCATAAGTAGCTTATAGCATGCATATGACTTATGTTTTATGATGATGAAATGTATATGACATGACATATAGAAATCATGTTATAAGATCATAGCATGCATGAGCCTCAACATACTCTAACGGAAGAAATCCTCTGCACCCCATGGACTCGTGCAGGTATGGAGGAGTCTTAGGTTCGACGGCGAGAGCCTCGTGACGGCGACATTGCACATGGGTCTGTCGAACTACGGCCCAAGTTGTTATTTCTTTTATGTCATGATGATGAACCCTTATAAGGGTGAAGTATGTATGGCTTATGGGCCTCTTATTGAATCATGTACTCCACTTGAACTCATTTATGTATGATGAACCCTCTATTGAGTATACGTTAAAGCCTATTAGGCCCATGGGCCAATTTATGTATCTTGGAATTTAATTATGTTGAAGTCTTTCGCTGTTATGATATTGATGTTTATTTTTATGATTATGTTTCCGCTGTAAAGTTTTATGAAATTAGGTCAATGTCACGTCGAAGTAATGTCGCTTGTGGTTCGACAAAAGTTTAAATTGGGGCCGAATTTTGGAGGCATTACAGTATGGTATCAGAGCCATAGTTTGGCTCTTATGTATAAGTTTTAGGATGTGTAAGCCATAGGTTGGCTAAAGTGTCTAAGTGTAAAGTCCATGTGCAATCGTCATGAGGTGCCACCGAACCTAAAGGTAATGCTATCATATGATTAGCTCATGCTAATGATGTTTCTATGTTTGTTTGACTATGAATGTAAATGCCAATACAGACAATTGTTGATGAAGACTATGAGAGGAACACATTCCTCGATGGATTAATCCGGGCAGCACAAAATGCCCAAAGATCCACTGAATCGGATTATTCCATTGAAAGGTTCTTAAGACTGTAACATCCGAAGTTTGACGGAGTAGGAGATCACGAGCTAGCTGAATCGTGGATTGAAGAAGTAAGGGACATCCTCAAGGTCATGGGATGCCCTGGAGACCGCAAGGTGATGTATGCAACGCATCGCCTTTGTGGCCAAGCTAAGGCCTGGTGGAAGGCCCGCTTGAAGACTACCCTAGAGAGTGAAGAAGAGGTCGAATGAGAAAGTTTCGTAGAGGCGTTTGTGACTCGTTTCTTCTCTAACCATGTGAAGGAAAAGAAGATGGACGAGTTCCTCAACCTCGTCCAAGGAAGTATGGCTGTGGGTGAGTATGTGAACACGTTCCTAAGCTGGAGAAGTATGGGGAGGTCAACGAGAATGAGCTCCGAACAAAGAGGTTCATCAATGGGCTGAACCCTGTACTGCAACTATGGGTTAGGAGTGGTCGTTGCACCACTATGAAGGGTACGGTGGAGCTCACCGCTGAACATGAAAGAAAGTACAATGAAAGGAAGGATGCTAAAGGAAAAGTGATTAAGGCACATGAGGAAAAAAGTTCAAGGAAAATCTCATATCACTCCCCAAAGAAGGTGGAGCAAGCAAGGCCGGTCTGCACTACTTGCGGGAGGCCTCATGCCGGTGAGTGCCGCTTCAGGGCTGGGGCATGTCTGTAATGTGGCAACATGGGACACTATATAAGGGACTGCCTGGAGAAATAAGCGGGCAACCGGGACAAAGGAAAGATGGTGGTGAACTCACCAAGAGCTCCAGCAAGAGTTTTCGCCATGGAAGTGGATGGTGCCACTCAAGAAAATGATGTGATCCAAGGTAACATTCTAATTGCCGATCATCATGCAAATGCTCTCTTTGATTCGGGTGCAACCCACTCTTTTATATCACATGCATTTGCTAGCATGCTAGAAGTAAGACCTCTAGTTACAAATTGTCAACTAGAAGTAGTGACTCCCTGATGCGTTGTAATTGTAACAATAAAATTTGCTAGCAAGTGCACTAGTCGCTCAAGTAATATAGTAATAGGAGTAAGAGTGTCGAACCCACGAGGAATATTATTAATTCAATATCTGAAATTATAAATTAATAAGAGAGGAAAAACATGGATTTTTGGAAAGAGGTTTTATGAAATAAAATAAAGAAAATAAGATAAAGATAAGATAATGGTGTTGAAGTTAGGCCTTAGGATGAAAATAGATCAGGATAAATATTTGAATCATAAAAGATAAATTTAATCTTTAAAGATGGATTAGAGTCTCCCTAAAGTAATCTACCATGATTAACTTGTGGTCTCCACGACTGGCATCCCTCAATTTAATCATATAGAACTATCTTAATTTAATAAGAATTGAAGTCTCCACGACTGGTACCCCCAAAAACATATTAAAATTAAGATGCATTAAATTGGATTCTCTAGACTATTAATCACTCCACAAACTGGTATAGATTAATAGACCACACAAACTTGATTCTCCACACACTAGTTATCAAATTTATGTCAATTATTAATTTCAAATAAAATCAATTATAATTAGTATAATAAATTCTGAAATTAAACACTCCACAAACTGGTATAGCCTAATTCAGAAATTTAATTAACTAATATAAAAGCATTAAACACAATTAATAATTGATCAGAAAAGATTAAAATAAATAAAGTAGGATCCAAACATTTTCCTTCAATTAATAATCTCCTAAAATAATAATCTTAAAAACATGGAATTCATCCTAGAAATTCTGGAGAGATAATAATAAAATAACAATAATAATCGAAAGAATTACACCCAAAATAGAAGTAGAGCTCTCGAATTGGGCAGACAGTCGGGCAGCCTCTCGGACTTGATCAGGGTCGCGATCAACTTCCAGCCGTCGCACCTCTCTCCTTTTGGTCGTAGCCTGCAGAGCTCACGACTCGCCGTGGAAGAAACCTGAACTTCAGAGCACGAATTGAAACGATGGATTCTTCACGTATTTATAGGGTGCGGACGACTTCAATTTGATCTCGGCCGTAACATCGTACGGTTAACTTTAAATTTATAAGATAAACTCGGCCAAAGATAAATTATTTTATCATTACGCCCAAAGATAAATCTTTCTTATCTTTTTACGCCCAAAGAGTCTCGGCCGTAAGGAAACTATTTTTCTTTACTCCTTTCCATTACTCCCAAAGGATAAAAATCCTTTTATCTTTACGCCTTCATATCTCTTGTTACGCCCAAAGATAAACTCATTTTTATCTTGTTACGCCCTCCAAATTTCGGCCGTAACATCTTATCTTCATGCCATTACGCCCTCCGAATTTCGGCCGTAACAACTTGGGTGTAAAGCCAAATCTCGGCCGTAAGGAATTTCTTTGAATTTCGGCCGAGATTCGAATTTTCCTGCAAATAATTATCAAAATATAGTTAATCCATCCACAATTAAAATATTTAGAGAATTTAATAATTAAAATTGATAAATCCGGAATTACGATTAAAAGTGACTAAAAATGATGCATGCCATGATCAAATTATAGAAAATTTAATTAAAATAATTAACTAAAATATGTTGTATTTTGCATGCATCAAACTCCCCCAAGCTTAAAGTCTTGCTTGTCCTCAAGCAAAAATTCAAAGCAAAGCTCAAGAAAGTTCCATCATAGCCGCCACATTGTCAACTGATTAATTTTCTCATACAATTCATCTGCACACCTACTACTTAGTATCTTATCATTTTCCATGCACTTAGCTTCATAAAAGTTCTGAATGCTACACAAATTTAAACAATCTCAAATTCAGCCTTGAAAAATAAATTGTCTATCAAATAATAGCATTGATATTGAACACATAAATACTAATTGAGCTTAAAATTTTTTTCTTTTTCTTTTCATTTTTCAACTTTATTTTAATTAAAAGTTCTAATCTTCAAGCAGGATTGCACAAGGAAGTCCATGTAGCGGACTTTGGACTGATGACTCCCAAACCAGATGGCCTTAGGGCACCAGGTGATAAAGCACCCCTCGAGTTTACTTGCCCGAACAACCAAGGTTCTGAATGAAGAGTTCGAAATTAGCCATGATTCAGTACTCCTGTGCTTCTCCATATTCCACAAGATGGTCCATGTAGCAGGTTTTCGATCGACGGATCCCAGAGCAGTTGCCCTTAGGTCGCCAGGCATGAACCCCTACGGATCTAATTACCCGAACACACCTTGGTTCCGGATAACACTTTTGTACCTACACATAACTTTATTCAACTTTTTTTTTTTAGCATAATTATTTGTTGGGGTTTAACTAACCCTTCTTTTTTTTTTTTATAAGCTCAAAAAGTACTTGATATGGTCAATAAGAAGGCTACTATTATCAAGACTTAAAAGAAATAAAAAGGCATGAATATGATTTTGTCGTCTAGTCATTCATAATTCTACTTAGCATAGGCACATAGTCCATAAGTTTGATACTAAAATAGCAAGTGATAAGAAAGAAAAGCATTCAAATTTCATCAATTAACGACATGTCTTTGAACTTTTACTTAAAGATAATTAAAACAATAAGACAAAAGTTAGTAAGATGGTAGCAAAAATAAATGCATGCAATGGTATTTTTTTGAAAATTTTCAAATTTTGCAATTTTTTTTTTATAGATGCAAACATAAGCAAATAAACAGAAAGATGCAATGCATGAAATGCAAACTCCCCCAAGCTTGAACCAGACACTGTCCTCAGTGTTAAGTCAGCAAGGGAAAGTGATACATACTCAATAAAAAGGAAAATTGAAAGAAACGAAAATAAAGAAAAGGGAAAAGACACAACCGGATTTATTGTCTGCGGGGTGGCGATGGTGGATAGTAGCTGAGATTTCCTTGGCGCATATGATACTCATGGATGCGTCTCGTCATGCGCGCATGTTGATTCTGAAGGGATTCGAAGCGACCCTGACGATCATCCATATTTCTAAATTCAGCTTGAATGTTGGTCAGCTCTTGTGCTTGTCGAAGTTGCTCTTCCTGAATAGCATGTAACTGCCCTGACTGACGAAGTTGCTCTTCTTGAAAAGTGTGAAACTCCCCTGCTTGACGAAGTTGTTCATCATACATTGATTCCCATAAGTTTTGCATGGAAGCATAGTCAGGCTGAGGTGGCGGAGGTGGATAGTAAGTCTGCTCTGGAGCTGAAGTAAAAGTGGGCTCTGGTGCTATATAGCGATTCTGCACAGGTTCTTGTAAAGGGGCAGATATTTCCATCGAATCGCGTTCCTCATAAGGAGTAGAAGGTATGAATGAGGAATCAGAAGAGCTCTCTTGTGCTGGAGATGGAATCGGAGAAGGTACCGGCATATAAGGCGAATGGACGGATGTGGCATATTGGGAAGCTGCTGGTGATATAGCCTGGAATCCTTGTTGCTGTTGAAGGTAGGGTTGGGCTGCCGCATAATCAGTAGAATCAAACCAGGAGAAAGGTTCATCCTGGTGTAGCTGTCCGACAGAGGTAGATGGTCCTGCAGGTGGAATTACTGGAGCGATGACCTGCCTAAAAAGAAGCCAATTATTTGGATTAATCGGCGTAAAAGCATCTC
The DNA here is from genome assembly GCA_030549335.1 of Pontederia crassipes. Lineage (NCBI taxonomy): Eukaryota > Viridiplantae > Streptophyta > Magnoliopsida > Commelinales > Pontederiaceae > Pontederia > Pontederia crassipes. The sequence continues at coordinate 68,020,400 of CM060196.1, read as the reverse complement.
GATCTGAACAGGGCACCTCCTGATGGTGGCCTTTAAAAATAAAAACTTTGATCCCTGAGTTATTGGTCTTCACGAGACCCATAGCCTGAATGGTCCTACGAGTGAGGTGAGTGTTTCCTGGCACAGCTTCGAGATCATCCAAGTCAAGTTGTAGGTGCTGAGCGATAGGTGTGAGAAGGGCACCCATATTAATGCTACCGCCACGATGAGTAGTGCGGCGCTGAAATCGACGAATGAGGAAGGCACCCACATTAACAGGAGTTCTGTGAAGCATGCTGTGGATGAGATATAACTCTCCTTCTGAGACGGCACCATCATTATCACTGCGTCCACTTATGGTGTTGCTTAGCATGCGATGGACGTAGCGCAGAACAAGATTCTGAATTGAGCTATCTTTAGCGGTGTTCCAAACCAATCGTTCTTCTTCTGTTATCTGTTTCCAAAAAGTTTCAGCCTCAAAGTCAGCAGGTACAGAAAGAGATCCATGGTTGGGAAATCCATAGATATTATTAATCTCTCCTAGAGTGAGAGTAAATGGTCGTCCATAAAGTTGGAATGAAATGCGGGGCTGATCATAGTTCCTGCCATCTAAATTAAAGATTTCCAGAGATGAGAGGAATTCCATAATTAGTACTTCATAAGTTGGCCACCAAGAATGCACAAAGTCAGATAGTCCAATTTGAGAAAATAATAGATGAGTATCTGCAAGTAAATTATACTCCCTCAGCAATTCAGTATCTGAAAATCTGGTGGCATGAATTCGAATATCACACATCCGTTCATATCGAGCTTGATATTCCGGCTTAGTCCAATAATAATCTCCGGGGTAGGAGATTAATTGTGAGGGCTGTGGGGTCGGCTGAGCATTCGGATGTCGTCGTTCATGACGTCCCCTCCATATATTAGCAAATCGCCTCATCTTGATCTGGACAAAAATAAACAAAGAAAAGGTACCGGCTCGGTGGAAGCGACTGAGGTTTCGATGAAGAACCGGCTGAAGGTCGGAGGTGACGAAGAACTTCGGCCGTAATTGATGAAGCTCGGCCGGAGATCGGAGTTTGGCCGTAACGAATAGGTGGTGGCGCTGGTGTCGGTTCTTCGGCCGTAAAACGAAATCGGCGTGGAAGCTTGGCCGTAACGCACAGGGCGTAATGGTGAGACTTCGGCCGTAAGGAGAAGAAACTTCGGCCGTAATAAGTGTCGGTGTGCGGTGGAAGACCGGCCGTAACGAACCCGGAAGCGCTGGAACTTCGGCCGTAAACTCGGCGCGCTTGTTGAAGCTCCGGCCGTAAGAAGTTGGAAGCTTGGCACTTTGGGCGTAAGGGAGAAAGCTCGGCCGTAATGTACAGAGGGCGGCGCAGTGTTGAAGCTCCGGAACTTCGGCCGTAAGGAGTTTGAGCTTCGACCGTAAGATTGGAGGGCGAGTGGTGATTGATCTGCATAACACGAGAAGGGGTAAGTATTTATAAATGAATTGGAGGGGGTAATACCTGTTCCGACAGCGCGCAGTGAAAGGTCAAATCCGGTCGTAAAAACATGCAAATTTTTTTTTTTTTTTTTTCGATTGGACTTGTGCATGCAGATGTGCTGTCGTGTCATTGTCGTCTGTGCATAACATCTCGGTCGTAACGAAGGCATCTGGCATCCTCGGCCGTAACGAAAGCATCTGGCATCCTCGGCCGTAACGAAAGCATCTGGCATCCTCGGCCGTAACGAAAGCATCTGGCATCCTCGGCCGTAACGATGAATGGTGGCAGCTTGTCTTGTCATGTCCGAGCTTGATGCATGTGCGACAACTTGGCCGTAATGCACACGTTACGAGGGTGGCAGGGCGTAATGTCCGAGCTTGATGCATATGTGACAACTCGGCCGTAACGGAATGGTGGCAGGGCGTAACGACGGTCACTTCGGCCGTAATGTCCGAGCTTGAGCATGTGTGACAACTCGGCCGTAATGCGCACGTAACGAGGGTGGCAGGGCGTAATGTCCGAGCTTTGGCCGTAGAGAGAATCAATTGTTGAAATTTACGCCCCTGAGTTTATCTCCCCTTACAAAACATTAAGTATTAAATAAATGACTCCATAATAAAATAAATGTCTAATTAAAAATAAAACTATCACCTAAACTAAAATATTAATTAACAACTAATTAGACTAATAAAAATAAATAAAAAAAATAAAAATAAAATAAAAAGGATAGAAATAGTTCTGATTTATAGTCGTCAGCTTGACTTAGTTTTGGTAAAAATCAAGGCCTATTTTGCTCTTCCCCTCTTGGATTTTTCTCTGTGTTACTTGGGAGAGAGCCCGGTGTACGTCCAGTTAGTTGTGCCGCCATCTGGCCCAATTGTCTTTCCAAATTTCGAATAGATGCATCCTGACTCGTGGCTCTAGATTCCATATTCTTCTGTAATGCTTGCATTGTGTCTATGATCTGTGCCATCATCTCCTGCATATGATTTGATGATTGATGTTGGGGAGTGTCAGATTGCCTTTTCAGTATATAATCTTTTGATGGACCAGAAGATTGGCCTTGGTTCTGATTATAGGCAAACTTCGGATTATGTCTCCATCCATAATCGTTGTTCCTGTAAAATGGATTGGAAATAAAGTTAGCATTTTCAATTTGATTTGAATCTGAAGTGTTACCTGTAGGGCTATAATTGCTAGAATTCCCCATTAGTGACATCATCTGCTCGAATTTTTGATTAAGTGACTCCAGCTGAGCCACTATTTCTGAAGATTGTATTCCTTGTGTAGCATGTACATCATGAGTTCGACGAGATGGTCTCCTTTCTTGGCTCGACTTGAGGGCTACAGCTTCAATTATATCTTGTATCTCACTAGGACGTTTAGATCCCAGTACTGTCCCTCCTGCTGATTGATCGAGTTTGTCTTGATCTGCAGGTCGTAATCCATGGTAAAAATCTTCCATCACTTGCCACTTTGGAATTCTATTGTCAGGAACTCTGGCCAGCAGTTCCTTATATCGTTCCCAGGCTTCATATAACGTCTCGTTATCGTCTTGAACAAATGCCCTCAGCTCCCTTCGATATTTGCCTGCCTTTTGTGGTGGGCAATATTTTCCAACAAATTTTTCTACCAGCTCCAACCAAGAATGAATTGATCCTGCAGGCAAAGTTTTAAACCAGGTGGAAGCTTTGTCACGTAAAGATTGAGGAAATAATAATAAACGAATAACTTCAGAAGAAACATTATTATTTCTAAAGGTGCTCAGAGTGGCAAGAAATTTATCAAGGTGATCGTGAGGGTCTTCATGAAATCCTCCTCCAAATTGGGATGCTTGTATCATCCTCACGATAGCGGGATTTATCTCAAAATTATTTGCATTAATATCAGGCAGCACGATGCATGATTCTCGGTCACTGTATCTAGCCGAGACATATTCTCTCATAGAAAGTTCTGCTTCATCTTCTCGCCGATTATTATGTGGTGGAACCAGTTCATTCTGTTGCTCCAGTCTCTGATTGTCGCGTGCTTGTTCTGCCATTTTTCTTATATTTCTTCGTAATCGACGATAGGTTCTTTCAATCTCAGGATCAAATTCCAACAGTGGATTTGAACTTCTAGTGCGCTTATCAGAAGATTCCAGGATTGGTTGTGATTTAATTTTCAATTAGTACCTGCAACAACCAATTTTCAGTAAGATAAAAGAATAAAATAAAATATATACAAGAAGAAAGAAATTCAGATAATAGGTCACGAAAAATGAGTTTTTTACTAATAAAGTCTTTCGGCACGATAGAATTTGAAAATTCGTCATTAAAATTAATTTTCGAGAGGAACTTTTCAGAAATTCTTCAAACCAATACGAATACCAAAAATTAATATTGACCGAAAGAATTTATGATGATATAAGAAATCACACAAAATAAATCCGAACTAATTTGCGGTCATAGAGTTAATAATCAGACATAATCAAAAATTATTTTCAGAGAAGAAATAAGATTGATCGGCCGTAATAAGGGTTTACGGTCGTAATTAATCCGAGGCTCGTTTGTCCGTAAAAATCGTAAAACAGTGTTGAAAGGGATTCAACGTGAAGGCGTAAAAATTAGCATGGTGATGAATTATCTCGGCCGAAAAAAATTGAATGAAATGTTGCCAAATAAATCATTACGGCCGACAAAGATTATAGTTCATATCGGCCGTAAAACAATGAGAGGTAAAACATCAACACATATAAATCGGCCGAAAAGGAGTAAAATCCATGGATGATCCATTACGGCCGAGACAACTAAATCGCTTCGGCCAAAACAAAGTCAAATCAAAAGTTCAAACTATTATCTTTATCCATTACGGCCGAAAATAAAAAAATCACAAATCAATTGGGTCGGAAGATGGCGTAAAAAAAACGAATGTTCAGAAATTTTACGGCCGTAAAAGAAAACATGAGATCAATTCTCGGCCATAAGAATGAAACATGAGATCATTCTCGGCCGTAAAAAGATTAAATCGTCAATGAGGTCACTTCGGCCGAGATGATGTCAACACGAGGCCGTAAAGAAAAATAGGGTTTCGGCCGAAATAAAAATTGAATCATTACGGCCGTAAAACAATTCCTTACGGTCGTAAAACAACGAAAACAATTCCTTACGGTCGTAAAACAACGAAATCATATGAAGAGTTTAAACAATTAAAGTGTTACGGCCGAGAATGAAAATTGATTCGAATAGGGCGTAAAAATTTAAACCATCGATAAACCGGGCGTAACAAATCAAATCAATATCAATTACTCATGGCGTAAAAACAACGTTTGAAAAAAATATTACGGCCGTAAAGATTGAAAGTTTAGAATTCAGAAATCATTCAATGCGAGGCTGTAAAATTAATAAAGCCGACACATCAAATCTTGGTCGTAAAATCATAGGTCGACACTGTAATTCGGAAAATTCAATAGGCGTTGGATTTAAACCGAAAGTAGACAAATAAAAAATTATCGTGACCTTTGTCTGCAAAAGAAAAAAAATATTAGTTTATTCACAAAAATAATTAAAACAATTAATACATATGCACAGAGAATTATTTATAATTTATTTACATCTCCTAATAATTCATAAAAATCAGAAATTAATTAATAAAATATTCCCCGGCAACGGCGCCAAAAACTTGATGCGTTGTAATTGTAACAATAAAATTTGCTAGCAAGTGCACTAGTCGCTCAAGTAATATAGTAATAGGAGTAAGAGTGTCGAACCCACGAGGAATATTATTAATTCAATATCTGAAATTATAAATTAATAAGAGAGGAAAAACATGGATTTTTGGAAAGAGGTTTTATGAAATAAAATAAAGAAAATAAGATAAAGATAAGATAATGGTGTTGAAGTTAGGCCTTAGGATGAAAATAGATCAGGATAAATATTTGAATCATAAAAGATAAATTTAATCTTTAAAGATGGATTAGAGTCTCCCTAAAGTAATCTACCATGATTAACTTGTGGTCTCCACGACTGGCATCCCTCAATTTAATCATATAGAACTATCTTAATTTAATAAGAATTGAAGTCTCCACGACTGGTACCCCCAAAAACATATTAAAATTAAGATGCATTAAATTGGATTCTCTAGACTATTAATCACTCCACAAACTGGTATAGATTAATAGACCACACAAACTTGATTCTCCACACACTAGTTATCAAATTTATGTCAATTATTAATTTCAAATAAAATCAATTATAATTAGTATAATAAATTCTGAAATTAAACACTCCACAAACTGGTATAGCCTAATTCAGAAATTTAATTAACTAATATAAAAGCATTAAACACAATTAATAATTGATCAGAAAAGATTAAAATAAATAAAGTAGGATCCAAACATTTTCCTTCAATTAATAATCTCCTAAAATAATAATCTTAAAAACATGGAATTCATCCTAGAAATTCTGGAGAGATAATAATAAAATAACAATAATAATCGAAAGAATTACACCCAAAATAGAAGTAGAGCTCTCGAATTGGGCAGACAGTCGGGCAGCCTCTCGGACTTGATCAGGGTCGCGATCAACTTCCAGCCGTCGCACCTCTCTCCTTTTGGTCGTAGCCTGCAGAGCTCACGACTCGCCGTGGAAGAAACCTGAACTTCAGAGCACGAATTGAAACGATGGATTCTTCACGTATTTATAGGGTGCGGACGACTTCAATTTGATCTCGGCCGTAACATCGTACGGTTAACTTTAAATTTATAAGATAAACTCGGCCAAAGATAAATTATTTTATCATTACGCCCAAAGATAAATCTTTCTTATCTTTTTACGCCCAAAGAGTCTCGGCCGTAAGGAAACTATTTTTCTTTACTCCTTTCCATTACTCCCAAAGGATAAAAATCCTTTTATCTTTACGCCTTCATATCTCTTGTTACGCCCAAAGATAAACTCATTTTTATCTTGTTACGCCCTCCAAATTTCGGCCGTAACATCTTATCTTCATGCCATTACGCCCTCCGAATTTCGGCCGTAACAACTTGGGTGTAAAGCCAAATCTCGGCCGTAAGGAATTTCTTTGAATTTCGGCCGAGATTCGAATTTTCCTGCAAATAATTATCAAAATATAGTTAATCCATCCACAATTAAAATATTTAGAGAATTTAATAATTAAAATTGATAAATCCGGAATTACGATTAAAAGTGACTAAAAATGATGCATGCCATGATCAAATTATAGAAAATTTAATTAAAATAATTAACTAAAATATGTTGTATTTTGCATGCATCACTCCCACCGGCATGGTAGTCATTAGGAGATATGTTCCCAATGTATCTATAGAAATAGATATGAAGAACTTTCCATGTGATCTCATATTACTTCCTATGATAGATTATGATATAATCATAGTAATGGATTGGTTATCATATAATGATGCTCGTATGTATTGCAAAGAAAAAAGTTTTTATAGGTGACCGTCATGGAAAGCCTACAATGATTAGGAGAATTCCCTCCAAGGAAGCCAATGTGCTAATCTCAGCAACTAAGGCAAGCAAGATGATCAAAAAAGGAGCAAAAGGATTTTTAGCAAGTGTCATTAAGATGGATTCACAACCCCAGACACTTGAATCCTTGGATGTGGTGAGAGAATATCTCGATGTATTTCCAGAAGACATTGCGGGATTGCCGCTAAGAAGGAAAGTTGAGTTCAATATTGAGCTACTTTCAGATACCGTGCCCATTTTAAAGCCGTACCGAATGGCTCCGACAGAGATGCATGAACTGAAGACGCAACTGCAAGAACTTTTGGATAAGGGATTCATTAGGCCAAGCGTCTCACCATGGGGTGCACCGGTGCTTTTCGTCAAGAAGAAGGATGACTCCTTAAGGTTGTGCATCGATTACCGAATGCTCAACAAGGTAACAGTGAAGAACAAGTATCTCTTGTCAAGGATTGATTATCTCTTTGATCAATTAGCATCGGCGTCGGTTTTCTCCAAGATCGACCTAAGGAGTGATTATCACCAATTAAGGGTAGCCGAGCAAGATGTTTCCAAAATAACATTTCATTCAAGGTATGGACACTATAAGTTTTTTATTATGCCTTTTAGACTAACGAATGCGTCCGCCGCATTCATGGATTTGATGAATAGGGTCTTCCGTCCATACTTGAATAAATTTGTGATCGTGTTTGTGGATGACATCCTCATTTACTCAACAAGCCCAGAAGAGCACCGAGAGCATCTTCGCATCATTTTGGAAACCTTGAGAAGAAACAAGCTCTTTGCCAAGTTTTCTAAATGTGAATTTTGGGTTGAGGAGGTGACGTTTCTTGGACATATTGTGTCAAGACATGGAGTGACCGTAGATCCGGCAAAAGTTGAAGTAGTGACGAATTGGATAGGCCCAAGAATGTGACCGAGATCCAAAGTTTCTTGAAACTTGCTGAATATTATAGAAGGTTTATCTAAGACTTTTCCAAGATTGTCATTCCTATGACCAAGTTGACAAGGAAGGGCGAGAAGTTCATATGGTCGCGAGCATGTGAAGCAAGCTTTCAAGAGTTAAAACGAAGACTTACAACGGCACCCATCTTAGTCATTCCCATAGGAAGTGGAGGCTATGTTATTTATAGTGACGCTTATGGTACCAGATTAGGATGTGTACTTATGCAACATGATAAAGTGGTTGCATATGCTTCAAGCAACTGAAGATGCATGAAGTCAACTATCCAACGCATGACCTAGAGTTGACGACGGTTGTATTTGCACTAAAGATATGGCGCCACTATTTGTATGGTGAAGATTTTGAAGTATACACAGACCGCAAGAATCTAAAGTATGTGTTCTCTCAAAAGGAGTTGACCATGTGACAAAGAAGATGGCTTGAGTTCCTCAAGGACTATGAGCTCGCTATCTTATACCATCCCGGAAAGGCAAATGTAGTTGCCGATGCTCTAAACCGCAAGTGGAAAGGTTCACTTGGGCATTTAAGTGTCCACAAGTGGAACCTTGTGGAAAGCATAGTGCAATGGGCCCCAAGCATTTGTGGCCGAAGGATCATGTGTATGGCCCATCATGTGATCGAATCAAGCTTAGTGAGAAGAATTGTTGAAGCTCAAAGAAGGGACCCGGAATATGCTAGAATGATCCATGTATGCACAAAGGAGAGAAATCATTTTGAGTATGGCCAAGATGGAGCTATTAGGTACAAGAACTGCTTATGGGTTCCAAAGGACAAAGCATTAAGAAGAGAGATTTTGGATGAGTATCACAAGTCCGAGTTCTCCATTCATCCCGGAAGCATCAAAATGTTTAAGAACTTGCAAAGGAATTTTTGGTGAGAAGACATGAAGAAAAAGGTGGCCAAGTATGTAGCTAAGTGCATAGTTTGCCAACAAGTTAAGATTGAACACCAAAGGCCTTGTGGCAAGTTGCAACCCTTACCTATTTCGAAATGGAAATGGCAAAGTATCTCTATGGACTTTGTGGTAGGTGATGCGTTGTAATTGTAACAATAAAATTTGCTAGCAAGTGCACTAGTCGCTCAACTAATATAGTAAAAAGGAGTAAGAGTGTCGAACCCACGAGGAATATTATTAATTCAATATCTGGATTTATAAATTAATAAGAGAGGAAAAACATGAATTTTTGGAAAGAAGTTTTATGAAATGAAATAAAGAAAATAAGATAAAGATAAGATAATGGTGTTGAAGTTAGACCTTAGGATGAAAATAGATCAGGATAAATATTTGAACCATAAAAGATAAATTTAATCTTTAAAGATGGATTAGGAATTTTCTCAAGTTATTAATTTACAAGATTAACATCACAGAGTCCACAAACTGGTAATTCTGCTATTTAATCCGGTAAATCAAACTATCTTAAATTTAATCAAACCTAAAGTCCCACAAACTGGTATTCGTCAGATAAGATTAAAATTAAGATGCATTAATATGAAAATCCTAGACTATTAATCACTCCACAAACTGGTTAGATTAACAGACCACATAAACTTGATTCTCCACACACTAGTTATCAAATTTATGTCAATTATTAATTTCACATAAAATCAACTAATTTAATTAATGAATTCTGAAATTAAATAATCCACAAACTGGTAAGTACTCAACTCAGAAATCCAAATAATTAAATCAAAAGCATTAAGCACAATTAACTAATTGATCAGAAAAGATTAAAACAAATAATATAGGGTCCAAATAGTTTCCCTTCAATAATAATCTCTTAAAATGAAATAAATAAAAATATGGAGTTCATCCTAGAAATTCTGGAGAGATAATAACAAAATAATAATAATTGGAAGAATTACACCCAAATAGACAAAAGTCGAAGCTTCGGATCACGGGCAGACAATCGGGCAGCCTCTCGGACTTGATCAGGGTCGCGATCAACTTCCAGCCGTCGCACCTCTCTCCTTTTGGTCGTAGCCTGCAGAGCTCACGACTCGCCGTGGAAGAAACTTGAACTTCAGAGCACCAATTGAAACGACGGATTCTTCACGTATTTATAGGGTGCGGACGGCCTTCAATTTGATCTCGGCCGTAACATCGTACGGTTAACTTTAAAATTATAAGATAGACTCGGCCAAAGATAAATCCTTTTATCATTACGCCCAAAGATAAATCATTTTTATCTTTACTCCTTCATATATCTTGTTACGCCCAAAGATAAACTCGGCCAAAAGAATGATTTTATTGCCATTACCCCCTCCAAATCTCGGCCGTAAGGAATTATTTTATCTTTACTCCCAAAGAGATAAAATTTCTTTTACTCCCTCAAAATCTCGGCCGTAAGGAAGGAACTTATCTTGTTACGCCCAAAAGATAAAATCAATTGATTGTTACACCCTTCATCTTCATGCCATTACGCCCTCCAAATTTCGGCCGTAAGGAAAGACTTCTTATCATTACCCCCTCCATATCTCGGCCAGAATGATATCTTTTATCCTAATCTCGGCCGTAATGATAAATTCTTCGGAATTTCGGCCGATACAGCACAATCCATTTAAATCTCGATTTTTCCTGCAAAATATTTATCAAAATTTAGTTAATCCATCCACAATTAAAATATTCAGAGATTTTAATAATTAAAATTGATAAATCCGGAATTATGATTAAAAGTGACTAAAAATGATGCATGCCATGATCAAATTATAGAAAATTTAATTAAAATAATTAACTAAAATATGTTGTATTTTGCATGCATCAAACTCCCCCAAGCTTAAAGTCTTGCTTGTCCTCAAGCAAAAATTCAAAGCAAGGCTCAAGAAAGTTCCATCATAGCCTCCACATTGTCAACTGACTAATTTTCTCACACAGTGCTTCTGCACACCTACTACTTAGTATCTTATCATTTTCCATGCACTTAGCTTCATAGAAGTTCTGAATGCTACACAAATTTAAACAATCTCAAGTTCAGCCTTCCGGAAAAATAAATTGTCTGTCAAATAATAGCATTGATATTGAACACATAAGTACTAATTGAGCTTAAAACTTTTTCTTTTTCTTTTCATTTTCAACTTTATTTTCAATCATTTAAAAGTTCTAATTTTCAAGCAGGATTGCACAAGGAAGTCCATGTAGCGGGCTTTAGACTGATGACTCCCAGACCAGAAGACCTTAGGACACCAGGTGATAAAGCACCCATCGAGTTTACTTGCCCGAACAACCAAGGTTCTGAATGAAGAGTTCGAACTTAGCCATGATTCAGTACTCCTGTGCTTCTCCATATTCCACAAGATGGTCCATGTAGCAGGTTTTCGATCGACGGATCCCAGAGCAGTTGCCCTTAGGTCGTCAGGCATGAACCCCTACGGATCTAATTATCCGAACACACCTTGGTTCCGGATAACGCTTTTGTACCTACACATTTTCAATTTTTATAAGCTCAAAAAGTACTTGATATGGTCAATAAGAAGGCTACTATTATCAAGACTTAAAAGAAATAAAAAGGCATGAATATGATTTTGTCGTCTAGTCATTCATAATTCTACTTAGCATATGCACATAGTCCATAAGTTTGATACTAAAATAGCAAGTGATAAGAAAGAAAAGTATTCAAATTTCATCAATTAACGACATGTCTTTGAACTTCTAATAAAAGATAATTAAAACAATAAGACAAGAGTTTGTTAGATGGTAGCAAAAATAAATACATGCAATGGTATTTTTTTTTTTTGAAAATTTTCAAATTTTTCAATTTTTTTGGATTTTTTTATAAATAGATGCAAACATAAGCAAATAAACAGAAAGAAACATGCAATGCGTGAAATGCAAACTCTCCCAAGCTTGAACTAGACACTGTCCTCAGTGTTAAGCCAGCAAGGGAAAGTGATACATACTCGAAAGGAAAATTAAAGAAACGAAAATAAAGAAAAGGGAAAAGACACAACCGGATTTACTGTCTGCGGGGTGGCGATGGTGGATGGTAGCCGAGATTTCCTTGGCGCATATGATACTCATGGATGCGTCTCGTCATGCGCGCATGTTGATTCTAAAGGGATTCGAAGCGACCCTGATGATCATCCATATTTCTAAAATCAGCTCGAATGTTGGTCAACTCTTGTGCTTGTCGAAGTTGTTCTTCCTGAATAGCGTGCAACTGCCCTGACTGACGAAGTTGCTCTTCCTGAAAAGTGTGAAACTCCCCTGCTTGACGAAGTTGTTCATCATACATTGATTCCCATAAGTTTTGCATGGAAGCATAGTCAGGCTGAGGTGGCGGAGGTGGATAGTAAGTCTGCTCTGGGGCTGAAGTAAAAGTGGGCTCCGGTGCTATATAGCGATTCTGCACAGGTTCTTGTAAAGGGGCAGATACTTCCATCGAATCGCGTTCCTCATAAGGAGTAGAAGGTATGAACGAGGAATCAGAAGAGCTCTCTTGTGCTGGAGATGGAATCGGAGAAGGCACCGGCATATAAGGTGAATGGACGGATGTGGCATATTGGGAAGCTGCCGGTGATGCAGCCTGGAATCCTTGTTGCTGTTGAAGGTAGGGTTGGGCTGCCGCATAATCAGTAGAATCAAACCAGGAGAAAGGTTCATCCTGGTGTAGCTGTCCGACAGAGGTAGATGGTCTTGCAGGTGGAATTACTGGAGCTATGACCTGCCTAAAAAGGAGCCAATTATTTGGATTAATCGGCGTAAAAGCATCTCGATCTGAGCAGGGCACCTCCTGATGGTGGCCTTTAAAAATAAAAACTTTGATCCCTGAGTTGTTGGTCTTCACGAGACCCATAGCCTGAATGGTCCTACGAGTGAGGTGAGTGTTTCCTGGCACAGCTTCGAGATCATCCAAGTCAAGTTGTAGGTGCTGAGCGATAGGTGTGAGAAGAGCACCCATATTAATGCTACCGCCACGATGAGTAGTGCGGCGCTGGAATCGACGAATGAGGAAGGCACCCACATTAACGGGAGTTCTGTGAAGCATGCTGTAGATGAGATATAACTCTCCTTCTGAGATGGCACCATCATTATCACTGCGTCCACTTATGGTGTTGCTTAGCATGCGATGGACGTAGCGCAGAACAGGATTCTGAATTGAGCTATCTTTAGCGGTGTTCCAAACCAATCGGTCTTCTTCTGTTATCTGTTTCCAAAAAGTTTCAGCATCAAAGTCAGCAGGTACAGAAAGAGATCCATGGTTGGGAAATCCATAGATATTATTAATCTCTCCTAGAGTGAGAGTAAATGGTCGTCCATAAAGTTGGAATGAAATGCGGGGCTGATCATAGTTCCTGCCATCTAAATTAAAGATTTCCAGAGATGAGAGGAATTCCATAATTAGTACTTCATAAGTTGGCCACCAAGAATGCACAAAGTCAGATAGTCCAATTTGAGAAAATAATAGATGAGTATCTGCAAGTAAATTATACTCCCTCAGCAATTCAGTATCTGAAAATCTGGTGGCATGAATTCGAATATCACACATCCGTTCATATCGAGCTTGATACTCCGGCTTAGTCCAATAATAATCTCCGGGGTAGGAGATTAATTGTGAGGGTTGTGGGGCCGGCTGAGCATTCGGATGTCGTCGTTCATGACGTCCTCTCCATATATTAGCAAATCGCCTCATCTTGATCTGGACAAAAATAAACAAAGAAAAGGTACCGGCTGGGTGGAAGCGGCTGAGGTTTCGACCGTAGTATTCGATGAAGAACCGACTGAAGGTCGGAGGTGACTCGACCGTAAGGGACCGGTTGACGAAGAACTTTGGCCGTAAGGAATTGTTTGATGAAGAACTTCGGCCGTAATTGTTGAAGCTTGGCCGTAGATTGGAGTTTGGCCGTAAGAAATTGGAGGCGTGACTCTGAACTTCGGCCGTAAGAGTAGATGAACCTGTAGATTTCGGCCGTAACGAATGGCGGTGAGATTTCGGCCGTAAGAAGTCTTGATGCGCGGTGTTGAGGCAGATGGTAGGAGCGCGGTGGAAACTCGGCCGTAATAAGTGTCGGTGTGCGGTGGAAGACCGGCCGTAACGAACAGGGAAGCGCTGGAACTTCGGCCGTAAACTCGGTGTGCGGTGGCTCGGCCGTAACGCACCCGGGGCGTAATGGGTCGTCTCCGGCCGTAAGAAATGGCGGGGAGAGCGCTGGAACTTCGGCCGTAAGGAACAGGCGCGGCGCTTTTGGGCGTAAGGATCGGCGTAATGGTGTTGAGACTTCGGCTGTAGAGGCTTGGCCGTAATGCACAGAGGGCGGCGCGGTGTTGAGGCTCCGGAACTTCGGCCGTAATGCACAGTAGGGTTGCAACTTCGGCCGTAAGAGATAGATGAAAGGGCGAGGCAGTGATTGATCTGCATAACACGAGAAGGGGTAAGTATTTTATAGATGAATTTATGGGGGGTAATACCTGTTCCGACAGCGCGCAGTGAAGGGTCAAATCCGGTCGTAAAAACATGCATTTTTTTTCGATTGGACTTGTGCATGCAGATGTGCTGTCGTGTCATTGTCGTCTGTGCATAACACCTCGGCCGTAAGAAGGTATCTGGCGTGATCCTCGGCCGTAACGATGTGGCGTCTTGTCATGTCTGTTGGAATCTTTACGGCGTGATCATCGAGGTGATTCTCGGCCGTAACGAGGAATGGTGGCAGCTTGTCTTGTCATGTCCGAGCTTGATGCATGTGTGACAACTCGGCCGTAATGCACACGTAATGTGTGTGGTAGGGCGTAACGAGGGTGGCAGGGCGTAATGTCCGAGCTTCGGCCATAGAGAGAATCAATTCTTGGAATTTACGCCCATGCTTGGAGTTGACGCCCCTGAGTTTATCTCTCCTTACAAAACATTAAATATTAATTAAATTAAATGACTCCATAATAAAATAAATGTCTAATTAAAATTAAAAATAAAACTATCACCGAAACTAAGATACTAATTAGACTAATCTAAAAAAATGAAAAAATAAAAATAAAAAGGATAGAAATAGTTCTGATTTATAGTCGTCAGCTTGACTTAGTTCTGATGAAAATCAAGGCCTATTTTGCTCTTCCCCTCTTGGATTTTTCTCTGTGTTGCTTGGGAGAGAGCCCGGTGTACGTCCAGTTAGTTGTGCCGCCATCTGGCCCAATTGTCTTTCCAGATTTCGAATTGATGCATCCTAACTCGTGGCTCTAGATTCCATATTCTTTTGCAACGCTTGCATTGTGTCTATGATCTGTGCCATCATCTCCTGCATATGATTTGATGATTGATATTGGGGAGTATCAGGTTGCCTTTTCAGTATATAATCTTTTGATGGACCAGAAGATTGGCCTTGATTCTGATTATAGGCAAACTTCGAATTATGTCTCCAACCATAATCGTTGTTCCTGTAAAATGGATTGGAAATAAAGTTAGCATTTTCAATTTGATTTGAATCTGAAGTGTTACCTGTAGGACTATAATTGCTAGAATTTCCCATTAGTGACATCATCTACTCGAATTTTTGATTAAGTGATTCCAGCTGAGCCACTATTTCTGAAGACTGTATTCCTTGTGTAGCATGTACATCATGAGTTCGGCGAGATGGTCTTCTTTCTTGGCTTGACTTGAGTGCTACAGCTTCAATAATATCTTGTATCTCACTAAGACGTTTAGATCCCAGTACTGTCCCTCCTGCTGATTGATCGAGTTTGTCTTGATCTGCAGGTCGTAATCCATGGTAGAAATCTTTCATCACTTGCCACTTTGGAATTCTATTATCAGGAACTCTGGCCAACAGTTTCTTATATCGTTCCCAGGCTTCATATAACGTCTCGTTATCGTCTTGAACAAATGCCCTCAGCTCTCTTCGATATTTGTCTGCCTTTTGTGGTGGACAATATTTTCCAACAAACTTTTCTACTAGCTCCAACCAAGAATGAATCGATCCTGCAGGCAAAGTTTTAAACCAGGTGGAAGCTTTGTCACGTAAAGATTGAGGAAATAATAATAAATGAATAACTTCAGAAGAAACATTATTATTTCTAAAGGTGCTCAGAGTGGCAAGAAATTTATCAAGGTGATCGTGAGGGTCTTCATGAAATCCTCCTCCAAATTGGGATGCTTGTATCATCCTTACGATTGCGGGATTTATCTCAAAATTATTTGCGTTAATATCAGACAGCACGATGCTTGATTCTCGGTCACTGTATCTGGCCGAGACATATTCTCTCATAGAAAGTTCTGCTTCATCTTTTCGCCGATTATTATGTGGTGGAACCAGTTCATTCTGTTGCTCCAGTCTCTGATTGTCGCGTGCTTGTTCCGCCATTTTTCTTATATTTCTTCGTAATTGACGATAGGTTCTTTCAATTTCAGGATCAAATTCCAACAGTGGATTTGAACTCCTAGTGCGCTTATCAGAAGATTCTAGGATTGGTTGTGATTTAATTTTCAATTAGTACCTGCGACAACCAATTTTCAGTAAGCTAAAAGAATAAAATAAAAATAAAAATATATACAAGAAGAAAGAAATTCAGATAATAGGTCACGAAAAAATGAGTTTTTAACAAATAAAGTCTTTCGGCATGATAGAATTTGAAAATTCGTCATTAAAATTAATTTTCGAGAGGAACTTTTCAGAAATTCTTCAAACCAATACGAATACCAAAATTTAATATCGACCGAAAGAATTTATGATGATGTAAGAAATCGCACAAAATAAGTCCGAACTAATTTGCGGTCATAAAGTTAATAATCAGACATAATCAAAAATTATTTTCAGAGAGGAAACAAGATTGATCGGCCGTAATACAGAAATAGATTTACGGCCGAAATTAGATTAGTAATTCGAAGCTCGTTCGGCCGTAAAAATATTGAAACAGTGTTGATAGGGGTTCAACGTGAAGGCGTAAAAAAAACTTGATGCATTGTAATTGTAACAATAAAATTTGCTAGCAAGTGCACTAGTCGCTCAAGTAATATAGTAAAAAGGAGTAAGAGTGTCGAACCCACGAGGAATATTATTAATTTAATATCTGAATTTATAAATTAATAAGAGAGGAAAAACATGAATTTTTGGAAAGAAGTTTTATGAAATGAAATAAAGAAAATAAGATAAATATAAGATAATGGTATTGAAGTTAGGTCTTAGGATGAAAATAGATCAGGATAAATATTTGAACCATAAAAGATAAATTTAATCTTTAAAGATGGATTAGGAATTTTCTCAAGTTATTAATTTACAAGATTAACATCACAGAGTCCACAAACTGGTAATTCTGCTATTTAATCCGGTAAATCAAACTATCTTAAATTTAATCAAACCTAAAATCCCACAAACTGGTATTCGTCAGATAAGATTAAAATTAAGATGCATTAATATGAAAATCCTAGACTATTAATCACTCCACAAACTGGTTAGATTAACAGACCACATAAACTTGATTCTCCACACACTAGTTATCAAATTTATGTCAATTATTAATTTCACATAAAATCAACTAATTTAATTAATGAATTCTGAAATTAAATAATCCACAAACTGGTAAGTACTCAACTCAGAAATCCAAATAATTAAATCAAAAGCATTAAGCACAATTAACTAATTGATCAGAAAAGATTAAAACAAATAATATAGGGTCCAAATAGTTTCCCTTCAATAATAATCTCTTAAAATGAAATAAATAAAAATATGGAGTTCATCCTAGAAATTCTGGAGAGATAATAACAAAATAATAATAATTGGAAGAATTACACCCAAATAGACAAAAGTCGAAGCTTCGGATCACGGGCAGACAGTCGGGCAGCCTCTCGGACTTGATCAGGGTCACGATCAACTTCCAGCCGTCGCACTTCTCTCCTTTTGGTCGTAGCCTGCAGAGCTCACGACTCGCCGTGGAAGAAACCTGAACTTCAGAGCACCAATTGAAACGACGGATTCTTCACGTATTTATAGGGTGCGGACGGCCTTCAATTTGATCTCGGCCGTAACATCGTACGGTTAACTTTAAAATTATAAGATAGACTCGGCCAAAGATAAATCCTTTTATCATTACGCCCAAAGATAAATCATTTTTATCTTTACTCCTTCATATATCTTGTTACGCCCAAAGATAAACTCGGCCAAAAGAATGATTTTATTGCCATTACCCCCTCCAAATCTCGGCCGTAAGGAATTATTTTATCTTTACTCCCAAAGAGATAAAATTTCTTTTACTCCCTCAAAATCTCGGCCGTAAGGAAGGAACTTATCTTGTTACGCCCAAAAGATAAAATCAATTGATTGTTACACCCTTCATCTTCATGTCATTACGCCATCCAAATTTCGACCGTAAGGAAAGACTTCTTATCATTACCCCCTCCATATCTCGGCCAAAATGATATCTTTTATCCTAATCTCGGCCGTAATGATAAATTCTTCGGAATTTCGGCCGATACAGCACAATCCATTTAAATCTCGATTTTTCCTGCAAAATATTTATCAAAATTTAGTTAATCCATCCACAATTAAAATATTCAGAGATTTTAATAATTAAAATTGATAAATCCAGAATTATGATTAAAAGTGACTAAAAATGATGCATGCCATGATCAAATTATAGAAAATTTAATTAAAATAATTAACTAAAATATGTTGTATTTTGCATGCATCAGTAGGATTACCTCGAACTCGAAAAGGATATGATGCAATTTGGGTTGTAATTGATCGTTTGACGAAGTCGGCTCACTTTATTCCTATGAAAGTGAGTCAATCCATGGAAAGTATGGTAGAATTGTATGTGAATGAGATTATCCGTTTGCACGAAATTTCAGCATCTATTATTTCGGATAGAGATTTGAGGTTCGCTTCAAGATTTTGGAAAGGTCTCCAAAATGCCTTTGGTAATTTTTAGCACGCCATTTCATCCTCAAACCGACGGTCAAAGTGAAAGAATAATCCAAACTCTTGAGGATACGCTTAGAGCTTGTGCCTTAGATTGGCATGAAAATTGGGATGATCACCTTTCTTTGGTGGAATTCGCCTATAACAATAGTTATCACTCAAGTATCAAGATAGCTCCATTTGAAGCTTTGTATAGAAGGCATTGCCGTTCTCCGGCATGATGGAGTGAAACCGGAGAGGAAAGATATTTTGGACCGGATTTGGTCCACATGTATGTTGACAAGGCAGATTTGATTAAGCAAAGAATACTAACGGCTCAAAGTAGGAAAAAGAGCTATGCGGATCTAAAGAGGAGAGAACAACTTTACGAAGTTGGTGATCATGTAATGCTCAAAGTCTCACCAACTAAGGGTGTTATGAAATTCAGTAAGAAAGGAAAGTTGACTCCAAAGTATATTGGACCATTTGAAATTTTAGAGAAAGTTGGTGAAGCGACCTATAAGTTAGCATTACCACCTTTTTATGCTAAACTTTATAATATTTTCCATGTATCAATGCTCCAAAAGTATGTTCACGATGAAGCTAATGTGATTCGGATTGAGGAGCCGAATATCAAAGAAGATTTGACATATGTGGAGCAACCTATATAGATTATAGATTTTTAAGTGAAACATCTCAAGAACAAGATAATACCCATGGTCAAAGTAGCATGGAAGCACCATCGAGGACAAGAAGCAACATGAGAGCTAGAAGAGGAAATGCGAAAGAAGTTTTCAAAACTTTTCGATAAGTAATTTAAGATTTACTAAAATTTGAGGACGAATTTTTAAAATATTGGAAATTTATTTTTTACTTATATACTTTTTTATTTTTAATTTTTACTTGCCATTGACCTTTCCATTCTAATTGGAAAAAAAATTCTATCGCAATCACACCATATGACAATTTTGATATTGCTGCACTTGAATGGAAACAATCTAACACAAGAATTTCCTTCCTCCAATATTGCATGTAATTAGATTTAGTATATAGAAGGGACATTGAATTCCTTGCAAACAGTCTCATGTTGAACAGAAGTAGCCTGCCATCATAAAAGATTTGAGGATTCAAGCAAATAGATTTATGGCAACATCTCTCCACATATCAAAAGGCACTACAAGAAAATTGGCAATTAGCGACTCAAAGTCGGAGACGCTAGGGAGGCGCTATTACGTCTCTGTTGTCAAGAGCGTCTCCTTCGCGTCTAACTAGCACCGCAAAATTGAGACGCTGGAACTCGATGGCTAGTGGCGTCGCACTAGAGTCAAAGATGTTGAGACGCAACTAGCGCCACATATTGACGCTATATCGACGGTATTAAGACGCGATGTTTGGGGCTGCGCGAAGCAGGATCGTGTAGCTAAGTCGACGCGCAAGGGACGGTAGACCTGAGTCGCCCTTCCGGTGCCCATGTGTGGCCAAGTTAGGCGCTAGTAAGGAGCTATATTGACGTAAATATGATCATGCATTTGTCGCCAATGAGACGTTAAGATGGCGCGAAGTGCGATATATCTAAATTAACGTCGACATGCATTTAGATGCCAATGAGACGCTATGGTGTCGTTACATGCACATTTTTTTTACCTGCCCCAGCCTCATTTTTTTCCTTCCCACGCCATACAATTTATAATGCATCTCAAAATGCATTGATATTCATCACATGCAATATAAAAGCATCACAATCATCACAGGTAATATAAAACTATCACAGGCAATATAAAACCATCATAGGCATAATATATAACATAAGAATACGAAAACTACTAAACCGAACTAACAAACTATATGTATGTTTAAGTCTATAAGTAACAAATGCATAGTTTATTTTCTATCCTAGGTTTGGAAGTTATTGTTATCATTCCGGATGTTCGACCCAGACGTGCTCGGTCCATGGCCTCGCGGGGATGGATTCTGCATCGGGATCAATCCCTGAATCGCCTGCAATAGAGGACCCAACTGCTGCGACACCTGCTGCGACAACTGCTGCGACCCCTGCTGCGATATCTGCTCCGACACCTGCTGCGATATCTGCTCCG
Source organism: Pontederia crassipes (assembly GCA_030549335.1). NCBI lineage: Eukaryota > Viridiplantae > Streptophyta > Magnoliopsida > Commelinales > Pontederiaceae > Pontederia > Pontederia crassipes. The sequence goes on along the minus strand of CM060196.1, from coordinate 67,999,573 downwards.
ATAATTGCTGCGATAGCTGCGTCAGATCAGGTGCAGCGGATGAGCTCGGAGCAAATGCGCCTCCTGCATATCCTTCGATCCTCCTAGGTATCTGAGCGGCTGTGCCGAGGCCACGCAAGTATCCCCCTCATGTCGTGCCGGCCACCTCTTTCCAAACAGTAGGGTCCTCTATGAAATAGAAAAATTATAAAATCATATAATATATAAATTATATATCAAGAATCATGTAAATTAAAAACATGACTAAAACAACGAAGAAACATTACCTGGTGGCTGAGTACACGGATCATCTCCATACTTTTCAGTCATTTTTGCATTATACTCATCCTAAAAAATTTAAACGTTGTGTATTTTAAAAATATTGCACTAATGGCAACAACCAAATGACCATATCATGAGACTTACCAGAAGCCTACGAGTAGTGGACGTGACTAAGTCGTTTGTCTTCCGGCTCTTATGCGTGGCCTCATATACCACACGAAAGTCTACATGACCGTCTTCTTTCTCCTCCTACAATAAAGTTTCAAATTTGATAACATAAGTATAAGTCAAAAGTTTGATTAATTAAATTTATATGTAAATTACCATAAGCCGTCGTTGCTCGTCAAATCGCATCGATCCCCCTGTGTGGATGTGGGCCTCGGGCTTCGAAAGACGGTTAACTCTTGCCTTTTCCGACTTCCTTTGCCGTCGTTCATCCGTCCTTTGTGAACATCAAATACTTACACTTTCAAAAAACTATAATTTTCATAAAAATAATATAAAAGTATACATACTTATCACTTCCTACAGAGGGACTCCCAAACCGAGCGCCTAATATGTCTTGGGCATCTTTGTATCCCTGCTCCAAAGTGAGGCCGGCGGACGTGACGACCTTGCAAAACTTGTATAATCGATTTCGGAGGCGTTTCGCAGCGACCTCCTCAAAAGCTCTTCGGATCGTCCCTAAACTAAGATCCGGATGAAACTAATTTGCCTCCTACAAATAGAATGTTAAAACTTAGTAATTTTAAAATAAATATAAATCGAATTATGTAACCCAAATAGAAGTTCGTACCGTAAAGGCTCGAAAGATGTCATCTCGCACTTGAATTGAGACATCTTTCCAGGATCCTGTCCCTTCCGGCAAGTGGGAAAGAACGAGAGCACTGACATCCGCATGGTACTAGCGGGTAAGAAAGTGGTCCTGCCAATTACAAAGAAGAATTAATTTTCAATGATAACCAAAACTATAACAAAATTTGTACAGCTTATTTAGCTTACGGTCGAGCAATATTATTCACAGTGACCACCCCATTATCGTGTGACCTCTCTTCATCACTCGAAGATGAATCATCATCCGGTACAGCTAGGGTAGGCTGTGAAGGTTCGACATCAGCTACGGGCCCTAATACATAATAAATCATTAGTGTCATACCAAATTAAAATTATGATAATTGATATACAGTAATGTTCTCACCTCGACTGATGTGTACCGCATGATCAGTAGCAGTCCGCTCGTTTGAATGAATTGAGTCATTAGCTTGTGCTATCGGAGGCATAGCAACTGATATTATTAAAAAATAATTAATATAATTAATTGAGAAATATCAATAACAATAAATATATCACCTGGCGTAAGATGTCGCTCGTCAATGATAGATTGTGGTGAAGCATCTGGTATTCTCAGCGGTGGCGGTGGGGTAGCAACTGTCATCACAAGAAAATACATAAAATTTGGCTCATACATAAAATTAAGTAATATACAAAAAATAACCTGGTGTGACATGATGATCGTGGTCGTGCGATCGAGACGTACCGACTATGTTCTTCGTCGATGGTGGAGCAACTGTCACAAAAGCAAAATATTTAAAAAAACTCTATCTCCTACTGTCTATTGCCCACAATGTGTCACGTGCCTGGAGTGATACGCAGAGCAGACCCACCAATGGATCGCCTACTATGTGATGATCCGGCTATGTGCCCCGTTGGCGGCGGAGGAACTGATATTATTAAAAAAGGAATTTAACTATTATAATCAACTATAAATAAGCAGCTCACAATAAATATATTACCTGGTGGTTGTGATGGCTGACTCATCTGGAGTGAACGCCTGGAAGAGCGAGATGACCCAGATGCTCGACCCCTAGTAACCATGACTGAAAAAAAGAAAGAAACTTATCTTATTATCGCTAACCATATATAACTTTTAAAAAAAGTAAAAAGCTTATGTCATTAGAATAACTACGGGATTCATTCGCTTGTTTCGTATTCTGATTCATTTTCATCATCTTCATCAACGTCGCTATAATCTTGGTTCGAGTCAACATCAATGAAATTATTGAAGTTCACATCCAAGAGGTCATTTGAATTGAACTCTTCCATTGGCTCAGCGTCATCGACCAATTGAAAATTCTCAACTCCATCGGTCACATCAATCGTCTCGTTCACTATATCTTATTGATAGTAATCATCCATGGGCACATCGTTGTGTACGGATGATGTTTTATTCTCATCTACCATTGTTTCTGCTAAGAATAGTCTACTCCTCACCTTGCATGACGCCCACCATTCATCATTGGTTCTTTTCGATGGATACTTAGTGTAGTACACTTATTGTGCTTGTTCCGCCAATACGAATGGATCGTATGACTGAAGTCTCGATCGAGGGTTAATATCCACCAATTTAAACTTTTGATCGATCCGAACTCCTTTCTCTGAATCGAACCAACGACATTTTAGCACCACGACTTTGTTAGATTTTTCCAAATAAGATAATTCTAGGATGTCTTCTATAACACCGTAGTAATCAAAGTCATCGTCCCCGTACATGCTTTCTAGAATACATATGCCGCTATTAATAGTTGAACACATATGTCGTATCCCATCTTTCTTCACCATGAAAGAACCAATTGGTGTATGTAAGTAAGAAACCGTTGTAATATAAATCATTCTACACATCATATCTTACTTTCCACTGATAATATTTGCACTTCCGTCATGGACATAAGAATTCGCCATATGAAGAAGCAACACCTTCATTTTGATATGCCACATTAATGAATTCATCAATACCATCCTTATATTCTTCAGTTATGACGCCATGTTTATCCTTCCAACGACGAATCCAATTACGATCTGGCTTTATCATTTCTATAATGGAGAACATTAAGCCAAGTAAGAAATTTCTTGTACTTGAAACGTGTGATTTTGAACTTACGAATTAAGTCCAAAATCACATGTTTCAAGTAATACTTAACTTAAGTACTACTTAACTTAATTCATAACATGAATAAGTAATACTTAATTTAAGTACATGAATTACTTCATAAGTTAACTTAACAATTAACATAAGTTAACTGAACTTAAGTAATATTTAATAAGTAATACTAATTAACTTGATCCAAAGAGATGATAATTAACTTAAGTACTACTTAAGTTAATTCATAACATGAATAAATAATACTAATTAACTTGATCCAAAGAGATGATAATTAACTTAAGTACTACTTAAGTTAATTCATAACATGAATAAGTAATACTTAACTTAATTCCTAAGAGATGATACTTAATAAGTAATACTAACTTGATCCAAAGAGATGATAATTCACTTAAGTACTACTTAATTTAACATGATAATAACATGAATAAGTAATACTTAACTTAACATGAATAATTAACTTAATTTAACTTCATGCATTAATAATTAACTTAATTTACATGGTGGCGGGCTAGTACCTTTGGCGAAGGGCGGCCGAGACGATAGTGGAGGCGATGGGCAGTGGCGGCGGAGGAGGACGTCGGCGGCGGTGGAGGACGTCGGCGGCGGTGGAGGGAGGAGGCAGCGGAGGGCGGACGAGGCGGCGGTGGAGGACATCAGCGGCAGTGGAGGGAGGACGCGGTGGAGGGCGGACGAGGCGGCGGTGGAGGGGAAGAGCGGAGGGCGGAGGACGCGACGAATGGCGGTGGAGGAGGAGGCGGCGAACCGTCGGGGAGGGCGGACCGAGGCCGGAGGAGGAGGACGTCGGCGGCGGTGGAGGACATCAGCGGCGGTGGAGGGAGGAGGCGGCGGAGGGCGGAGGAGGCGGCGGTGGACGCGACGGGCGGCGATGGAGGCGGAGGGCGGCGGAGGCGAAGAGCGGAGGGCGGACGAGGCGGCGGAGGACGCGACGGACGGTGGTGGAGGAGGAGGCGGCGAACTGTCGGGGAGGGCGGACCGCGGCGGAGGCGAACCGTCGGGGAGGGCGAAGGAGGAGGAGGAGGCGGCGAAGGGCGGCGGTGGAGGGCGGTCGAATGCAGAGGGCGGCGGAGGCGAAGGGCGGCGGTGGAGGGCGGTGCAGGGCGGTCGTCGGGCGTCGGACGTTGGGCGAAGGCCGGAGGCGGCAGTGGAGGGAGTCGGAGGTCGGGCGTCGGGGCACGTCGGAGTGCGATGGTAAATGTTAAACAGTAAAAAGTGAAAACGAAAAAGAGGGGTTAGGGATTTAAGTAATCTTTAGCGTCGCACAATAATGAGACGCTACGTCGACGCCATGTAGGCATCGAAACTATCACAATTCGGCTAGCATGATGCTATTGAGAATCTAATGTGTCGCTAAGACAACGTAGCGACACCATCGCGTCGTCGGGGCGTCGCAATTTTGTAGCGTCTCAATATCGCGACGCCATTGAGATGCTCAATAAAAGTTTTTTCAAATTTTTTTAGTATGTATGTAATTTTATTTATCAATGTAACGTCTCATCGCATTACGCTCTGTTCCAATTATTTTATTTTCTTTCGATAATCTATCATGTATGTATACAAAATTATAAATTTGTATGTATATGTGTATATAACACAATTGTGTGTGTATATATACACATATGTCATATATGCATACGTATATATATGTCTACGTGTGAGAGATTAAGTTACAATAATGTGTTTCGTCTATATGTATTATAAATATATATGTGTATGTATATGTCTACACATATATATAGATAACATGTATATGTATACGTATTCGAAGTGAATATATATATGTGTATTTGTTTATATGTGTCAGAGTATGTTATAATAATATGTATATATGCACTTATTATATATAGGTATCAGCATATACGCGTATTTGTATGTCTATATGTGCCCGATTGAGTGACGGGTAAAAAGTCGGCTTAGGAGGCGCAATACAGACGCCATTGAATCGCTAGATTCATTTAGCGACTCCGTAGCGCCGAACTAGCGTCTAAAATAATATGGCGTCTCGAACATGCGACGCTAGAGAGATCCCCATGGTGTCATCATAGCGTCGACAATAGCTTCGGCGCTCGTTAAACGCTAGGTGGACGCTATTGTGTGTCTACTGGGACGCTAACGTATCACTCACTTAATCAACCATCGTAATCCCATGATTAAGTATATAATAATAATATATGCATAATTAAGATATTATATATATTATATGTATACATAACATAAATAATATAGGTAAAAAATTATATATTTAGGAACACTCTTATTATGTAAAAATACATATATATATAATCGTGTAATTAATACATATATATGTTGATATTATGCTATTGATAATATATTTATAATCGTGTACTTAATGCTAATTTATATTTAATGAATTTATTGATTGACAAATAGTATATATAATATAGTGTTTAAATATATACAATAGCGTCTCATTAGCTTCTCCTTTGTTTGATACGCCATATAACGTCGTTTCACAGTCTTCATACATGAGATGCTAGTGTCGCGTCTAAAGTGGTCGATGACAAAATGGCGCTAGGTGATGCCGCGCATTAAGAATAGTGGCACGAAATAATAGCGTCTACGTAGCGTCTCGATTACAGCACTAGAGAGTTAATGTCAACCCGGCCGCTGAATAGCTAAGAAGACGTATAATTAAGATATATGCATAATAAAGATATTATATCTATTATATGTATAGATAACATAGATAATATAGGAAAAAATTATATATTTAAGAACACTCTTATCATGTAAAAATACATACATATATATATATGTATATATATAATCGTGTAATTAATACATCTATATGTTGATATTATGCTATTGATAATATGTTGATAATCGTGTAATTAATACTAATATAATATTTAATAAATTTATTGATTGACATATAGTATATATAATATAGTGTTTAAATATATATACTGTAGCGTCTCATTAGCGTCTCTTTCGATTGAGACGCCATGTAGCGTCGCTTTAGAGTCTTCATACGTACGACGCTAGTTTCGCGTCTAACGTTGTCGACGTCATAACGGCGCTAGGTACTGCCGCACATTTGCGGTTCCTAGCAGGAAAAAATAACGTCTACGTAGCGTCTCGATTGCGCTACTTTTAACGTCAACTCTTTGAGTAGCTAGGAAGACGCTATTGAGAAGCAAGTGGCGTCTGATACTGGTGATGCTAAAGAAGCGCAATTGAGGCGCTAGTGGCGTCTTTATAGCGTCACATACTTTTGAGGCGCTACATGACGTCGCTAATCGCCAATTTTCTTGTAGTGAGGTACCTCTCTTTAATCTCGTGAACAACCATCTTTCCAGATGTATCTCATCGAATCTTGCAAATCTAAAAAATATGATTAAAAAAAATCAAAGTGGCCATTTTAGCAAGTGATGGTGCCTAGGGGTGGCAATATTCCCCACCCTCGCGGGGCCCCGCGGGGATTCCCCATTCGGGGCCCCGCATTCGGAAATTTTTTTCTCTGCGAGGGCGGGGATGGGGGCCAAACTGCCCCCGCCCCTACCCCCGCCCCGTCGAGGCCCCGAATTCTCGATAAATTATTTATAATTAATAATTATTATAATTATATTTATTAGATTACATCTGGACCGTTCATTTTACATATATATAACATTAAATCCTAACAACCCTCTTCTTTCTCCCTTTTCTCTCTCTCTTTTCTCTCAGATCTCAGATCTGCTCGCCGGCGCCGCTGAAATCGCCGACCGCCAGCCGCCGACCCTTCGTCGGTGATCGATGTCGCCTCCGGCGATTCCATCTTCACAAGGTATTTCATCTTCACAAGGCTTCCCTTCCTGCACAGACGATTTCTCCTTTCGCCGTCGCCGTCGCCGCCGCTCCTTTCGTCGCCGCCCCTATGCGTGAAGTCGCCGCCACGCGCAGCAGCGACTTCGCCTCTGCGCGAAGTCGCCGCCGTGCGAAATCGCCGCGGCGCGCAGCGGCGACTTCGCGCAGAGGCGAAGTGCGCGAGGTCACCTCTGTGCACAATGCCCAGAGGGCACTATTTTTTTTATTTGTGATTTTTTTAATTTTTCTTTTTACTCACATTTTAATTAATTTAATTTTTTTTGCAAAAATAGATGGAGCGGATAATCAATCTATCACTCCAGTCGAAAGCAATACAATTCAATCCGAGAATACCCCGGCAAGTTTCAAAAATGAAAATCAGAAGAAAGAAGGAAGCCCAAACAAAAAAGGTTTAACTTCTCAAGCATGGAGTCATTCCCATTTCTACAGTTGTTTCAGAATCTGCATTTAGCACTGGAGGTTGTGTATTGAGTACACACCGTAGTAGATTGAAAGAAGACACTGTTGAAGCATTGATGTGTTATCAAGATTGATTGCATAATATATTAAAAGGTTACAATTTATCATTCATTTAATAAATTATGATGTGTCATTTTTTTTAAACTAATAATGCTTTTTTGTTAGGTCCTTCTAATGGAAAGTGTGCTTTTTACACAATCAACGGAGATGAAGATGTAGATGATTGAATGATGAAATTATGGTAACTTTTTATCATTTTTTAATTTTATTCAATTTGATTTTATTGTACTAATCATTTTTTATTAACTTGTAGGAAACTTTGCAAATGTGTGAAGGATGAAATGAAGAGAAATGATGAATGTCCTCTTATTGAACTTTAAACTTTGCAAATATTTGGAGTTGTAATTTAAATATGTGGAAACTTTGCAAATATTTGAAGTTGTAATTTAAACTTTATGTTAAGAAACTTATGGTGGAAACTTTATGTTAAAATATTTAGTGTTGTTAAGGTAGAATTTGAAAATTATATTGTGGTGGAAAGTGTGTTCAACAAAGATGAAGATGTAGATGATTGAATGATGAAATTGTGAACTTGTGGTAACTTTTTATCATTTTTTAATTTTATTCAATTTAGATTTATTCTACTAATCATTTTTTTATTAACTTGTAGGAAACTTTGCAAATGGGTGAAGGATGAAATGAAGAGAAATGATGAATGCCATCTTATTGATATTTTACAAATGTTGTTAAAATATTTGGTATTGTAATTTAAACTTTATGTTATGAAACTTGTATTAAATTTAAAGTTTGTGTTGTGATAGAATTTGAAAATTATGTTGTCATAAAATTTGTGTCAAAATTTGAATTTTATGTTGTAGAATTTACAATAGTGATAGATTTATAATTGTGTGCATGAATACTTTATAATATTTGGCTATTTTCTAATTTTTTCACATTATTTAATCAAAAATTCGGAGAATCAGATTCCCCGCGGAGATTCGGAGCCCCGCAGAGATCGGGACGGGGGTTAAAATTTCCCCCGAACTGAGGATTCGAGACGGGATCGAGGGCGGGGACGGGTCGTCGGGGTCGGGGCGGGGGTGGTGTCCCTGCCCCGAACATCGGCGGTTGCCATCCCTAATGGTGCCCTTACTTTTATCATGTACCGGGAAATATTTTAAATATATAATGAGTAACCAATTACAAGTTTAGTAAACGATAAGCTAATAATTAAACTTCAAATACTAATTAATTACATTACTCTCTTTAAAAAAGAGCTTCACCTAAATCCCGATTAAAAAGGATCAAAATGGATTGTGCTAAGCATACCACTTACTAAAACGCCATATTCATGTCTATATGACTATATATATGCGTGCAACTTGCAACTGCGTCCCGCATGAAAATATGTACGCATAATTGGTTTATTCAATTGCCTAGGAAATATATTTCAGAATTGTAAGATAATAAGCTAGGTTAACTGAATATGTCTAAGAATTATTTATCATCAAGGAAACAAGCAAACATGATACTATATAAATGCAAAAAAAAAGGAGATAATGAACCAATTATTGTAAAATGCATAAGAATTTTTTTTTTTTGAAAAACGCACATTCATACTTTTTTAAATGAACACTACATAACATGCTATCTAGCACACCCATTTTTGTAAAGATTTTACACTGAAGTCGATCACCGGACGTCCGCTTCACAAAGCAGACGCCCCATATAGCGGTAGTCAGCACAAGTATCGAAATGCCACCGGCCAACCGCTCCACCAAGCGGGCGCTCGATAGCGCAACGAGCAACTTTGAAAAGAGGATCCTTTCTGATTTTTACATCATAACTGCAGCGATTTCATGGGGATAGAATTTAACTCGCAGTACGTGTGAAGGGAGTAGACTAACGCGAAGATGAAATATAAATTCACGTCCCGGTGGGAAATAGGTAACAGGTAAGTTGTCCTAATGCACTTGTATGCCCCCACGCGGGACGTGCCCACCCCCCACCCATCATAGAAGGATCTCGAATAAGTTTTAAAATTTATAAATTTGAAGCACACACGATGAGCAAGCACACAATAGTCTGTGTCACAAATGAAATCTAAGAAGACCAAACTCAAGAGAAGGAAATGCAACTGTAAAGTGTGAGTGGTGCATGTAAAATCTAACATAGATTTAATATTACATTAATCTTATTTTCATCCATTTTCTAATAGCATGAATCATTTTATGAGCTTACTTATATTAATTTTATAAAAATAAAAATATATTCAAATGTTGTATTTTATTGTTTAAGAAGAAAAAAAATTGAACTACAGAGTCACTAGAGGAAATCACACTCAAATGAGAGATAAAATAGAGTCCGAAAGTGAAAAAAATAGTTAAGGTGTCAAGAGTCGAATCACAAGTTGTGAAATCTATAATTTTTATGAGAAACAGATATTGTAAGGGCAATGAAAACCTTTTTGGGACCTTGAAAATTCATTTCTAACCATATTCAAGCACTTAGGTTGTGAAACACCTATTATCACCCATGACAGATCACAATTTTTAGTTCTAAGGATATTTTTGAAGGAATTTCACGTGCATAAAAATTCATATTCATATTATGTGATCTGAAAATGATTTAGAAGCATATTGTGCCTCCAAATTTAGAGTTTGACAAGTCAAAATATCATAATTAAATTTACTCTGAATTTTATCATATTTTGGATGGAAAATTTTTTTTGCTTCTTCTCTTATCACATGTAAACTAGAATTCCTATAACTAGAGTCTTTCTACCTCATGGGATAGAATGCAAGGGCTTGCAACCATAGCTGAAGTCAAGAATGTGGGGGAACCTTAAGGATTACTATGACAAATTTCTATACGATTGACTCTAGACGAGAGTCGGATAGCAGTTCTTTGGTGTTCCTAAGAGTCTATCTTTTGTTGGGATGATATCGTACTTAATTGATAGATCTTTTTGTCTTTTGTAATTTTGATTCTTTAGCTTTATTTAAGTTTAAGATAATTTTAATAGTTTTAATTGATAAGACAAACTATTAGACTTTCTTTTGTTATCGATTGTTGTTCAATTTTCTTTTCAATATGCATGTTGTGATTGATGCTTTTTCAAAGATTAATTGTCCTCTCTCGATAACAATATCTTTGTAGATTATTTTTGATTGCATAATTTCTGTGAAATTAATTCTTGAATTTTGAGTCCAAGTATTGCATGTCATCCTTGACAAAGTATAAATTGTGTTGTCTATTAATCATTATCATGGTATGATTGATAATAGTTTATACACTACATTCTAATGCATCTTAGTTAGGTTTGATTAGATTATGATCATAGATGAAATACTTTAAATATAATTTGAATTAAGATAAGTTGATTGATCTTAGTCGAAAATTAATAATTTGAATAGACTCTAATCCGTCATTAAAAACTAACATATTATATTTGGGTGAATTCAGTTTGTCTACAATCTCATTTATCGTCCTAACCCTTAGACATCATTTGTTTATATTAGATTAATTTAATTTTAAATCTTTATTTTTGTGTAGTTTTACTTTCTATAACTCGTGTAAACTTGTGTTCACTTATGTCTTCAATGCACGACACATCTGCATTACCTAATTCTTAACAATAATAATTATATAAATATTAAACATATTAAGCATAATATTGTATTAAAATAATATGATACCATGTGTATCACAAAATATGTGAAGTTATATATACATTAAGATGCAATTAGTTCAAGAATACTCGGTGCTTTGCATTAATTTTGCACATACAATTATTCTAAACATATAATGAGTCAATACCGGACACTAAAAAAGAGAGGTTCAACTATAAAAAAGTAATACTCAAATTTTAAATAATTAATAAAAATGACATGATAATATTTATACTAAAAAGTAAGGGTATTAAAATAAAAAAATAGTTAATTTAACAATTTAGAATTTATTTTAATATTTTGTGTAATAAGTAGAACTAGACGAAAATGAGCTATTACACATAGGGGAGAACTCAGGTGGAATCGCAGGATGAACTTGAAAAACGCAACTCTAGTTATGAGGGCACGATTCCAACATTTTGCGTAAACCTTTTTTATTTATATTTTATAATTTAATAAATATACATAAAATGTTGGTTCTTCATTAACTCAAGTATTATAAAACTTAGTTAATGCATTAAATTTTATTTAAATTGTTGACTCAATGGACGAGTTAATAAAGATATTAACCTAGTAAAAAAATATTCAGAAAGCCATTAAACTTTTAATATTATATATTAAACTTATAATATGCTATTAATTAAAATAGTAACCTATTTGGATGAGTTAATTAAAATACTAATCTTATCAAAATAAATATTCATTAAATCATTAACTAGATCACTAATTAATAGTTATTAAATAAATTATAATTATTATAAATATAATTTATTATTTATTATTTATTATTGTGTCCTATTTTAAAAATTATTGTATTTAAAAATGATTTAATGAATATTTATACAGTAGTGTGTTCGACAAATGCAATGTGCTTATTTTGATTATAATCTACATTTGGTTGACTTGGTTAATTGTATAGCTGACATTTAATTGCTACTCTGCGATATTTTTGTATATGTCGGGAATATAAAATGATTGATGGATAAATAAACATAATAACGAACGAAGATGAGTATCGAGATTTAATGTGAAATATCTTTTTTGGTCAAGGTGGAAGAAATTTCGCTATGAATAAAAAAATGATAATAGTAACATAACAATCCAAAGTGCTCCACTATAATATAAAATCAATAATTTATGAATTTAGTGTCTGTGCTACTTTTTCCAAGCGTGGTACTACCTATGAAAAGGTTGCACTATGGAACACTTATTAATCATGATGAATGATAAAGAATATTTTTTTTAAATGCTACAAGTAGAACAATTATTTTTCCATAATTTATTTGTTTAATTTAAAGAAACACGGATTCTTTAGTAAAAAAAATAGTCAAAAAAGGAAACACGGGTTCCTTTTGGTGCCATATCGATCCTATTACTTCATAATGGGGATCAAAATGGAGGAGTCCCTTTCGGTCCACACTCTCAATTTACTCACTGCACTTTTTATTCCTTCTTCAAACTGAAAAGGATTTTGGAGACCACATTTGACAGAGAAAACAAAATACAATATTGATAAGAGGAGCAAACGTAAATACATGTTGATGGTATGTGGATGAGTAGGCTGCACGGCCATCTGAATTTTCAACGAAGGAAAGAAGTTAGACAGGAATAGGGAGACCTCCAAAGGCTGTTTGGATAAAGAGTAATTTTTTAAGGAATATTAAATTTTATTTGAGAGATTACAATATTCTAGTGATAAAGATTTTGTATTCTGGTTGATCAGGACTGTGAACAACAAGGAGATAGAATTAAACATCCATTGATAATTGTGATATTTTTTTTTATTAAACTTATTCTAGAGGGTGTTTTGCTATTCAATGTCCGATAAATTTTGATGGAATAAAATGATAGAATATGATATTCTTAAAAAAGTGAATATACTCTTATTCTATTTTATGTGTTGTTTTCAAAAGAATAAAAAATAAAATTATAATATTTTATAATTTAAATATTTTATTATAAATAGTCAATATTTTTTATTATTAAAAATATAAAAAATTATATAATAATATGTGGTTAAAAATAAAAAAAATAAAATATGGTCAAAAGAAAAGAAAAGAGATGGAATAGAGATATCCGTCCCATTTAAAATTTTTAGGAATATGAAAGAACAAACTAAAAAGCATTAAACACCTAAATTAGAAACGAAGGAAAAGGCAATGCAACCGAATTTCATATGATTAGTGCGTACAATTATTAAACTCATGAAGATTGAATGATTATTGTGATTTTTGTAGTATTGAAGTTTGCAATAGAGAGAAAGGCAATCAGTAAGAAGAATACTTTTCAGTCCTTAGTTGTTGACTCTTTCGATATTTTTTTGGTTGTCTGAGGGCTACTAGACTAATCTAGCGTTTAGACAAGAATGATACGATTTATTCTGATTCAAATGATAATTTTGAAAATAGAATACGAGTCTACTAATAATTAATGATCTCAAAATACAATCTTGTCAATTCTTTACCTCTTCGGTATTTTGTTGAATAGAACTAGTTATCTATTAAAAGTAGTGCCAAGAGAATCTTAATGACAAACACTTTTCTGAATTTTGGAGGGAAGCTCTATTATAATTGTCTCATTAAAAACATGCTTAATTGTATAATTGTTACGGACTTCAAGATATCATTTGACAAGTACATATTCAACTCTAATTTCTTTTTTTTTTAAGTCCTTTATGAATAGATAGTGAAATATTAGTTTTAAATATATTTGATTAAATTAAATGTAATAAAAAAGTAATAAAGAAAAAAAAGATGATTATTGATTATAATTTTTTATTTCGCGTCATTTTTCTGGGACACTTAATAGCTTTCCCCAGCAATCTACGAGAAATAAGCCCCAATTTCTTTCCCAACGAGCTGAGATAAGACCAAGCAACGCATGCCATCTTTGTTCTGAGTCAGGTGAGGAAGCATGCCATTTGCTCTTACTCGTCTTTTGCTGCGAGGCCTGTGTACTTTGGAACTGAGCTTTTATATATATGATTGCATGGTTGCATCCCCTCCCTCCGATGATACGTGAGCGAGTTTAATTTCCGTTTCCCCTATCACTCCATTTGATGCGATGCAACCTCCTCATCTGCTCCCCTTCCTCCTTTCCCTGCTCATCTCCATCTGTTCCCCAAGTCTCGGTGCTGTGCCGGAGGCGCAGGCTCTGCTCAACTGGAAGTCCAGCTTGCTTCATTACCCTTCCTCCCTTCGTTCATGGTCCCTCGCCAACTCCACCACCCCATGCGCATGGTTCGGCGTCCGCTGCGACGCCGCCGGTAGCATCGTGTGGCTGAACTTGCCGAGTTGTCGGATCAACGGCAGGCTGGGAAAGCTAAACTTCTCTTCCCTCCCCGGCCTCGCCAGCCTAAACCTCAGCAACAACATCCTGCATGGACCCATACCTCCAAGCATTTCATCTCTGTCCAAGCTCGCCTCACTCGATCTCAGCAACAACAAACTTTCAGACGCCATTCCACGAGAGATCGGTCGGCTTCAGGGGATTCTTGACCTCCGTCTGTACAGCAACAACCTCCATGGTCCGGTGCCGCACCAGCTTAGCAATCTGGAGAAGGTACGACACTTGGATCTCGGGTCAAATGACCTGGAGAATCCTTACGACTACTCAAAATTCAAAGCAATGCAATCCTTGACACACCTGTCTCCATATAATAATAGAATGAGTGGGGAGTTCCCAACTTTCATACTTAACTGTGGCAACATCACATATCTAGACCTGTCGTTGAATTTCTATAGTGGAGTAATTCCACCTGCAATTGCAAAGTTGTCGATGCTCCAAGAACTCTACCTTAGTGCAAACAATTTCACTGGAGTAATCCCACCTTCTCTTGCAAACTTGTCGATGCTCCAAGAACTTTACCTCAGTGAAAACAATTTCACCGGAGGTGTACCACTGTTTCTCGGATCCATCGCCAGCCTTCGTGTTCTCGAACTGGGAAACAACCAGCTTGGGGGGTCGATTCCTTCTTTTCTGGGCCAACTTGGACTGCTAGAAAGACTTGACATAAAAGCTGCAGATCTCAACTCTACAATTCCGCCTGAGATTAGTAACTGTTCGAATCTTAATTTTATCGACTTATCCAATAATAAACTCTAAGGCAGCTTGCCGAAGTCCTTTTCCCGCTTAACCAAGATGAGGGAGTTCAGTATCTCAAGCAATGCACTTACCGGAGAGATTTCACCTGAATTCTTCATAAATTGGCCAGAGCTCATCTCCTTTCAAGTGCAGGACAACTACATATCAGGAAGGATACCTCGGGAGATTGGATTTGCTGCAAAACTGCAAATCCTCTATGTTTACAAGAATAAACTCACAGGTTCAATTCCATTAGAGATCGGGAATTTGGTGAACTTGCAGCAGCTGGACTTCTCCGTGAACTCATTGTCCAGACCTATACCACGAACAATTGGTAACCTCAGTAGTCTCATTGTGTTGTCCCTCTTTACTAACAACCTTAACGGCACAATACCAGCTGAGATTGGAAATATTACATCGTTGAGCATCTATGTTGCAAGGGTACGGATACGGTACCGATATCGTGTACGAGTACGGGTACGAAATACGTCAAATTTTAAAAAATTAAGGTACGGATACGCCAATATATTAAATATATAATATATACATAAAAATAATTTTTCATAAGATTTCTAATATCGTCATATTGTTTTTAAGTTTTCAAAATAAGTAATTAGTTATTCACTTTACTGATTATATTTAAAGAGGAGCTATAAGTAGTTTTCTTTTTCCTTATGACTTCTCATCTTTACCATCTATATGTTTTATTTATTCACATTTGACAAAAGCATAGCAAAATATATGTTTATCATATTTTCTAGTATTAGTGCTTCCGTGATCATCAATCATTTATTATCTTTTTTAGAATTTTATTTGACAAAATTTTGATATGGAGTACCCAATAGCATAAGTACGAGTACCCATTGAAGTACTCATTTTTTAAAAATTATTTTTTTATTGGGTACGAATGGGTACGAATACCCATGAAGTATCAGTACCGGGTATGTACCCGGTACGAATATGTCGAGAAAATTGGAGTACCCGTGCATCATAGTTGAGCATTTTAGACTTGAGCACCAACCAGTTGGAGGAAGAGCTGCCAAGCAGCATTTCCCAGCTTAGAAACCTTACTATCTTCTCTGTATTGACAAATAATCTCAATGGCAGCATCCCACAAAGTCTGGGAGAGAATCAACGACTAGAAGATGTTGAACTATCAAATAATAGATTCACAGGTTCTCTGCCTTCATCTTTATGTAGTGGCTTCGCCATCACACCTCTGACAGCCAATGATAATAGCTTCTCTGGTGCGTTTCCAGCATGCTTGAAGAACTGTACAGAGCTAGTTCGAGTGCGGTTAGAGAATAATCGCTTCATAGGAGAGGTACACGAGGTCTTCGGAGTGCATCCTCATCTTGAATTCCTATCTCTGTCTGGGAACAATATGACTGGCACTCTGTCGCCAAAGTGGGCACAATGGATAAATATGACTTCTTTGCACATCGAGGCTAATAGTATCTCTTGATGTGCCTTGAATTATATATCCTGTACCCAAAATTATGAAAGAAAAAAATAAAAAAGGAGGAAAAATGAGAATATGTGGCGGAAGCGGAGGGCTTGGGCCGTTAGGGTTAGGGTTAGGGTTTTATATGGTGTACTCTCTCTTTTGGCTCATAGTAAAATTTCTGACGGCGGCCTCCTTTGCCCGTGGATGTTTCTCTCTTGTTCACATTGATCAAGAGAGTTTTACCACATTAAATATCTGTGTTCATCTTCTCTTTCTTTCGTTGTTTTGATTATTCATCGATTCTCGGTGTTCTATTCCCAGCAAATTGGTATCAGAACCGAGTTTCTTTCCACGAAGATGACTACAACGAAGTTCGACATCGAGAAGTTCGACGGAAACACAAATTTCAGTTTGTGGCAGGTTCGGATGCATGCCATCCTGGTTCAGAATGGGTTGAAGAAGGCGCTGTCGGGTCAAAAGCCTGACGCCATGGAGGCGTCCGCCTGGGAGGATCTCGACGAGAAGGCTATGTCTGTGATTCAGTTGTGCCTGACGAACGATGTTCTTCAGGAAGTTCTCGCTGAGAAGATGAGGCCGATTTTTGGACGAAGTTGGAAACTCTGTATCTGATGAAAACCCTAGCGAATCGACTTGTGTTGAAGCAACGGTTGTACACCTTTCGTATGGCCGAAGGTACGTCGATCAAAGCACATATCAGTAAGTTCATTACCCTAATCAATGATTTGAAGAACGTAGATGCAAAGGTTGATGATGAAGATCAGGCCCTATTACTTCTTTGTTCTCTGCCATCTTCATATAAAACCTTTAAGAAGACGATGATCTACGATAGGGACAAACTCACGTTTGAAGATGTTAAGGGCAGACTGCTGAGCAAAGAAAAGTTGGATAATGAATTGGGATCAAGCAGCAAATCTGATGATCAAGCCTCAGGTCTGATCGCAAGATGCAGACATCAGACGAGAAATCAAAATCAAGATAGATCCAGATCCAAATCGAAGAACAGAGATAAAGTCTGTAATTATTGCAAGAAGAAGGGTCATATCAAAGCAGAGTGTTACAAATTACAGAATAAAAATAAGAGGATTAACGATGGCAACGAGAAAGGAAATCAGAAGGCTGAAGTTGCAGATGCCGATGTAGCAGAAAGTGATAATGAAGATGTTCTGTTGGTAACGACATCAAACAAATCCAGATCATCAAGTGAATGGATTCTCGATTCTGGATGCTCATACCATATGTGTCCCAATCGAGATTGGTTCTCCACGTACAAATCTATTGAAGGTGGAGTCATTCTTATGGACAACAATGCTACATGTAAGACTATTGGTATTATGTCCATTCAGATTAAGATGCATGATGGGATTATTAGGACATTATCAGAAGTCAGATATGTTCCTGATCTGAAGAAGAATCTTATCTCTCTCGATGTCTTAGATTGAAATGGTTGCAAAGTTGTTATTGAGTCTAATGGAATGAAAATTTCCCGTGGTGCTCTTCTGTTGATGAAAGGCCTTAAAATCGATAATTTGTTTGTTCTCCAAGGTTCGACGGTGATAAGTTCAGCAGCAGTCTCATCTACCTCAGAGGAAGATTGCACAAAGTTATGGCACATGCGTTTGGGCCATATGAGCGAGAAGGGCATGCAAGTTCTCAGTAACAGAGGTCTTCTTCCTAGTGCAAAAGTTGAAAAGTTAGAGCTGTGTGAGCATTGTATTTTTGGAAAGCGTTTCGGCTCAGCCATTCATAAGACGAAAGGAACCCTTGATTACATTCATTCAGATTTATGGGGTTCTTCTCAAGTTCCTTCGAAAGGAGGAAATAGGTATTTGCTGCCATTTATTGATGATTTCTCTAGAAAAGTTTTGGTCTATTTTCTAAAGCATAAAGATGATGTATTCGAAACATTCAAGTCATGGAAGACTTTGCTAGAGAAGCAATCTGGAAAAGTTGTGAAGAGACTGAGGATTGATAATGGACTAGAATTCTGTAATTCTAAGTTCAATAAATTCTGTGACAAAGAAGGTATTGCAAGACATCATACAGTTGTGAGAACTCCACAGCAGAATGGAGTCGCAGAAAGAATGAATAGAACTCTACTAGAAAGAGCACAATGTATGCTGTCAAATGTAGGACTTGACAAGGAGTTTTGGGCAGAGACTGTTAATCTGGCATGTCACTTAGTGAATCGGTCTCCTCACCCATCCTTAGACTTAAAAATTCCTGAAGAATCGTGGTCAGGTAATTCTCCTAATTACTCACATTTAAGAGTTTTCGGTTGTCCTGCATATGCACATGTTAATGATGGAAAGCTTGAACCTAGAGTTAGGAAGTGCATATTTCTTGGTTATAAATCTGGTGTTAAAGGTTATACATTATGGTATCCTGAAATCAAAAAATTTATTATGAGTAGAGATGTTATTTTTGATGAATCTGTGATGTTTCACTCGAGAAAAGATTTGTCTATTATTGGTGATACAGAAAAGTAGAAAACTTTGGAGAAGGTGAAATTAGAACTGTCATGTTCTTCTAATGAAAAGAATGATACTCCTGATGCTCCTGAAGTTCATACATCACATCAAGTTCAGCAGCAATACATGTTAGCTCGTGATAGACCGAGAAGAGAAATAAAAGCACCTCAAAGGCTCGGATTTGAAGAACTGGTCGCTTATGCATTAAGTGTTGCTGAAGATATTGAGTTATCTGATCCTTTCTCCTATTTTGAAGCTATTCGAAGTCCTGATTGTAATAAGTAATTAATAGCAATGCAGGAGAAGATGAAATCTCTATAGAAGAATGGCACTTGAGATCTTGTAAAATAACCCATGAATAAGAAGATTGTTAGCTCCAAATGTGTGTTCAAGAAGAAAGAAGGAATCAATAATGAAGAGACAAAATACAAAGTAAGATTGGTGGCAAAATGGTACAATCAAGTGGAGGGTGTTGATTTTCATGATGTGTTCTCTCCAGTTGTGAAACATACTTTTATTCGTACTTTGCACGATATTGTTGCTTTGCAGAATCTTGAACTTGAACAACTAGATGTTAAGACTGCATTTTTACATGACGATTTAGAAAAAGATATATATATGGAACAGCCAGAGGGTTTTCATGTTGAAGGTAGAGAAGATCAAATTTGCCATCTGAAGAAGTTCTTGTATGAACTTAAACAATCCCATCGGCAGTGGTATAAAAGGTTTGATTCATTCATGTTGAGTATTGGTTTTGCTAGAAGCAAATATGATAGTTGTATTTATTTGAATCAACTTGCCGATGGTTCATTCATCTATTTGTTGCTCTATGTTGATGATATGTTAATTGCAGCGAAAGATATATCTGAAATTAATATTTTGAAAAATAAGTTAAGTTCTGAATTTGAGATGAATGATCTTGGAGCAGCAAAAAAGATTTTGGGAATGGAAATTTCTAGAGATAGAAGCTCAGGAAGACTATTTCTGTCTCAGCAGAAATATATTGAAAAAGTCTTGAAGCGTTTTGGAATGCAGAATGCTAAGGCTATCAGTACACCGATTGCAGCACACTTTAAACTCTCAGCTTCATGTTCACCATAATTTGATGAAGACAAAAGGTATATGTCAAAAGTTCCTTACTGTAGTGCTGTTGGTAGTATTATATATGCAATGATTTGCACTCATTTAGATATATCTCATGCTGTCAGTGTTGTTAGTAGATATATGTCTAATTCAGGAAAGAAGCACAGGGAAGCTTTTATGTGGATACTGAGATATTTAAGAGGTACTTCTGATGTATGCTTAGAATTTGGTAGAAATTTAGCTGGACTGATTGGCTATATTGATTCAGATTTTGCAGGAGATCTTGATAGAAGAAGGTCCCTAATCGGTTGTCTTTACTATTACTGATTGTGTTGTGAGTTGGAAAGCTATTTTGCAAGATACAGTATCATTATCCACTACTGAAGTTGAATTCACGATCATCACTGAAACTGTGAAAGAAGCTATCTGGCTGAGCGGATTAGTTGGAGAGCTCACTATAAAAGAGGAAGCTACTGTCATATATTGTGATAGTCATAGTGCAATACATTTTACAAAAGATCAAATGCATCATGAAAGGACAAAGCATATAGATGTGAGATATTAGTTTGTTCGAGATATTGTGAAAAAGCAAGATATTCAAGTTCAGAAGATTAGCAAACATAACAATCCAGCAAATATGATGACAAAGAGCTTACCTGTTGCCAAGTTCGACTATTGTTCAGACTTGACGGGCGTTACTCAAAGATCAAGCTAGGCCCTCGTGGGCCATTCGGCAAAGGAGAGCATGTTGAACATTTTATTTTTTGAGAGTTTTGTGAAATTTAAGTCAAGGTGGAGATTTGTTGATGTGCCTTGAATTATATACCCTGTACCCAAAATTATGAAAGAAAAAAATAAAAAATAAGGAAAAATAAGAATCTTTGACGAAAGCGGAGGGCTTGGGCCGGTAGGGTTAGGGTTAGAGTTTTATATGGTGTACTCTCTTTTGGCTCATAGTGAAATTTTTTACGGCGGCCTCCTTTGCCTGTTGATATTTCTCGTTCACATTGATCAAGATAATTTTATCATGTTAAATCTCTGTGTTCATCTTCTTTTTCTTTCCTTGTTTTGATTATTGATCGATCCTCGGTGTTCTATTCTCAGCAGTATCACAGGCAACATTCCTGCAACATTTGGTAGTATGTCCAGGCTAGTGCATCTTAACTTAGCTTCAAACCGTTTGACTGGTAAAATTCCACCTGAATTAGGGAATTTGGGATCCTTGGATAAGCTCAATTTGAGTAGTAATCAGCTATCAGGCACAATTCCGGCAGCGCTTCGTAACTTGTCTCAGCTCACATCTCTTGATCTATCAGTAAACAAACTTAATGGCCATGTTCCTTTAGAGCTCGGTAAGTTGAATAAGCTGCAGTTGCTGGATTTGAGCGAGAATCATTTATCTGAAGATATACCTGATCAGCTTGGGAATTTGATTTCTCTCCAGTCACTGTTAGATCTCAGCAATAACTTATTCAATGGAAGCATACCTCCTAATCTTGGCAAGTTAACAATGCTGGAAAGGTTAAATCTCTCTCTAACCATCTCTCAGGCAAAATTCCAGATTTATCTCAAATGAAGAGCTTAGATTCTGTGGACTTCTCGTACAACAATCTCACAGGTCAAATCGCAAATGGTACAGTTTTCCTAAATTCTTCTGAAGCCAATTATATTGGGAATCCAGGGCTATGCGGAGATGTCAATGGATTACCTTCTTGTGACCAAAGTGCAGCTTCTAGTGGTGATTCTCATAAAGATCACAAGAAACTTATAATTACAATAGTTGTGCCAATTGCTGGAATAGCATTATTAATCACAATTATATCAATAATACTAGGATACAAGAAAAAACATCAAGATGAGAAGAAGTCCGATGTTCAGAGTGCTTCATGGGATATTTCTGAATCTTTTGTATCGGGGAAGGAAGGCAGGTTCACATTTCTGGATATTGTCAAGGCCACAGACGACTTCAATGAGACATTCTGCATTGGCAAAGGCAGCTTCGGAAGCGTCTACAAAGCTGAGTCACCTTCTCTAACAACCAACAAAAAGATAATATATATATATATATATATATATATATATATATATATAATATAACGTGATGGACAACACCGCTGGGGAATAAAGTCCAATGCAACTCAAAGTTGGAAAAGAAAAAGAGATAAACTCTGATTTCATCAGATCTGATTAGGGTGGAGATTGTTATATATATAGAATCAGATTTATGCATTAAACCCCACGACCTCTTTTTTTTCTTTTCTCCCCGTACTGTTGTTCGTGCGCGACAAGAGCAGTATTTCTCATGCCTTTGTTGGAATTCTGCAGAAGGTGGCCGAGAGGAAATTAGGGAAGAAAACAGGGGACGCGGCCGTTGATCGCGAATAGAGGTGGGTGAATCGAAATCACCTTGCATGGCCTCTGAATTATCTCAATTCATGCCCGAATCGTTATGAAAAGAATATGAATATGATTCAAGTTATTATTTTTAATTGTTTGATTTCTTGAATTCTTTGATTGGTTGATTGTTGCATGTTTATTATATTTCTGTATTATTGATTGCTAAGATGTAAGAATTAGGGGGGATTTCGTTTTCGGTTTTATAACACGACCTAATTTTAAAATAGAAGTATTACGGCCGTAAATTTGTTTGGCCGTAATTGTCTTATAGTCGAGAAAAGGATGGAGAGAGAAAGGGGAGACGGATTGGCCATAAGAGAATTAAAAAAAAAGAAAAAGGGATGAATTTTTACGGCCGTAATGCAATAGGAGTAAATTTTTACGGCCGTAAGGATTGGCCGTAAGAGAATTAAAAAAAAGAAAATGGGATGAAGCTTACGGCCGTAATGCAATAGGGGTAAATTTTTACGGTCGTAAGGATTGGCCGTAAGAGAATTAAAAAAATAAAAAGAAAAAGGGATGAAGCTTACGGCCATAATGCAATAGGGGTAAATTTTTACGGCCGTAATGGAATAGAGAGGTAGGATTTTACGGCCGTAAGGTGAAGGAATTCCTCGGGCGTAAAATCCAAAGAATTAGGATTTTACGGCCGTAAGGTGAAGGAATTCCTCGGGCGTAAAAATCCAAAGAATTAGGGTTTTACGGCCGTAAGGTGGAGGAGATTCTTCGGACGTAAAAATCCAGAAGAGGTGAGGGCGTAAAATCCTTGATTTTTCACCCATTAGTCTCTCTTTATTTTGATATGAACATTATTGATTTCCTTATAATTCCAACATGAACTCTTTGTCTTGATTTATCTCATACCGATCATATCTCCTTCGTCACATGATACAAAGAATGAAAAGATAATAAAAGTGATTAATAAGATCAGATGAAAGATTAATGATGGGTTGCCAGTCCAAGTCAAGTGCATCAAGATAAGGGTCGCTCCCTTGGTCATGGTTTGATCACCCATTGACCCGCACAAGGCCGTATCGTTTGCTGGGCATACCCCAAGAATTAAAGGCACCTCAAAGTCACCCTGATTGCTAATTAATAACCAAGATCAAGAAGCAAGTTCAAGTCAAGTCAAGTATGCCATGATTCCAAGTTTACTATGTATTATTGATCCTCATGATACATGATATCGCTGATCTTATTCTTATTATGATCCATGATACTGATATGTTATCTTCCAAGTTCAAGTTAAGCATGATTATTTACCGTTGATTATTATATTCATGTCATGCATTGTATATTATGTGGTTCCCCACTAGGCTGTAAAGCTTACGGGAGGACCTCCTCCCCTGTGTCTGATTTCCACAGGACCAGGTCAGTGACGTGGTGGAGTAGGCGTGTGGTGACGGGGCTCTGGCGATAGGACAGCACATGAACCATAGGACTTTTAGAATGCTTATTAGTTTTCATTTACCTTCCGCATTTTAGATTCATGATGTAGAACTTATTTTATTTCTTAGCAATGATATAGCCACTTTTAGACTTCCGCATGATTATGTTATCTTCTTTTATTTTATTACCTTTCCGCTGACGTGTCTCAGTTTTTGACTGAGATATGGTCAATATTATGGTCAAGTTATAGCATACCGTAGCGTCTCCAGATTGGTCTTCGCCACGTGGCGGGGGTCAATTTGGGGGCGTTACATTTATGGTATCAGAGCCTAAAGTTAGGACTCTCTTGACGTCCTAGTGTATAGAATAGTATGGTATTGATTCATGTGCTACCGCCGAGCAGTCGTCACACCCTCCACCGAAAAGTAATGTAAGTCAAGTTTATGTTTAAGATAAGTTATGATTTATTGATGCATGATTTTATTGTATGAATAGAGGATAAGCATGTCACGACGATCAGAGCGTATTCAAGAGCAAATGGCCAGAGCGGACCGGAATATGTATGAGGCATCGGAAGGCCCACTTCTTGAGATGGGGGCCCAGCCGGGTCGCGGACGTGGCCGTGGCCGAGGTCGTGCGCCAGGCCGCGAAAGAGGTAGAGGCCGCGCAGCTAGAGCGCCATTAGAGGAGCATGTGGATGAGTTTGCTCCACCTGAGGGTAGCCAGGCAGGAGACAGTCCACCGGCGTCAAGGCGTCGTAATCAGAGGACACGCCATGAAGCAGTAGAAGACACCATCCAGGCTTTCCTGAAGTTGCATCCGCCTCATTATGATGGGAAGGCGGACTTTTTCAAGGCTGAAGAATGGATTGAGACTATGGATCGGATTTTTAAGCTGATGAGATGTACTGATGAATGCAAGGTCATGTATGCCACACACATGCTTACTGGTACTGCGATGGGCTGGTGGAAGACTACAAGGGCCACCAGGTTCAGAGGGATGGAAGAAGAGGACATAGCATGGAATGAATTTAAGAAGGCCTTCATGGCGCGTTACACTCTTGAACATGACCGCATCAACAAACAAGAGGAGTTCCTACAACTGCAACAGGGAACCATGTCTGTGGCAGATTACCACACCCAGTTCATCCAACTAGAACAATATTGCCCGATGCCATTTGAAGGACGTATTAGGACTAACAGATTCATTAATGGACTACAGCAGGCACTGAAGACTGAAGTCCTGTTTGGGGATTGTGAAGATCTAGAGAAGGCTATGAAGTTAGCCACACGTATGGAAAAGGATCAAGCTGAACGCAAGGCCAAAGCTCCAGCCAAAGCAATAGAGCAGCCCAGGCCTCGAACGGATGATCATCGGCCATTTAGGAGGAACGACCGCCGCGATCGTCGTTACAGGCCATACCAGCAGAGAGAAGCCCCAAGACAGGCTCAAGCTCAACCACGGCCTGCGCCAATGCAAGCACAGCCACTGAGACAACTGCCACCGCCATCACGTCAGCCACAAGTGCCACAGAAGCCTTTATGTCCTCACTGTGGTCGTCACCATGATGGAGAGTGTCGTAGACTGAGCGGCGCATGCATTCAGTGTGGACAGTTCGAACATTTCATCAGAAATTGCCCACAGGCTGCCAGAGGAGGCCGAGACAATCGAGCAGCAGGAGGTACAAATTCCGTGGTGCAAGGTCGTGTGCACAACCTGGAAGCTGATGCAGCCCAAAATGATAATGATGTCATTAGAGGTACCCTCCCGATCGCCAACTTGTCTGCTACTATTTTATTTGATTCTGGGGCTACACACTCGTTTATTTCAGAGTCGGGTGCCCAAACTCTTAGTCTACCTCAGAAGCAGATGCCCCATGCTATGCGTGTGAGTACACCTATGGGTACTCTCCATGCTGCCAAGTACATCCCGAATGTACCTGTCAATGTAGACAAGAAAAATTTTTCTGCAGACCTCATAGTCATCCCCATGGTGGATTATGACGTTATTTTGGGGATGGACTGGCTTTCGTATCACGATGCAACCTTGCAATGCAAACAGAAGAAGATCGTTATAAGGACGCAAGGCAAGCCTAAGGTAGTTATCAGAGGCACTCCATCAACAAAGAACAAAGTCATTGTCTCAGCAATCAAGGCACAGAAGTTATTACAGAAAGGATGCTGTGGGTACTTGGCTAGTGTGATCAAGACGGATGCACCTGTCACTGAGCTCCAACAGATAGATGTGGTGCGGGAGTTCCCAGATGTGTTTCCTGAGGACACATCCGGATTACCACCGAAACGGGAAATTGACTTTAAAATAGAGCTCCTCCCTGGGACTGCACCCATCTCTAAAGCACCCTACCGCATGGCACCTGCTGAAATGCAGGAACTGAAGAAGCAGATACAGGAGCTACTGGACAAGTGATTTATCAGACCGAGCGTCTCATCCTGGGGCGCACCGATCTTGTTTGTCAAGAAAAAGGACGGTTCCATGCGACTCTGCATCGACTATAGAATGCTCAATAAAGTGACAGTGAAGAATAAGTACCCCCTGCCTCGGATAGATGACCTTTTCGATCAGCTATCAAAAGCATCGGTGTTCTCTAAGATAGACTTACGTAGTGGCTACCACCAGCTGAGAGTGGCAGAGTAGGACATACCGAAAACCGCTTTTCGGTCAAGATATGGCCACTACGAATTCTTGGTCATGCCATTTGGACCGACGAACGCTCCTGCCGCGTTCATGGATTTAATGAACAGGGTCTTCCGACCATATTTAGACTAGTTTGTCATAGTGTTCGTGGATGACATTCTGATCTATTCTTCTAGTCCAGAGCAACACCGAGAGCATCTCAGGATAGTATTGGAGATCCTAAGACAACACAAGCTGTATGGCAAGCTTTCAAAGTGTGAATTCTGGCTGAAGGAGATCATGTTCTTGGGACACATAGTCTTCAAGAAGGGTATTGCAGTAGACCCCGCAAAAGTGGAAGCGGTGACGAATTGGACTAGGCCGAAGAATGCTTCTGAGATTCGCAGCTTCCTTGGTTTAGCGGGTTATTACAGGAGGTTTATCCAGGACTTTTCTAAGATTGCTGCACCCCTCACAAATCTCACAAAGAAGGCGGAAAAGTTTATCTGGACAGACAAATGTGAGCAAAGCTTTCAGACTCTGAAGGACCGTCTGACTTCGGCACCAATTCTCACTATACCGACAGGCAGTGGAGGTTTCGTGGTCTACAGTGATGCGTGTGGAACAGGATTGGGTTGTGTCCTGATGCAACACAGCAAAGTAGTGGCTTATGCTTCACGGCAACTAAAGAAGCATGAGGTCAATTACCACACACATGACTTGGAATTGGCGGCTGTGGTCTTTGCTCTGAAGATTTGGAGGCACTATTTGTATGGAGAGACGTTCGAGATCTTCACCGACCACAAGAGTCTCAAGTACATCTTCGATCAGAGGGATCTTAACATGAGGCAACGACGATGGCTTGAGCTCCTCAAGGATTATGAATTTGCTATCAATTACCATCCGGGTAAAGCAAATTCAGTCGCCGATGCATTAAGCAGGAAATGGGAAGGCTCGCTAGCTTATATGAGACTACGCGAGTACGAGATGCTGGAAGAAATTGAGCAATGGTGCCCCAAGCTGGGAACAAATGGAGCTTTATGGATGATGCATCAGATGAAGCCCAGTTTAATTGACAGGATCATAACAGCTCAGAAAGTAGATCCTGAATATCAGAAGGTTCTGAAGAGGTGTCAGAATAAACTAGCAGATTTTCAGATCTCTGCAGATGGAGGGATTAGATATCGGGACAGGTTGTGGATTCTCCCTAACGCTGATGTCCGACGAGAGGTACTGAATGAGTGCCACAAGTCGGAGTTCGCCATCCACCCCGGTAGCACCAAGATGTATAAGGATGCACAACGCAACTACTGGTGGCCGGACATGAAAAGAGAGATAGCAGAATATGTATCCCTGATGCGTTGTATTTGTAACAATAAAATTTGTTAGCAAGTGCACTAGTCGCTCAAGTAATATAGTAAAAAGGAGTAAGAGTGTCGAACCCACGAGGAATATTATTAATTCAATATCTGAATTTATAAATTAATAAGAGAGGAAAAACATGAATTTTTGGAAAGAGGTTTTATGAAAATAAAATAAATAAAATAAGATAAAGATAAGATAGTGGTGTTGAAGTTAGGCCTTAGGATGAAAATAGATCAGGATAAATATTTGAACCATAAAAGATAAATTTAATCTTTAAAGATGAATTAAAGTCTCCCTAAAGTAATCTACCATGATTAACTTGTGGTCTCCACGACTGGCATCCCTCAATTTAATCATATAGAACTATCTTAATTTAATAAGAATTGAAGTCTCCACGACTGGTACCCCCAAAATCATATTAAAATTAAGATGCATTAAATTGGATTCTCTACACTATTAATCACTCCACAAACTGGTATAGATTAATAGACCACACAAACTTGATTCTCCACACACTAGTTATCAAATTTATGTCAATTATTAATTCCAAATAAAATCAATTATAATTAGTATAATAAATTCTGAAATTAAACACTCCACAAACTGGTATAGCCTAATTCAGAAATTTAATTAACTAACATAAAAGCATTAAGCACAATTAATAATTGATCAGAAAAGATTAAAGCAAATAAAATAGGGTCCAAACATTTCCCTTCAATTAATAATCTCCTAAAATAGTAATCCTAAAAACATGGAGTTCATCCTAGAAATTCTGGAGAGATAATAACAAAATAACAATAATAATCGAAAGAATTACACCCAAAATAGAAGTAGAGCTCTCAAATTGGGCAGACAGTCGGGCAGCCTCTCGGACTTGATCAGGGTCGCGATCAACCTCCAGCCGTCGCACCTCTCTCCTCTTGGTCGCAACCTGCAGAGCTCACGACTCGCCGTGGAAGAAACCTGAACTTCAGAGCACACCTTGAAACGATGGATTCTTCACGTATTTATAGGGTGCGGACGGACTTCAATTTGATCTCGGCCGTAACATCGTACGGTTAACTTTAAATTTATAAGATAAACTCGGCCAAAGATAAATCATTTTATCATTACGCCCAAAGATAAATCCTTTTTTATCTTTACTCCCTTAGAGTCTCGGCCGTAAGGAAAATATTTTATCTTTACTCCTTTCCATTACTCCCAAAGGATAAAAATCCTTTTATCTTTACGCCCAAACAATTTTATCTTTACACCTTCGTATATCGGCCAAAACGGATGATTTCAATTGCCATTACTCCCTCCAAATCTCGGCCGTAAGGAATGAACTTATCTTGTTACGCCCAAAGATAAACTCGATTGATTGTTACACCTTCATCTTCATGCCATTACGCCCTCCAAATTTCGGCCGTAAGGAAGGACTTCTCCTGTTACGCCCAAAAGATAAAAACATTTATCTTTACGCCTTCAAATCTTAGCCGTAACAAAGAATTAAATCTTGTTACTCCTTTTGAATCTCGGCCGTAACGACTTGGGTGTAAAGCCAAATCTCGGCCGTAAGAAATAATTTCTTTGAATTTCGGCCGAGATTCGAATTTTCCTGCAAAATAATTATCCAAGTTTAGTTAATCCATCCATAATTAAAATATTTAGAGAATTTAATAATTAAAATTGATAAATCCGGAATTACGATTAAAAGTGACTAAAAATGATGCATGCCATGATCAAATTATAGAAAATTTAATTAAAATAATTAACTAAAATATGTTGTATTTTGCATGCATCAAACTCCCCCAAGCTTAAAGTCTTGCTTGTCCTCAAGCAAAAAATTCAAAGCAAGGCTCAAGAAAGTTCCATCATAGCCTCCACATTGTCAACTGACTAATTTTCTCACACAGTGCTTCTGCACACCTACTACTTAGTATCTTATCATTTTCCATGCACTTAGCTTTATAGAAGTTTTGAATGCTACACAAATTTAAACAATCTCAAATTCAGCCTTGCAGAAAAATAAATTGTCTGTCAAATAATAGCATTAATATTGAACACATAAGTACTAATTGAGCTTAAAACTTTTTCTTTTTCTTTTTCTTTTCATTTTTCAACTTTATTTTCAATCATTTTAAAAGTTCTAATCTTCAAGCAGGATTGCACAAGGAAGTCCATGTAGCGGGCTTTGGACTGATGACTCCCAGACCAGATGATCTTAGGGCACCAGGTGATAAAGCACCCCTCGAGTTTACTTGCCCGAACAACCAAGGTTCTGAATGAAGAGTTCGAACTTAGCCATGATTCAGTACTCATATGCTTCTCCATATTCCACAAGATGGTCCATGTAGCAGGTTTTCGATCAACGGATCCCAGAGCAGTTGCCCTTAGGTCGCCAGGCATAAACCCCTACGGATCTAATTACCCGAACACACCTTGGTTCCGGATAACACTTTTGTATCTACACATAACTTTATTCAACTTTTTTTTTTTAACATAATTATTTGTTGGGGTTTAACTAACCCTTCTTTTTTTATAAGCTCAAAAAGTACTTGATATGGTCAATAAGAAGGCTACTACTATCAAGACTTAAAAGAAATAAAAAGGCATGAATATGATTTTGTCGTCTAGTCATTCATAATTATACTTAGCATAGGCACATAGTCCATAAGTTTGATATTAAAATAGCAAGTGATAAGAAAGAAAAGTATTCAAATTTCATCAATTAACATGTCTTTGAACTTCTACTAAAAAATAATTAAAATAGTAAGACAAAAGTTAGTAAGATGGTAGCAAAAATAAATGCATGTAATGATATTTTTTAGAAAATTTTCAAATTTTTCAATTTTTTTGGATTTTTTTTTTAGATGCAAACATAAGCAAATAAAAAGAAAGAAACATGCAATGCATGAAATGCAAACTCCCCCAAGCTTGAACCAGACACTGTCCTCAGTGTTAAGCCAGCAAGGGAAAGTGATACATACTCAATAAAAAGGAAAATTTAAAGAAACGAAAATAAAGAAAAGGGAAAAGACACAACCGGATTTATTGTCTGCGGGGTGGCGATGGTGGATAGTAGCTGAGATTTCCTTGGCGCATATGATACTCATGGATGCGTCTCGTCATGCGCGCATGTTGATTCTGAAGGGATTCGAAGCGACCCTGACGATCATCCATATTTCTAAAATCAGCTCGAATGTTGGTCAACTCTTGTGCTTGTCGAAGTTGTTCTTCCTGAATAGCGTGCAACTGCCCTGACTGACGAAGTTGCTCTTCCTGAAAAGTGTGAAACTCCCCTGCTTGACGAAGTTGTTCATCATACATTGATTCCCATAAGTTTTGCATGGAAGCATAGTCAGGCTGAGGTGGCGGAGGTGGATAGTAAGTCTGCTCTGGGGCTGAAGTAAAAGTGGGATCCGGTGCTATATAGCGATTCTGCACAGGTTCTTGTAAAGGGGCAGATACTTCCATCGAATCGCGTTCCTCATAAGGAGTAGAAGGTATGAACGAGGAATCAGAAGAGCTCTCTTGTGCTGGAGATGGGATCGGAGAAGGTACCGGCATATAAGGCGAATGGACGGATGTGGCATATTGGGAAGCTGCCGGTGATGCAGCCTGGAATCCTTGTTGCTGTTGAAGGTAAGGTTGGGCTGCCGCATAATCAGTAGAATCAAACCAGGAGAAAGGTTCATCCTGGTGTAGCTGTCCGACAGAGGTAGATGGTCCTGCAGGTGGAATTACTGGAGCTATGACCTGCCTAAAAAGAAGCCAATTATTTGGATTAATCGGCGTAAAAGCATCTCGATCTGAACAGGGCACCTCCTGATGGTGGCCTTTAAAAATAAAAACTTTGATCCCTGAGTTGTTGGTCTTCACGAGACCCATAGCCTGAATGGTCCTACGAGTGAGGTGAGTGTTTCCCGGCACAGCTTCGAGATCATCCAAGTCAAGTTGTAGGTGCTGAGCGATAGGTGTGAGAAGAGCACCCATATTAATACTACCGCCACGATGAGTAGTGCGGCGCTGAAATCGACGAATGAGGAAGGCACCCACATTAACGGGAGTTCTGTGAAGCATGCTGTGGATGAGATATAACTCTCCTTCTGAGACGGCACCATCATTATCACTGCGTCCACTTATGGTGTTGCTTAGCATGCGATGGACGTAGCGCAGAACAGGATTTTGAATTGAGCTATCTTTAGCGGTGTTCCAAACCAATCGATCTTCTTCTGTTATCTGTTTCCAAAAAGTTTCAGCCTCAAAGTCAGCAGGTACAGAAAGAGATCCATGGTTGGGAAATCCATAGATATTATTAATCTCTCCTAGAGTGAGAGTAAATGGTCGTCCATAAAGTTGGAATGAAATGCGGGGCTGATCATAGTTCCTACCATCTAAATTAAAGATTTCCAGAGATGAGAGGAATTCCATAATTAGTACTTCATAAGTTGGCCACCAAGAATGCACAAAGTCAGATAGTCCAATTTGAGAAAATAATAGATGAATATCTGCAAGTAAATTATACTCCCTCAGCAATTCAGTATCTGAAAATCTGGTGGCATGAATTCGAATATCACACATCCGTTCATATCGAGCTTGATACTCCGGCTTAGTCCAATAATAATCTCCGGGGTAGGAGATTAATTGTGAGGGCTGTGGGGCCGGCTGAGCATTCGGATGTCGTCGTTCGTGACGTCCCCTCCATATATTAGCAAATCGCCTCATCTTGATCTGGACAAAAATAAACAAAGAAAAGGTACCGGCTGGAAGCGGCTGAGGTTTCGACCGTAGTATTCGATGACTCGGTCGTAAGGGACCGGTTGACGAAGAACTTTGGCCGTAAGGAATTGTTTGATGAAGAACTTCGACCGTAATTGTTGAAGCTTGGCTGTAGATTTCGGCCGTAAGGAATGGCGGTGTGGTTTCGGCCGTAAAATGAAAAACTCGCCCGGAGCTTGGCCGTAAGAGAGCGGCGGAGATGGCGTGACTTCGGCCGTAAAACGAAGACGACGTGGAAGCTTGGCCGTAACGTACTGGGCGTAAGGATCGGCTATTGGCGTTTGAGACTTCGGCCGTAATAAATGTCGGTGCGGTGGAAGACCGGCCGTAACGCACAAGGAAGCGCTGGAACTTCGGCCGTAAGGAGTTGCTCGGCCGGAGTCGAGTGGAGTTTCACTTCGGCCGTAAGGTAGAAAGCTCGGCCGTAATGAAGTCTTGGTGCGCGGTGGCTTGGAGAAAGCTCGACCGTAAGGAGTTGATTGATCTGCAACATAAGAGAAGAGGTAAGTGTTTTATAGATGAATTTATGGGGTAATACCTGTTCCGACAGCGCGCAGTGAAAGGTCAAATCCGGCGTAAAGGCATGCATTTTTCCAAGGTATGTCCGTGGTCTGCTGATGTGACATCTCGGCCGTAATGGAATGGTGGCAGGGCGTAATAGGAACCCCAGCTCTTGTCATGTCTCGGCGTGGTCATCGAGGTGATTGTCGGCCGTAACGAGGAATGGCGGTGTGGCGCTGGTGTGTCATCTCGGCCGTAACGAAAACGGTGGGTGTAAAGTCTATATTTTATCTTTAGAGTCTCGGCCGTAAGGAAAATATTTTATCTTTACTCCTTTCCATTACTCCCAAAGGATAAAAATCCTTTTATCTTTACGCCCAAACAATTTTATCTTTACACCTTCGTATATCGGCCAAAACGGATGATTTCAATTGCCATTACTCCCTCCAAATCTCGGCCGTAAGGAATGAACTTATCTTGTTACGCCCAAAGATAAACTCGATTGATTGTTACACCTTCATCTTCATGCCATTACGCCCTCCAAATTTCGGCCGTAAGGAAGGACTTCTCCTGTTACGCCCAAAAGATAAAAACATTTATCTTTACGCCTTCAAATCTTAGCCGTAACAAAGAATTAAATCTTGTTACTCCTTTTGAATCTCGGCCGTAACGACTTGGGTGTAAAGCCAAATCTCGGCCGTAAGAAATAATTTCTTTGAATTTCGGCCGAGATTCGAATTTTCCTGCAAAATAATTATCCAAGTTTAGTTAATCCATCCATAATTAAAATATTTAGAGAATTTAATAATTAAAATTGATAAATCCGGAATTACGATTAAAAGTGACTAAAAATGATGCATGCCATGATCAAATTATAGAAAATTTAATTAAAATAATTAACTAAAATATGTTGTATTTTGCATGCATCAATCCCGATGCCTGGTGTGTCAACAAGTCAAGATTGAACATCAACGGCCTTATGGCAAGTTGAAGCCTTTGGAAATCCTACAATGGAAGTGGGATAAGATCACTATGGATTTTGTATCCAACTTGCCTAAGACTAAGAAGGGTCATGATGCTATATGGGTAGTCGTGGATCGTTTCACAAAGGCAGCACACTTTATTCCAATCCGATGGAAGCAATCAGTGGAGAGTCTGCTAGACTTATATGTGAGAGAAGTGGTCAAACTCCATGGGATCCCAGAGTCCATAGTGTCTGATCGAGACCCCAGATTCACTGCCAGATTCTGGAGGAGCATGCAGGAAGCTTTTGGCACAAGGCTCAACTTCAGTACAGCTTTCCACCCTCAGACAGATGGGCAGTCTGAGAGGACCATCCAGACACTAGAGGATATGTTAAGGGCCTGTGCACTAAATTGACAGGGTAGCTGGGATGAACACATTCATCTGATTGAGTTTGCTTATAATAATAGCTATCATTCTAGTATTGGTATGGCACCATTTGAAGCCCTGTATGGATGACCTTGCCGTTCACCTGCCCACTGGAGCGAAGTAGGCGAGGAAAAGATCATGAGTAAGGAAGAAGTGAAAGAAGCAGTGGAATATGCTGAAAAGATAGAATTGATTAAGTAAAGGATGAAGACTGCTCAAGGAAGGCAAAAGAGTTATGCTGACAAAGGCAGACGAGAGCAGATCTTTCAAGCTGGAGACCAAGTTCTTCTGAAGGTATCTCCCATGAAAGGAGTCATGAGATTCAGTAAGCGAGGAAAGCTCAGTCCTCGCTATGTAGGCCCATTTGAGATACTCGAGCCGGTAGGCGAGGCAGCATGCAGACTGGCTCTACCCCCATCTTATGGGAGAGTGCACAATGTATTTCATGTATCCATGCTCAAGAAGTACAAGCACGATGCTGCAAATGTTCTAAGGATAGAGGAGCCAGATATAGCTGCAGACTTGACCTTCGTTGAGTATCCAACACATATAGTGGATCGCAAAGTACAACGTCAGAAGAACAAGGATGTCCCCATGGTCAGAGTAGCTTGGCGTCACCATAGCGGAGATGACGCGACATGGGAGCTCGAATCGAAAATGCGCCAAGAATTTCCTCATCTTTTCGGTAAGCCCTCTACTTTGTGCAAAATTCGAGGACGAATTTTCTTTTAAGGGGATAATAATATAACAACCAACAAAAAGATAAAAAATATATATATATATATAATATAACATGATGGACAACACTGCTGGGGAATAAAGTCCAATGCAACTCAAAGTTGGAAAAGAAAAAGAGATAAACTCTGATTTCATCAGATCTGATTAGGGTGGAGATTGTTATATATATAGAATCAGATTTATGCATTAAACCCCACGACCTCTTTTTTTTCTTTTCTCCCCGTGCTGTTGTTCGTGCGCGACAAGAGCAGAATTTCTCACGCCTTTGTTGGAATTCTGCAGAAGGTGGCCGAGAGGAAATTAGGGAAGAAAACAGGGGACGCGGTCGTTGATCGCGAATAGAGGTGGGTGAATCGAAATCACCTTGCATGGCCTCTGAATTATCTCAATTCATGCCCGAATCGTTATGAAAAGAATATGAATATGATTCAAGTTATTATTTTTAATTGTTTGATTTCTTGAATTCTTTGATTGGTTGATTGTTGCATGTTTGTTATATTTCTGTATTATTGATTGCTAAGATGTAAGAATTAGGGGGGATTTCGTTTTCGGTTTTATAACACGACCTAATTTTAAAATAGAAGTATTACGGCCGTAAATTTGTTTGGCCGTAATTGTCTTACGGTCGAGAAAAGGATGGAGAGAGAAAGGGGAGACGGATTGGCCGTGAGAGAATTAAAAAAAAAGAAAAAGGGATGAATTTTTACGGCCGTAATGCAATAGGGGTAAATTTTTACGGCCGTAAGGATTGGCCGTAAGAGAATTAAAAAAAAAGAAAATGGGATGAAGCTTACGGCCGTAATGCAATAGGGGTAAATTTTTACGACCGTAAGGATTGGCCGTAAGAGAATTAAAAAAAAAGAAAAAGGGATGAAGCTTACGGTCGTAATGCAATAGGGGTAAATTTTTACGGCCGTAATGGAATAGAGATGTAGGATTTTATGGCCGTAAGGTGAAGGAATTCCTCGGGCGTAAAATCCAAAGAATTAGGATTTTACGGCCGTAAGGTGAAGGAATTCCTCGGGCGTAAAAATCCAAAGAATTAGGGTTTTACGGCCGTAAGGTGGAGGAGATTTTTCGAACGTAAAAATCCAGAAGAGGTGAGGGCGTAAAATCTTTGATTTTTCACCCATTAGTCTCTCTTTATTTTGATATGAACATTATTGATTTCCTTATAATTCCAACATGAACTCTTTGTCTTGATTTACCTCATACCGATCATATCTCCTTCGTCACATGATACAAAGAATGAAAAGATAATAAAAGTGATTAATAAGATCAGATGAAAGATTAATGATGGGTTGCCAGTCCAAGCCAAGTGCATCAAGATAAGGGTCGCTCCCTTGGTCATGGTTTGATCACCCATTGACCCGCACAAGGCCGTATCGTTTGCTGGGCATACCCCAAGAATTAAAGGCACCTCAAAGTCACTCTGATTGCTAATTAATAACCAAGATCAAGAAGTAAGTTCAAGTCAAGTCAAGTATGTCATGATTCCAAGTTTACTATGTATTATTGATCCTCATGATACATGATATCGCTGATCTTATTCTTATTATGATCCATGATATTGATATGTTATCTTCCAAGTTCAAGTTAAGCATGATTATTTACCGTTGATTATTATATTCATGTCATGCATTGTATATTATGTGGTTCCCCACTAGGCTGTAAAGCTTACGGGATGACCTCCCCTGTGTCTGATTACCACAGGACCAGGTCAGTGACGTGGTGGAGTAGGCGTGTGGTGACGGGGCTCTGGCGATAGGACAACACAACCATAGGATTTTTAGAATGCTTATTAGTTTTCATTTACCTTCCGCATTTTAGATTCATGATGTAGAACTTATTTTATTTCTTAGCAATGATATAACCACTTTTAGACTTCCGCATGATTATGTTATCTTCTTTTATTTTATTACCTTTCCGCTGACGTGTCTCAGTTTTTGACTGAGATATGGTCAATATTATGGTCAAGTTATAGCATGCCGTAGCGTCTTCAGATTGATCTTCGTCACGTGACGGGGGTCAATTTAAGGGCGTTACACCTTCTGGCGTAGTGGTGGCCGTGAAACGACTAAATGTTTCCGACCCAGACGATGTCCCCGAGTTGAATAGGAAGAGCTTCGTCAACGAAATCAGAGCCCTGACAGAGGTTAGGCACAGAAACATTGTGAAGCTATACGGGTTCTGCTTGAGAAGTAGATGCATGTACTTGGTATACGAGTACATAGAGAGAGGCAGCTTGCGAAATGTACTATATGGGGACACGAAATTTGAATGGATTCTCAGGGTTAAAGTTGTGCGAGGCGTGGCTCATGCTTTGGCCTACTTGCATCACGACTGCTCACCACCGATTGCACACCGGGACATCTCTGCCAACAATATCTTGCTGGAATCAGATTTCGAGCCTCGTGTATCTGACTTTGGGACTGCGGAGTTGCTGAATCCCGGTTCCTCCAATTGGACCTCTGTTGCTGGATCATACGGTTATATGGCGCGAGTTATATTCAAAACTCTGAGCACATGTTTTCATATATGATGAACATTCCATTATATCTCGTATTGATTTCTTGTTCCTTTGGAATCAAAATGCTAATATAAGTTGGCATGCAGGGTGACAGAGAAATGTGATGTCTACAACTTTGGGGTGGTAGCACTTGAGGTCATCGTGGGAAAGCACCCCGGCGACCTCATTTCCTCTCTGCCTTCCTTGTCGCCGGCGGACGCCGACGATCTATTGCTGAAAGATGTTGTAGACCGACGATTACTTCCTCCGACGGGCCAATTAGCGGCGGAGGTCGCCTTCATCGTAAAAATTGCTCTTGCATGTACTCGGACAGATCCTGAATCAAGACCCTCCATGCGTTACGTGGCACGGGAGACATCTGCAGCCATCAACGCGCATCTATCTGAGCCATTTGAAGCAATCACATTTAGCAAGGTGATCAGTAACTAACAGGAAAGGAGTAAACTGCTATTGCGTTGCTGAAGGGTCTGACAACCTCTACAATCAAGTTGATAGAACTAGGACAAACGTTTGTACTTGTTTGTGTTAGATTACATCCACTGTGTTAGGATTAGATAACGTTTGTACTTGAATTGATTAGGTTGCTCATTTTTATTTTTATTTTTAAAGTTGCTCATCTTAAATTCACAGTCACCAGTTAACTGCCATCACTCTTTATATTCATCCCAACTGAAAGTATTGATAGTAATTATTAGATATATAATGAGTATTGAATATGATCTTCAGATTATCAGCTCACTGACTTCAATGGACCATGCATATTGGAGAATAAATTTGGATTGTATAAAATATCAAACTATTATACTCTTGAGTATGAACAAAAATAGATATATTCCTATTTCAACTCGTGTTTAAAGTGAAAATATGATTAGTTAATATTTAAAACATAGTACTTCATATATAAAATATTTAATTCTTGTTAATTGATGTTTAATTATGATATTAAATAATTAATCATAATATGTGATTAAAAAAGAAAATGAAATGAAATAAAATAATTATATTGTTTTTTGGAATGTTGAAATGGATGCTTTCCCATTTTTCTGGGTAGCTTTTATAAAAAAACAAAATTTGATCAAAATAAAATATTTTAAATGATGACTTTTATTCCTCGACCAAAAATCCCTGGTGTTTAATTTGAGAATAAAAACGGAAAAATAAAAAAAATATGTTATTCATGTCTATACCAAAGTTAACTTATTGTTTCCACTCTATTGTGTGTTCGGATTGAAGTGAATAAAATTTTATAATATATTATTTTAAAAATAATAAGTATTTAACATATTATTTCATATACTCTTTAATAATTAATAACAACTTATATATTTTGTTTTTGTCTCTATATTTATTTAATTCACCTAGATTTTTGGCAACTAACAATTACTTGATTTACAGATTAATTAATGACATGATGTTTATTTACATTAAACTATAAAGAAACTAATTATAAAGAATTAATGATTAGTCCTTTATTAGGTAATACAAAAATATAATAAAATATGGTTGAAAAAGAAAAAAAAAACGAAGTGGAGTATTGCTAGTCGTTATATATACATATAAGTGAGAACATTATCAAGTCCAACAGCAACGCGTTGAATCATCTCCACATATGAACTGCACTGCGGCTGTTCATAGTCTTTCCTCGTTCTTGTCCGAAAATAAAATTGTCAAATGGCATTAATTGTCTTGTTTACCCAGCTCACGCGATAAAAAAATTTTAGGAATAAGAATTGCATGGAGTAAAAAGCAATGTTTTCAGAATCGGATCAACGATCGGATCGAATTTATGATTGGACCGATCCGATCGGATTCGACCAGATTAAATCAGATTTTATTAAAGTAATATTTTTTATAATAATTATAGAGATATAATATAAGTTATATGATATAGTATATTAATATTGTACTAATAATCTATTAATAATATTAAAAATTAATAT
Organism: Pontederia crassipes; assembly: GCA_030549335.1. Classification (NCBI taxonomy): domain Eukaryota; kingdom Viridiplantae; phylum Streptophyta; class Magnoliopsida; order Commelinales; family Pontederiaceae; genus Pontederia; species Pontederia crassipes. Next base: position 67,959,646 of record CM060196.1, on the reverse strand, counting down.
AACATAATTATAATTTGTTAAAAGCTTTAATAATAATAGATAATAATAATTAATATTTAAATATAAATAGATTATTTTAATTTAATATCTATTATTTAATGATATAAATGCTATATTAATAAAGCTTATCTTAAATTATTTTTTTTCTTTAACACTTTCTTTTTTTTCTTTATTTATGCCCTTTAATAATTTTCTATTTTAATATTAGGTAATTTCAAATACTTACCTTTTTTTATTTCCATTCATATTTAATGTTATACCTATCATATTCCTTTATTCCTTACCTTTCTTATATTCCTTTTCTTTTTTTCCTCTTTTAGCTTTCTTATTTTGTCATTATTTTAAAAAAAATTTCCCGGTCCAACATAAAAAATAGTTTTACACTCTGATCGGACCGGATCACCGGCCGATTCACGGTTGAACCGACCGACTCGGTCCGGTTTATAAAACATTGGTAAAAAATGACTCATATATATGAATTACCGTTGAATTGTAAACTGACAATTCACGAGAGGTATTTATTTGTAAACGTTTTGATGATACTTATTTATGAACTATCATATCATGATCCAATAATGACTCATATACGTGAATCATCTTTTGTCCCACATAATTTTTATCCTCAAAATTTTTAGGTGTTTAAGAATGTGGGAGGGGCAAATTGTATGATAAAAAATTAAAATCGATATTCGTAGTAGAAATTAAATAAGGCTTAATTTAGTAATTTATGCGCAATTCCTTGTTTAATCTCAAAAGTGATATGTTTGCATGCTGCTAAATAACATTTAGCCGTACTGTGCGCGTATATACAACTAATAAAAACTAATTCCATATATGATGCGGAAATTTAACTAAGTCTCTGTTTTTTAGCCGTACTGTGCGCGTATATACAACTAAGAACTAACTCCCCATTATTGTACGGGTCGATCCTTAACTAAATATTAATCTAATAAAAATGTATTTTACCCCCAAAAAAATTCTGGATAAGAAGAAAATTTTCCAACGTTTTATGATATCTTTAGAAAAGTCGCCTCACAAGGGAACGGCTGCATGATATGGACTCATTGGTCAAGATTAAAGATTCATTGTATCCAATCCAACACTCCCCAGCGCCAATGAGAAGTCCAAACAAAGGCACATTTCTGATTCCCTCAATTTTTTAATCGCAATTTCGTTCCTCGATTTTGACTCTGATTCATTCGTTCCTCAAACTCACTGCACACTTTTTTTGTTCGTTCTTCAGAACGTCTACCGTGGATGGAGTAATTCCTTTCATCGATGCATGAATTGATATTCGACAACTAAAAAGCTCTTGGAGACCACATCCCAGCAAGGCTGCATCTATTTTCATAGAGGAAAAAAAAATACAATATTGATAAGACGAGCAATCGTCAAATTCAATCCATTCTGATGGAGAGTTGTGTGGATGAGTAGGTTGTACGTCCATATGAATTTTCTACTTAGGAAAGAAGTTGACAGTAATAGGGATATCTCAGGAACGGACCAATAGATTCGGTTGACAGCATACCCTCAAGACATATTTGAGCTGTCAGTTTAATTAGTGTGCGTAATTTGTGAAGATCGATTGATCCTCCAATTCAATTAATTTGATAAAGTTATTTACTTAACAATGATAAATAAAATTTTCAGTAAAAATTTTTTATATTCACGATGATTGAAACTCAAATTCAAAATCTACTTGAGCATGAACATACCTTCAAGATATTTGATTACTCACTGAACGAGAGACAACCAATTTCTTTTCTTTTTTTTTTTGTCTGGCTTTTCGTCAAGCAGCTATCATTCGGACCAAGTCAACTTCTTGTTCTTCGAGACACTCACCAATTGGAAGACTTCAATTGCAGAACGAATAATACTAGCATCCAAACAAAAGACTCATTAGGAAGTCCAATCCGAAAAAGACTGATCATTTATGTTGTTAAAGATGTCGTTGCGAGAAAGATTAATCATTAATTTAATGTTTTAAACCATCGACAAATACTAGGAGTCGTGATCAAATTGATCCTTCATGGCGATCCATAAGCATAGGGTTTTCTTTTTCTTTTTTTTTTTTTGCTAGGGTTTTCTTTTTCTTGATCACGTACATTAATTATGTATCCACGTCAACCAAAACATTGACTGTTTAATGTTCAGAAAAGACGACACTAGTTTTTAATTTATTTAGTGCATGTTGAAGAATGCAAACTGATCCATTTTGTTATTGAACTAGTGGCTAGTGTCAATTTTGGTTGGAAAAAGTTTTGCTCATTCCTATTTTTTTCATATGTAACTTCTTTCATGTAAGTTTGTTTCATTAATTATAGTCACATATATCCAATTATCGTAATTATGATAGGAAGACTCATGGTTATAAATTTATTAGGATATTAAAGAATAAACTAAAAAACACTAATATAATTGGTAGAAAAGCCAACAACTGAATTAGAAAGAAAGGCAAAGGCAATGCGATCCGGAATAAACATAAAAACCAATCGATATTCATGACTAATATTGAAGTGACAATTGGGGAAAAAGACCATCAGTAACAGCAAAACTTTTCCGTCTTTGCGCATTTCGTTGAATAGAAATTAGTTATCTATAAAAAAAAGTAGTGCCAAGAGAATCTTCTTGCAAAATACTTTTCCTCAAACGTTTCACGTTTGGAATTTGATGTACATATATGTATACAGTACACACCCATAAACTGAGCATATGCATGGTTGCATTCCTCGGATGATCCATACGTGAGCGAGTTTAATTCCAGTTGCCCATCAATTCCATTAAATGCAACCTCATCTGCTCCCCTTCCTCCTCTCCCTGCTCATCTCCATCTATTCCCCAAGTCTCCGTGCTGAGACGGAGGCGCAGGCTCTGCTCAACTGGAAGTCCACCTTGCTTCATCCTTCTTCCCTCCGTTCATGGTCCCTCGCCAACTCCACCAGCCCATGCAGATGGTTCGGAGTCCGCTGCGACGCCGCCGGCAGCGTCGTGCGGCTGAACTTGCCGAGTTGTCGGATCAACGGCACGCTCGGAGGGCTAAACTTCTCTTCCCTCCCCGGCCTCGCCAGCCTCAACCTCAGCAACAACCTCTTGTATGGACCCATCCCTCCAAGCATCTCATCCCTGTCCAAGCTCGCCTCACTCGATCTCAGCAGCAACAACTTTTCCGATGTTATTCCGCCGGAGATCGGTCGGCTTTCGGAGATCCTCTACCTCAGCCTGTACAACAACATCCTCCATGGTACGCTGCCGCACCAGCTTAGCAATCTGCAGAAGGTACGATACTTGGATCTCGGGTCAAATTACCTGCAGACTCCTGACGACTACTCCAAATTCAACGCAATGCTATCCTTGTCGTACCTGTCTCTATATAATAGTAGCATGAGTGGGGAGTTCCCAACCTTCATACTTAACTGTAGCAACGTTACATATCTGGACCTGTCGTGGAATAACTATAGTGGGATAATCCCACCTTCTCTTGCAAACTTGTCGATGCTCCAAGAAATTGACCTCAGTGGAAACCATTTCACTGGAGTAATCCCACCTTCTCTTGCAAACTTGTCGATGCTCCAAGAACTTCACCTTAGTGAAAACAACTTAACTGGAGGTGTACCACCGATTCTCGGATCCATCTCCAGCCTTCGTATTCTCGAACTGGGAAACAACCCCCTTGGGGGGTCGATTCCTTATTCTCTGGGCCAACTTGGACTGCTAGAGAGACTCGACATAAAGGGTGCAGGTCTCAACTCCACACTTCCACCTGAGATGGGTAACTGTTCTAGTCTTAATTTTTTCGAATTGTCCAATAATCAACTCCAAGGCAGGTTGCCGAAGTCCTTTTCCCGTTTAACCAAGATGAGGGAGTTCGGCATCTCAAGCAATTCATTTATCGGTGAGATTTCATCTGAATTCTTCAGAAATTGGGCAGAGCTCATCTCCTTTCAAGTGCAGAACAACTTCATATCAGGAAGGATACCTCGGGAGATTGGATTTGCTGCAAAACTTCAATACCTTTACCTCTACATTAATTATCTCACAGGTTCAATTCCATTAGAGATCGGGAATTTGGTGAACTTGCGGGAGTTGGACTTTTCCATGAACTCATTGTCGGGTCCTATACCTCCCACAGTTGGCAACCTCAGTAATCTCAGTGTATTTTCACTCTTTAACAATACCCTCAGTGGGATAATACCAGCTGAGATTGGAAACATGACATCATTGGAACAATTGGACTTGAGCATGAACAAGTTGGAGGGAGAGGTGCCAAGCAGCATTTCCTGGCTTACGAACCTTACTTTATTCTCAGTATTTATGAATAATCTCGACGGCAGCATCCCACAAAAGTTCGGAGAGAAAAGCCAATTGGACACTGTACTCCTGTCGAACAATAGCTTCACAGGTCCATTACCTCCATCTTTATGTAATGGTTTAAAAATTAAATATCTTTCAGCCACCGATAATAACTTCTCTGGTATGCTGCCGGCGTGTTTGAAGAAATGTGCAGACCTATTTCGAGTGCGGTTGGAGAATAATCGCTTCACAGGAGACATACTTGAAGTCTTTGGAGTGCATCCTCATCTTGAATACCTGTCGCTGTCTGGAAACAATCTGACTGGCACGCTATCACCAAAGTGGGCACAATGGACAAACCTGACTTCTTTGCACATCGATGCTAATAGTATCACAGGCAACATTCCTGCAACATTTGGAAGCATGGCCAAGCTAGTGGATCTTAACTTAGCTTCAAACTATTTGACTGGCCAAATTCCACCTGATTTAGGGAACTTGAGATCCTTGGATAAGCTTAATCTGAGTAGTAATCAACTATCAGGCTCAATTCCGGCATCGCTTGGTAACTTGTCTCAGCTCACATCTCTTGATCTATCAGTAAACAATTTTATTGGCCCCGTTCCTTCAGAGCTCAGTAAATTGACTAAGCTGATGCTGTTAGATTTGAGAGAGAATCATTTGTCTGAAGGTATTCCAGATCAGTTTGGGAACTTGAATTTTCTCCAATCGCGGTTAGACCTCAGCAGTAACGTATTCACCGGAAGCATACCTTCTAATCTTGGCAAGTTGACAATGCTCGAAAAGCTAAATCTCTCTCGTAACCAACTCTCTGGAGAAATTCCAGATTTATCTCAAATGAGAAGCTTAGAATATGTAGACTTCTCCTACAACAATCTCACAGGTCCAGTCCCAAATGGTAAAGTTTTTCTAAATTCTTCTGAAGCCAATTATGATGGGAACCCAGGGTTATGTGGAGATGTCAAAGGTTTACCTTCTTGTGACCGAAGTGCTTCTAGCAATGATTCTGATAAAGATGACAAAAAACTTATCATTGCAACAGTCGTGCCAATTGCCGGAGTAGCATTAGTAATCACGATTATAGCAATAATACTAGGCTACAAGAAAGAACATCACGATGAGAAGAAGTCTGATGTGGAGAGTGCTTCATGGGATATTTCTGAATCTTATGTATGGGGGAAGGAAGGCAGGTTCACATTTCTGGACATTGTCCAGGCCGCAGACGACTTCAACGAGTCATTCTGCATAGGAAGAGGCAGCTTCGGAATCGTCTATAAAGCTGTGTTAACTTCTGGCGTAGTAGTCGCCGTCAAACGATTAAATGTTTCTGACACCGTGTTGAATAGGAAGAGCTTCGACAACGAAGTCAGAGCCCTTACAGAGGTTAGACACCGAAACATTGTGAAGCTATACGGATTCTGCTTGAGAAGTAGATGCATGTACTTGGTATATGAGTACATAGAGAGAGGCAGCTTGAGAAAAGCACTATATGCTGATGAAGGGAACACCAAGTTTGAATGGGCTCTCAGGGTTAAAGTTGTGCAAGGGGTGGCTCATGCTTTGGCCTACTTGCATCACGACTGTTCACCACCAATTGCACACCGGGACATCTCCGCGAACAATATCTTGCTTGAACCTGATTTCGAGCCTCGTATATCTGACTTCGGGAGTGCGAAGTTGCTGAGTCCCGGTTCCTCTAATTGGACCTCTCTTGCTGGATCATACGGGTACATGGCGCCAGGTATATTCAAAACTCGAGCACATATTCTCATATATGATGAACATTCCATTATATCTCCGTATTGATTTCTTGTTCCTTTGAAATCAAAATGCTAATTTAAGTTGGCGTGCTTGCAGAGCTAGCATACACAATGAGGGTGACAGAGAAATGTGATGTCTACAGCTTTGGGGTGCTAGCACTTGAGATCATCATGGGAAAACACCCCGGCGACTTCATTTCCTCTCTGCCTTCCTCATCGCCGGCGGACGGCGACGATCTGTTGTTGAAAGATGTCGTAGACCGACGATTACTTCCTCCGACGGGCCAATTAGCGGCGGAGGTCGTCTTCATTGTAAAAATTGCTCTTGCTTGTACGCAGACAAATCCTGAATCAAGGCCCTGCATGCGTTATGTGGCGCAGGAGATATCTGCACCCACCAAAGCATACCTATCTGAGCCATTTGGAGAAATCACATTTAGCAAGCAGATCTGCAACTAACAGGAATGGCCTGCTATTGCATTGCTGAAGGATCTGACATCTTCCACGATCAAATTTGAAAGAATTAGGAGAAAATTCAACTTCCACGATCAACTTTTGTAAGACATGTTTTATGTTTGTGCTTGCCACTAGTAATCGTATACCAGATATCAGTGTGCACAAGACTCGTTGGTGAGAAAATTCAACTCTTTATATTCATCCCTTTACGCTTGTTCATGCGAAATTGGACTTCAAGCGGACCAAGTTGATTGAGTAGGATCGCAATTACTCCATTATTCTTTTATAATATTTAATATTATTTTTAGTATTTAGAATATCTTTTCAAAGGTATGAAGTATTTGGAAGTGATATCAAATTGTTTAGCTTACTAAGAATTGCATAGATACAATTATTAGATATGTAAAAGGTATCACATTTTGATCTTCAAATTATGAGTTCAACTGACTCCAAGGGCTGTTTGGCTACCTTTATATTAATTCAGAACATTGTTTCTTTGCTCTTGAAATGTTCTTACGGTAAGAACCATCTTGTTCCACCATGGAGCAAGAACCAGATTGTTATTGCTTTTCCTTACTCCCGCAATGAGGACCTGTGGGCTCCGTGCTACGCTCGTAAGGCTGTTTGGATGGAAAGTTGAGAACAAGTCTGTAGTTCTCATTTTAACCTCATACCAAACACGCCCAAATGAACCATGCATGGAATAGAAAATAAATGTGAATGAAATAAAATATTAAAATATAATATTCTTGAGCTAGTAAAAAGAATAGATGTGTTCCTATTTTAGCTTATGTTTAAATTAGATGGAAGAACTTTGGAACATATAATATTTTATACAGAGAGTGTTAAGAATTTTTTAACAGCTTAAGTTTTTAGAAAAATTTGTCAGTACATTAAATTTAGTATGATATCAGAGCGAAAGGTCAAGAATTCGAACCTCGTTTTAAGCTCCTCACGTGTGGACCGCTGGTCTAGTCCAAACTTAACACGTGGACAAAAAAAGGAGAAAATTATTTTTTAATAAAGAGCTTAATGAGGTTCGAACTCTTAACTATATTCTTAATACTCCCCCTTACGTATAGGCTGCTGACAACTTTGGTCTAGTCCAGCTCGTGGACAACAAAGGGAGGAAATATATTTTTTTTAATAAGAGCGTTACAAGGATCGAACTCTTGACCTCTGGATATCAAGTTAAATTTGATGTGCTAATTAGTTTTCCTAAAAGTTTAAGCCGTTAGAAATTTATATTCTTAACATAAAGCATTTAATTATTATTAGTTCAATTATGATAATAAAAATGGATGGTTCCCCATTTCTATAGCTAGATTTTAGAAAAACAAATTTTGACCAAAAAAAAATTTTCAGCGATGACCGGCTAGATTCTAGAAAATCGAGTTTTTGAGTGAAATCATTTTTTAATCGGGTACGGACTGAAAAATCTAACAAAAACTTAATGAAACTTTAATTCTCGTTACCAAACTGTCCCCTCGAAGTCACGCTTACCTTCCTTACTGTCGCCTAGAAGCCGAGCACACTGAAATTAAGAGAAAAATAAAGTTGCGAGAGATGGCCAACCCTCATATCTTTATTTTTAGTGTTTTAAAATCTTTAACTTAACTCTAACTATCTTTTTATCTTATCTAAATAACTTCGAAAAATTCTTTCTCACGTCTTCTTTCAATTCTAAGTGGCGTTTTCATCTTTGTAATATGTCCAAGCAACATTTACCAATAAGTACTATGTTGTTCTTCATATGCTTCGATTGATACTCCAAAATCTCGAGTTGTTTACCATAAGTGAGTTTTACATTTAAATTTGATTCCTCCGTATTCATCAAATAACTATATGTATGGAAGCTTACCCGAGTGCGGATTCATGCAAAAAATAGAGCGCATCAACTTAGAAAACAATAATTTCTCTGGAGCGATACCATAGTCATCTAGTTCTATGTCAAGTTTGATCTCCTTGCACTTCAATAATAACAAATTCACAGGGGAAATTCCCCTGTTTTTCAAATATTGTAAGAAAATGGTAGTGTTAGATGTAGGGAATAATGAATTTTTTGGAAACATCCCCACGTGGATTGGAAGCAGTCTACCATCATTAAGGATTTTGTCATGCAATCAAACAGTTTCACTGGTAGCATTCCTCCGCAGTTATCAAAACTTGTCTCTCTCCAACTATTAGATCTTGAAAACAGCAATCTTTTGGAGTTATACCATCAAATCTTGGCAATCTAAAACAGATGATTCCATACGATCAGACTGGCCTTGCCATTTTAGAAAGTTCGATTGGATACACCGAAAGTATTTCGATGGAATGGAAAGGTAATGTCTTGCAGATTACAAGAACACTTTCATCCGTTGTAGGGATCGATTTATCTGGCAATCATCTCGTAGGAGAGATCCCAAAAGAAATAGTAAATCTTTCGGGATTGGTGCTTCTGAATTTATCAAGGAAGAATCTAACTGGCTCAATTCCAGAGAGAATCGATAGATTAAAAAGGTTGGAGATCCTTGATTTGTCCATAAATCATCTTTCGGGCTCGATACTTCAGAGCATAACAAGTCTGACATTCTTGACTTCCTTGGATTTGTCTTATAATAATCTGTCAGGAAGAATATACCATCTGGTTCACAATTGCAAACATTTATTGACCCATCAATATATGGTGGCAACGATGGACTTTGCGGACCTCTATTGGCCAAGCCCTGCGGAGATTATAATAGAACGTACAATGGGGAAGTGCATGAAGAGGTGGTTGAAAAGATATGGTTATATTTCAGTGCAGTATTAGGATTCGCAGTAGAATTTTGGATTTTTACGGGCACTTTATGCTTTAAGGAAATCTTGAAGGTTTGCCTACTTTTATGCTATTGATGAGTTCCAAGAGAAAGTTCTGAGACACAAAATAGCATGAATATCGTATTCTTAATATGTATGTTTTCTGCAATAAATGTAATTATGTATTTTTTGCGTCAATTATTTAGTGCTTACTTTCTTGGCAAAGGCGATTGAGTAAATAACCGGTGAAAAAGAAAACACAATGCAAAGGACAAAATAAATAAACATAATCGTTTCGTAGTTTCGTATAATCGCTTAGAAATCTGCTGATTATAATGCTGAGTTAAACTCCTAACAGATTCAGTGGCTCAATCCCTTCACCTCTATGTAAATCAAATCGTAATTTTGTCTGGCAATTATCCAACTTTTAAGCCGTTCAAACGTAGCAGACTGATTTTTAAGTAGTCGTCTGAGCGCAACTCAATATCAAGCTTTTGTGGAAGAAGGATATATATATACATCATGGCCCTCTAATCCAAAAAGAACCCAAAGGAGTAAAATTTATAGGAGCTAAATTTATACATAACTTCAAGAAGTTATTAGAGGAAAACATTCTTAACTAGATAATTCGATTTTTTTGACAAAAGAAGTCAAAACTAGCATTATTTCGTTTCCATAAATATAAATATTATATCATATTTTTTCATAACTATACATATGATGCTATATATTCACAAATATATATACTGCACCATCTATAAAATTAAGACGACCGCTATTCTTTTCTCTTTTGTAAGAAGGTGGATTACATGTGGACATATAATAACCTGTTATTAATTATCGAAAAGAAATGGATAACTCTTAAGTAATTAATATGTGAATTAGTTGACTAACCAAATCATGCATGTTTAGATGTGAAGTACTTAGCTAACCCATCCATTGGAGTGAATCCATTCCACTGTTAAAGTGATCCCAGATCCCATTCCACTCATAAGTAATGCGTTTGATCCATTCAACTAAAGCACTAAATGAGCAAATGCAATCCAGTCAATTACTATTGAAAGCTCAAGGCATAATTAGTTGATATGATCCCTCAAGTCAATAGCATCTCCTCAAAAAAAAAAAGTCAGAATAGTGTTATACATATAAATTTTCAACCAAACCATACTGCACAGTTTTATCCCCAATAACATTCTTATCATACAAAGTCAGAATAGTGTTAGGAATCATATCAAATTTGATTTATTATAATCCTATTTAGAATTCTCCTAGTTGTATGAGTGAATTTCGTAAATCGTTTGTTGTACAATCTCTCTCGCAGTTCGACACCATTATCTCTGGGTTATATATTTCACTTGACAATTTGATGTTGGTTTTTAGTCTATTTGATGTGATTGGTATTATCGAAGGAATTTCATTCATCGATAATATCAAAAGCTAGACTTGTCAGTAATATTAATAATAATTAAGATTTTATTATATAATATTATAATATATTTTATTATTAATTCAAATATTGATGGATCCACCCTAATATCGAAGGTTAAGTATCGACATATTTTTGTCATTGGTACTAGCAACGGTTCTTTGTCCATCGGAGATATTTCATCTCATTGTAAATTTCATCAAAAAATGCAAAGGAGTTTAAAAATAGAATGATGTAGCAAAAATAAATTCACTAACAAGTGCACTAATCAATCAAATAATATAGTAAATAGAAGTAAGGAATATTGAACTCACAAGAAATATTATTAATTCAATATGTGATTTTTATAAATTAATAAGAGAGGAAAATCATAGATTTTAAAAATAGGTTTTTATAATTATAAAATACTAAAAATAAAACAATATTAAGATAATGATGTTGAAGTTAGATCTTAGGATGATAACAAATTAAGGATAAATATGTGAACCAAAAAAAGATAAATTAAATTTCTTAAGATGGATTAAAATTTTTCTAAATTATTAATTTGACAATAATAAATTCATAGAGTCCACAAACTAATAATTCTATTATTTAATCAAGCAAATCCAATTATCTTAAATTTAATCAAAACTTAACACTACAAGAAATATAACTTTTAGCGATCATAATTAACGAAGAGATTCAAATATGATCGTTAAACATCGTTATTAACGACTAGAAAAAATTCTGACCAAAATTTTGGTCCTTAATATTCTTATGACTGGCCGTTAAAAGTCAAAAATAAGGATCAATAAAAATTTGATCCTTAATATTCAAATTAACGACCATCATCTTGTCATTAAAAATATGAAAGAAGAAAATAACAAGTATGTATAGAAACATAATCCCACATTCATTATAGTAGTATGATGAGAGCAAAGAGACAAGTATTAATAGAGGAGGAGACTAATGGGCTAATGCAGAGTTTTATGGAGAAGGTCAATTTTTGGATTTTTTCTAAATTTAAAATAATATTTTTTATCAGATTATTTGTTCACAAAAAAACTTTAAAAAATTGGCCGGTTCATTCAAAATGTGATTCAATCCGATGATGTCTTTAGCTAAGTTATATAGGGACTAACATACTAGTCGCTATTGAATTTTTAAGGAAGAGGATTATAGTGATCCTTAAAAAGAATCAACGACCAGTTATTCACACTAGACGCTTAAACTTTTTAGCGGCGGAACCTATAACGAAGAGCCGCGACCAATTTTTTCTTGTCGTTGATGAGTATTAACGACAAGATGATAACTTTTAACGATGATATATCTTTTTGCTAATAACCTAATTTCTTGTAGTGTAACTCCCACAAATTGGTATTTAGATAGGATTAAAATTAAAATACATTAATATGAAAATCTTAAACTATTAATCACTCTACAAAGTGGTATAGATTAACCAACGACACAGATTTAATTCTCAACACACTAACTGTTAGACCTATGTTAATTTTTAATTTAATAATAAATAATTTAATTTAATTAATGAAATCTGAAATCAAATAGTCCACGAACTAATAATTATTTAACTTAGAAATTTAAATAATTAAATCAAAATAATTAAACATAATTAAAAATTGATCAAAATAAATTCAATAATAAAATAAGGGTTCACAATATTTTTCTTCAATAATAATGTCCTAAAATAAAATAACTAAAAAAATGGAACAAAATACAAATAATAATTCGAAGAATTATACCAAGAAGAAATCAAGGCCCTCGGATGGTCGTCGGAGCATTTGGATCAGTTATCCGATCAACTCTCTCTCTCTCTCTTGGTTGAAGCCTACAGACTTTTACTGTGGAAGAAAACCAAAACTCCAAGGCATGATTGCAATTGAGGATTCAACATGCATTTATAGGTGCAACGAGTGCTTCACATCAAACATGGTCATTAGTATCATACAATAGAGCTTAAATTCGTGCGGATAAAAATTCTTCTAACTTCATGCTCTCCTTCGAATCTCAGCCAAAATAGTTAGATAAGGTTTAATACGTCATATGTCCAACTTTAGATTAATAAGATTCGGCCACATAGATCAACTTCCACGAGGCGCCATGCTTCTATCTGAATTGAGATAAAATTGCTTTTTATCTAATCTTGAGAGAGTTGGTGCCTTGATAGGATTCTTGGCTGATAAAAATTCACACGATAAAATATCGGCTAATGATAACATTGTCACCTTGTGATGAAGGTGATTAACCTCGCTTTAGCACCCAATAAGCAAATCTATATATGATCTCGGCCAATGACAACATCACTCCCATAAGTATAGAGTCTTGGCATTATAAGAACATGGCTACTCATAATCCAATGTGATTACGGCTTATTAAAAACTCTAATTGTGCTTTTCACCCAATCGCTGAGATGATGTGGTGCTCACACGACATTCCTCTCTTCTCCATACAAGCATTTAGTTGACATGGCATCATTGAAAAAAAAATTCTCTCTCCTCCACATCATCCTTGCACCGACGAAGGTCGCATGGGGTGACCCCACGTCGCACAGCCCCCTGCCACCTATGTCAACGAAGGTCACAAGGGGGGGGGGAGGGGGGGGCAGGGAAGGGGAAAGGGGGGTCACCGGTGAGGTCCCCCTGCCACGCCACCGTTGCACCTTCCCCATTGGAAATGGAAAAAAAATGCTTGAGTGGGCAAAGGTGCGATGGTGGCATATCAAGGGGACCTCACCCCCCCCCCCCCCCCCCCTTCCCTGCACGCGAAGGTCTTAGGGGGCAACGTGAACTCGCCCCTTGTGACTTTCACACGCCAATGAATGGTGTAGGTGCCAAGGGGGTTTCGCCCCAACGTGGAGGAGAGATAATATTATTTTATTTTTTTAATGATGCCACATCAACTAAATGCTTGAGTGGAGGAGAGAGAATATACCGTGTGGGCACCACGACATTTTAGTGATCAGAAAATGGGCGATCAACGATGAAAAGGGAATTTCGTGAAAGGAGTTAAAAAATGGAGGACATTCGAGTTGCAAATTAAAGTTAGAGGGTATCTTTGAGCAAACATCAAAGTTGAAGGGTATCACTTGACTGTTCAAACTTTGGCATCGTGACTGAATTAGTCTTAGCTTAGATCTAATCCATTGAGTATATGACGTTGGCGCCTTGTGATTGAAGCTTGAAGTGATATAATCTCTTTGATAATCAATCACTTGATCTTAATTCGGCTTTCCCTATAAACTAATTATAAAAATTAAGTCAATCATTTTTTAATTAAAATATTCATAGCATTAGTAGTCAAAATTAATAAATTCAAAATTATGACTAAAAGTGATCTAAAATGATGCATGCAATGATCAAATTATAAAAAATAAATTAAAGTAATAGACTAATATGTTATATTTTGCATGCATCATCAATAACCAATAATGCTACTAATATGATTAGGAATAATCAATATAATAATAATCATAATTAAATATGTAAAAATATGTTTATTATACTTGAAATTTGAGTTGCTCTGAAATTGGATCATGTTCACCAATTCCATGTTACCACTTTCTCTTGTTGGAACCCAGGCCGATGGGGTGAAACCCGGGTCGAGTTCCATTTGTTACCAGTTCAATCCAATCATTAACAACAAAGCCGAGCAGGGTTGGGTGAAACCCGAATTGCATCCTCAGTTGATGAAAATTCGGAGCTAGGTATGATAGGAACCTAGGTCGTATAGGATCAATCCCCACCTAACAATACAATTTGTACTCGAAACTCGGGCAAGATAGTTCAGAACTCGGTCTAGATTATCATCAATCAAGGTCACTGCACTCGGGTTACTAGAATCCAAACTATGCTACAATGGGGCCCGAGTTGTCCGAACTCAGTCTGCACTGTTCTGAATCAAATTGAGATTCATAGGAGCTAGAGCCAAGCAACACATCGTAGAAAAATCACATTTTTACGTGACTTTTGATGCTATTTAGACATTATTTTCTATGTAATTCACTATACGATTATGCAAAACTATTCTCAATATATAGGACATGAGCCCTAGGGTCTATACCACCGATATAAGGATCTCCTATATGCCTCAAGTTGGATGAAAATCAATTGTGAATCGGGTAAATTACACCGAATGCCCTCCAACTTTGACGTTTGCTCAGCGATGCCCTCCAACTTCACTTTATAACACGAATAAGCTCCATCTATTCATTCGTTTCACCCGATGCTCTCCTTACCTACAATCGGTAGTTACCTGATCACGAAGCTTACGTTGCAATATTTAAAAAATAAAAAATAATTAAAAAACAAAAAAGCCATGTAGAAGAGCAAGCGCCACATAAAAAAATTTTTTTAAAATAAAATATTAAAAAAAGCCACTTTCTCTCTCTCCGGCGTCACTGGAGAGAGAAGAGGAAGCGACGAACACGGGGGGCCTCGCCATTCGCCGGGCCCCCCTTTTGCTTTTTGCCGGAGCAAGCAAAGGAGAGGGCCTCGTCCCCCCTCTGCGACCTCGCCGGAGGTCGCAGAGGGGGGGGGGGGGGGGGGGGGGGGGGGGGGGGGCGAGGCCCCCCTATTGCTCTTCGCTGGCGCGATCAAAGGAGGGGGCGAGGCCCCCCTTTTGCTCTTCGCCGGAGCGAGCAAAGGAGGGGGCCTTGCCCCCTTCTGCGACCTCGTCGAAGGTCGCAAACCCCCCCCCCCCCCCCCGTATTCCTTTTCTAATTGTGCTTTTATTTCCTTTTAAATTCTCCTTTTTCTCTTTTTCAATTTCTCTTCGACAAATCTTGGGGCGAGAAAATCTCAAATATACTTCTCTTACAACAATCTCACACGTCCAGTGCCCAAATGATGCACATTTCCCAAATTCTTCTGAAGCCAATTATCATGGGAACACAGGGCTATGTGGAGATGTCAAAGGTTTACCTTCTTGTGACCGAACCGAAGTGCTTCTAGCAGTGATTCTGATAAAGATCACAAGAAACTTGCCATTGCAATAGTGGTGCCAATTGCCAGATTAGCATTAGTAATTATAACCAATATAAATTGATTTCTTGTTCCTTTGGAAATAAAATTCAACACTCCATCACTCGTTATGTATCTCTTTACGCTTGTTCATGCGAGTTTGGACTTATTCCTCAACAAGACATTCTAGAAAATCGAGATATTGAATTTTATTCCTCGACAAAATATCCCTAAGGTGTTGTGATGAGAATAAAATATGAAAGAAAAAAATAAGATATTATTGTCTATTCCAAAATTAACTTCTTCTCCCACTCTATTTTGTGTTTGCATTGAAGCGAATAAAATATTGATTTGCTATTTCAAAAATAAGTATATTCAATTTGTTAGTGCATACATTTCTAATAACAAACAAAAATCTATATATTTTATTTTTATTAATAATATATACTTAATTCACTAATTTTGTTTTTTGGCAATAAAAAATTATTGATTTATGGGTAAATTAATGGCGTAATGTTTATTATCATCATCACGTATATTAAGCTAAGTAAAAGATTAATTATAAAGAATTAATGGCTCGTCATTTTATGAAATAATAAATCATATAATGAGATGCAAAAGGAAAAAAGGTAAGAGTATTGTTATTCATTATATATTCCTATGTGATTCTGCTCTGGAAGTTGAGTGCTGGGCGATACTTCAGGGGATTACTCGATGTCAGCACATGGGCATCCACAATCTCATTCTTGATATTGATAGTCAGATGGCGGTTAATCTCATTAGAGAGTGCTCTCCTCAACATTGGCGTCTCGACAATCTCATGAGCATCATCTGACACACTATTCGCTCTTTTACTTATTTCAAATGTTATCACATTTCTCGAACTGCAAATGTAGACGCTGATTGTTTGGCCCTCCTGTGTTGCAGATCATAAGCTGATCTTTTTTGGATGAATTTTCCTCCTCCGAGAATTCTCACTCTTTTGTATGATGACACTTTACATATTGCTTAATATATAGTCATCTTTCATAAAAAATGATTAGAAATGATTTTACAAATTTTTTAATGATTTTAGAATAAAGGGATTTAATCCTATTCTATTTTCTATTAGCATTACTTTTAGAATAACTATTTATTCACCAAATTGGAAACAAAGAACAATGTTCAAAGTACGAATTGTGTCCGACAAAATTTTGAGCAAAAATTATGACTATAAAACATTAGTCCCATTCAACAGGGCTATAAAACGTTGGTCGTATCATCTCCATTTATGAATTAGAGCTATAAAACGTTGGTCGTTCCTGTCTGGAAAACGGAATATATATTCATTTAGCGGTATCGTTTAATCATTTAAAGATATGCTGGTTATAAATTTATAATGCTGATTGAGTCATACTCCTAACAAAAGAATGTCAAATTGTGTAAATGCTGGCCCGTTCTTTTCATCTTTACGCAAGTCAAATTGTATATTTATCTATTCTTCTGAGCATGCATTCATTCGTTTTACAATGTTTAAGTCGTTCGAATGTAGCGGACAATCATTTTTCATATAATTAACAATTAGAGAATAAGTATATAACGCACTGGAAATTTAGTTTTTTTATGTATATACTCTTTTTTTTTTACTTGCCATGGAGCTTTCCACTCTAATGGAAAAAATCTTTATATGATTTCCTTAAAGAAATTTCCAAAAAAGGAATCTTTGGAAAAAATTCTTCTGGCAATCACACCCTACCCTATCACAACCTCGATATTGATGCACTTGAATGGAAACAATCTGACACAACATTTCCTTCCTCAAATATTGCATGTATTTAGGATGTAATATATATTTTGGACGAGAATTCTTTGGAAACATTCTCATGTTGAACAGAAGTAATCTACCATCATAAAGGATTCTGAGGATGCAAGCAAATAGATTGATGGCAACATCTCTCCACATATCAAAAGGCACCTCTCTTTAATCTCGTGAACAACCATCTTTCCAGATGTATCTCATCGAGTCTTGCAAATCTAGAAAATATGATTAGAAAAATCAAAGTGGCCATTTTAGTAAGTGATGGTGCCCTTGCTTTTATCATGTACCGGAAAATGTTTTAAATATATAATGAGTAACCAATTACAAGTTTAATAAACGATAAGCTAATAATCAAACTTCAAATACTAATTAATTACATTACTCTCTTTAGAAAAAGAGCTTCACCTAAATCCCGATTAAAAAGGATCAAAATGGATTGTGCTAAGCATACCACTTTTATTAAAACGCCATATTCATGTCTATATGACTATATGCGTGCAACTTGCAACAGGGTCCCGCAAGAAAATATGTACCCACAATTGGTTTGTTCAATTGCCTAGGAAATATATTTCAGATTTCTAAGATAATAAGCTAGTTTGACTGAATATGTCTAAGAATTATTTATCATCAAGGAGACAAGCAAACATGATACTATATAAATGCAAAAAAAGGAGACAATGAACCAATTATAGTAAAATGCATAAATTTTTTTAAAAAAACACACATTCATACTTTTTTTAATGAACGCTACATAACATGCTATGTAACACACTAATTTTTTTGTAAAGATTTGAAACTTTTATTTTACATTGAAGCCGATCACCGGACGTCTGCTTCACAAAGAGGATGCCCCATATAGCGGCACTTGGCACAACTATCGATGTGCCACTAGCCAATGCTCCACCAAGCGGGCGCTCGATAGCGCAAGGAGCAACTTTGAAAAGAGGATCCTTTCTGATTTTTTCATCATAACTGCAGTGATTTCATGGAGATAGAATCTAACTCACAGTACGTGTGAAGGGAATAGACTAACACGAAGATGAAATAAAAATTCACGTCATGGTGGGAAATAGGTATCAGGAAGTTGTCCTAATGCACTTGTATGCCCCACGCGGGGACATGCCCTCCTCTCACAGAAGGACCTCGAATAAGTTTTAAAATTTATAAATCTTAAGCACACACGACGAGCAAGCACGCAATAATCCGTGTAGTACTTGATGTTCGTTCCATGGGTTCACAAATGAAATCTAAGGAGACCAAGATCAAGAGAAGGAAATGCAATTGTAAAGTGCGAGTGGTGTATGCAAAATCTAACATATATTCAGTATTGCATTAATCTTATTTCCATTCATTTTCCAATATCGTGCATCCTTTTATGAACTTATTTATATTAATTTTATAAAAATAAAAATCTATTTAAATGTTGTATTTTATTTTTTAGGAAGAAAAAAAATTGAATTATGGAATCACTAGAGAAAATCACACTCAAATGGAAGTCAGAAAGTGAAAAATAGTGAATGTGTGAAGAGCCGAAATTTGTCTGTCACGACCATAATGAAAAGTCTTTAACGAGTCATTAAAATGCATTTAAACCTAAATTCCTATAACTGGAGTCTTTCTATCACATGGGAGAGAATGCAAGGGCTTGGAACCATAGCTGAAGTGCGTGGGAGAACCTTAAGGATTACTGTGACAAATTTCTGTACGATTGACTCTAAACGAGGACCAAACAACAGTTCTTCGGTATTCCTGAGAGTACTCTCCGCTCTATCTTTTGTTAGGATGATATCGTGCTTAATTGACATCTTTTTGTCTTTTGTAATTTAAATTCTTTAGATTTATTTCAGTTTAAATAATTGTAATAGTTTTAATTGATAAGACAAACTATTAGACCTTCTTTCATTATCGATTGTAGTTCAATTTTGTTTCGAATATACATGTTGTGATTAATGCTTTTTCAAAGATTCTTCTCTAGATAACTATTATCCTTGTAGGTTACTTTTGATTGCATAAGTTCTGTGAAATTGATTCTTGAATTTTGAGTCCAAATATTGCATGTCATCCTTGACAGAGTATAAATTGTATTGTCTATTAATCATTATTATGGTATGATTGATAATAGTTTATAAACTACATTTTAATGCATCTTAATTAGGTTTGATTAGATTATGATCATAGATGAAATAGTTTAAATTTAATTTGAATTAAGATAAGTTGATTGAACTTAGTCAGAAATCAATAATTTGAGTAGACTCTAATTTGTCATTAAAAACTAACAAACCATATTTGGGTGGATTAGTTTGTCTACAATCTCATTTATCATCCTAACCCTTAGACATCATTTGTTTACATTAGATTAATTTAATTTTTAATCTTTAACTTTTTGTAATTTTACTTTGGGTTATTTCCATAAACCTCCCCTAAACTATCACAATTTTTCACATCTAACCCCAAACTATGAACTTATTTTTTTGGATCCCTAAATAATGCATGCAAAATATACATATAGTCATACATTTAATCTTATTTCATATCATTTTCTAATAGCATGCATTATTTTATGAGCTTATTTACATTAATTTTACAAAAATAAAAATCTTTCAAAATGTTGTATTTTACAAAGCCCTTTTACTTATCCACCTAACTTATCAACTTTTTCGCCAACGGAAAAAATCACACTCAAATAGGAGTTAAAACGGAGTTAGAAAGTGAAAAATAATGAAGCAAGACAGAAATGGCATTTTAACGAGCCGCAAAGAGAATTTAACGGGCCGTGAAACTCTATTTCAGCCATTAAAATGTATTTTTCCAACCATCCCGAGTCACTACCGTGAACAGTCTTTCATGGGTCGTGAAATCTACTATTTCAACATTGTAAGGGCCGTGAAAACCATCTTACAGGCCGTGAAAGATCTATTCCTAATGCAAATTCAAACACTGTTTAGACCATTAAATCGTTATAACAGGACGTAATGAAGCCCATATTCGAATTTTGGACAAAATTTTGGAAGAATTTCAATTGCACAAGGATTGTTACTCATACTATATGATCTTAGGATGATTTGGAAATATATTATAACTCAAATTTCAGAGTTTGACAAGGCCAAAATTTCAAAACTAATTTAGATCCGAATTTTTCTTATTTCACGTAGAAAAGATTTCCATTTTTTCTCCAATCACATTAAAACTCAAACCCCTATAAATAGAGGTCTTCTACAGTCAAAAGAGAACATGCTAGGGTCTACAACCGAATCTTTCAAGCAAAGAATGAAGAAGCACTTCTGAAGAACAAAGGATAATATATATATATATAATATATATATATAAGGGGAAAAGATGAGAGAAAGCGAGAAAAAGAAAAAAAAAGCGGGATAATGAAATTTTAATTACCGGAGCCGTTGGAAACGTAAATATTATTTATTTTTAAAGTTACTGACGGTTGTAACTGTTGAAAAAATATTTAGTTATATATGATATTTATTTTTTATTTTACCGACGGTTTGAACCGTCGGTAATTATTATCGATGGTTTGAATCGTCGGTAATTATTACCGACGGTCGAAACCATCAGTAATTGCGACAGTTTGGACCGTCGCTACTTATATTAATAAAATATTCCACGTATGATATTATTATACATTTACCGACGGTTACGACCGTAAAAAATTACGGCGGATTTTGCGACGGATGGATATCCGTCGAAAATATCGACGTTCCTAATCGTCGAAAAATTTAATAATAATATAATAAATTATATAATTTATTTTTTTATTTTCGACGGTCATAACCGTCGGAAAATCCGTTGCAAATTGCTGACGGATGAAAATCCGTCGGAAATATCGACGTTCCTGACCGTCAAAAAATAAAATAATAATATAACAAATTACATAATCTATTATTTCCATTTCCGACGATTGTAACCGTCGAAAAATTCGTCAAAAATGGAACCGTTGCAAAATCCGTCGCAAATTGCGACAAATTTCAAACCGTCCGAAATTGTCCGTCGGAAGATGATAATTTTCTTGTAGTGTCGTGCGATTTGGTTATGCAATGTGCTAATTTTGATTATACATCTACATTTGGTTGAGTTGGTTAATTGTATAGCTGACAACTAATTGCTACTCTGCGATATTTTTGCATATGTCAGGAATATAAAATGATTGATGGATAAATAAACATAATAACGAACGAAGATGAGTATCGAGACTTAATGTGAAATATCTTTTTGGTCAAGGTGGAAGAAATTTCGATATGAATAAAAAAATGATAATAATAACATAACAATCCAAAGTGCTCCACTATTATATAAAATCAATAATTTATGAATTTAGTGTTTGTACTATTTTTTTCCAAGTGTGCTACTACCTATGAAGGTTGCACTGTGGAACACTTACTAATCATGATGAATGGTAAAGAATAATTTTTTTAATGCTACTAGTAGAACAATGATTTTTTCCATAATTTATTTGTATAATTTAAAGAAACACGGATTTGTTAGTCAAGAAAAAAAAAACACGGATTCCTTTTGGTGCCATATCGATCCTATTACTTCATGATGGGGATCAAAATGGAGGAGTCCCTTTCGGTCCACACTCTCATTTACTCACTGCACTTTTTATTCCTTCTTCAAATTGTAACAAAGGATTTTTTTTGGATAGCGAGTCCCATTATTTAGGAAGTACCGTCAACGATCTAACTCGTACAATGTAAAAGAGCATATTGTTCACATGTTGAAAATTAATCTACTATTAAACTTAATTAATTCGGTAAGGATGTACGTACCGAATCGCGTACCTAACTTGTAATATTCTCAAAAAAGTAAAATAAAAAAAAGAAAATAAATGAATAAAAGAAAGCTAACGTATCTTAAGGCACATTAAGAAGACCATCGGCCTAATAAGCCCATAAACTTAAGATTTAAATAGTCTTAAATGCCTTAAACAGCACCTAACATCTCATTCTCGTCTCCCTCCCCACACTCCAGCCGGCAACAACAGGACCTTTCCCCCTCTACAAGCAACATTCTCTCCTTCTCACTCTCTATCTCTCCTCCCATACACTCACGTCTGGATCACAACAAGCAAGGAGGTTACTCTCTCTCACTCATCCTCTCTCCATCAACTCTCGGCCAGCTCCAAGACCCCCACAAACAAGAAGCTCTCTCTCACTCCCACCTACCACTCTCTCTCTTCCTCACATCTCACGGCTGCACAGCAGTAAGAAATGACCCCCAAGCTTCCTCACTCTCTCATCCTCCCTCTCATTTACCTTCTCTCACACGGACAGCAGGAGAGGTCCATTCTCTCTCAACCCATTGACCTCTCTCTCTCCTACTTACTCTCTTCCTCTCCTCTCTCCCTCTCATTCTCACGTGCAACAGCAACAGGATCAAAAGAGCTCCACTCACACCCACTCTCTCTAGCTCTCTTGTTTCCACTCACGGCCAGCAGCACCAGCAAGTCAGAAGAGAAGAGCAGCCGCACAACAAGAAGGAGAAGAGGAAAAGGAGGAGAGAAAAGAAAGAAGAATAATGGGAGGTTAGGATTAATAAAGTTTTAATGTAAACCTTAAAGATATGTTTGAGGGGATCCTAAATCTAATCACCCCTTAATGATGTATATTTTGTGAATTAAGAATAGACCACACTAGATTTTATTAAAGCATGATTAGGGATTATGCATTAGATGCTTCATGTTTTATGATATTACTATTTTATCGTTATCCATGATTAGAATGTCATGTACTTCATAATTTTATGTTCTAATTGCTCATTATGCTTAGTATTAGAATGTTCATTATTGTTAATATGGCTTATTATGAAAATGTTAAAGTTCATGTACATGTATGATCTTGATTGGCATGTTAAGTGTCTTCATGTGAAAATCTATGTGGTTCATGATTAGAATGTTAAGAATGTTACGAAATGTCTTACATGATGTTTGGAAGCCAATGTGTTCAAGATGTTAATGCATGTAAGATTTGGAAAGAAAACATGTAAAATCGGGTGTCTGTCGTCTCAAAATAGGCGACCGATTCTGTATCGGTCAACCGTTCTATAGAGGCAGACACATTCTGTGATTAGCGGACGTCTGAATACTTTGATTCGGTCGTCCGAAAGTCATGAACCGGTCGACCGATATCCAAGACGGTCGTTCGATATGTGTAGTCGAAACACTCGACACATTCTATGATTAGCGGACGTTCGAATGCTTTGATTCGGTCGTCTGAAAGTCATGAACCGGTCGACCGATACCCAAGACGGTCGTCCGATATGTGTAGTCGAAATACTCAACACATTCTGTTATTAGCGGACGTCCGAGCACTTCGATTCGGTCGTCCGAAAAGTCAAGTACTGGTCGACTGATAATCAAATAGTCGCCCGATATGTGTAGTCAAAACATTCGAAACATTCTGTGATTAGCGGTCGACCAAACACCATGTTTTGGTCATCCGATAGCCATGTAAAAGTCGACCGATATTCCACCGGTCGTCCGATTTAAGTAGTCATCACATTCTGTGATTAGCGGGCGAACCTGAACTCAATTTCGGACGTCCGAAAGACCCATAATGGTCGACCGTTATACGAGTGGTCACCCGTTTTAGAGAGTCATCACATTTTGTGATTAGCGGACGAATCGAACACCCTGTTTCGGTCATCCGAGAGGACCATAACGGTCGATCGATGATCCGATCGGTCGCCCGATATAAGACCAGTGGTCGACCATTACCCAAAACGATCGTCCGACCTGGAACATGATTGACTATGATTGAATGTCCATACTTAGTATGATTTGAAGTTTCCTATGACCTTAAATAGGGTTAAAAATATGCAACATGTGTTGAATGATTGTATGTATTGCTGAACATGATTAAAAGATGGATTGATGAAGGAGTTACATTTTTATGACTCGGGACCAATAAGTACCCAACCTAAGACCCCACCGACGGATGGAAAAATACCTCATTGACGAATGAGAATAAAGACCTTACCTTCAGAAAAGAATAAAGACCTCACCTACGGGGAGGATAAAGACCTTGCCTTCGGGGAAGGATAAAGACTTCACCTACGGGGAGAATAAAGACCTCATCTACGGACGAGGATAAAGACTTCACATACGGGGAGGATTATGATTTATGAGACACTACCCTTCTCAATCGACAAGATAAGAAAACATCTAAATAACGATGAAAGATGAAAAGATGTAAAGATGAATGACTTGAGACATAAAGACAAAGATGATAAAGATGAAGAAGGCACCTATGAGGATGCATTATGAATGTTCATTTGTCACATCATATGATGTCATGAACAAAGATGACAAAGTAAAGTAAGACAAAATCATGATATGCAATAGAATAATGTTAAGTATGATGATAAATTATGATATGCATGATTAAAGATTATGATGTTATATGTTATCTTACCTTGTCATGATGACATGCTCACATGCCATATAGTAGGCATACGTAACTCATAGTATGCATATGACCTATGTTCTATGATGATGAAATGCATATAACATGACATATAGAAAACATGTTATAAGATCATAGCATGCATGAGCCTCAACATACTCTAACGGAAGAAATTTTCTGCACCCCATGGATCCGTGCAGGTATGGAGGAGGCTTAGGTTCGACGGCGAGAGCCTCGTGACGGCGACATTGCACATGAGTCTGTCGGGCTACGGCACATGGGTCTGTCGGGCTACGGCCCAAGTCTTTTACTTATATTATGTTATCATGATGAACTCTTGTAAGAGTGTTATATGTATGGCTTATGGGCCTTATTGAGTCATGTACTCCACTTGAACTCCTTATGTATGATGAATCCTCTATTGAGTATACGTTAGAGCCTATTAGGCCCATGAGCCAGTCTATGTATCTTGAGATTTAATTATGTTAAAGTCTTCCGTTGTTATAATATTAATATTTTATGTTTATTATGTTATGTTTCCGCTTCAAGTTTTATGAAATTAGGTCAAAGTCAATGTCAATGTAACGTCACCTAGGATTCGGCAAAAGTTTAAATTTGGGCTGAATTCCGGGAGCGTTACACTGACAGTGAGACTCCCAACAATAAGTTAGAAGCCGGCCCACCATAAAACCTAACTAAACTGATAAGAATATCTCGGATCGCATATCTGATAGTGATAAATGATACTCTCAACAAAAATTTTCTAAGTTGATAAGACTCGAACTCAAGATCTTACTTCAACTAGGAAGAGCAGCTGCCATACAGAGACCGCATTTGACATAGATACCATATTGATAAGATGAGCAAACGTCAATCCACGTTGATGGACAGGTATATATGTGGATGAGTAGGCTGCACGGCCATATGAATTATCAACGTAGAAAAGGAGTTAGACAGGAATAGGGAGACCTCCAACGGCTGTTTGGATAAAGAGTAATTTTTATGGAATATTAAATTTTATTCTCAAATATTACAATATTCTACTGATAAAGATTTTGTATTCCGGTTGATCAGGACTATGAACAACAAGGAGACAGAATTAAACATCCGTTGATAATTGTGATATTAATTTTTTTTTACTAACCTTATTTTAGGGGGTGTTTTGCTATTTAATGTCGGATAAATTTTGATGGAATTAAATGATAGAATATGATATTCTTAAAAAAGTGAATATATTCTTATTCTATTTTATGTTTGGTTTCAAAAGAATAAAAAATAAAATTATAATATTTTATAATTTATTATAAATAGTCAATAATTTTTGTTAGTAAAAAATATAAAAATTATGATATAATAAAATGTCGTTAAAAATAAAATATATAAAATATGGTCAAAAGAAAAAGAAAAGAGATGGATCAAAGATATTTAATTTATCTAGATCTAGTGCATGTTGAAGAATGCAAATCGATAAACTTGATCATTGATTAATGATAAAAGATTCTCTGTTTGGCACCCGATGATAAGACTTATCTTTATTCTCGGCCACAAAATATATCATCACTTGGTTAATGATTGTCTTTTGCATCCAATGATTGATTAATGAAGATAAAACTTCTTCGCCCAATGAGTTGGATATTACAGCCAATTGTCCCATAGATCTTGGTTAATGATAAGATTTTGCGCCTAATGATCTTGACCGGTAATACTCAAATGTTGGTTAAGGATAAAACTTCATGATTGGATTTTTGCGATCGATAATCTTGAATGTTTATTAATGATGAAAAGCTTCTCAATGCTTTATCGCCCAATGATAGGGACATCTCTTTGGTTAATGATAGAGTTTGTCTTAGTTAAGGATGATGTTTTGCACCCCATGATCACAGCCGCTATAGATAAATATTGGTTAAGTAAAAATGCTTCTCATCCCTTTAGTGCCCATAAAACTCTTGGGACACGGCCGATAAGTTTCTTATGGATATGTTTCACGACCGCTATGCTTTTTGGATATGAGTTTGTCGTCCGCTGATGAATAAAATATTAGTTTGATGCTCGGTGATATAATTCATTCAATATACTCGGCTTTTCCTACAATATAATTATCAAAATTTATTTAATATGCTCACAATTAAAATATTCAGAGAATTAATAATTAAAATCGATAAATCCGATTATGACTAAAAATAACTTAAAATGATACATACCATGATCAAATTATAAAAAAATATTAATTAAAATAGTTGATTAAAATATGTTATATTTTACATGCATCATATCCAATTATCATATTTATGATAGGAAGTCTAATGTTTATATTATTAAACTCATAAAGATTGAATGATTATTGTGATTTTTTCTAGTATCACAATAGAGAGAAAGGCAATCAGTAAGAACAATACTTTTCGGTCTTTAGTTATTGAGTCTTTAGACAAGAATGATATGAATAAACTCTCATTCAAGTGACAATTTTGAAAATAACTAATTATCTCAAAATACAATCTCATTATTTGATTGTGTCAACTCTGTACCTCTTCGGTGTTTTGTTGAATATAATTAGTTATCTATTAAAAGTAGCGCCAAAAGAATCTTAATGACAAACACTTTTCTGAATTTTGGAGGGGAGCCATCGAAAGCAGACGTCCATGAGAGAACAAACAAATCTGTCGCTCTATTATATTTGATTAAATTAAATATTAGCTTTGCTTGCTCCCCAGCAATCTACGAGAAATAAGCCCCAATTTCTTTCCCCACGAGCTGAATTAAAAATGCAGAATCAAACTCCATGACGAGCTAAGACCAAGTCGCTCAACGCATGCCATCTTTGTTCTGAGTCAGGTGAAGAAGCATGCACGTTGAAGTCACATCAGCAACTGGTCACATCTTTTCTCTGTTCCCAACTGGTCCATTTGTCTTACTCGTCTTTTCCTGCGAGGTCTGTGTACTTTGGAACTGAGCTTATATATATGATTGCATGGTTGCATCCCCTCCCTTTGATGATACGTGAGCGAGTTTAATTTCCGTTGCCGCTATCACTCCATTGGATGCAATGCGACCTCCTCATCTGCTCCCCTTCCTCCTCTCCCTCCTCATCTCCATCTGTTCCCCAAGTCTCGGTGCTGAGACGGAGGCGCAGGCTCTGCTCAACTGGAAGTCCACCTTGGTTCACCCTTCCTCCCTCCGTTCATGGTCCCTCGCAAATTCCACCAGCCCATGCGGATGGTTCGGCGTCCGCTGCAACGCCGCCGGCAGCGTCGTGCGGCTGAACTTGCCGAGTTGTCGGATCAACGGCAAGCTCGGAGGACTAAACTTCTCTTCCCTCCTCGGCCTTGCCAGCCTCAACCTCAGCGACAACCTCTTGTATGGACCCATCCCTCCCACCATCTAGCCCTGTCCAAGCTCGCCTCACTTGATCTCAGCAGCAACAACTTTTCCGATGTCATTCCGACGGAGATCGGTCGGCTTTCGGAGATCCTCGACCTCCGTCTGTACAACAACAGCCTCCATGGTACGCTGCCGCACCAGCTTAGCAATCTGTAGAAGGTACGATACTTGGATCTCGGGTCAAATTACCTGGAGAATCCTGATGACTACTCTAAATTCAAAGCAATGTCATCCTTGACACACCTGTCTCTAGATTATAATTACATGAGTGGAGAGTTCCCAACCTTCTTTAGCAACGTTACATATCTAGACCTGTCCAGGAATTACTATAGTGGAGTAATCCCACCTGCAATTGCAAAGTTGTCGATGCTCCAAGAACTCTACCTTAATGCAAACCATTTCACTGGAGTAATCCCACCTGCAATTGCTAACTTGTCGATGCTCCAAGAACTTTACCTTAGTGAAAACAATTTCACTGGAGCTGTACCGCCGTTTCTCGGATCTATCGCCAGCCTTCGTGTTCTCGAACTGGGAAACAACCCGCTTGGGGGTTCGATTCCTTCTTCTCTGGGCCAACTTGGACTGCTAGAAAGACTTGACATAAAAGCTGCAGATCTCAACTCCACAATTCCGCCTGAGATTAGCAACTGTTCCAATCTTAATTTTATCGACTTATCCTATAATAAACTCCAAGGCAGCTTGCCCAAGTCCTTTTTCCGATTAATCAAGATGAGGGAGTTCGGTATCTCAAGCAATGCACTTACCGGAGAGATTTCACCTGAATTCTTCATATATTGGCCAGAGCTCATCTCCTTTGAAGTGCAGAACAACTCCATATCAGGAAGGATACCCCGGGAGATTGGATTTGCTGCAAAACTACAATACCTCTACAAGAATAAACTCACAGGTTCAATTCCGTTAGAGATCGGGAATTTGGTGAACTTGTGGGAGTTGGACTTCTCCATGAACTCATTGTCCGGTCCTATACCACGAAGAATTGGTAACCTCTGTTGGAGTTTACAGGGATTAATGGAGGATTACTCACTCTTGAGGACAAACAAAACACCATTCAGCAACCACGCGATTGTCCGGATTTTAACACTGTAGATATTTTGTTTGTATATATCAGTTTGTATATATCGTTTTATGTATCGTTATATTCCCTGATATGATATGTTAGATCTGTATATAAACAGAGACACAGCTCATATAATAGTTGGCTTCGTTCTTCCTTCCATAGCAAGAAAATGAAGAAGAAATTTGTTCTTCCCAGTTCCTCTTGTATTTTTTCATATTGATTATTGCATCTTGACATGGTACGAGAGCCATTTACGAATCTGGATTCGTGAGGAAGCAGATTACAGTTTGGTTAGTTTTTAATCTCCTATTTACAGCATGGATTCATCTTCTTCTTCGATCGGACCTCCATCTACTATTAGCATAGATCCAAGCTCATCTGATACACCTGGTTTGATCCTCACACATCATACTCTTGTGGATTCAAATAACTACATACCATGGAGCAAATCTTTATATAATGCCTTAAGAGCAAAAAACAAACAAGGTTTTGTTGATGGATCTTGTTTAATGGAGTCTTTTGATCGAGCCTTACATTTTCAACGGAAACGTTGTGATTCACTTGTGATTTCGTAGATCACTAGCACTGTTTCTAAGGAGAATCTACACTAATCATTTGGTTAGATCTGAAAGAAAGATTTCAAAGGTCCAATGGAACAAAAATTTATATGTTACATGGTGAAATCTATTCCATACATCAAGGGTCATTATCTGTAGGAGAGTATTACAATAAATTGAAGTTTCTTTGAGAAGAATTATCCCTGATGATTCCATCAAATACATCCAAACAATTCACTGAATACATGCTTCAACAAAAGATTTACAAATTTCTGTTGGGGCTTAATGAGTGCTATAGTCAAGTTCGATCCCAAATACTTTTAATGTCCCCATTACCTTCTCTGAACCAAGTATATTCCATGATCGCTAAAGAGGAACAAAGAAGTCGATTGACAGTCAATTCAAATCAAACTGCTGTATTCAATCAGCCAAATGTAAGGCAATACAATCAATCAAGATCAAAGAAGAATCCATCAATTATATGTGAATACTGTCAAAAATCAGGACACACAAAGGCACAATGTTATAAACTAATTGGTTACCCTTCAGGTTCCAGATTCAGAGGAAACAAGAATCAAAATCAAGTTGTTGCAACTGTATCAGACTTACAGAACTATAATCCACAGATAAACATGCCTCATCAGAACATGCAGCAAAATATGTTCTATCAGAATATACCTCAACAGCATTGTGCTCCTCAGAGTTCTTTTCCTAATGTGTCTCAGCAGAATTTCAATACATCTCATAATGCACCTGTTGCAGATTCTTCTGAAGCTTTCAGGTCTGAATATTTTGGAAAGGCACCTGCACTTACTGAGGATCAATATCAGAGGATACTCAAAGTTCTAGAAAAGGAGCAAAAAATTGAGCTAGCTGCAAATGCTCATGTAGCAGGTACAATTGATAATTCCTGCAGAATTCCAGACAATGTCTGGATTATTGATACAGGAGCCACTCAACATATGACCTCAAATCTGAATTATCTTTTCAATAGTTCTGAGTTATCTAGTGAAAAGTATGTCAGTCTTCCAAATGGTGAAAAATTGAAAATAACTCATTCTGGTTCAATGGCAATCAATTCACAGATTTCATTGTCTAATGTTTTATATGTTCCTGATTTTAAGTTTAGCCTCATATCTGCTTCACAACTAACAAGAGATATTGGATGTTCAATTACTTTCTTTCCAAACTTGTCTTGTCCAGGACCTGCACAATGGGAAAGTGCACCTGATTGGTAGAGAGAGAAAGGGCCTGTACTACCTGGACTTGAATGAGCAGGAGGATTTACAAAGTTCAGAAAATAAGCAAGGTGTTCAAATTTCAGTTGCTGCTGTCAAGGAAGATCAAGCTAGACTTGGTCATTTGCCTATGCAGAGGCTTAAATTAGTTACTAATTGTGAAGAGCATTTACAATGTGATGTATGCCCTTTAGCTAAACAGATTAGGATTCCATTTTCTGTAAAAGAAAGATATCAGTGCAGAACCAGATTACACACTATTCATATGGATATTTGGGGGCCTTATAAATTTCTTTCACATGCTGGAAATAAGTATTTCCTTACTCTTGTGGATGATTTCAGTCGAATCACATGGGTTTATCTGTTAAAATCTAAATCTGACAGTTTTGGATGCCTAAAACAGTTTATTAATCAGATGGCTACTCAATTTGATGCTAGAATTAAAATACTAAGATATGATAATGATGCTGAGTTTATGAGCAATCAATGTCATAGTTTTTTGGATGGTAAAGGAATTGTGCACCAAACTTCCTGCCCTTATACTCAGTAGCAAAATGGGCTTGTTGAAAGAAAACATAGACATTTGCTAGAAGTTGCAAGAGCATTGTTTTTCCAATCATCAATACCTATTAAGTTTTGGGATGAATGCATAAGGACTGCAGTCTATTTAATCAATAGAATGCCTCTTAAGGTGCTGGACAATAAGTCAGCCTATGAAAAATTCTTTGGAGAGAAACCAAACTTGAACCATCTCAAAGTATTTGGTTGCCTTTGTTATGTGACTAATTTGCAAGTCACAGACAAGTTTGATCCAAGAGCTAATCCAGCAGTATGTCTAGGATATAGTAATACTCAAAAGGGCTACAAATTTCTTGATATGGTTACTAACAGAATATCAGTTAGTAGAAGTGTTATCTTGTATGAAGATATATTTCCTTTTTCACTCAAAAGGCCACTTGTTCTTGCTGGAAAACTATCAGCCAATTTACCATGCTTTGATGATATATTCCCAGAAAGGATTTATTTTCCTACTTTTGATGACGGTGATCAGGATATTTTATTAGATTCTCCTAACTCCTGTCCCACAGTTAATAATCATGATGAGTTACCATCCTCTCCACCAGAATTGCCTATAGTCTCTGTTCCTCCAGAACCTCTTACTTCTTCTAATTTGGCAACCAGTATATCACCTCCTGTCAGGGCTCGAGAAAAGAGGGAAACTAAAAAACCATTATGGATGCAAGATTATGTGATGTCCTCCAAAATTACATATCCTTTGTCTGCTCATTTCACCTTTGATCATCTATCAGCTAATTGTGCTATTTTTCTGACAACTGTTGACTCAGTTTTTGAACCCACATCTTACTCCCAAGCTGTTACTGATCCAGAATGGATCAAGGCCATGAATTTGGAACTAGATGCTCTGATTTCTAATCACACCTGGGATTTGGTTTCCCTGCATCAAGGAAAAAAACCTGTGGGCTACAAATGGGTATACAAGATCAAATTAAAATCCAATGGTGAAGTTGAGAGGTACAAGGCACGACTTATAGCCAAGGGATTTAGTCAAAAAGAGGGAATAGATTATAAAGACACATTTTCCCCAGTGGCTAAAGTTGTAACTATTCGAGCATTCCTTATCTCAGCTGCTCAACAAAACCTTCCTATATTCCATATGGATGTTAACAATGCTTTTTTGAATAGAGATTTATTTGAAGAAGTTACATGTCACCACCTCCAGGTCTCTCAACTTCAGGGAAAATATGCAAGCTTAATAAATCCTTAGATGGTTTGAAACAGGCTTCTTGTCAATGGTATCTTAAATTTTCTGAAGTTTTATTGGCCAATGATTTTATTCAAAGTTACAATGATTATACTATCTTTACCAAGAGGATCCATGATCACTATGTTGCAATTCTAGTTTATGTTGATGATATCTTATTAACTGGAAATTCTACTTCTCTCATTGATGAAACCAGGTCATATCTCCACACTATGTTCAAACTTAAGGACCTTGGTCCTCTGAAATTCTTCCTTGGTATGGAAGTATTACGTTCCTCTGAAATTCTTCCTTGGTATGGAAGTATTACGTTCAGCTAAAGGCATTCTTTTGACTCAAAGAAAGTATGCTCTTTCATTGATTTCTGATATGGGTTTCACTGCATCTAAACCAGTTGTCACACCATTGGAAGAAAATCTCAAATTAACCACAGTTGCTTTCGACCAATTTTTGTTTCAGAAACATCGTATTTCATCATCAGATTCAGTTTTGACAGACCCTGACCTTTAAACGTCTTATTGGTCAACTGATTCATTTAACTCAGACTCGACCAGACGTTACCTTTGCTGTACGACACTTGAGTCAGTTCATGCATTGCCCCAAAGTCTCTCATATGAATTCTGGAATTCGAATTGTTCGTTACCTGAAAAGCTCTCCTGGATGTGGTCTATTCTTTTCCTCTACTCCCAATCAGTCTTTAGTGGCCTATTCAGATGCTGATTGGGATTCTTGCCTTGCGACCCGACGCTCTGTTTCTGCATTCTGCATTAAGTTGGGATCATCCCTGGTTTCCTAGAAATCTAAGAAACAGCAAGTCGTTGCCCGCTCCTCTGCGGAGGCCGAATACAAAAGTATTGCCCTTACAGTTGCTGAGCTTATTTGGATTGAGCGTTTATTTCTGGACTTGAAGATTTCCATTGCTCTACCGATTCCTCTCTTCACAGATAGTCGTCCGGCCATCCAAATCGCTGAGAATCCAGTTTTCCATGAACGGACAAAACACATAGACATCGACTGCTATTTTGTTCGTGAACGTGTTCTTCAGCAGTTCGTCAAGCTCTCTTATCTCCCAACTAATCTTCAGCTCGCTGATATCCTCATGAAAGGCCTTTCTCGACGGCAACATCATTTTTTACTTTCCAAGTTGGGCTTATTGGACGTTTTCCAATCGCCAACTTGCGGGGGAATGTTGGAGTTTACAGGGATTAATCGAGGATTACTCACGCTTGAGGACAAACAAAACATCATTCAACAACCACACGATTGTCCGGATTCAGGCAGTTAACACTGTAGATATTTTGTTTGTATATATCAGTTTGTATATATCGTTTTATGTATCGTTATGTTCCCTGATATGATATGTCAGATCTGTATATAAACAAAGACACAGCTCATGTAATAGTTGGCTTCGTTCTTCCTTCCATAGCAAGAAAATGAAGAAATTAGTTCTTCCAAGTTCCTCTTGTATTTCTTCAGATTGATTATTGCATCTTGACAACCTCAGTAGTCTCACTGTGTTGTCCCTCTTTAATAACAACCTTAACGGCACAATACCAGCTGAGATTGGAAATCTTACATCGTTGAGCCTTTTAGACTTGAGCACCAACCATTTGGAGGAAGAGCTGCCAAGCAGCATTTCCCAGCTTAGAAACCTTACTTTCTTCTCAGTATTGACAAATAATCTCAATGGCAGCATCCCACAAAGTCTGGGAGAGAATCAACGACTAGAAGATGTTGAACTATCAAATAATAGATTCACAGGTTCTCTGCCTTCATCTTTATGTAGTGGCTTCGCCATCACACATCTGACAGCCAATGATAACAGCTTCTCTGGTGCGCTTCCAGCATGCTTGAAGAACTGTACAGAGCTAGTTCGAGTGAGTGCGGTTGGAGAATAATCGCTTCACAGGAGAGGTACACGAGGTCTTCGGAGTGCATCCTCATCTTGAATTCCTGTCTCTGTCTGGGAACAATATGACCGGCACTCTGTCGCCAAAGTGGGCACAATGGACAAATATGACTTCTTTGGCACATGGTCCGAATCGGATTCAAACCTGACTTGAGTCCGACTCATAAATTATAATCGGAGACTCTAACCAGTTCACCTATACTGGCTGAGTTCTATTGTATAGGGATTAACGCCCATTTGGGTCCTGATTCATATATTACATGATAAGTAAAGATAAATAAAGTAAAGATAAAGACACGGGATTATTATGTGCCACCCTATTGTATGAAACAACGATTACAGTATGGAATAGAGAGGTGCAGGTAGTTAGCTGAGGAGACACCGAAGCTACTAGTCTTCAATGACCACTATTACTGAGACTTCAAGTTCTCTCCCACCTGTGTCTCGAAGAAGAGTGATGCATTGGTCACACTCCTTCCCCAGAGAATATAGTATTGAGCCAGAGGGATAGGTAGCTAACTGAGGAGACAGTAAACCTATAGGTTCTTAAATGACCACTATTCCTGTGGTGTAGGTCCTCTCCCACCTACATTTCGAATTGGGTGATGCATTTTGACACCCCTTTCCTTTTATGGGCTTACTGCCTTTACAAATTCATAGAGGCACCTCTAACATTTCAATCTAATAAAGTTGAGCTCGCATAGGACAACTAACTTTAAGGATACCTTAATAATATAAAAGACATAGTGCAACTCATAGCAATGCAAATGCAAAGTAAAGTATTGTACATTATAGAATATGGTACAGTAAAGCATGGAATATGGTATGGTAAAGATAATGTAAAGTAAAGTCATTGTATAGTCATAGTAAAGAACAGAATACAGATATTGACATTGTTAAAGTATGAGGTATTGATCCATTATAGTCAATGTATAGAAGTCAAAGTATAGTATTGTTTATCACTGATATATTGTTGCTATGATTATCATTGATCCTTATTTCACCGTCTATATTGCTATTGTACTGGGCTTTTTGCTCACGGATATTCGATTCTTCTGCATTGAGATTTTGCAGGTGAGAATCCTAATTGATGAGAGATGGAGGACAAAGAGCTTGGAAGACGCTGCACATGACATATTCTATTCCTACAAGTCTTTTTAAATTTGCATCACGTATCAGCATGTCCTCTTCTATTGAGAAACATCATGATCTTCCGCATATCGAATCTTTATTTCTATTGAACTTGTTAACTTATGACTTTTCTTCATTTTGGTTATCGACTGCATTAATTATCAATGTTTCTTGACATTTTTACGTTTAAACTTTCACATTAAAGTATTTGATTATATTTCTCATTATATTGATGCCACGTAAGCCATTTTGTTGAATGGTCATAGTCAATAGTGTAGTAGGCAGTGTAACGCTCTCGGGATCAATCTGACTATCTACGTGGCGGGAGGAACGATTTTGAGAGTGTTACAATAGGGTCACATAGAAATGTGATGTCTACAGCTTTGGGGTGGTAGCACTTGAGATCATCATGGGAAAGAACCCTGGCGACCTCATTTCCTCTCTGCCTTCCTTGTCGCCCGCGGACGCCGATGATCTGTTGCTGAAAGATGTTATAAACCATCGATTACTTCCTCCGACGGGCCAATTAGCGGCGGAGGTCATCTTCATCGTAAAAATTGCTCTTGCATGTACTCGGAGAGATCTTGAATCAAGACCCTCCATGCGTTACGTGGCACGGGAGACATCTGCAGCCATCAAAGCGCAGCTATCTGAGCCATTTGAAGCAATCACATTTAGCAAGCTGATCAGCAACTAACAGGAAAGGAGTAAACTGCTATGGCGTTGCTGAAGGGTCTGACAACCTCCACAATCAAGTTTATAGAACTAGGAGAAACGTTTGTACTTGTTTGTGTTAGATTACATCCACTGTGTTAGGATTAGATAACGTTTGTACTTGAATTGATTAGGTTGTCCATCTTAAATTCACAGTCCCCTGTTAACTGCCATCACTATTTAGATTCATCCCAACTGAAAGTATTGATAGTAATTACATACGACTTGACCAAAATTATTAGATACATAACGAGTATTGAATATGATCTTCAGATGATCAGCTCAACTGACATCAATGGACCATGCATATTGGAGAATAAATTTGGATGGCATAAAATATCAATCTATTACATTCTTGAGTATAAACAAAAATAGATATATTCCTATTTCGGCTTGTGTTTAAAGTGAAAATATGATTAGTTAATATTTAAAACATAATATTTCATATATAAAATATTTAATTCTTGTTAGTTGATGTTTAATTATATATTAAATAATTAATCATAATATGTGATTAAAAAAGAAAAATGAAAAAAATAATTATATTGTTTTTGGAAGGTTGAAATGGATGCTTTCCCATTTTTCTGGGTAGCTTTTATAAAAACAAAATTTGATCAAAATAAAATATTTTAAATGATGTCTTTTATTCCTTAACCAAATATCCCTGGTGTTTAATTTGAGAATAAAAACGGAAAAAAAATATGTTATTCATGTCTATACCAAAGTTAACTTATTGTTTCCACTCTATTTTGTGTTTGGATTGAAGTGAATAAAATTTTATAATATGTTATTTTAAAAATTATAAGTTTTTAACATATTAATTCATATACTCTTTAATAATTAATAACAATTTATGTATTTTGTTCTTTTCTTTATATTTACTTAATTCACCTAGATTTTTGGCAACTAACAATTACTTGATTTACAGATTAATTAATGACATGATGTTTATTTACATTATCACACTTATTGAGTTCTGGATGGTCATTTATTAGGCAATACAAAAATATAATAACATATGGTTGAAAAAAAACGAAGTGGAGTATTGCTATTCGTTATATATATATATATATATATATATATATATATATATATATATGACATTAATACTGATAGGTGAGAACATTATCAAGTCCAACAGCAAGGCGTTGAATCATCTCCACCAATGTTTTCATAATCGAACATGATTCATCGTTGGGTCGCGATTGGATCGTTTCGATCAAGTTCGACCGGATTGAACTGAATTTTATTAAAATAATATTATTTATAATAATTATAAATATATAATATAAATTATATGATATGATATACAAATATTATACTAATAACTTATTAAAAATAATAAAAAATAATATAACACATTTTTTATTTATGAAAAGTTCTATAATAATAATATAAATAGGTTGTTATTAATTTAATATCCATTATTTAATGATGATAGATGTTTTATTAATCAATTTTATTTTAAATTATTCTTATTTTTTTAACACTTTCCTTTTTATTTTATGCCTTTTAATAATTTTTTATTTTAATATTATTTAATTTTAAATACTTACCTTTTTATTTCAATTACTATTTAATTTTATACATATCATATTCCCTCCTCTTTAACCTTCCTTATATTTCTTTTTTTTTCTCTTTCAACTTTCCTATTTTTATCAAATTTTTAAATTTTTTTTTTCAAAATTCGCATTGAACCAAATTGAACTAGTTCAATTAGCCCGATTGAATCGGTCGGTTCAATCGATTTTTTTCGATTCAATGTCAAAAATGATTTGGACATCCAACCGGACCGGATCATTGATCGATTTGTGATTAACCCAATTGAGCCGATGTCCGATCCGATTTAGACAACATTGATCTCCGCTTATGAACTGCGGCTGTTCATAGTCTTTGCTCGTTCTTGTCCGAAAACAAAATCGTCAAACGACATTAATTGTCTTATTTACCCAGCTCACGCTTTGATCGGGTCTCAATATTTTATGGTTGGATCAAAATTTTTAGGTGTCTAAGAACGTGGGATGGGCAAATTGAATAATAAAAAATTTAAATAAATATATATATAAGGCTTAATTTAGTAATTTATGCGCAATTCCTTGTTTAATCTCAAAAGTGATATGTTTGCATGCTGCCAAATACCATTTAGTTTCTGTTTGATAATATTAAAATTAACATTTCAAGTAGCGTCTAGTGATTATAAAGTTATTTTTTTATTTAGTAAATGACAAAAATAAGTAGCGTTTAGCATCTACTTCTACTAGTGTTTAGCGTTTAGAGGTTAATATTTTATATTTTTTTTTCAATTTTACCCTTATTCAAATATATTATTTTTTCCAACTTATCTTATTATTTTCTCTTTTTTATTTTATAATCTTTTTATTATATTTCTTTTTATATTCATGCTTAGTTAATTATAAATTATTTATATGTTAACAATGAATAAAAAATAATTTCACAATTAATGTTTTTATATGATGGGTGCACTATATATAATTTATTGTCAATAAAAATTTATATATTGTAACAATCAGAGAGGACGATTCAGAGAGGATGATTCAGACACTAAACAGACAATCAGAGAGGACGATTCAGACACTAGAGGACATGCTTATAGCATTCGCACTGGATTGACACGGTAACTGGGACAAGCACTTACCTCTCATTGAGTTCTCCCACGATAACAGTTTTCATGCTAGCATAGAGATGTCATCATTTGAAGCATTGTATGATCGACCATGTCGCTCCCATGCATGTTGGGGCGAAGTGGGCGAAAGAAAGATCTTGAGCGCTGAATTACAGAAGCAGACCCAAAAGTACACAGACATGATTGAACTGATAAAGAAAAGAATGAATTTCGCTCAAGATCGTCAGAAGACCTATGCAGATCAAGAGACACCAGGAACACACGTTCAAGGCAGGAGATCAAGTCCTGTTTAAGGTCTCCCCCATCAAAGGAGTGATGTGTTTTAGTAAGCATGGGAAATTGAGCTCAAGGTATGTAGGCCCTTTTGAGATATTAGACATGGTTGGGGACTCAGCATGCATGTTAGCTCTACCCCCGGCGTATGCCAGAGTACACAATGTCTTCCATGTTTCACTACTCCGAATGTACCAGCATGACTACGCCAATGTGATCCAAATTGAGGAACCAAACCTCAAGGAGGATCTAACATATGAAGAACAACCCACAGGGATATTAGAGTATTAGGAGCACCAACATGGGAATAAAAGGATATCGCTAGTCAAAGTAGCATGGAAGCATCATCAAGGAAAGGAGGCAACCTGGGAAGTAGAATCGGAAATGCGAGAGAAATTCCCTGAACTATTTGGTAAGTCATAACTCTTATCTAAATTCGATGACGAATTTTCTTTTAAGGGGGTAATAATGTAACGTATGCAAAATTTTTAAACAAGGAAATGTTCAAATTTTTCAATCAATTGTAATTAATAAAATTAATGGAAGAATTCAAAATGAAACCAGAATTTAATTACCATTAAGTAAAGAATTTGAAAGGAATTCAAATCAGTTCAAAAAAAAGAAACGAAAGAAAAGGAAAGAAACAGCCGACCAGGGGAGAAAATTTCTCCCTAATCGCACCCCACGATCGGCTGTACCTGAAGAGGGCACGTCCTTGATGAAAGATGAAGACGGTCGATTGATTCAAAGATGTCGGTCGATCGATTTTACCCTTAGATGTTCGGCTGAGAATTTGGTCATAGCACAAGCGTGCTAGAAGGATGGCACGACCATGATCGGTCGGGCACTCGGTTGACCGGCATCGACCGACCTTTTACTTCGTATGGATAGGTGATGGCACGGGCGTGCCCACAGTGTGGCACGACCGTGATAGAGGTGGCACGGGCATGCCGTAAGGCTAGCACGACCGTGACGGCGAGATGTTCCTGACCGATTTCAATACGAAAGTCGCCTAAAACATTACCATACTTTTGTTCTAGACCAATTTCTACATCCTAGCAATCAATAAAACAGAAACATGACAACAAGAACCAAATCCTAAAAGAAATTAATCAAACAATCAAGAATCAAGAATCCAATAGAGCAAAACAGGAACCATGACTTCATGACTTTTTCTTTACTTGATCGACTAGGGCAGGATTGAATCTATTCAAAGGTCATGCAAGATGATTTCGATTCACTCACCTCTATTCGCAATTGATCCTTGCTTCGGTTCGATGGAAAACTATCAACCGCGTCCAGTCCTCCCTCTGTACTCTTTTTTCTTCCTCCGATCGACCACTGCTTTGTTTCTTAGGGGCAACGGAGGGGTTCTTCTCTTATCACGCGCACAGGGGAGACGAAGACAGAAGGGCGAAGTGTTCTAGTTCATCCTTTTATTTCCCTTAAATCTATATTTTTAATTATCCAACTCGCCCTACGATTTCGGTCTTTATCTCCTCTAATCCCCACGGTCAGATTTTCCTCTTTATTTTCTACACGATTCATTCTTTGGTTATCCAATTGTTATCCCAAAATTTTTGGAGTTCTCTTATTTATCTTTCAGTTGGCCCTTTTTGTTTCCAAACGAAATTCAAATTCCTTTATTTGTTTTTTTTTGTCAGTTGTTATATTCTTACCCCATTAAAAGAAAATTCGTCCTCGATGAATTTTGCACTAAGTAGAAGGCTTATCGAAAAGATGAGAAAATTTTTAGCGCATTTCCGACTTGAGTTCCCATGTCGCATCATCATCGTGATAGAAACGTCAAACTACTCAGACCATGGGTACATCATTGTTCTTCTCACGTTGCACCTTATGCTCCACTATATGTGTCGGATACTCAATGAAGGTCAAGTTTGCATATAGATCTGACTCTTCTATCCTTAGAATATTTGCGGCATCGTGCTTGTACTTCTTGAACATAGATATATGGAATACATTATGCACTCTCCCATAAGATGGGGGTAGAGCTAGTCTGCATGCTGCTTCGCCTACCAACTCGAGTATCTCGAAGGGGCCTACATAACGAGGAATGAGTTTTTCTCGATTGCTGAATCTCATGACCCCTTTCATAGGGGATACCTTCAGAAGAACTTGATCACTAGCTAGAAAATCTGTTCTCGTCTGCCCTTATCGGCATAACCCTTTTGTCGGCCCTGTGCATTCTACATTCTCTGTTTGATCAGTTCAATCTTTTCAACATATTTCATTACCTCTTTCACTTCTTCCTTGCTCATAATCTTCTCCTCACCTACTTCACCTAGTGGGCAGATGAAAGACAAGGTCGGCCATACAAAGCCTCGAAGGGCACCATGCCAATACTAGAATGGTAAGTGTTATTATAAGCAAATTTGATCAGATGAATATGTTCATCCCTGTTACCCTGTCAATCCAGTGCATAGGCTCACAACATATTCTTTAGCATCTGAATGGTCCTCTCAGACTGCCCATCTGTTTGAGATGGAACGATGTGTTATAATTGAGCCCTGTGGCAAAGGCTTGCTGCATGCTCTTCCAAAATCGAACAATGAATTTTGAGGACTTCATCAGACACTATAGAGGTTGAGATACCATATAATCTAACTACCTCTCTCACATATAAATCCAGCAAACTCTCTATAGACTTTTTCCATTTTATGGGAATAAAGTGTGTCGCTTCCGTGAATCGATCTACTACCACCCATATCGCATCATGACCCTTCTTCATTCTCGATAAATTGGACACAAAGTCCATAGTGATCTTTTCCTATTTTCATTGAGGAATTTCCAAAGATTTCAATTTGTCGTATGGTCTCTTATACTCGATCTTAACCTATTGGCACACCAGGTATCTTGACACATACTCTACTATCTCTCTCTTCATGCACGACCACCAATAACTGCATTGTACATCCTTGTACATCTTGATACTATCAGGATGGATAACAAATTCTGACATGTGGTACCCATCTAGTACCTCTCGTCGGATGGTTGCATCCGTAGGGACCCATAGTCTGTCCGTGTACTTGATCCCTCCATCAGTGGAAATTTGAAAATCTGTTGGCTCATTTTGACATCTCTTCAGAACCTTCTGATATTCTAGATCCTCTTTCTGGGCAGCTATGTTCCTGTCAATTAAGCTGGGTTTCATCTGATGCATCATTCATATAGCTCCATTTGTGCCCAACTTGTGACACCATTGATCGATCTCCCAGCATCTCATACTCGCGTAGTCTGATATAGGCTAGTGAGCCTTCCCACTTTCTGTTTAATGCATCAGCAACAGAATTTGCCTCATGAGGGTGGTAGTTGATGGCAAATTCATAGTCTTTGAGGAGCTCAAGCCATCGACGTTGTCTCATATTAAGATCCCTCTGATCGAAAATGTACTTGAGGCTCTTGTGGTCGGTGAAGATCTCGAATATCTCTCCATACAAATAATGCCTCCATATCTTAAGCAAATATCACTGCCGCCAATTTCAAATCATGTGTGAGATAGTTGTCATCATGCTTCTTCAGTTGGCGTGAAGCATACGCTACTACCTTGCCATGTTGCATCAGTACACAGTCAAAACCAGTTCCACATGCATCACTGTAGAACACGTAACCTACATTGTCTGTCGGTATGGTGAGAATTGGTGTCAAAGTCAAATGGTCCTTCAGAGTCTCGAAACTCTGCTCACACTGGTCTGTCCAAATAAACTTTTCCGCTTTCTTCGTGAGATTCGTGAGGGGTGCAGCAAATTTGGAGAAGTTCCTGATAAACCTCCTATAATAACCTATCAAACCAAGGAAGTTGCGAATATGAGATGCATTCTTCGGTCTTACCCAATTCGTCATTGCTTCCACTTTTGCTCAGTCTACTGCAATACCCTTATTGGAGACACTATGTCCCAAAAACATAATCTCCTTCAGCCAAAACTCACATTTTGAAAGCTTGCCATAAAGCTTGTGCTGCCTCAGAGTCTCCAATACTATCCTAAGATGTTCTCGGTGTTGTTCTAGACTGAAAGAATAGATCAGAATGTCATCTACGAATAGGATGATGAACTAATCCAAGTATGGCCGAAAGACCTTGTTCATTAAATCCATGAATGTTGTGGACGCATTCGTCAGTCCAAATGGCATGACCAAAAACTCGTAGTGACCATATCTTGACCAAAAAGTAATTTTCGATATATCTTCCTCAGCCACTCTCAATTGGTGGTAGCCACTATGTAAGTTGATCTTGGAGAACACTAATGCTTTGGACAGTTGGTCAAAAAGGTCATCGATATGGGGCAGATGGTACTTATTCTTCACTAACACTTTATTGAGCATCTCGTAATCGTTGCAAAGCCGCATGGAGTCATCCTTCTTCTTAACGAACAAGATCGGTGCGCCCCAAGATGAGACGCTCGGCCTAAGAAATCCCTTATCTATTCGCTCATGTCTCTTCTTCTTCAGTTCTTGCATCTCTATGGGTGCCATGCGGTATAGTGCTTTATAGATGGGTACAGTCCTTGGTAGGAGCTCTATCTTGAAATCCATTTCGTGCTTCGGCGGTGGTCCGGATGTGTCCTCAGGAAACACGTCTGGGAATTCTCGCACCACATATATCAGCTTGAGCTCAATGACAGGTGCATCTATCTTGACCACACTTGTTAGATATCCACAACATCTTTTCTGAAATAACTTTTGTGCCTTAATTCTTGAGACGATGACCTTATTATTTGTTGATAGAGTGCCCCTGATTATCGCCTTGGGCTTGCCTTGAGTTCCTATAATAATATTTTTCTGCTTACAGTGCAAGGCTGCGTCATGATAAGAAAGTTAGTCCATCTCCAAAATAACATCATAATCCATCATGGGGATGATGATGAGATCTGCAGAAAAAATTTTCTTTTCTACAGTGATAGGTACATTCGGAATGTACTTAGCAGCATGGAGAGTCTCAATAGGCGTGCTCACACGCATAGCATGGGGCATCCGCTCTAGAGGAAATCTAAGAGTTTGCGCACACAACTCCAAAATAAACGTGTGTGGCCCTTGAGTCTAATAAAATAGTGACAGATAAATTAGTGATGGGGAGAGTACCTCTAATGACATCATTGTCATTTTGGGCTGCAACTGCTTACATGTTGTGCACATGGCCCTGCACGACAAGATTTGCGCCTCCTGCTCCTTGATTCTC
The DNA here is from genome assembly GCA_030549335.1 of Pontederia crassipes. Lineage (NCBI taxonomy): Eukaryota > Viridiplantae > Streptophyta > Magnoliopsida > Commelinales > Pontederiaceae > Pontederia > Pontederia crassipes. The sequence continues at coordinate 67,914,848 of CM060196.1, read as the reverse complement.
TCGATCTCCTCTAGCAGCCTGGGGCCATTTCGGATGAAATGTTCAAACTATTCATATTGAATGCATGAGCCATTCAACCTGCGGCATTCTCCATCATGATGATGACCACAATGATGACATAAAGACTTCTGTGGTACTTGTGGCTGGCGTGGTGGTGGTGGCAACTGTATCATTGGTTGTGCCTGCAATGGCGCAAGGCGTGGTTGTGCTTGAGCTTGGCGTGGGGCTTCTCTCTGCGGATATGGCCTGTAACGGTGATCGCGGTGATCGTCTCTCCTGAATGGTCGATGATCATCTGTCCGAGGCTTTGGCTGCTCTGCTAGTTTAGCTGGAGTTTTGACTTTGCGTTCAGCTTGATCCTTCTCCATGTGTGTGGCCAATCTTACTGCCTTCTCTAGATCCTCACAGTCACATGACAGGACTTCAGTCTTTAGTGCTTGTTGTAGTTCATTAATAAACTTGTTGGCTCTAATACGCCACTCGAATGGCATCGGGCAATACTGCTCTAGTTGGATGAATTGGGTGTGGTAGTCTGCCATGGTCATAGATCCTTGCTGTAGCTGCAAGAACTATTCTTGCTTTCCGATGCGCTCGTGCTCAGGTGTGTAACAAGTCTTGAAAGCATTTTTAAACTCATCCCATTCTATTTCCTCCTCTTCTTGCCCTCTGAACTCGGTGGCCCTTGTAGTCTTCCTTCAGCCCATCGCAATACTAGTAAGCATGTGTGTGGCATATAAGACCTTGCGTCTGTCGGCGCACCTCATCAATTTGAAAATGCGATCCAGAGTCCCTATCCACTCTTTAGCCTCGAAAAAGTCCGCCTTACCATCATACTGAGACGGAAGCAACTTCAGAAATGCCTGGATCGTGTCTTCCGACGGCTCATGTCGAGCTCCTCGTGCACGTTGTCGGGTGCTGGCGGGCTGCCCCCTATCTGAATACCTTTAGGAAGGGCGGACTCATCATAGTGCTCATCCACTGATGGTGTCCTTGCACCATGGCCTAGAGCACAACCTCGGTCGCGACCACGTCCACGGCCTTGCTGAGCAACTACCTCAGGAAGGGAGCCTTATGGGCCCTCTGGCTCATCAAGAGCAATATGGGCCGCTCTGGCCTCCCTCTTCTGAATCCTCCTTGACCGTCTTAACACGCTTACCCTCTAATCATAAAAGAATCATACATCAATAAATGATACAATATTATAAACATGAACTTGACTTATAATGCTTTTCGGTGAAGGGTGTAGCGACTGCTCGACGAAAGCAGATAAACCATAACCATACTATTTTATACAATAGGACGTTCATGCGAGAATAGATAACAATTAAATCCTACAAGTGAACTAGTCACACAAGTAATAAAGTGTAATGAGTAGAGTGTTGAATCCATGAGGAATTAACTTACTTAACTAAACTAATTTCGGAGGATAATAGGAGACGACATGGTTTAGGGTAAAAAGATGTTCAGAAAATAAAATTATATAAAAGTAAAGACTAAAACTAAGTTAATCTAATCTAATCTACTAATACAAAGGGTTTAGGATGATAAATGAAAGTGTAGACAAACTGAATTGACCAAATATTACAATTTAGTTTCTAACAACGGATTAGAGTCTACTGAAATTATTGATTTCCATCTAGGATCAGTCAACCTATCTTAATTTAAATTATATTAAGACTATTCCGTCATGCATCATAATCTAATTAAACCTGAGATTTAGATGCATTAAAATGTAGTCTCTAAACTATTATCACCCATATCATGGTAATGAATAATAGACCGCACAACTAATATTCCGCCAAGGATCATACAAGTTGTGACATGCAATGTTTGGACTTAAAAATTAAAAATCAATTCCAAAGAAATTATGCAATCAAAAGTAACCACTCCTACAAGGATGATAGCTAACTATACAAGGCAATTAATATTTGAAAAAGCATTAATAATAACATGCATATTCGAAAGAAAGTTGAACTATAATCGAAAATAAGGTTCAACAGTTTGCCTTTAACGATTAAAACTATTACACAAGTCTTAAACAAAAATAAAACTAAATTATCCTAATTACAGAAGATAGAATAATATATCAATTGAGCATAAGATCATCCCAATATGAAATAGAAAGGAGAATACTCTCAGGCACGCCGATGAACTGCTGCCCAGCCCTCTTCTAGAGTCAATCATGCAGAAATCTTCTCGATGAGCCTTCTGAATTATCTCACGTACTTGGCTTTAAAACTCTAGTTGCTAACCCTAGCATGCCCCAACATTTGGGTCATAGTATGTTTTCAAATCATCCTAGGATCACATAATATGAGTAGGAATCCTTGCGCACTTCAAATTCTTCCAAAAATTAGTCTAAAACTCGAAACTAGTCTTCGTCACGGCCTGTTATGGCGATTTAACGACCTAAATAGATTTTGAATTGATTAAAAATGAGTTTTCATGGCTTGTGAAAGTGTTTTCATGGCCTGTGAGAGTGTTTTCACGGTCCTTACAGTGTTGAAACAGTTGATTTCACGGCCGTGATGAGCTAGTCAGGGCCGTGACTCGGGACAACTTTCTGGCGTGAAAAAATGCATTTTAGCATTCTGTTAAAAGGTTTTACGGTGTTGTTTCACGACCCCTTAAAGTTTATTCACGGGCTGTGACAACCTAATTTCAGCATTGCTTCCTTGTTTTTCACTTTCTAACTCCGTTGAACTCCGATTTGAGCACATTTTTCTCTGCTGGCTTCGTAATTCAATTTTCTTACTTCCTAGACAATAAAATACAAAATTTGGGTAGATTTGATTTTTGTAAAATGAATGTAAATAAGTCCATAAAATGATGCATGCTATACTAAATATAATTTGAAATGAAGTTAAATGCAATACTAAATATATGTTGGATTTTGCATGCATCAAACTCTCCCAAGCTTAAATATTTGCTTGTCCTCAAGCAATGTTCAAGGCAAAGCTCCAATCAAAAAGGTCAATCATCGCTTCCACCCTATTATTCAACTATTTTTATTAGCACTAGATTTTATACATCGATCGTCAAAGTATCTTTCCATTATTCCAATAACCCAGCCTTGTAGAATTTCTGAATGTTATACATATTTAAACTCATTCAACTTCAGCTCATGCAAGAAAACATACAGTCTATCAAATAAGAGTCTCAATGTTGAAAACATAAGTGTATACCGAGCTTATATATTTTCCTTTAGAACTTCTTCACTTTAAAACTTTTGATATTTTCATTCATACTTTTTTTTCTTTTGTTGATTTGGTATTTATGTGCTTCTCCATATTGCACAAGGTGGAGCTTTCGACCGACGGATCCCAAAGCAGTTGCCCTTAGATCGTTAGGCAAGAACTCTCTACGGATCTAATCACCCGAACGCACCAAGGTTCCGGATAACACTTTTGTACTTCTTTATTTTGTTTTGTTGGGGTTCAACTAACCCTCTTTTAACTTTTTGCACATTTTTCTCTCTTTTACTATAAGCTCAATAAACGCTTAAGCATTCAACAAAGAGGCAATTATTATCAAGACTAAAGAAAAATAAAAGAGCAGGAACAATAATTTATTGTCCAAATATTCATAGTTCTACTTAGAAATATTCACATTCGAAAACTCAATACTAAGGCGATAAAAGATAAAATAATAGTGCTTCGAATTTCATTAATTAGCAGGATTTCCTTGAATAATGTTTGAAAATAAGAAAATATTAAGACATGAGAATGAATGAAATGAAATTTTAATTTCTATAGATTTTTTAGATGATGCAAATCAAACATGATAAGAATGTATGCATGTAATGCAATATAAGATGATAGGCATGATGCACGAAAATGCAAACTCCCCCAGGCTTGAACTCAACACTGTCCTCGGTGTTGAAAATCAAATACGGAGAAGGGAGTATAAAAATAATAAAGAAATAATAAAAGGAGGAAATGAAAAGAAACGACTTGATGGTGATGGATGCGAAAGCCATAGAGAGAAGCCAATGTATATGTATCAGATGTCAATTGTATAGTGAAGTTGTCGATGTCGAATAGCATATGCGTTGCTCAAAGGTGTGATGCGGTCATAAAGGTCGTATAACGGCTCTTGAAATGATGGTAATGAATGATGATCATGCTTTCGTTTCTTCTAATTTCACGCATCATGATAATGAAGTAACGACTTGCTGGTCGCCTTCTTCAGCAGCTTATGACTCTTCAGTATGTCGGCGATGAACGGGGGCCATAATGCAGGGCGATATGATGCACGGTTGTAACTCACGATTGTGAAAAATAGGTAATGGTGTGTGAAGAAAATTTCACGAGTCATGATTCACTTGTAACGGCTTGTTGGTCGCCTTCTTCAACATCTTATGACTCTTCAGTACATCGGCCATAATGCAGGGCGATATGATGCACGGTTGTAACTCACGATCGTGAAAAATAAGTAACGATCTATGAAGAGAATTTCACAGGTCGTGATTCACTTGTAATGGGCCTCACAAAAAGATCAACATGAAGATGGAAATAAGTCATGGCCCATGAACAAAATTTCATGGCTCTTGCGAGGTTGCCGGTGGTGCAGATCGGCCGACGATGGTGCTTCAGTGATGACATCATGGGAGAAAGGTATCGGTCGATCGTCGATCAAAGAGGAGGATGACACGATGCTGCTACTATCATCGGTCAGAGAGAAGAAAAGCGGCACTATTGTTGTCATCAATCGGACAGGAAAAGAGGGGTGGAGCTGGGCTTCGTCGGAGATTAAGATCGTGGTGGTGAGTCGGGGCGAAGCCAAATTGTGTATGCCAAAGATGGGGGGCAACACCTCTGTGAAGGAACTGCTGACGGTGAGGAAGGAGATTAGAACGATCAAAATACAGCCGCCGGCGTCGAATATGTGATCACGCAGAGGTCATCGATTCCTGAGTCACTGATGGGCATCGCGCAGGCCGATCTAGTGGTCGGAGATGATGATCGGAGCGTCGGTGCTGCTCGGATGATGGGTTGTGAAGGAGCGGCATCACAAACCTGCATACAGATACAAACATAGAGAGGGCTGTAAAAGGTATCCCACAGGGCGTGAGTCGGGAAAAATGTAATGTTCATTCACGAAATGACTCACTCACGGGCCATGAAAGCTTAATAATGGCTTGTGAAACCTTTGTGTGCTTCTGAGGACTTTCTATGAGATCTGTGAAATCTATCTAATGGCCCGTGATGAAATCCGTGAGAGCGGACAAACCTATTGGGAGATCCATGACAAGTGTTTAACGCCTAGTGATTTGTGAAATATATACGTGAACTTTATTAAATGACATGTGATGACTTGTTTGAGTTAAACTAATCACTGGACCGTGACAATGGTCTAACGCCCCGTGCAGGTTTGAAAAGGGTCGTGAATCAGGCATAGTGTAGGTCATAAGGACGATGCAAATTACTTACGGGCCATGAGACAATTGTAACGACCCATGAAACCTAATGCGGTAAGAGTTGAGACCTTCTGTGAAACCTGTGAAAATTTTCTAACGATCTGTAATTAGTTTTGTAAGAGAAAATGTACCTACTAGTTGACCCGTGAGATCTGTGTAACGACCTATGAATAGTAGCGGACAATCGTGAAATATATTTAATGACGCATGAAATCGGAATTCTGACATGTGAACACTCTGTAAGATCCGTGAATGTCGTGTAATGACTGGTGGTAGAAAAACAAAATTGGCCTAATCCTACTATGAGACTAGTGACTACTTGGTAACGCCCTGTAAGTGTGGAGATAATGCATGTGACAAGAAAATAACGCCCCGTGATATTCTTCTCTATTCTCTCTGTTCTAAAAAAAAAATTGGCCCTGCAATGTTGGATGATCAGTTCAAAATAAAAATAAAAACAACTAATGGAGATAAAATAAAGAAGTTCAGAAACCGAATTAAGTAAAGAAGAAAAAAACTAATCTAATCAAATGAAAAATTAAAATCCAATCTAAAAGATAAAGGTAAGATAATAGTTCTAATTTAAAGTCTCTATCTTGACTATGATATGCATGTGTTGAGACTGATATAAAATAATCAATAAGAATAAATATGTGACTTTGTGATTAAGGAACAATCTCACTGAGATTATTTGATGTGATCGTGAACGTTCAATGTGGTGAGTCTCAGCATGTGTACTGGTGGATGACACCCAATGTCTCCACTCTTGTGTCATCATACACTGGTCGAGGTTCTTTAAGCACAACAACATTCTTATATTGAAGTTGGGAGTTGTGTTGTTGATTAACATGGATAGTAGAATGATTCTTGATTCTCCACTGGACTGAAGTAGTTGGTGTTTCTTATATCGATGATGTACTTCTTTGTTTACCCTTGATTTGCCACTATTTTGTAGTAGTCAGAGAGGTCTCTATTGATGTTAGTGATGTTCTTTCTCCCCTTGGTGATATCTGAGTTTGCATAATTATGGCCGTCGATGTTGATGGTAGTGAAATCGGTGTTGGAGACAAAGTTTGTGTGATAAGGACCTCTAAAGGCTAGCTCCTCCTTGGTATGTCCATCTTCAATGAAATAGTCACTTGTCCCCTTTAGATGCCATGCCGTACTTGCTGTCCTTGTTGAAGACTTTGTTCTTGGACGCCCTCTTCTTTGATATGAATGTTGGTGGTGGTATGGACACATGATGATAGTTTGGCTCTCATCAATGTGCTTTGGAGATTTAACACTTAGAGAAGTCAATTGCGCAACTTGACTTTCTAATGCATGCAACTTTGCTTCTAGTGCATCGAACTTGAGCTCCGTGTCGAATAGCCGAATTGAATCACCCGCTTCGATTTGCTTCTGAATTTGAGTCAATTGGGCTGCCAAGTTTTGAATATGTAGGTCTTGTGCTTACAGTTCTCTTTCAATTATTGTAATAAGTTGACTTATCATCCCTTAGATATCAACTTTTGGCTTTGTTGAAGGCTTTGAACTGAGAAGTGATGTAACATCCTCCTGTGTTTCCTTATTTTGATGCCGCAAATTTAAAAGTTGACTCTCCAAATTTTCGATTTGATATGCTTGCTTGGAGAGTTGTTTCGGCAGGAGATTTAACTTCCTTGTGTTGATGGCTTCTGGGTCCAAAGAGAAGTCTTCATAATCTATTTGTTGATGCATCTTCATGTTATTGTGACTCGTTGTGGCCTCATGTGAACTTTATGCTGCTGGACAGCAGCTCTATCCTTCTCAATTTGTTGATTGGTGGATGTTTTCTTCTTTTCCATTGAGGAGGTATTGATATGAGCATGGTAGTTGAGTCGTGTACGAAAGATGTAAGCTTGAAAACTTTACACAACTAAAAAAGCAAGTGAAAGCAAAAGAAAAATAAAGTCTTAGCATAAAATAAGCGTAGTAAGTAAAGAATAATTCTCCGGCAATGATGCCAAAAACTTGATGCAAAAATTAATAACAATTAAATGCTAACAAGTGCACTAGTCGCACAAGTAATAAAGTGTAATGAGTAGAGTGTCGAACCCATGAGGAATTAACTTATTTAATTAAACTAATTTCGGAGGCTAATAGGAGACGACATGGTTTTGGGTAAAATGATGTGCAGAAAAAAAATTTATAGAAAAGTAAAGACTAAAACTAAATCAATCTAATCTAATCTACTGATGCAAAGGGTTTAGGATGATAAATGAAAGTGTAGACAAATTGAATTGACCAAATATTATAAGTTAGTTTCTAACGACGGATTAGAGTATATTGAAATTATTGATTTTCATCTAAGATCAGTCAACCTATTTTAATTCAAATTAGATTAAGACTATTTCGTCATGGATCATAATATAATCAAACCTGATATTAAAATGCATTAAAATATAGTCTCTAAACTATTATCACCCATATCATGATAATGAATAATAGACCGTACAACTAATATTCCGCCAAGGATCATACAAGTTGTGACATGCAATGTTAGACTTAAAAGTCAAGAATCAATTTCAAAGAAATAATGCAATCAAAAGTAACTACTCCTACAAGGATGATAGCTAACTATAGAAGACAATTAATCTCTGAAAAAACATTAATAATAGCATGCATATTCGAAAGAAAGCTGAACTATAATCGATTATGAAATAAGGTTCAACAGTTTGCCTTTAACGATTAAAACTATTACACAAGTCTTAAACAGAAATAAAACTAAATTATCCGAATTATAGAAGATAGAATAATATATCAATTGAATTATGAAATAGAATAGAGAATACTCTCAGAAATGCCGATAAACAGCTGCTCGGTCCTCTTCTAGAGTCAATCGTGAAGAAATCTTCTCGGTGAACCTTCTGAATTCTCTTACTTTTTTGGCTTTAAAACATTGGTTGCAGGCCCTAGCATGCCCCAACATGATTTCTTCTGGCTGTAGAATGCTTTGAGTTTTCATATGATTCGAGAAGAAACGAAAACATTTTCTATGTGAAATAAGGAAAATTCGAGTCTAAATTAATTCTGAAATTTTGGCCTTGTCAAACTCTGAAATTTGGGTCATAGTATGTTTTCAAACCATCTTAGGATCATATAATATGAGCAGAATCCTTGCGCATTTCAAATTCTTCCAAAAATTCGTCTAAAACTCGAAACTGGGCTTCGTCACGACCTATTATGGTGATTTAACGATCTAAACAGAGTTTGAATTAGATTAAAAATGAGTTTTCACGACCTGTGAAAGTGTTTTCACGGCCCTTACAGTGTTGAAATAGTGGATTTCACGGCCTGTAATGAGTTAGTCACGGCCGTGACTTGAGGCAACTTTCTGACATGAAAAAATGCATTTTAGCGAGCTGTTAAAAGGTTTTACGATGCCGTTTCACGGTCCGTTAAAGTTTATTCACGGCCCTGACAACCTAATTTTAGCATTGCTTCCTTGTTTTTCACTTTTTGATTTCATTTAAACTCCGATTTGAGCACGGTTTTTGGCTTCGTAATTCAATTTTCTTGATTCCTAGATTATAAAATACAAAATTTGGATAGATTTTGATTTTTGTAAAATTAATATATATAAGCCCATAAAATTATGCATTCAATTATAAAATGATTCGAAATTAAATTAAATGCAATACTAAATATATGTTAGATTTTGCATGCATCAGACGTCAAGATAGTCCTAACTTTATGCAGTAATACCATAAATATAACACCCCCAAATCGACTTCCGTCATGTGGCAAAGACCAATCTGGAGATGCTACAGATGCTATGACTTTGACAATCATGTTGATCATATTTCAGTCAAGAATTGAGACATGTCAGCGGAAGAAAGAATAAAATTAAGAAGATAATATAAAATTTGCGGAAGTCTAAGAAAGGTGTTACATCATTTCTAAGGAATATAATAAAGTTCTACATCATGAATCTATAAATGCTTAAGGAAAAGAAAACTAATAAGATCTGTGGTTGCTTTCTTATCGCCAGAGTCTTGTCGTAACACACCTATTCCACCTCATCACTGACCTAGTCCTATGGAAATCTGACACAGGAAAGGAGATCCTCCCGTAAGCTTTACAGCATAGTGGGGAACCACCTAAGTATACAATGCATAACTTGAATAGAGAAATCAACGGTAAGGTAGAATACTTATCTTGAATGAAAAGAGAGACATGAGAGCGTCATAAATAATCATAAGAGAGATAAATAGAGATCATAAAGCAATAGAATCAAATGGTGCTTGTAACCTTAGAATCATGGCATGAGAATACCAATAACTTGACTTGACATTCATACTTGTTTCTCTTATTCATACTTCTTAATCTTGGTTCATATTTAGAAATCATGGTGACTTTAAGTGCCTTTAATTCTTGGGTATGCCGAGCAAACAATACAGCTTTATATGGATCAATGGGTAATCAAACCATGACTAAGGGAGCGACCCTTATCTTGAAGTACTTTGTTTGAATTGACAACCCACTATTCATCTTTCATCTTAACTTATTAATCACTTTTAGAAACTTATTATTCTTTGTTCTTCATATGATGCAGACAGTAAGATCAGTAGGAGGTAAATCAGTAAAAGGATTCATGTTGAAATCATATGGTAAACCTACACTATTTAAATCAGGGTCAAGGGAAACTTGTGAAATCAGACTGTTCTATGGCTTGGCACATCTGTGGCACTACAAGGGAACGGCCATGCCAATGGGATAGGAGAGCACGTAGGAAACGGCACGGGCGTACACGAAGAGGGCACGATCGTGACGAAAGATGAAGGTAGTCGACCGATTCAAAGACGTCGATCAATTTTATCCTTAGACGTTCGACTGAGAATTTGGCCATAGAACGAGCGTGCCAGAAGGATGGCACGGCCGTGACAGAGATGACATGGACGTGCCGTAAGGCTGGCACGATCGTGACGACGAGGTGCTCCTCTAGGATCCCAAAGAGCATCAAGAAGAGGGGTGAATTGGTGTTTAATCGAAAATATCAATTTTATAAAAATCATCGTGGAAGCTTAAAATCAATTCTTAAAACATTTGGAATTTAGATTATAAACACAATATGAGAGGGAGAGAGAGTGAGAGTGAGAAAAATCAAACACAATGAATACGGGTGGTTGTTGATTAGGTTCAGCCACACCTTGGCCTATGCCGCCACTCCGACTTCTCGACTTCGAGACCGTCGGAGATTCCACTAGCACTTCCTTTGTTCTAAATGGGGCAAGAAAGAAAGCCTTTTACACAACCACATTTTCTCCACTTCGAGAGATAAGACAACCTCTCCTCCTAAGAAGCTAATCTTTTCTCTCGCTCAAGAGGTAAGATTTGGAACATCTTTTACACAGGAGCTCTCACAATCTTTCTGAAAAATAGTTTATCTCTTTTACAATATAACACTCACAAGAAGAGAAGAGAGAAAGAAAGAAAGCTCTAAATGATAACTTTAAGAGAAATGATCTTCTTTTGATTTCTTGAAATTTTGCTTCTATGCTTGGATTGATTTATAGTCATTACTGTTCATTTCAGTAATGGACCGGTCGACCGCATTTATGGACCGGTCGACCGGTCTATATGATCGTTGCGCTCATTTGCTCAATTTCTGCTCATGGTCAATCGACCGGTATTGTCTCGGCATCAACCGGGTTTGGGTCGGTCGACCGGCATATCCATTTGGTCGACCAGCATTATTTCGACCGGTCTTCTTTGCTTCGACCGACAGGTTGACCCACCTGCACTATTTTGAATATAACTTTATGCATAGTTATTTAAATTAGATAATCTTGTATTCTATGAATAGTTAACAGGATTTTCTATAACTTTGATATTCATGATTCATTCAGAATCTAATAAGTCCAGTGTCAATTATTTAATCAAGGCGTAGTGCATAAAGTTATCCATTCTATTTAAACTTTTTCAGTATTTAACTTTAATCTTTCAAGGTTTGCATCATCAAAATATAATTTTATATAGCATTAAAACTTTGACTCAACAATCTCTTTCTTTTTTATGAAGACAAACCGAAAAATATGAAAAATATATAAGTTGCGAAAAAGATTTTACTCCCCATAACACACCGCTTTCCTTACAATGGTAGATATTCACATAAATGTTAATTGTAAGGTACTCTTCATATCAAGTGATATTTAGATGAATTTTTTTTATATTTCTTCCATTTTTGTTTCATAAAAAAGAATAATTTGCATATGTAGCATATAAGAAACCATATGTAAGTCCCTCTTAATCAATTTTTTTTAAAAAAAATAATCTTTCTCCTTTTGTCATATAATAGATTTTTAAAATATTGCATCGTGAAGAGTTAGTACGTAAAAAAGAATAACTCCCTCTAAATTTATGACTATTTTATAATAACAAAATGAAAAGCATTTGATGAAATTCAAAAATCACAATATGACATAAAACTTTGATACAACAATGATGTTCATGTTATGTCAGAAATAAAGTTGAAAATTTTTAACATGCTCCCACTATCATTATGACCAATTTTCTTTTGTTCCTTTCTTTTCTTTCAAAGAAATAGTCTTTTTGAAATTTTTTGAGTGAAATCAAAAGAATAGGCTTAACAATTAAAAAAAATGCAAGAGTATACCCAATGATACTTAATTTTATCATAACCTTTGTGCATTCACATTTCCATTCGGCATTTGCTTTACATGTGAGGCACATCTGAAAAATAATTAAGTGACTTTAGGTACCCAAATTTCTTTAGGTCCTATTTTGTTAGACAATATTTCTTTCGGAACCCAAATCATGGCATGTTGTGATGAGTTTTTTTTATTTTACATTAATATGCATAATGCTCATAAATTCCACATGTAAAACATTTGAAATATGATGTTCTACCATATGAATGATTGGATTTACATTAAGAATTTTCATGTATAAAATGATTCTTAAGATTATTTTTCATTATATGAGATATAGTCTTATCGTTATTTTGTATATTTTTCAAAGAGGTATTTTCTTGTTTTACTTTTTCTAATGAGTTTGATAATTTCACATGTATGTGTAATTTCTAAAATTTTAATTTCGTTTTTTAGATTTTCATTTGCCATAAATCATGTGTCTTTTTTTCTTTCAATTTTTCAATCTCATGTATTATTTTTTCATTTTCCTCTTTAATTGAAACATATCTTTTTATGAGAGAGGAAATTTCTTCCTTCACATCAAAAGAAATATTTACTTCGAAAAAGCTCGATGAGTCATTTTTTAAAATTGAAAGACTAGAAATTACCTCATCGTTGTGAGTCATTAAGCATAAGTATGCATTCTCAGTAGAAGAGCTTGATGAGTCATTTGATTCATCTTCATTTGACTTTTTGTATTTCTTCTTCTTCTCCTTTTGAGATGTCTCCTTTTTGTCTTTCTTTATGAGACTTGAGTGATGTTTGCATAATCCTCTTTTCGGCTTCTCACTCTTTTTTTTAGATTTCACAAACTTAAGATATTTTTCAAGCTTTCTTGCATAGAGGGTGTCTCTCCTTTCGTCCACTTCTTCTTCACTTGAATCATCTTCATTTTCACTTGCTTTCAAAGAGCTTCTTTTTTAGAGCATTGGATTCTTCTTCTTCTTCGATTCCGACCTCATAGGTTAGAAGTGAATCAATAAGATCATCAAAATTCAATTTGTTCAGATCTTTTTCTTCGATCATAGTTCTCTTCGTATGCCATTGGGAGGAGAGAAACCTGAGAATCTTTTTCAATTTTTGGGAGTTAGTTCTTAGCTCATCCAAGAAGGTTAAGCCATTTACAATATCATTAAACTGAGCAACCATATCATTTATGAATTTATTTTTATGCATCTTGAAGGAGTTATTTTGATGATTCAAAATATTTAATTTAGATTCTTTCACTTTATCCGTTCCTTCATAAATAGTAATAAATTTCTTCCAAATTTCGATTGCACTTTCACAATTAGAAATCTGATTAAAATTCATTGAATCCAAAGCACAATAACAAATATTCTTTGCTTTCTAATCCAATTTCGAAAAAAAAATTTATGCATTTCATCATGTTCGGAAGGTAATTTTTCATGTAAATAATAGCCTTTTTCAATAATATCCCACATGTTTATATCAATAGAACATAAGTAGGCTTGAATCCTAATTTTCCAATATGTAAAATTTGATGTATTTAAAAGGCAAGGATGACTAATTGATTGTCCTTCGACAAAAACAAATCCACTCGATGCCATAGCTCTTAAGATGGTTAGATCTTAAAAAATGATTAAATATTAAAAAGATTAGATCTAAAAATGATTAGATCATAAAAACAAGAGCAACTCGCTCTGATATTAAATTGTAGGATCCCAAAGGGCACCAAGCGTGATTAGAGAAGAACTCCTCCGTCGCCCCTAGCAGTGGTCGACCGGAGGAAGAACAAGAAGTACAGAGGGAGGACAGGGGACGCAGTTGATAGTTTTCCTTCGAACCAAAGCAAGGATCAATTGCGAACAGAGGTGGATGAATCGAAATCACCTTGCATGACTTTTGAATAGATTCAATCCTACCCTAGTCGATCAAGTAAAGAAAAAGTCATGAAGTCATGGTTCCTGTTTTGCCCTGTTTGATTCTTGATTGTTGATTGTTTGATATTTTTCAAAAAGATTATGAGGGCTCCTGTGTAAAAAAGATTTCAAATCTTACCTCTTGAGCGAGAGAAAAGATTAACTTCTTAGGAGGAGAGGTTGCATTGCCTCTCGAAATTGAGAAAATGTGATTGTGTAAAGAGCTTTCTTCCTTGCCTCATTTGCAACAAATGAAGTGCTAGTGGAATCTCAGACGGTCTCGAAGTCAAGAAATCAGAGCGGGGACGTAGGCCAAGGTGTGGCCGAACCTTGTTAACAACCACCCGTGTTCATTGTGTTTGATTTCTCTCACTCTCTCTCCCTCTCATATTGTGTTTATAATCTGAATTGCTAAAGTTTTAAGAATCGATTTTAAGCTTCTACGATGATTTTCGTAAAATCGATATTTTTTATTAGTGTTGGGGGAAGCGTTCTAGTTCATCTTTTTATTTCCCTTAAATCCAAAATTTTAATTATCCAACTCCCCCTATGATTCGGTCTTTATCTCCTCTAATCCCCACAGTCAGATTTTCCTCTTTATTTGCTACACGATTCATTCTCTGGTTATCCAATTGTTATCCCAAAATTTTTTTAGTCCGCTTATTTATCTTTATGTTGGCCCTTTTTGTTTTCAAACGAAACTCAAATTCCTTTTTTTTTGTCGGTTGTTACATATATGTCCGATCCGATTTGAATTCAAAATCGCAATGATGATGTGACCGAAGAAAATCAGTTGAATCGGTATAAACCGATGAAGTAAGAATAATTCGATTCAATTTAAAAAAGGAAAAAAAAATTCAAATACCAGTAAAAAGGAAAGAAAAAAGATAGGAAGAAAAAAATATAAGGAAAAGTAACTTATTTGAAAGAATCGAATAAATGAAGAAAGAGATTTAATGGAGAGAGAGAGAATGAAAGGTAAGAAAAAGGAAATAAAAATAAATAAAGAAAGAGATCAAGGAGTGGGAAAATAAAAATAAGAATAAGAAGACATGGGAGTGATTTATGGTAATAATAAACTAATATATTGTTAAGAGTATTAAATGATAAAAAAATAATTAATGAAGAGAGGGAAAATGAGAAAAAAAAAGTAAGATTAATGAAGAGAAAAAGGAAGAAATGGAAATAAAGAAAGTAAAACAAAAATAAAATATAAGAGTAATTTATGGTAGAAAAACTTTAACATATTATTAATAGCACTTACTTTGTAAATAAAAAATTAATATAATCAATCAATATTAAAAATTTATGTTAGTCCTTATAGATTACTATTTTTTATACATAATATATCATTTGTTATTCACATATCGTACAAATTATTATATATTATATTATTTTATAAAAATTCAATTCAATCCGATCGGACCGGTCTAACCATGATCCAATTGTCATCCGATTCAATTGCCCATCCGGTTATGATAATTTTCCGTTCATTCATTATAGTCACTTATATCCAATTATCATAATTATGATAGGAAGATTCGTGTTTATAAATTTATTAGGAAAATTAAAGAATAAACTAAAAAATGCTAATATAATTGGTAGAAAAGACAATAATTTAATTAGAAAGAAAGGAAAAAACAATGCTATCCGGAATAAACATAAAAACCAATCGATCATGACTAATATTGAAGTGATAATTGAGAAAAAGGACTATCAGTGAGAACAAAACTTTTCAGTCTTTGGGCATTTTGTTGAATAGAAATTAGTTATCTTCATGCAAAATACTTTTCCTATAAACTTGAATATATACATAGGGATTACAGGAGATGTAACTCCCATCTAAATTTGGACCGTCCGATTTAACCAACGGATTAATCTCTCCCTCCCCCTCCCCCTCCCCCTCCACCATAGCAATCCTCTCTCCCCTGCTGCCCCCACCGAACTCCTGCCTTGCCATAAACTGTATATGTATACAGTACACGCCCATAAATTGAGCATATGCATGGTTGCATTCCTCGGATGATACATACGTGAGCGAGTTTAATTTCCGTTGCCCACATCATTCGATTTGATGCAATGCAACCTCCTCATCTGCTCCCCTTCCTCCTCTCCCTGCTCATCTCCATCTATTCCCCAACTCTCCGTGCTGAGATGGAGGCGCAGGCTCTGCTCAACTGGAAGTCCACCTTGCTTCATCCTTCCTCCCTCCGTTCATGGTCCTTCGCCAACTCCACCAGCCCATGCAGATGGTTCGGACTCCGCTGCGACGCCGCCGGCAGCGTCGTGCGGCTGAACTTGCCGAGTTGTCGGATCAACGGCACGCTCGGAGAGCTAAACTTCTCTTCCCTCCCTGGCCTCGCCAGCCTCAACCTCAGCAACAACCTCTTGTATGGACCCATCCCTCCCACCATCTCAGCTCTGTCCAAACTCGTTTCACTCGATCTCAGCAACAACGAACTTTCAGACGCCATTCCCCGAGAGATCGGTCGGCTTCACGGGATCCTCGACCTCCGTCTGTACAACAACAGCCTCCAAGGTCCGCTGCCGCACCAGCTTAGCAATCTGCAGAAGGTACGATACTTGGATCTCGGGTCAAATGACCTGGAGAATCCTGACGACTACTCCAAATTCAACGCAATGCCATCTTTGATGCACCTGTCTCTATATTATAATAGCATGAGTGGGGAGTTCCCAACCTTCATACTTAACTGTAGCAACGTTACATATCTGGACCTGTAGTGGAATTTCTATAGTGGGGTAATCCCACCTTCTCTTGCAAACTTGTCGATGCTCCAAGAACTTCACCTTAGTGAAAACAATTTCACTGAAGGTGTACCACCGATTCTCGGATCCATCGCCAGCTTTCGCGTTCTCGAACTGGGAAACAACCCCCTTGGGGGGTCGATTCCTTCTTCTCTGGGCCAACTTGGACTGCTAGAAAGACTCGACATAAAGGGTGCAGGTCTCAAGTCCACACTTCCACCTGAGATGGGAAACTGTTCTAGTCTTAATTTTATCGATTTATCCAATAATCAACTCGAAGGCAGCTTGCCGAAGTCCTTTTCCCGTTTAACCAAGATGAGGGAGTTCGGCATCTCAAGCAATTCACTTATCGGTGAGATCTCACCTGAATTTTTCAGAAATTGGCCCCAGCTCATATCCTTTCAGGTTCAGAATAACTATATATCTGGAAGCATACCTCCTGAGATTGGATTGGCTACAGAACTTGTCATCCTGTTCCTCTTTAACAACAATTTTTCAGGTCCAATTCCATCAGATATTGGGAATTTGGTGAACTTGCAACAGTTGGATGTCTCTGTCAACTCATTGTCGGGTCCTATACCTCCCACAGTTGGTAACCTCAGTAATCTCAGTGTCTTTTCCCTCTTTTACAATAACCTCACTGGGATAATACCAGCTGAGATTGGAAACATGACGTCATTGGAACAAATGGACTTGAGCATGAACCAGTTGGAGGGAGAGCTGCCAAGCAGCATTTCCCAGCTTACGAACCTTACTTTATTCTCAGTGTTTACAAATAATCTCAACGGCAGCATCCCACAAAAGCTCGGAGAGAAAAGCAAATTGGACACTGTACTCCTGTCGGACAATAGCTTCACGGGTACATTACCTCCATCTTTATGTAATGGTTTAAAACTTAAATATCTTTCAGCCACCAATAATAGCTTCTCTGGTGTGCTGCCGGCGTGTTTGAAGAAATGTAGAGGTCTAGTTCTAGTGCGGTTGGAGAATAATCGCTTCACAGGAGACATACATGAAGTCTTTGGAGTGCATCCTCATCTCGATTTCCTGTCGCTGTCTGGAAACAATCTGACTGGCACGCTTTCACCAAAGTGGGCACAATGGACAAACCTGACTTTTTTGCACATCCATGCTAATAGTATCACAGGCAACATTCCTGCAACATTTGGAAGTATGGCCAAGCTAGTGGATCTTAACTTAGCTTCAAACCATTTGACTGGCAAAATTCCACCTGAATTAGGGAACTTGGGATCCTTGGATAAGCTCAACTTGAGTAGTAATCAGCTATCAGGTTCAATTACGGCATCCCTTAGTAACTTGTCTCAGCTCACATCTCTTGATCTTTCAGTAAACAATTTTATTGGTCCCGTTCCTTCAGAGCTCAGTAAATTGACTAAGCTGATGCTGTTAGATTTGAGAGAGAATCATTTGTCTGAAGGTATTCCAGATCAGTTTGGGAACTTGAATTTTCTCCAATCGCGGTTAGACCTAAGCAGTAACGTATTCACCGGAAGCATACCTTCTACTCTTGGCAAGTTGACAATGCTGGAAAAGTTAAATCTCTCTCGTAACCAACTCTCAGGAGAAATTCCAGATTTATCTCAAATGAGAAGCTTAGAATATGTAGACTTCTCCTACAACAATCTAACAGGTCCAGTCCCAAATGATAAAGTTTTTCTAAATTCTTCTAAAGCCAATTATGATGGGAACCCAGGGTTATGTGGAGATGTCGAAGGTTTACCTTCTTGTGACCGAAGTGCTTCTAGCAATGATTCTGATTTAAGATGACAAGAAACTTATCATTACAACAGTCGTGCCAATTGCCGGAGTAGTATTAGTAATCACGATTATAGCAATAATACTAGGCTACAAGAAAGAACATCACGATGAGAAGAAGTCTGATGTTGAGAGTGCTTCATGGGATATTTCGGAATCTTTTGTATGGGGGAAGGAAGGCAGGTTCACATTTCTGGACATTGTCCAGGCCACAGACGACTTCAACGAGTCATTCTGCATAGGAAGAGGCAGCTTCGGAATCGTCTATAAAGCTGTGTTACCTTCTGACGTAGTAGTCGCCGTCAAACGATTAAATGTTTCTGATACCGTGTTGAATAGGAAGAGCTTCGACAACGAAGTCAGAGCCCTTACAGAGGTTAGACACCGAAACATTGTGAAGCTATACGGATTCTGCTTGAGAAGTAGATGCATGTACTTGGTATATGAGTACATACAGAGAGGCAGCTTGAGAAAAGCACTATATGCTGATGAAGAGGACACCAAGTTTGGATGGGCTCTCAGGGTTAAAGTTGTGCAAGGTGTGGCTCATGCTTTGGCCTACTTGCATCACGACTGTTCACCACCAATTGCACACCGTGACATCTCCGCGAACAATATCTTGCTTGAACCTGATTTCGAGCCTCGTATATCTGACTTTGGGTGTGCGAAGTTGCTGAATCCCGGTTCCTCCAATTGGACCTCTGTTGCTGGATCATACGGCTACATGGCGCCAGGTACATTCAGAACTCTGAGCACATATTTTCATATATGATGAACATTCCATTATATCTCCGTACTGATTTCTTTTTCCTTTGAAATCAAAATGCTAATATAAGTTGGCGTGCTTGCAGAGCTAGCATACACAATGAGGGTGACAGAGAAATGTGATGTCTACAGCTTTGGGGTGCTAGCACTTGAGATCATCATGGGAAAGCACCCCGGCGACCTCATTTCCTCTCTGCCTTCCTCGTCGCCGGCGGACGGCGACGATCTGTTGCTGAAGGATGTCGTAGACCGACGATTACTTCCTCCGACGGGCCAATTAGCGGCGGCGGTGGTCTTCATTGTAAAAATTGCTCTTGCTTGTACTCGGACAGATCCTGGATCAAGGCCCTGCATGCGTTATGTGGCGAAGGAGATATCTGCACCTGCCAAAGCATACCTATCTGAGCCGTTTGGAGCAATCACATTTAGCAAGCTGATCTGCAACTAACAGAGATGGAGATATCTGCACCCAAGCCAGACGGGTTCACAAATAACTCTAATAAGTTTTAAATTAATATTGACATAAATGATAAATTTTTTATAATTTTTTTCAATTATAATGCATAAAAGCATTAATTTTAGTTACCAAAATCTTATCGATTTTATATTTAAATATGAAAAAATTATGTATAAAATCAAGATTAAATGCATAATTATAAAATTATTAGTGATAAATAATATAAATAAATTATATTTATCATGTAATTATATAATTTAAGTTAATTGGGACCAAATATAATTATGGAAGATATTATTCTATTTTGTTATGCAATATAATAATATTATATCAAAATCTAATAAGGAGAAACGTATAATTGAAAAAAGAATTATATTTTTTATGATAATTAGTATAATGTGTTTCATATATTTACGATGATAATCAAAATAAATTACATTTATTATCAATTGAAAAGTAAGAAAAATGATGTGTTAGCATATTCAATTAATAAGATCACAAAATATATCCTCCTAATGATATATTAATAATACTTTTTTACATATGAAATTATATAATTTAAGCTAATTGTGATAAAAATTTTAAAAAATATATTATTTTATTTAATTATGCAATACTATAATACTCTAGGAAAAATATGTTAAGGCGAAATATATAATTTAAGAGAGAAATAATATTTCTCTTAGTACTTAATTTAATATGCTTTATATTATAAGAAAATAGACTGTATTTATTGTAAAACACCTAATGCAAGAGAAAAAAAATGTCTAAAACGTCGATTGGATGAATTGAACACTAAGGTAAACATCTATCTTACTATTACTAATATTATATTTATTCAGTGGCGCACGTGTACCCATTGACACTTATGTGGTTCCGCGCAATCACCAAAGCATTGTTAGAAGCCAGCACCAAATAACTCTAAAATTTTCTACTATGGTAAAAATTAGGAGTAAAAACAAGTGGCAGTAAGTTGTTTTGTAGCAAATGGAATGTGACCAGCTAATAAATTGTAGGATCCATAACACCTATAAATAGGCATGCATGGCACTCAAGTTGAATCATCCAGCAACTCTTTTCTTCATGCCTATGAGTGCTAGGTGCTAGTGTAGGAAGGTGTGTGAGGAAGAGGAGAGGTTGGGTGTGTGTACATTCATGGATAGAAATATTGTTAGGTGTTATAGTCTTTTGGTGATGTAAGAGAGAGAGGTAGATGTATGAGTACAAGGGTAAGAGTATGTGTATGATGTTTTGCAGCAAGTTAAGTAGTATGTTGGTCCACCATATTGTACTCTCTTATATTAATATAATATCATATTATTAGTAGATGATTTTGTTTAGTTAAATTCTCTACAAGTGGTATCAGAGCGGGTGGGCTCGTGGGGAGACTCTATCAATTCGACGTCTTGGAAGATCAGGTTACGTGGAGATTCTGTCGGTTCGAGAACGTGCAATGAGGAGGTTCTGCCGGTGCACAATCTAGGATTGTGAAATCTTTGAATCTGAGACTACACTTACTTGGTTGATTGCGGAGCGTTCAACAAGTCACCATGGCGGACATTTTCAGTATGGCAGGTGGAGTAAGAAAATTAAATAATCAAAATTATAGTTATTGGAAGACATGCATAGTCTTACTTGCAAGGGCAAGATTTATAGGATATTGTCGGCGGGACCGAAACGATAATGCCTGTGGATGCTGAAGCATGGAGGAAGTGGCGCATCAAGGCAGGCAAGGCTATGTTCATCCTTAAGACGACCATAGAGGAGGAGTTATTGGAGCACTTTAAGGACACTGAGACACCTAAGGCTGCATGGGATGCACTCGCTGCACTGTTCTCAAAGAAGAATGATGCTCGGCTTCAATTATTGGAGAATCAACTTATGACGATATCATAGGGCGAGACGATGATTAGCCAATATTTTATGAAGGTAAAATCTCTCTGCCGTGAAATATCTCAATTAGATCCTGATACTAAAGTTAGTGATGCTATAATGAGAGGAATAATTATTCACGGCTTAAGACTCGAATATAGCGGGTTTATTGCTGTCATTCAACGTTGGCCTACTCAACCAACCTTGTTAGAATTAGAAAATTTATTGGCTAATCAGGAAGTGTTGACTAAAAAAATGGCTGGAGTATCCATCAAGAGTGAAGAAGAAGCACTCTTCTGCTCCAGAAGAAAAGGGAGACCACAAGGATGTCAGCAAGGTTGGCAGAAGCATGGACGAGACAGAAGTCCACAACAAGGGGAGCTGGCGAAGAGTCGGACAAGGAAGAGCAAGAGAAGAGATCTCGACGACAAGAAGGTCATTGTTACAATTGTGATAAGAAGGGTCACTTTGCTCGTGACTGTCAGCATAAGCATGAAGAAGGAAATGCTGCAACTTCTCATGAGAATGAAAGCGAGGAACAGTGGGATTTCGAAGCGTCCTTGGCAGTTGAAGAAGATACCATCCTTGGACGAGAATGAAATTTTGGAGAATCAATAGAATTTGCAAATGTGTAACATCGAGGAAGTTGGGTATGACAGTGAAGAAGAATGGCAAGCACTTTTGCCAACTGAAGAAAGTTTTGAAGAGGAGTTTCACTTCACAGATGAAGCTGATCAAGATAATCTTCATGATACAGAAGTGATGCCAATGGAGGATCTCAAAGAAAAGATCGAGGAAGAAAAGCAAAGAATCAAAGAATGCTTAGTTGATGAAGAACATAGTTCAGAATTCTATGAAAGTGTGCTAAAAGACAATCAACTCAAGGGATTAGGAGGAGAGTCTTCATCGGGCAGAAGGGGCATCAAGCAAATGAATGAAAATTCAAGGTATGACAACTTAGCTCTCAAGAGATATGATAAAGATGACGTAAACTCGAAGCAGAAGGATGCAAATTTAGTTTTATGTGACTTGTCGTACAAGGACAAGAATCCTTCATATAGTTTGATTACAAAATACAAAAATCAACTGAGCAGAAAAGTCTCTCATCGGAATGAACCAAACATTAAAAAGAGATTTAGTCGGAAAACCAAAATTACTTAATATGAGAAGAAGAAAGACTTGGTGTTGAGGGGGAGTGTTAGAAGCCAGCACCAAATAACTCTAGAATTTTCTACTATGGTAAAAACTAGGAGTAAAAACAAGTGGCAACAAGTTGTTTTGTAGCAAATGGAATGTGATCAGCCAATAGATTGTAGGATCCATAACACCTATAAATAGGCATGCATGGCACTCAAGTTGAATCATCCAGCAACTCTTCTCTTCATGCCTATGAGTGCTAGGTGCTAGTGTAGGAAGATGTGTGAGGAAGAGGAGAGGTTGGGTGTGTGTACGTGCATGGATAGGAATATTGTTAGGTGTTATAGTCTTTTGGTGATGTAAGAGAGAGAGGTAGATGTACGAGTACAAGGGTAAGAGTATGTGTATGATGTTTTACAGCAAGTTAAGTAGTATGTTGTGTCCACCATATTGTACTCTCTTATATTAATATAATATCATATTATTAGTAGATGATTTTGTTTAGTTAAATTCTCTACAAGCATACCTATTGCATTCTTGAAGGATCTCACAACTTCCACGATCAAGTTGAAAGAATTAGGAGAAACTTTTGTTAAGACATGTTTTTATGTTTGTGCTTGTCACTAGTAATAGTATATCAGATATCAGTGTGCACACGACTCGGTGAGAAAATCCAACTCTTTATATTCATGCGAATTTGGACTTGAATGGGATCAAGTTGATTGAGAAGGATCGAAATCACTCGATTATTTTTTATAATATTTAATATTATTATTAGTATTTAGAATATTTTTTTCAAAGACAAAGTAGTTTTAAGTGAGATCAAATTGTTTAGCTCACTAACAATTGCATAGACATAATTATTATATTCGTAAAAGGGGTATTACATATGATCTTCAAATTATGAACTCAACTGATTCCCAATGAACCAAACATAGCATAGAAAATAAATTTGAATGAAATAAACATTAGAATATAATATTCTTGTATTAGTAAAAGGAATAGATATATTCATATTTTAGCTTTTGTTTAAATTAAAGAGAAGAAAGTTTGAACATATGATATTTTATACACAAAACATATAATTATCGTCAATTTATATTCAATTATGATAATAAAAATGGATGACCCCCATTTTTATAGCTAGGTTATAGAAAAACAAATTTTGACCAAAATAAAAAATTAAAATCTATTTGTTCCCATACTTATGAAGAAGAAGTTTGAAGTTAGGTTTTATAATGATAGGGTAACTAATGTTCTTACTGTCCGGAGGTTTGTTCCCGGACATGATTTATTTTACCTATTTGTTGTGACTGAAAATATGTCAATGAATGTGGACATCAATTCTGATTATTTTGTGTGTGAATATTCTAATTATGATCATTGGCATGACCGATTAGAACATTCAGGAAAGATAAAGATGGAACAAATCATAAAAATGAACCTAATTCCTAGAATTTCAAGTGCAAGAACATTGCCTTATGAACATTGTTTGATCAGAAAAATAACTCGAAAGCCATTTACGAAAGTAATAAAGTCAAAGAAATTATTAGAATTGGTTCATTCTGATATTTCTGGTCCTCTTAATGTCATGACACACAAGAATAAGGAGTATCTCCTATTTCTATCTATTGGACAAGAAGTCGAATACCTTTAAAGCATTCAAGAGATATAAGATGAAAGTGAAGAAGAAATTGGGAAGACCAATTAAGACATTAAGGACAGACAGAGGAGGGAAATACACCTCTCGAAAATTTAATGATTACTGCATTCAGGAAGAAATTAGTAGGCAAACTACAACGCCATATACCCCACAGTCGAATGGCATGGCAGAAAGAAAAAATAAAACATTGATGAATGCAGTAAGATGTATGATGTTCCAGGTCTTCCTAAGAGTCTTTGGGAAGAGGTAGTGTTAACTGCAAATTACATACAAAATAGAATTTCTATAAAGTTCATAGAAATTACGCCATATGAATCGTGGAATGGCAAGAAGCTCAATGTAAGCCATTTTCGGAAATAGGGATGTAAAGCGCATGTTCTAGTTCCTAATCAATTGAGGGACAAACTTGATTTTAGGACGTTGACATCCAGGTTCATTGGATATAGTCAATAATCCAAAGGGTATAGATTCTTCCACATAGAAAAAGGGTTAATTGAGAGTCGTAATGCAACATTCCTTGAAAATGAAAAGGAAGTAGTGCATGAAGAAGAGGACAGTGACCCTCTAATTATCTAATGTGATAATGAAATCGACTCCGAGGTACCAATGGTGAAAAAGGATTCTATACAAGATGTAAATCCTTTGGAAGAAATGGGTGAACCCATAAAACCCACAAGTATAATCAGCAATAAGAGACCCGGGACACGATCCGCACATTTTGATGAGTATGTTCTGTAGGAACACGTGACTTTGTGTTACTCCGTGGATGTAGATATAGAGAATTGTACAGATCTTGTTTCATACAATGAAGCGATGGCTTCGGTTGAGTCAAAATCATGAACCACCGTCATGGGAGAAAAAATTCACTCTATTAATTAGAACGGAGTTTGAGGACTATGTGATTTGCCAGAAGGTCGGTAATGCATAGGGTGAAAATGGGTATTCAATAAAAAGTACCGAGCAGATGGTACTCTTGAGAAGCACAAAGCGAGATTAGTTGTCAAAGGTTATACTCAACAAGCTAGTACATATTTTCTGGAAATGTTTTCTCCTGTAGCTAAGTTTGTATCTATCAGGATCATCTTAGCGATAGTGACATATATGGATTTGGAATTATTCCAGATGGATGTTAAGATTGCCTTCCTCAATCGAGAGTTGAGTGAAAACATATATATGCGACAACCTGATGGTTCAGGTGGAAAGTCAGGAGAATATAGTTTATAAGCTGAAAAAGTCAATGTATGACTTGAAACAACCATCGTGTCAATGGTACCGAAAGTTCAATATGACGGACATCCAATTTGGTTTCATCACAAATAAATTAGATTATTGTATGTACATCAAGAATAGTGAGAACAAGTCTAATTTGACTTATCTAGTAAGCCTGGTTAGTAGATTTTAAAGTAATCCCGAGATGACACATTGGAAAGTCATAAATAGGATTATGTGATATTTGAAAGGCACTACACAATTGAAACTAACACATCAAGCTGATACACTTGAGGCTGTAGGTTATTCGGATGCAGATTTTGATGGATATATTGATGATCGAAAATACACATCGGGTCACTTATTTATACTGGGTGGTGCAACTATTTCTTGGGGTAGCAAAAAATAAGGATGTGTGGTATGATACACACAAGAAGCTGAATATATAACCTGCAGTATGGCAACCACTCATGCGATATGGATCAACGTTTCCTTATGGAATTCGGGTTCAATCTATGCAGTGGACCTCAAGCTGCGATAAGCTTGATACACAGTGGAGCAAATAGTTCTAAAGAAAAATATTTGAGATCGAATATCACTAATATACAAGATATAGTGGAAAAAAGTGATCGTAACTTATATGTCTACTAATGACATGTTAGCTGATTCTCTTACAAGGGAATTGCAATTGGAACATTCATTAAACATGTTAGTTTAATGAGACTCAAGAATAATTAAGTCGGAATGAATTTTCATGAATAATGAGTTTCGAGATATCATCTCCATACTCCACCAACAGTGAAAGTATCAAATTCGCAAATTGCACTACACGAATAGTGGGAGTGTCGGAGTTGCGTGACCAATATGATCAAGTGGGAGATATTATATTATGACATGTATTGGTCACAGGCGGTTGCTGGAGCAACCATGGGCGAAGCGGCATGATCGATCGCAGGCTCGGGAACAGTTGTCAAAGAAAGCAACCGTCGGCGAAGCGTTGTGTCCGTTCGCTGGAAAAAGGCGCGGTTCAAGGGGTGGACTGGATGGTGCATGCGCCTATAAATAGTGGAAGAGGCCGTCAAAGGAAATCCAATCGGTTGTTCAAAAGCTTTCAAAAATTACAGCAAATGCCTTCCAACTTTGATATTTACTCAGCGATATCCTCCAACTTTACTTTGTAACACGAATGTTCTCCATCTTTGAACTCATTTCACCCGATGTCCTTTTTACCTGCTATCGGTCTTGCCCAATTACCCTACTGACGTGGTGTCCACACAGTAGTTTTCTCTCTCCTCCACGCAAGAAATCATTCAACATGGCATTTTTCTCTTACATGGCATGATTTATTAATAATATAAAATAAAAAATAATATAATAATTAAAAAAAGAGAAGTACAGTCCCTCCCCTCGACCTCCGGCAACCTTGTCGATGCCGGAGGAAGGGGGCATCATCGGCGCAAGTGTGAGGTCGCCGGAGCATGACCTGCGTGCGTCGTTGGCGCACGCAGGTAAAAGAAGGGGGGTCAGCCTGCCTGCGTCTGCTGGCGAACCTCCTTATCTCTTTCTCCAGCGCAGCAGCAGCACGACACTAATGAACCACGATTGGATATGCTCAAATCTGCTCGATCGCAATCAGATCTGCTCAGATGTGCTCGTCCTCTCGTCGGCGATGTCCCCCGACCAAATTTGCGCCTGCCTTCCTTGTGCACCGCCGCGACATCCCCTCCCCCCACCAGATCTATGACCCCAAGCTCGCCACCGACCTCGAGCAACCCCGTCGTGACCCCTCACGATCGTGATGACCTCCCACAACCCTGCATGACCGCCACATGCCGCCCTGTCGAGTGTTGTCACCCCTGTGCACCCCAACTCCCTATTCGCCATTGCTCTCGATGATCATCCTCGTCGGAGCGCTTAGCCCCCCACCCCCCACATCTTTTGCCTGCGTGCCGCATGTCGTGCTTTGGAGACCTCGCACCAGCAATGCAGAAGGGGGAAGGGCGACCCCCATGCGTTCGACGGCGACGAGGCCCCCCTCCTTAGTGTCACGGACTAAAGTTCCTCTTGGGAAAACTTTAGAGCGACCGGTCTTGAAACTTCCCTGCACGAAGATCCAAGTAATCTGATCGGATGTCCTCACGATGACCGCACCAACACGCGGCGAAAAATAAATGGATGAGACAAGATGTAAGGAAAATCACTCTAAGAGTTGAGGGTGAAAGCAAGTATATTCGACTTTAATGGGGACTCAATCGCTACTCCGATTGAATGATTACAAAAGCCGACCCTGTGGGTCTATTTATACATAAATGAGGAGAGTAACAACTTATACTCCCTCTGATATGGCCAAGATTCTAGGAACCCTCTCGATCTCCCTATTGATAAGCTGAGATCTTCCTCCTTGATCTTCTCAATTGTTATCTGGGATCTCCTCTCGATTCTCTAGCCGATCTTGTTGGGATATCCTCCTCGACTCCCTCCATCCGCAAAACCTCCTAGTTGGCATGGGATCTTATCTTCAAGTCCCTTCTGATCTCCTCACCAGAAACCGCTTAGAATGATCATGCGTGATCACCCCGGGATCCTATAGTTATCCTTCCTCGATATCAGGTTCTCCTTAATCTATTCATCAGGTTGTTAGTTGGAATAATTCACCTAATTACTCCTGATCTTTTCCTCGAGATCTCTAACTAGAAAGATCATCCTGATCCTCTTGATTTGTTGGGATAAGGTGGCTGGCCCGATCCTGCATGATCTTGACGGATATGGTGCAACTCCATCATTCCTCGGTTGCCAACTTCCCCTGCGAGTAACCAACGCTTGATCCTTGTGGCCAGCTGTCCTACCTGACTTCTGCCGAGCTTCCGGACACTTTGAGATGAGCCAAATTTGCTCGGGATGATATCGCCCCTCCCTGCTGCCAAACTGGACGTCCTGTCAAAGTGCGTAGAATGCCAAACTGTGCATTCTGCCAAAGTGGGCGCCTTGCATCCAAACTTTGCCCGCGCATCGTCCCACGCTCGTCCTGGGATGTAGCTGAAGAATGGGGTGTGACACTAGGGAGCCGGAGGTCGAGGGGAGGGAAGCCCTTCTCTCTTTTTTAATTATTAAATTATTTTTATTTTATATTATTAATAAATTATGCCACGTAGGAGAGAGAAATGACATGTCAGATGGTTTCTTACGTAAATGAGAGAGAAAATTACTGTGTGGACGTCACGTTTAGGGTAACTAAGAAACGACTGATCGAGGTAAAAAAGATATCGGGTGAAACGAATTTAAAAATAGAGGGCATTCGTATTATAAAGTGGAGTTTGAGGGTATTGCTGAACAAACATCAAAGTTTGAGGGTATTTGGTGTAATTATTTTTAGAAAAGCATTTTCGTACAATAATAGTTGTTTTTTTTCTCTTTGTAAGAAGGTAGAGTACATGTGGACATATAATAAACCTCTTAATGACTATAGAAAAGAAAAGGATAACTTTAATTACTTAAGATGTGAAGTACTTGATTAATCAAATCATGTATTAGATGTGAAGTACTTGGCTAAGGCATCCATTGGAGTGAATCCATTCCACTCTTTAAGTGATCCCATTTCACTTAGGATCATTTGGCAATGAAAACTGGAGTTCTACTAAGTTTTCATAAATAGAAATTGGAGTCTTGCTGTCTTATAGATTTAAATTGAGTTTCAAACTTTTCAAAATAGACTAATTTATGTATCACATTTAAATACTAATAAATTAGATTTAAAAATTATTATAAAATATAATATTTTAATCATATACTATATATTTTTGTAATATTCTTCGTCCGTCCATCGCACTAAATGTAGTACTAGCCACTAGTGTTATTTACAAGAAAGAAAGAAAGAAAATTCTTTTGGAGACCACATCTTGCAGGCTGCGTATCTGTATTGACAGAGAAATAAAATAAAATGTTGGTAAGATGAGCAATCGTCGATCCATGTTGATGGACAAGCGTGTGGACGAATAGGTTGTACGTCCATCTCAATTTTCGACGTATACATGCATGTAGGAAAAAATAGATCGAGTCAAACGTACCCCGTCAAGAGATTTGATTATTCTTAAACGAGAGACAACCATATTTTTTGTTCGCTTTGTTTCATGCAGCTACCATTCGTACCAAGTTGTCTTCCACTCTTCCCTTTTTAATTTCTTCTAGACAGAAAATTTAATACTAGCATTTAAACAAAAATTAAGTTTAATCCAAGAAACACTAATCATTTATGTTATTAAAAGATATCACTCGGAGAAAGATTAATCATTAATTGACGTTTTAAATCATCGACAAATTAATACTAGTAGAGCATAGGGTTTTCTTTTCCTTCTTGATTACATATATTAATTTATTAATTAACGCGCATAATCATTAATCATCATAAAGATTGAATGATCAAGTATCTTTTTTTCGAATATTGAATTGATAATTGGAAAAAAAAAGAAAGAAAGAAAGACAATCGGTAAGAACAAGACTTTTCAGTCTTAGCTCTTGGGTATTTCGGCATTTTGTTAGATAGAAATTAGTAATCTATTAAAAGTAGTGCCAAGAGAATCTTGATGCAAAATACCTTGGGAGGTTTGGAAGGGAGATTCTCGTAAGCAAAGCAGACGTCCATGAAAGAGAGAAAAAAAACTCTCTAGCTATTATATCGTCTAAGACATGCTTAACTATTAGATGGTTTAGCGGAGAAGTTGATAATTATATTCATAGTCCAGGTACTTATTAGGTAGGTGTCCTTCCCAACCCGGTGAACTCTATAATTTGACTAGACCCAATTTGAATTTGGTCAGATCGACGGTCAACTCGATCCGAACTCAATTCGAAGGCGGTTCGAGTTGGGTATAGGTTGAAAATTTTCAACACGATCCGAATTGATGACCTGATGTTTTTTTTATTTTTTTAACTTTTTTATTTAATTTAATCAAATATTTGATTTTAAAATTCTAAAAAATTAAAATAAAATTTTAAGTATGGAATAATATGTAAATATTGAAAATTTTTATTTTAATGCTGTAAAATTTTATTTTAATGCTGTAAAATGAATATTTGATAATATTTTTTATATTGAATAATGCAAAAAAAAGCAAAAAATAAGAAAAAAGAAAAATGATGATTGAGTAATCCGACCGTCGTCGTCGTCGTCGTCGTCGTCGTCGTCGTCGTCGTCGTCGTCGTCGTCGTCGTCGTCGTCGTCGTCGTCGTCGTCGTCGTCGTCGTCGTCGTCGTCATCATCATCATCATCATCATCATCATCATCATCATCATCATCATCATCATCATCATCATCATCATCATCATCATCATCATCATCATCATCATCATCATCAGTTGATATTCAATTATCATAATAAAAATGGACGATCTCCCATTTTTATAGCTAGCTTACGGAAAAACAAAATTTGGCCAAAATAAAAAAAATTCTAGATGACGACTGTCTATATTCAAGAAAATCTAGATATTGAATTTTATTCCTCAACCAAATATCGG
Organism: Pontederia crassipes; assembly: GCA_030549335.1. Taxonomy (NCBI): domain Eukaryota; kingdom Viridiplantae; phylum Streptophyta; class Magnoliopsida; order Commelinales; family Pontederiaceae; genus Pontederia; species Pontederia crassipes. The sequence continues at coordinate 67,883,719 of CM060196.1, read as the reverse complement.
TGGGTGGTGTTTAATTTGATAATAAAATACGAAAGATTATAAAATAAGATGTTAGTCTTGTCTATTCGAAAATTGACTTATTCTTCTGCTCTATTTTGTGTTTGCATTGAAACGGATAAAATTTTAATTTGACATTTCAAAAATAAGTAATATTAAATATATTAATGCACATATAATAAATAAACATTTATGTATTTTTTATTAAAATATACTTAATTCACTAATTTTCATTTTTTTGGAAATAAACAATTTCTTGATTAATTTATGGGTTAATTAGTGGCATAATTTTTATAACCATCATCACGATATATTAACCTAAGTAAAAAAAAGTTAATTATAAAGAATTAATGGCTGGTAATTTTATGAAATAATAAAACATATAATGAGATGTGGTTGAAAAACAAAAAAAAAAAAGAGGTGGAATATTGTTATTCATTATGTATTCCTAGGCCATGATTAAAGAAATGATTTTATAATTTTTTAAATGAATTTAGAATAAAGAGATTTAATCCCATTCTATTTTCTATTTGCATTATTTTTAGAATAACTATTTAATCACCAGATTGGAGACAAGTAAAACAATGTTCAAAGTAACACCGACAGGTGAAAACGTTAGTCCAATTCAACGGCAAGCGTGTATCATCTCCACTTACAAGATTTTGGTAGTTCTCGTTCCTGTCAGGGAAACGAAACATTGGTGCCATTTTTTTTTCTTCTTTCTTCCATAAGAAAATGTCATATGGCATTAGTTGTCTTGTTTATCCAGCTCACGCTTTGATCGAGTCTCAATATTTTATGTTTGGACCAAAATTTTTAGGTGTTAAAATCATATTATAAAAAATTTATAAATATAAATATTCATAGCAGAATTAAGCAAGGCTTAATTTAGTAGTTTCCGCGCAATTCCCTAGTAGATATGCTTGCATACGACCAAAAAAAAATTATTATATACGGGACTTGATCCTTAACTAGATATTATTCTAATAAATTTCTGGATAAGCAGAAAATTTTCCAATATATTTATCCTTAAAAAGAAATTTGGCTCACATGGGAACAGTTGCAAGCCATGGATTCATTGGTCAAAATTAGACAACGAGATCTATGACTTTGAGGAAGATTCTTACATCCATCACTCCACTAGCGCCCAATGAGAAAGCCGAACAAAATGTCAAAAACACATTTCCCTCTATTTTTAAATTGCAAATTCGTTCCTCGACGTTGACTCCGCTCAGCAGCAGCACAGCAGCAACGGCAAGAGCCTCCTTTGCTTCTCGTCATTCCAAATGCGACCTCATCTGCTCCAAGTCCTCCTCCTGATCTGCGTCTCCGCAAGTGTCGGCGCTGAGACGGAGGCGCAGGCTCTGCTCAACTGGAAGTCCAGCTTGGTCAAGCCTTCCTCCCTCCGATCATGGTCCCTCGCCAACTCCACCAGCCCATGCAGATGGTTCGCCGTCCGCTGCGACGCCGCCGGTAGCGTCGTGCAGCTGAACTTGCCGGGTTCTCAGATCAATGGCTCGCTCGGAGGACTAAACTTCTCTTCTCTCCCCGGCCTCACCACCCTCAACCTCAGCAGCAACCTCCTGCAAGGATCCATCCCTCCCGACATCTCTGCTCTGTCCAAGCTCGCCTCACTCGATCTCAGCAGCAACAGCTTGGCCGATGTCATTCCGCCGGAGATCGGTCGGCTTTTGGAAATCCTCTACCTCAATCTCTACAACAATAGCCTCCAAGGTCCGGTGCCGCACCAACTTACTGCTAAGGTACGATACTTGGATCTCGGGTTTAATTACTTGGAGAATCCCTATGTTGCAAGGGTACGGGTACGGTACCGGTACCGGGTATGAGTATGAGTACGGGATACGTCAAATTCTAAAAAATTAGAGTACGGGTACGGCAATATATTAAATATAATATATATATAAAATAAATTTTCATAAGATTTCTAGTATCTTCATATTGTTTAAGTTTTCAAAACAAATAATTAGTTATTCTCTTTACTATTATGTCTAAACGAAGAGTTATTAATAGTTTTTTTCTCCTTACGACTTCTCATCTTTAACATCTATAAGTTTTATTGTTCACATTTAATAAAAACGTAGCAAAATATATGTGTATTATGTTCTCTAGTATTAGTGCTTTCATGATCATCAATTATTAATTATCTTTTTTAGAATTTTATTTGACAAAATTTTGATATGGAGTACCCAGAAGCGTAGGTACGAGTACCCACTGAAGTACCCATTTTTTAAAAAATATTTTATTATTGGGTACATATGGGTACGAGTACCCACAAGTACCCATGAAGTATCGGTACCGGGTACGTACCCGGTACGAGTACGTTGAGGAAATTGGAGTACCCGTGCATCATAGGAGAATCCTGACGACTACTCAAAATTCAAAGCAATGCCATCCTTGGCACACCTGTCTCTATATTATAATGGCATGAGTGGGGAGTTCCCAACCTTCATTCTTAATTGTAGGAACATTACATATCTAAACATGTTGTCCAATTCCTATAGTGGAGTAATCCTTGATGGGAAAATCCGAGAACAATGAGAGAAGATCGCAGAGAGATTGCAGAAAAATAGAGGAGACACACGAATTTATCCAGGTTCACCCTTGAGATGAGAGCTACGTCCTGCAAAGAGGTTCCACTATATCGTTTAGGTTTACAGCCGCCGCACAGATTACATCTAAAAATAAGCTATAAATAGCCTCTCCAAACGGGTTCAAACCCGAATAAAACAGAGAAAAAACCTAATCCGAACCACACGGGCCGGCTAAACAAAAGCCCAAAACCCGTCTAGATTTCGGGGGCGCTGCCCCCGAACCCCCGCCAGCTCAACGGCGAGCGAGACCGCCGTCGGGAGGCGGGGCCCCCCGAACCCTCCATTTCGTTCGTACGCCAGCAATACTGTTAATTGGGTAATACTCAGATTCCCTTAAGCTCACGTGGGCGAACCCGGTGTGAGAAACAAGGGGCCCTGAAGTATTCACCAACTCTAACATTCTCCCACTTGGTGGATACTTCACACCAATGAGAGCCTTGCCAGCAACATTCTTCTTCAATCCGACAGCAGTAGAGCACCACTTAAACTTTACACATATAACTGCTTTAGTCAGAAAATCAGAACTATTCTCTGTTGTATCAACATTTTCAAGCTGAACCTTTTTCTTTTTCACATTTTCCCGAATAAAATGGTATTGGATGTCAATATGCTTTGTGCGTGAGTGAAATGCGAGATTCTTAGCTAACTGAATAGCACCTTGATTATCACATCTCACATCTATAGCACCTTGCTCAAATTCGAGCTCCAAGCACAATCGTCGTAGCCATATGGACTCTTTTGCAGCATGAGTAAGAGCCATATATTCTGCTTCTGTAGAAGAAAGTGCTACCACGCTTTGTCTCTTGCTCATCCAACTTAGTGCAGCCCCAAATAATGTAAAAACATATCCGCTAGTGGACCGTCTACTATCAATGTCTCCACCCCAATCAGCATCTACATGGCCCACAATATCAAGCATCTTTTCTTTCCTTGTACCTTCAAAACACAACGAAAAATTTGAAGTTCCACGAAGGCACCTGAAAACTCTCTTAATAGCATTCCAATGTTCTTTGTCTGGGTTAGACATATATCGACTCAAGACTCCCACTGCTTGGGCTATATCTGGACGCGTGCACACCATGACATACATCAAGCTGCTCATTGTACTTGCATATGGCACACGATCCATCTCTTCAGTTTCTTCATCCGTCTTCGGGCATTCCTCTGCAGAAAGTTTGGTTCCTAGAGACATAGGAGTACCCACTGGCTTGCAGTCCGACATGTTAAATTTCTTCAAGACTTCTTTTATGTACTTCTCCTGTCCTAGCCACAACTTTCGCTTCTAACGATCCCTTCTAATCTGCATACCCAAAATAAAATTCGCTGGCCCTAAGTCTTTCATCTCAAACTTCTTGGCCAACAAACCCTTCACTGAATTCACCATCTTCATACTGTTTTCAATCAGCAACATGTCATCCACATACAGTGTAAGAATGACAAACTGATCTCCAACTCTCTTCACATAAACACAATGATCTGAATCTGAACGTACAAACTTGAGTTCGAGCATGTACGTATCAAACTTCTGGTACCACATCCTTGGCGACTGCTTCAATCCATACAGAGACTTTTTCAATTTGCACATCAGCTTCTCTTTATCTTGAACCTCAAAGCCTTCTGGTTGTCTCATATATATCTCTTCCTCCAAGTCCCCATGAAGGAATGTCGTCTTCACATCCATCTGCTCTACCTCAAGATTATATGTTGCTGCCAGAGATAGAACAAATCTGATTGAAGTCATTTTCATCACGGGAGAAAAAATCTCATCATAGTCGACTCCCTCAACATGAGAGTACCCTTTAGCTACCAGCCTCGTCTTGTACTTCTCTACAGACCCATCCGGTTTTAGCTTTCGCTTGAACACCCATTTGCAACCAATTGTCTTTCTATCCTTAGGCAATTTACACAAACTCCATGTTTCATTCTTATCCAGTGACTGCATCTCATCTGCCATAGCAAGCTCCCACTGATTTGCATCATCCATAGACATTGCATCTTTTACAGAACTAGGTTCTTCTCCGATGATGCTCAAAGCATGAAACGAACTCAGAGCACTAAGAGAGTATCACAAAGGTGCTCTTCTTTCTCGTGTCGATCTCCTGAGAACTGGTATGGTAGTACCAATATTTGGGTCTTCATCTGAATATGCATCTTCAACTTCATTAACCGAGTCCTCTTGATCCGGTTCTATAACAGACTCAACTGAAGTATCTTGTGCATCCACCTCTGAAGTTTCAGAATCAGAATCTTCTTCAAGCACTACCACTTTCTTAGGTTCATCACCTTTTTGAACTTCAACTTGGGAACGTGATTCACGGAAAACAACATCCCTGCTGTAAACAATAGTCCTTGACTTTGGATTCCACAGTTTGTAGCCCTTGATCCCTTCCTTGTATCCGACAAATATGTTCTTTTCATATTTACTATCAAGCTTACCCCGCTTTTCCTTGGGTATATGAACATATGTGTCACATTCGAACACCCGAACATGAGACAAATTTGACTTCTTCCCAAACATTGCCTCATAAGGTGTCTGATCCTTCACTGATGAGGTCGGTGAGCGGTTCTTCAGGTAGTTTGTTGTGGCTACAGCTTCTGCCCAGAATTCTTGCCCCAATTCAGCCCAACTCAGCATACATCTGGTCTTCTCTATGAGTGACCGATTTAACCTTTCAGCTACTCCATTTTGCTCAAGTCTATATGGAGTTGTCTTCTGCCTAGCAATACCATTGTCCACGCAGAACTGCTCAAACTTATCTGAACAAAATTCACCTTCATTATCTGTACGAAGAACCTTGATCTTGCAGCTCAATTGATTTTTCACCAAAACTTTAAATTCTCGAAACTTATCGAATACATCTGATTTATTCTTGATAAAATAAATCCAACTATATTTCGAAAAATCATCTATAAAAGAAACATAGTACCTGGACCCTCCAATAGATGGAGTCGGAGTTGGTCCAAAGACATCACTATGAATCAGTTCGAGAATCTTCGTTGCTCTTGAACCTGTGTGTTGAAAACTGACTCGGTTCTGTTTTCCATGGAGACAATGTTCACAGAACCCGAAGCCCACAGAACAATCCGGAACCCCTTCTACCATCTGACTTGATGCTATAATGGAGAGTCCTTTTTCACTGATATGGCCTAATCTCCGATGCCACAACATAGATTTGTTGTCTTCATCTTCTTTGGCCTCTTCAGAAATAAATCCGCAGCCCACAGATATTATCTCTCCGAGCAACTTGTACAACGTGCCATAACGAACCCCTCGTGCAATTACAATCGACCCTCTGATCATCTTGCACAAATCCTTGTCGCAACTGAATATAACACCCGAGTCAGCCATTGTACCAACAGATAATAAACTTCTACTCATAAGTGATATATGCATCATATCTGGTAGAGTCTTCATCGTGCCATCATTCATCATCAACTTCACCCTGCCACGTCCAATAATCTGAACCGCAGTGCCATCTCCGAGCATGACATCCCCACCATTATACTCCTCATATTCACAGAACCAGTATTTATGAGGCGTCATGTGGTACGAAGCATCAGTGTCGATAAGCCAGACATCTTTATCTGACTGTGCCGTACACGCAGAAGCCAGAGACATATCCCCTACCTCAGCCTCCTTTTTGTCCGAGGTTGACTCAGCTTCTTTCTTATGAACCGACTTGTTTTTGCAATCTCGCTTCATATGGCCCCACTCTTGACATCTCCAGCATTGCACCTTCCTATCTTTACTCTTCGAACGCCCACGAAATTTGGATCTCCCTCTCTGATTTTGATTTCTTTCTGGTTGCCTTCCTCTGGTCGCCAGCGCCTCTTTACTAGAACTCGCCGATCCCTTTCTCCGTATTTCCTCTGATAACAAGGCAGCACATACATTTTCATACGAAAGTTCTTTATCCCCGCCACCAATCACGACAGTCAGATTGTCCCATGAATCTGACAGCGAACAGAGCAATGTTATTGCCTTATCATCATCTTGAAACTTAACATCGATTGATACAAGTTGACTGATCACCGTGTTAAAGTTATAAAGATGAGTAGAAAATGAGTCACCCTCCTGCATCCGAAGATTGTACAATTTCTTCCTCAGAAATAACTTGTTAACCAACGATTTACTTTGATATAGGGATTCCAACTTCCTCCACAGATCTCTGGCAGTAGGTTCGCCCATCACATTCGTAAGAATTGAATCCGCGAGACACAGTCGAATCAAACCCTTCGCCTTTCTATCAATCCGATCCCACTCTTCGATCGCCTTTGGATCTGCCTGACTGGAGGAGGCCTCGTCCGTGACCTTCGCCGCCTCCATGCCTGGTCTCTCCTTCTCGATTACCGTCCAAAGATCTCGATCACAAAGGAGATCCTCCATCTTCATCTTCCAGAGATCAAACCGTGTTCCATCAAATTTTTCTATCTCGATTTGCGACCCTCCTGACATCTCGAATAAACCCTAATTCCTTGAACAACCTGGATCTGACACCAATTGATGAGAAAATTCGAGAACAAGAAGAGAAGATCGCAGAGAGATTGCAGAAAAATAGAGGAGACACACGAATTTACTCAGGTTCACCCTTGAGATGAGGGCTACGTCCTGCAAAGAGGTTTCACTATATCGTTTAGGTTTACAGCCGCCGCACAGATTACATCTGAAAATAAGCTATAAATAGCCACTTCAAACGGGTTCAAAATCCGAATAAAACAGAGAAAAAACCTAATCCAAACCACACGGACCGGCTAAACAAAAGCCCAAAACCCGTCTAGATTTCGGGGGCACTGCCCCCGAACCCCCGCCCGCTCACCGGCGAGCGGGACCGCCGTCGTGGGGCGGGGCCCCCCGAACCCCCCCTTTCGTTCGTACGCCAGCAATACTATTAATTGGGTAATACTCAGATTCCCCTAAACTCACGTGGACGAACCCGATGTGAAAAACAAGGGGCCCTGAAATATTCACCAACTCTAACAATCCCACCTTCTCCTGCAAACTTGTCAATGCTCCGAGAACTTCACCTTAGTGGAAACAATTTCACTGGAGTAATCCCACCTTATCTTGCAAACTTGTCGATGCTTCAAGAACTTCACCTTAGTGAAAACCATTTCACTGGAGGTGTACCACCGTTTCTCGGATCCATCGCCGGCCTCCGTGTTCTCGAACTAGGAAACAACCAGCTTGAGGGGTCCATTCCTTCTTCTCTGGGCAAACTTGGACTGCTAGAAAGGTTCGACATAAAGGGTGCAGGTCTCAAGTCCACACTTCCACCTGAGATGGGAAACTGTTCTAGTCTTAAATTTATCCATTTGTCCTTCAATCAACTCGAAGGCAGCTTGCCGAGGTCCTTTTCCGGTTTAACCAAGATGAGGGAGTTCTTCATCTCAAGCAATTCACTTATTCGCCAGATCTCACCTGAATTTTTCAGAAATTGGCCCCAGCTCATATACTTTCAGGTTCAGAATAACCATATATCTGGAAGCATACCTCCTGAGATTGGATTGGCTACAGAACTTCTCATCCTGTTCCTCTTTAACAACAACCTTTCAGGTCCAATTCCATCAGAGATTGGGAATTTGGTGAACTTAAAACAGTTGGATGTCTCAATCAACTCATTGTCGGGTCCCATACCTCCTACAGTTGGCAACCTCAGTAATCTCACTGTCTTGGCCCTCTTTAACAATAACCTCAGTGGGATAATACCAGCTGAGATTGGAAACATGACGTCATTGGAATTATTGGACTTAAACACCAACCAGTTGGAGGGAGAGCTGCCAAGCAGCATTTCCCGGCTTACGAAACTTACTACATTCTCAGTATTTACAAATCATTTGGAGGGAGAGTTCATCATCATCATCATCATCATCATCATCATCATCATCATCATCATCATCATCATCAGTAGTTGATATTCAATTATCATAATAAAAATGGACGATCTCCCATTTTTATAGCTAGCTTACAGAAAAACAAAATTTGGCCAAAATAAAAAAAATTCTAGATGACGACTGTCTATATTCAAGAAAATCTAGATATTGAATTTTATTCCTCAACCAAATATCGGTGGGTGGTGTTTAATTTGATAATAAAATACGAAAGATTATAAAATAAGATGTTAGTCTTGTCTATTCGAAAATTGACTTATTCTTCTGCTCTATTTTGTGTTTGCATTGAAACGGATAAAATTTTAATTTGACATTTCAAAAATAAGTAATATTAAATATATTAATGCACATATAATAAATAAACATTTATGTATTTTTTATTAAAATATACTTAATTCACTAATTTTCATTTTTTTTGGAAATAAACAATTTCTTGATTAATTTATGGGTTAATTAGTGGCATAATTTTTATAACCATCATCACGATATATTAACCTAAGTAAAAAAAAGTTAATTATAAAGAATTAATGGCTGGTAATTTTATGAAATAATAAAACATATAATGAGATGTGGTTGAAAAACAAAAAAAAAAGAGGTGGAATATTGTTATTCATTATGTATTCCTAGGCCTTGATTAAAGAAATGATTTTATAAATTATTAAATGAATTTAGAATAAAGAGATTTAATCCCATTTTATTTTCTATTTGCATTATTTTTAGAATAACTATTTAATCACCAGATTGGAGACAAGTAAAACAATGTTCAAAGTAACACCGACAGGTGAAAACCTTAGTCCAATTCAACGGCAAGCGTGTATCATCTCCACTTACAAGATTTTGGTAGTTCTCGTTCCTGTCAGGGAAACGAAACATTGGTGCCATATTTTTTTTTTCTTCTTTCTTCCATAAGAAAATGTCATATGGCATTAGTTGTCTTGTTTATCCAGCTCACGCTTTGATCGAGTCTCAATATTTTATGTTTGGACCAAAATTTTTAGGTGTTAAAATCATATTATAAAAATTTTATAAATATAAATATTCATAGCAGAATTAAGCAAGGCTTAATTTAGTAGTTTCCGCGCAATTCCCTAGTAGATATGCTTGCATACGACCAAAAAAAATTATTATATACGGGACTTGATCCTTAACTAGATATTATTCTAATAAATTTCTGGATAAGCAGAAAATTTTCCAATATATTTATCCTTAAAAAGAAATTTGGCTCACATGGGAACAGTTGCAAGCCATGGATTCATTGGTCAAAATTAGACAACGAGATCTATGACTTTGAGGAAGATTCTTACATCCATCACTCCACTAGCGCCCAATGAGAAAGCCGAACAAAATGTCAAAAACACATTTCCCTCTATTTTTAAATTGCAAATTCGTTCCTCGACGTTGACTCCGCCAGCAGTGACAAAAAAATATTTGCACTTCCTATGTGGATGAGAATGAGGTCATGCTGCCACTACACTTCTTCTGCAGCAGCAGCACAGCAGCAACGGCAAGAGCCTCCTTTGCTTCTCGCCATTCCAAATGCGACCTCATCTGCTCCAAGTCCTCCTCCTCCTTCTGATCTCCATCTCCTCCGCAAGTGTGGGCGCTGAGACGGAGGCGCAGGCTCTGCTCAACTGGAAGTCCAGCTTGGTCCAGCCTTCCTCCCTCCGATCATGGTCTCTCGCCAACTCCACCAGCCCATGCAGATGGTTCGGCGTCCGCTGCAACGCTGTCGGCAGCGTCGTGCAGCTAAACTTGCCGAGTTCTGATATCAGTGGCTCGCTCGGAGGACTGAACTTCTCTTCTCTCCTCGGCCTCACCAGCCTCAACCTCAGCAACAACATCCTGCAAGGATCGATCCCTCCCAATATCTCTGCTCTGTCCAAGCTCGCCTCACTCGATCTCAGTAGCAACAACTTTTCCGATGTCATTCCGCCGGAGATCGGTCGGCTTTCGGAGATCCTCTACCTCAATCTCTACAACAATAGCCTCCAAGGTCCGGTGCCGCACCAGCTTAGCAATCTGCAGAAGGTACGATACTTGGATCTTGGCTCAAATTACCTGGAGAATCATGATTACTCCAAATTCAACGCCATGCCATCCTTGGCACACCTGTCTCTATATTTAAATAGCATGAGTGGGGAGTTCCCAACCTTCATACTTAATTGTAGGAACATTACATATCTAGACCTGTCGTTCAATTCCTATAGTGGAGTAATCCCACCTTCTCTTGCAAACTTGTCGATGCTCCAAGAACTTCACCTTAGTGAAAACAATTTCACTGGAGGTGTACCGCCGTTTCTCGGATCCATCCCCGGCCTTCGTGTTCTCGAACTGGGTAACAACCAGCTTGGGGGGTCGATTCCTTCTTCTCTGGGCCAACTTGGACTGCTAGAAAGACTTGACATAAAAGCTGCAGATCTCAACTCCACAATTCCGCCTGAGATTAGCAACTGTTCCAATCTTAATTTTATCGACTTATCCTATAATAAACTCCAAGGCAGCTTGCCCAAGTCCTTTTTCCATTTAACCAAGATGAGGGAGTTCGGTATCTCAAGCAATGCACTTATTGGCCAGATCTCACCTGAATTTTTCAGAAATTGGCCCCAGCTCATATCCTTTCAGGTTCAGAATAACCATATATCTGGAAGCATACCTCCTGAGATCGGATTGGCTACAGAACTTCGCATCCTGTTCCTCTTTAACAACAGCCTTTCAGGTCCAATTCCATCAGAGATTGGGAATTTGGTTAACTTGCAACAGCTGGATGTCTCTGTCAACTCATTGTCGGGTCCCATACCTCCTACAGTTGGCAACCTCAGTAATCTCACTGTCTTCGCCCTCTTTTACAATAACCTCAGTGGGACGATACCAGCTGAGATTGGAAACATGACGTCATTGGAATTATTGGACTTAAACACCAACCAGTTGGAGGGAGAGGTACCGGGCAGCATTTCCCAGCTAACGAACCTTAATTTGTTCTCAGTATTTACAAATCATCTCAACGGTAGCATCCCACAAAATCTGGGAGAGAATGGACGATTAGTCAATGTTGGCCTATCTAATAATAGCTTCATAGGCTCTTTGCCTTCATCTTTATGTAATGGCTTCGTCATGACACATCTGACAGCCAATGATAACAACTTCTCTGGTGCGCTTCCAGCGTGCTTGAAAAACTGTACAGAGCTTTTTCGAGTGCGGTTAGAGAATAATCACTTCACAGGAGACGTAGATGAAGTCTTTGGAGTGCATCCTCTTCTTGATTTCCTGTCGCTGTCTGGAAACAATCTGACTGGCACGCTATCACCAAAGTGGGCACAATGGACAAACCTGACTTCTTTGCGCATCGACTCTAACAGTATCACAGGCGACATTCCTGCAACATTTGGAAGTATGACCAGCTTAGTTGATCTTAACTTAGCTTCAAACCATTTGACTGGTAAAATTCCACCTGAATTAGGGAACTTGGGATCCTTGGATAAGCTCAATTTGAGTATTAATCAGCTATCAGGCTCAATTCCGGTAGCACTTGGTAACTTGTCTCAGCTCGCATCTCTTGATTTATCAGTAAACAAACTTAATGGTCATGTTCCTTCAGAGCTCAGCAAGTTGAATAAACTGTTGTCGCTGGATTTGAGCGAAAATCAATTATCTGAAGGTATACCTGATCAGCTTGGGAACTTGAATTCTCTTCAGTCACTGTTAGATCTCAGCAATAACTTATTCAATGGAAGCATACCTCCTAATCTTGGAAAGTTGACAATGCTGGAAAGGTTAAATCTCTCTCGTAACCAACTTTCCGGCAAAATTCTAGATTTATCTCAAATGAAGAGCTTATATTCTGTGGACTTCTCCTACAACAATCTTACAGGTCCAATTCCAAATGGTAATGTTTTCCTAAATTCTTCTGAAGCCAGTTATATTGGGAATCCAGGGCTATGCGGAGATGTCAAAGGATTACCTTCTTGTGACCAAAGTGCTTCTAGTGGTGGTTCTGATAAAGATCACAGGAAACTTATCATTGCAATAGTTGTGCCTATTGCCGGAATAGCATTATTAATCACAATTACAGCAATAATACTATGCTACAAGAAAAAACATCAAGATGAGAAGAAGCCTGATGTTGAGAGTGCTTCATGGGATACATCTGAATCTTTGGTATGGGACAAGGAAGGCAGATTCACATTTCTAGATATTGTAAATGCTACAGATGATTTCAATGAGACATTTTGCATTGGAAAAGGAGGGTTTGGAAGCGTCTATAAGGCTGAGTTATCTTCGGGGCATGTAGTTGCTGTCAAACGCCTCACTGTTTCGGATCCTGGTGATGTGCCAGAGGTGAATAGGAAGAGTTTCATCAATGAGATCAGGGCCCTGACAGAGGTTAGACATAGAAACATTGTGAAGCTATATGGATTCTGCTTAAGGAGTGGATGCATGTACTTGGTTTATGAGTACATAGAGAGAGGCAGCTTGAGGAAGGTACTTTATGGGGACGAAGGGAGCAAGAAGTTTGATTGGCCAATGAGGGTTAAGGTTGTGCAAGGTGTGGCCCATGCTTTGGCCTACTTGCATCACGACTGTTCACCACCAATTGCGCACCGTGACATCTCTGCGAACAATATCTTGCTTGAATTAGATTTCGAACCTCGTATATCTGACTTCGGGACTGCAAAGTTGCTGAATCCTGGTTCCTCCAATTGGACATCAGTTGCAGGATCCTATGGATATATGGCCCCAGGTTTGTTTAAAACTTAGCATTTGTAAATATGATTATTTCTATTTCTGATAGTTCACTGATTTCAGCAATCTTCTAGAAATTTGATCACAATTGTTAGTAATTTGAGAACTAAGAAAAAATATTTCTAATAATGCCCAAAAGCTCTAGTGACCTTTATCTTCTTTTCCATATTCTACATTGCTTCAATTTGTACAAATAGAACTGACATGGATATCTACTTCAAAACTTGTCACTAAATCCCAAGTTAGATCTTCTAAGGATATTCTGGTCTTATTAATGTGCTGCATATTTCAAGTTGATGCAGAGTTTATTTGGGCTTTCGAAGAAAATTGTCGGGAAATTTACTTGTTGACTTCCATCATAGTTAATCTAACACTTTTTTATGTTAATTCTTGCTCCTTCGAATTATGCTAATACAAGATGCCATGTTGCAGAGTTAGCGTACACAATGAGAGTCACAGAAAAATGTGATGTTTATAGCTTCGGAGTGCTAGCACTTGAGATCATGATGGGAAAGCACCCCGGTGACCTCATTTCCTCCCTGCCTTCCCTGTCGCCGGCCGATGGCAACGATCTGTTAGTGAAAGATGTATTAGATCAACAATTACTTCCCCCAACCGGGCAATTAGCAGAGGAGGTGGTCTTCATTGTAAAGATTGCTCTTGCATGTACTAGGACAAACCCTGACTCTAGACCTTCCATGCGTGCTGTGGCACAGGAGATATCTGCACGCACCCAAGCATATCTACCAGAGCCTTTTAGAACCATTACAATCAGTAAGCTGAGTAACTATCAGAAATGACATTTTGTTGAATTGTTGAAGGATCTCACAACTTCCAGAACCATGTGAAGAAAAGGAGAATTCTAGTAGAAATTTGAGTAACTTTTGTACGGACAGAAACTTAGTATTAGACTTACTACGTACTATTATTATTGTATAATTTGTATTCTAAAGCTATAGTTTTCTTCTCTATTATAAGCATGGTTCTCCAATATTTTGTGCAATAAAGGTGTAACTGCGCTTGTTCACTTTTTTCTTCAATATTAAAAATTGAGCATAAAGTATATTTCAGAGAAAGGAAGAAGGTGAAAGGAATGATTCTGCCATCCAAAATATCTGATATGTGAACAGAAAATATTGAGGTTAGCTGTCTGAAAAGTAAAGTTCCACGCAGGTCAATGATCAGATAGTGATTACGAAGTTGTAATGTGAAGGTTGATCAGCATTCAAGTAGAAAGAGCAGTTGAAGGCCTTTAGCTTGGCCAGCAGAGGCAGTGGTCATCTGAAATAATTATCAATTACAAGTGAGGTAGCGATGTTTGCAATTAACATGTGCTTCCTACTATCCTCATGGGACTATGATTCATCTTCTACTGAGGATAATGCTGCCTTAACTTTTTGGAGAAAGAATGCTGCCTTCATCTGCAACTACATCTAAATGATACAATCTCTCTACGCCAAGAATGCATTTTTTACTGAAATATCTACTGACCCTATTTTTTTTTCAGTGATTACTGACCCTATTATTAATTACAATAAAGTGATACAAGCGAAAGTTGCTTTCTTTGAATCATGAAATAATAACCTCCAAAAGTGTCAACTTCCTTGTGATAAAAAAAAAAAATTAAAGACATCATACTTCTATTGCAAACATTTCAAAATTTGAAAGTGAGATCACACCCTTTATGATAACTCGACTTCATCCAAATGTAAAACCACGTATTCGAGTTCCTTCAGCTAACACTCCACTCCACACTGCTTGAGAACAGGGCCCTGCTGCTTGGGCAAGAAGGGATCAATTCTGACCCAAACCAAGGAGAAGATTGATGCGAGAAGAACAGACCACAGGACGACAATGGTGGGCGTCCTGTTCTGCCTCCCCATCAACCCCTTCAGGAAGGGATACAGATGAACGATGACCCAGAAGGCGAAGAAGAGCTTCCCAAACAAAGGCCCCCATGAGTCGTAGCCGTTGTTGATGGCGTCCGACACGCCTGCCACGACGCCCACCATGTTTATAATGATCAGCGTCGT
The DNA here is from genome assembly GCA_030549335.1 of Pontederia crassipes. NCBI lineage: Eukaryota > Viridiplantae > Streptophyta > Magnoliopsida > Commelinales > Pontederiaceae > Pontederia > Pontederia crassipes. Next base: position 67,868,448 of record CM060196.1, on the reverse strand, counting down.
CGGGGGGATGAGGAGGGTGGTCCACTTGAAGAGGTAGAGGTCGCCGAACTCGGAGTCGTCGGCGGCCTTGGCCGTGACGGTGAAGTTGGTGTCGACTCCCGCGAGCACCTTCAGGAGGCCCTGGAAGACCGCGAAGAGATGCGCGGACACACCGCCGATGACCCAGAACTGCTCGTTGCGCCACCAGTCCTGAATGCTCACGCCACTCCACCGGAGCTCGAGGATTCCGGTGGCGATGATGGAGAGGAAGAGAGCGAGAAACCAAATGCTGGCCAGGTTGTCCAACTGTTCACAGAGGATTCGGTTAAAGCTTCCACTTTTCATCATGGGAACTCGAAGGAACGGACATGGGGTTACTTACAGTAGGGATGATGAACTTTCCGGTGAGCAGGCAGACGGCCGGAATCGTGCAGTAGGCGAGGAGGGGGATAGATGTGAAAGGGTACACGATGGTGTTGGTGTAGGCAAACCTCTCCAACCATTTGAGGTTGCCCCCGTAACCATACCACAGCGGGCAATGGCTGCTCAGGAAGATCTCGACAGAGCCCAACGCCCAGCGCAGCACCTGATGCAGACGATCGGAGAGGTTGATCGGAGCGGAGCCCTTGAACGCCGCCCTGCCCGGGACACAGTACACAGACTTCCAACCTCTGCAGTGCATCTTGAAGCCCGTCAGGATGTCCTCTGTTACTGATCCATAGATCCATCCAATCTGCCAATTTGAGCACGAAATTTTACATTCAGTTGAGCACAACAGTTCATAGCAGCCTACTGTCGTTGAACGATAAAGATGGTGGTTTACCTCCTTTCCCCACTCAGTCTTCTCTTCGTAGCCACAACTGATGACATGAATGGCCTCCTTGATGAGGTTTGCAGCGTTGGTGCCCTGAGGCAGACCGCCTTCATCCATGAGCGTGGACGCGATGAACACCGGCGACTGGCCGAACCGCTTTTCGAAGCTCTTCTGGGACATGAGCGACGACTTTTCCAGCTCCTCGTACCCCTCAAGTCCCTCCTCTATCTCCTCCAACTCGAAGCCTCCCTTCCTGTAGCTCCTTTTGTTTGCCGCCGCCGCCGCCTTCTTGCTCCTCTTGTTCTTCTTGTTGTAAAGACGGAATGACAGTGACCCTTTCCTTTCTCCTCCCCCTCCTCCTCCTTTCTTGGTCATGGTCTTCTTCGAGCCGCCGAAGCAACAGCACCATGAAGGCCAGCAGTCACACGTCATCCTCCGGCGCTTCTCCGATTTCGGGGGGTCGTAGCCGTACAACGCCTGCCGGTTGAAGACGCAGCCGGTTCCGACGTACACGGGTCCTTGTATTCCGTCCAGGCCTTTCATGTTGATCTAAAAGCAAAGACGATGTTGGCAGATTGCAGAGATCTTAAAACGTGGCTTTGCTCTTACAGACATGCACGTAGTGCGTACTACAAGACACGCAAACTTACGTCGAAGAAGACAACGTTGCGGTTTGCGTAGCGATCATTTGGATCAATGCCGTCAAACCTTTGCGGGAACTGGACGTAGCAAAGCTTCTTCCCCAGCTGAGGGTCCATGAGGAAACACATGGCCTCTCTAATGGCCTTGCTGTTGTTGATGTAGTGGTCACAGTCCAAGTTCAACATGAACGGAGCGTTGCTGAGCACCGCCGAGACCCGCACCTGATCATTACAGCGCTTCGTATAAGATTGGTCATTGCCGAAAAGTTAAAGGGAGAACAGATAGTAGCAAAGACTGCTCAGATCAAAGCATGAAGTTAGCGCACCAGGGCATTCATGGCTCCTGCTTTTTTATGATGCTGGTAGCCCGGGCGCTTCTCACGGGACACGTACACGAGCCGAGGGAGCTCCTTGCCTTCTACATCAAGCGCACCCTCGCTGCCCAAGTACACCTGCACAGGTATCATGGAGCAATCAGGTTAACAACTCGTGAATTTTACGGTTGCAAATCAACCAAATCTAATCCACCTGAAGCATGCCAGGATGGTCTCTGGTGTTGTTCCCAGGCCAGGGCGTGCCGTCCTGCATCACCCACCCTTCCTCCGGTTTTTTCTGCGCCTTGGCAACCAATGCATTAATCCTCACCTTGAACTCCTCGTATTCTCTCTGCGAAATTTTAACCAACGAATTAATCATCATGAACACACACGAAGCATATGATCAGCTGAACACTGTATCTTGTGATCGACATGTATACCTTCATGGCTCTCCTCTCCTTGACAAAGCTCGGCTGCACCTTGTCCTTCAAGTAATCTATCTTCTGCGAGAAGTAGAACTCCGGAGCCCTGGGCTCGACGGTGTGCTTCTTGCAGAACGGCACCCACCTCCTCGCGAACTCTGCTGTCTCCGACAGCGTGTCGAATAACAGCATCGAGGCGCCATCGTCGGAAACATAGCAGCTGACCTTTTCGACAGGGTAGTCAACCGACAGGATTGACAGGACGGTGTTGGCCGTGATGATGGGCGGCTCCTTGAGCGGATCGACCGTGCTGACGAACACGTCGACGGGCGAGAGCCGGTTGGGCTCCCCCTCACGCTCGAAGCGCATGGAGAGGCGGTCGAGGTACGTCTCCCGGTTGACGGGGAACCACTTGGGAAACTGGTCGAGGATCCACGAGAGCGCGAACCAGATCTCGCAGATGACGGAGATGAGCCAGAGGGCGTATGCGTCCTTCGCCGGTGTCGTGAGGCGGAAGCGGAAGAAGCAAATCAAGATGACCAGGCGCAGGATGATCACAATGCGGTAGGGGTTGATCTTGCTCGACGATATCGGCACCTTGCGCCACATCGGCTGCCGAGCCTCCGCCATGCTGCAAAATTTACGTGCCAAATTAAGCACGACAACTCGTTTTCTTTTTCTTTTTGCATGCATGAACTCGAGGATGGGGTACTAGAAACATTTTGCGAGATCAGATAGCGTGACATGAACTGTGCATGCAAAGCGTGAGCAATGAAACAGGCTGTGACTCGTGATTACAATCTAACAGGTTCTTACAGCATGTCGTCGTCTTCAGTGTCGTCCTGGTCATCTTTTCCGACGTCTTTGTTGATCAGGCCTCTCTTCTCTTGCCTTGCCTTCCACTTTTCCACCCTGTCCTTCCATTCCAGGTTCCCTTCCAGATCTCTTTCCATTTCCAAGTCCTTACCAGCAACTGAGATTCATAAGCACGTAAGAAGCATAGATACAAAGAACTCGGAAGATATAATTCAGCAATCAGCTAATGAACACAATCGTGTACCGCTGCCAGCGAAGGATGACAAAGCTGGTCTATTGGGACGCCATTGCTGTGCTTTTTCGCCATTGTCCTACCGGTGACATACACAGCATAAACTTTCTTTGCCACCAAAATCAAACTAGTAAATTAACCAGCTTTTTGTGCTACTTACCGAGTAGACTTCAAAAGCTTGATGGTCGGGGGATCCTTTGGGGTTCTTAGTCTGGAATTCTTCATCGAGATCGTCCATGTCAATTGCATCATCTTCATCTCCATCGACTCTCGGACATCCTACAGAAAAGAAAAAGGCATCCTCAATTAAGCTCTTGAGCTAACTGTTCCATTTGCTTCGATTCACCAAATCCATTTGATATTATGGTTTGCATATATAAAAGTATGATTACGCAAACGTATGTGTTGCGGACCTTTGTGGCGCTTATAACGGATGTTGCACTGTGGACAGGTTTGGCTTCCCTCTCGTCGCTCATACTCATAACACGGCTGGCAGACCGGGAATCCACACTCGTGGCATGCGACGAAGAGTTCTCCATTGTGGTTGCGCCCGATCTCGTCGTTGCAAACGCCACAAATCTTTACATTTGCTCTGTTCAGCAACTTAGGCTGTTCAACATCATAAATTTATCACAATTTAGACTACAAGGAACATGAAGTTATGAAAGCATGAAGAAAGAACTAACTTCTTCATGGCCATGCATGACATGTAGCTCATGGCGGCTGTGAGAGCCGGCAACCAGGCGATTGGCAGCGGCAGAATTGGAATCCATGGCAAAGAGGGTGCCTGCCTCAGTGATGAGAGAGGAAGAGGTGTGCAGGATTTTATGACCCTTGCGGTGAGGTCCGGGAGCCGCATCTTTCACCAACTGAGTTGGAGGGTCGAGGTTTTGATTAGAAGAGAAGCCAAGTCCTTTTTTTTCCGGTGAGTGAAACCAAGTCTTTATGTCTTTAGAAGTTGTAGCTGGCTCGCTTCAAGCCCAAGTAGTTAATTTTTCATCAGCTAACTCCCGAATGTAATCTTGAAGCAAGCGAACCACCAGACGATCATAACGTAACACATAAAAGGGTGCTGACTGGCTGGCTATCAGATGAAAGTTATCTATCTTCCCTTGGGAAATAGAAAATTATATATGGCATTGCCGCGTATCCTTCAATTTAACAGAGTACAGACACTTGAATGGAGATTGCAACTTCAATTCGTTGGTTTTATGCACTTGGAATGACGTTTCTTATATACAAGGTATTTGACCTAAAAAATTGACTCCGAAATGTGATGGGTAACAAGTGGCAATCCACTACATATGATCCCAGCAAATACACAAATTTCAGTAATCAGTGTTTCATTTTGTTGATTTCAATATATAACTTCACTACCTAATGCCAACACCGAAGGATGAACAACCAGATATCTCCAGGAAAAAGTATATTGTGTTGAGTAAAATAACAACAGTAACAGCATCCTGACAAATTATTGGTAATTCAGAAATGGTAAATTGATTCTACTCGTAAAAGAAATAGATATGCCGAAAATTGTTTTGAACTCCATATGAATGTCAACAATTGTCTGTGATTTAAGATCTCAAGCCTCCAAACATATCAGGCACATAATTTGCTAATAATAGAGATGTTGATACATCAAAAGAACTGAATAAGTGGTGCATCAGCATCACTTGTCCCCACATTAACATGACAATCAGACAGAATGCAATCATCGTTTCTTAAATCCATACTTCTTACGCTCATAGAAGAGATCAGTCTTAGCACTTCCCAGATTAACGATCTTGGGACATCCATCCCTGTCTTTTTCCTGTTGAGTACATTCTTTGCAATAGTAAGCATCTGAAATTCCAACACCTCCACAGATGACACACCTTCCTTGGAATGACCCATAATTGCATTCGTCACAGACACGCACGAGGGTGCAAGGACGTACATACGAATCACAGATGACACACTTCCCGTCGCACTTCTCACAAAGACGGCCGATGGCTATCCCTGGTTGCTTCCGACACATGATAAGATCTGGATGGTGCTTGGCCATGATTCTCTGGTGCCAAAGGAGCCAAAGGATTCCTATGCACAAGGATAAAACCAAATTAGTTTATCTAGAGTTTACTACAAATTTCATCTTTAGTCATGTACCGAAAATCAGAAGAGTGGCATTTTTTAAAAATTATACAAAAAACATGATACTTCATAAGCTTACATATATTTCTCAAGAAAATAGTTATGCCTACTCATGTCTTTTTTTCTGGGTCAACTTTCAGGCTTCCAAAAACTATTTTGTTGCAAATCTCATTCATGCTCTCTCAAGTCTCGTGGTCCTGACTCGTAAATGTTTGGTTATATTTTTGTTTATTCATGGGTCTAATCTTGTGAAGTAGAGCCTATAGCCATTCACTTCAATTCACTCTATTAAACTTTTTTTAAAACGAAAAAGGATGTCTACCGACATGTAGGCACCCATCTTTATTAGATAGCAATAAGATTGCATTATAATCTGATTACAAAAGAAAAAGACAGAAGACATTCTAGACCCCTAATCACCAGCCCCCGACTCTAATAAGAACTATTCTCTCCAATCAACTATATATTAAACTCCCTCAAGCATAAAAAACATTTTGTATAACCTATATATGAATGAACATTCAGCTTCAGAAATATCTGGCTATTTTGTGGAATTCGCTATTTTGAGTAACATTAATGGTGAGCATAACCCACCCAAAGAAGCATTTTGGACCTAGGTTGGGATGCCAAAGATAGTAGTTTCAGGTTCAAACCTTGGCAAATGTGTACACCCAAAACGAAATTTTAGCTTAATTGGTATCCAGTTGTCCAACTCTGCCTATGTTTTATAGCCGGTCCCAAGCCCGGATAAAGGAGGAGGGTTGTGTTAGGCCCCGACAGCCAGCGTAAAACCCTGTCGAATCTCATGAATATAGATCAACGAAGCGTCGTATGATCCATGTAGCTGACCCCACCTAGTGGAATAAGGCTTTGTTGTTGTTGTTGGTATCCAGTTGTCCATCATGTCATCATTCTCTCTCACTTGAATTAACAACTCTATACTAGTATAATCTCCAGAAGACATCTCTGTCATCATATATATTGTTAATGCTCAACAATTTCATCATTTTACTTTAGGGGGAATTTTTTATTTTTTTTAGGAACGGGAATTTATTATTAACGTAATTCTTCAATCACCTTTTCAATGGAATAATGCACCTTTATGTACAAAAACCTTTTACAATCATACATCTGATGGCAGTTTATTTTTTGTTATCTGTGATGCCATTGCTTTGTCAATAGAACATAAAAAAGTGAGGAATTTATGCAAAGAAAATAAGAAAAATGGATCTCTGGTGCATTCTACATGTAGGTTGGGTTATTCCAATAACATATGCTATGTATCACATGTGCCAATGCCAGAAGCCATGTTTCTTCAAACATGTCTCCACTTGTGAAACATGTGCCAATAACATCTCGGTGAATGTTTTCAGGTGAGTCATCATCCTCCAATGAGTGCTGGGCATGCAGACATTTTACCTATGACATTACATCAAAAGTGAAAACCAAGTTCTTGGGAAATTCCATAGAAATCTATCCACTTGGAAGGTTAAGATTGTTTCTGATTTTTTAGAAAGATATGATTTTGAAGACAAGTTTTCAATTGTTGTTCCTTTCCAACCAGCTTATGAGAATTAAGCTCATTGAAGTAACTTATGAAAATCTCATTTATCAGTAGTAGTTCAAATCCAACTAAGACTGCATTCATTCCTCGATAAGGAAAAAAAAAAAGACAGCACACTCTTTACATTGGCACAAGGTTGTTTTTCAAATTTGAGCTGAGTGTAAAATAAATTTATGCCATGATGCAGCACAAGGATAACACTTATTCACTTAAGAAGTGTTGTTTTGGATCTAGACCCCCTCCTACCAATGTTGTCAAACACAAAAAATGGACACGACACAGATGGCCAGAAAAAAATGTAAATCGTGAACACGTAACACGACAGAGCAGATTCTACCGGATTATTTTTAATATATTAATTAGCACAAAACTGAATATAATATATAATGCATATTAATTTTTGAATATATTAATTATGAAACCATGCTTCCATATGGATCACTCTTATTCCCTGGAGCATTTTTTCTAAGTACTCTTGTAGCTGCAATTCCACCTTCAGGTGCATTTGTGTTTCCAACTCCTGAACCAGAACCGGATACCATTTCCCTTTATCTAAATCTGTGTTTCTATACAAGCATTCAACAATGAAAACCTAATTAAATATGCACTTACACCTAATTCTTAACTTAAAGTTTTAAACAGGATTAAAGGTGCCAGCCTCCCTGCTGCACTGCGCGAGCAGGGAGACCTCGTCACTTCCCTGCTCGCGAGCAGAGAGACCTCTGCTGCTCCCTGTGGGCTGAGGCCGGGAGCAGGGTGACAACAGCGCAGGCCTCCCTGCTCGTGAGCAGGGAGCAGCTCACCTGCGCGCTGAGGTCGTGAGCAGGAAGACAGAAAAAGAACGATGACAGCGAGAGAGAGAGATTGAGGGAGGGAGTAGGGGAGAACTGACGATTCACGGCGAGCGGCAGCAACAGCAGGCAGCAGATGGCTGGAAAACACAGCGGCAGGCGGCTGCAACACACAGCAGCAGGCGGCAACTGGCGGCAGGCAGCAGGCAGCCGCTGGGGGTGGGCAACTGGATTAGGGCATCATTTTTTTCCTTCCTTAACGGCTGTTGGGCTCCCGTGGTGACATCATGTGACCACTTACTAGGCTTGAAAAAAAAGGTGGGATTGCTGGACTCAAGCGTGTCCAGCGATCCTACGTTCCAGCATGCAATTCTATCGCGTGCTGGCCGGAATCGTGCCAAGGTGGGATCGAGAATGAATTTCAGGTCTAGGATCGTAGAATCATCCGATTCTACAAGTTGGAACGTTACTTTGACAACACTGCCTCCTACTATGATTCACAACCTTATTTTTGGGCAGACATGGATTGATTCACCTGGGGAGATGGTGGTGACAAACTTGACAACCGGAGAAAGTTGTGCTTTACTTTCAACCATGTGGTTGGTTTGGGTATGTTTCATTTCTAAGTATCACATGAGTTCTTATTTCTTTATCAGCTTTGATCTATCCAACAAGCTCATAGGTGAAGTGGGAAGCAACAGTTATCCACTGGATATATCTTTCATTAGACATTAACAAACTTGCTTGTTGCAGTCATTGTTTATTCTCCTTGATTTGAATGTGTTTTCTCCACTAAGAGTAAGAAAACCAAAGTTAAAATGGCAATTTACTCTCTCAAAAAAGTTAAAAATAGCCATTCAGTTTTTTCAGGAGCACTTGATGAGTTTACCACACAGAAAGACATACATTCTTTTATATGTCTAAGGGACCAAGGCAGCTGGTTTTTCACCAGAAGTTTTTTTTTAGAGCAGAAGCTTTTCACCAGAAGCTGTATCTTAACATATACTGACTTCTGTGCCAGGGCTGGTAAATATGAAGTGGATGGATATGTTTATGATACTGCAGAAGAGCCCAAAAATTTGATGACTGGTAAATGGATCGAATTCATGAGTTGCCAACCCTGTGATCAAGAAGGAGCGGCCCTTCCAGTCTGACCCTAAGCAAGTATCTTTTTCTTAAATATTATCAGATCCATTCTTACTGGAAAGTTTTTTTATTGAGGTTACCAACAATATGTATTATCTCTTTCAAAAAAAAACAATAAGTATTGTCATATGCATTAATTTGTTGAAAACTCTAAAATCAAAATTCATATGATGTTCATTACATACAATACAATATGCTTCACACACGATGAACAACTATGTGTGTACATCAATGTTGCCTATAACATGTGCAGGATGCTGCTCTACCCATGTGTGCTAAAGCATCCTTTTCCACAGCTCTTATGTAGATATGAACAGTGTTGTCAAAAACGCGTGCTAGCTCGTAAAAGCGTACGATTTTACATCTTCACCTTTGCATTTCATGCTCAATCTCACCTGGAAACATTTTTGGCCAGCACGCGGTCGATCGGTGGAGACACACGACTTCACCGATCCCACAAAACTTTTTTTATGTTTTATAAGCATGATAGGCACTCATCTCTTCCTTTTTGTTCGCTGTCTGCCGCTGTGCCCTGTCACCGCCGCCACTGCTGTCCTGCTGCCACCGCTCACTGCTGCTGTCGCTGCCACCACTGCCGTCTTGCTGCCACCACTGCCGTCTTGCTGCCACCACTGCCGTCTTGCTGCCACCCCTCACTGCTGCTGTCGCCACTGTTGCTCGTCTGCTGCTCTCGCTGCTTCCGCCGCCTCGCTGCTGTCCCAATGCTGCCGCCACTGACCTAACAGTTTCCTCCCCCCTCCCTCTCTCGTGCTTTCTCTTTCTCTCCCTCTCCCTTTCTCTTCCCGCACTCTCCCTTTCTCTTTCTGCCCTCGTCCTCTCTCGCCCTTTCTCTTTTCCTCCCCTCTCCCTCTCTCGCTTTCTCTTTCTCTCCCTCTCCCTTTCTCTTCCCGTACCCTCCCCTTTCTCTTTCACCCCTCTTCCTCTCTCGCCCTTTCTCTTTTCTTCCCTCTTCCTCTCCCTTTCTCTTCCCGCACGAGAATATGTTTTTTTCTCCTTTTCTCTTTCTCGCGCTCTCCCTTTCTCTCTACAAATCGAAGCAGGTTCTTTTTTTTTCCACGAACCCAATAGTTCTCCCCATTGGTGGACAAGGGCCTTGGCTACCTTTTTACTTTCTATTATGTTATAAATTTAAAACATTTTTATATTTCTACTATGGTTAACATTTGCTTAATAAAGTGGAATCATCAATTGCTTTTAATATTCTGAATTTATTATTGTGTTAATTTTTTATATATTAATAATGGAATTTATATATTTCTACTATGGGTGACCTTATAAAAGGACGATATTGGCAGAAAATTGCTGAGGAGCATAAGAGGAAACCATATTCGATAATCCTTGCTGACAAAAATGCACCGAATGAGGAAGTGTGGAGACAAACTCCGCCTATGTTTTATAGCCGGTCCCAAGCCCGGATAAAAGAGGAGGGTTGTGTTAGGCCCCGACAGCCAGCGTAAAACCCTGTCGAATCTCATGAACATGGATCAACGAATATAAGAGCGGAATGGCGTCGTATGATCCATGTAGCCGACCCCACCTAGTGGGATAAGGTTTTGTTGTTGTTGTTGTAATAATGGAATTTATTTATGTGTTAATTTTTCATGAATTAATTATATTGATGTGTCTGTTGTTATTCTGTTATTATTACAATTTGTTAAGGTCGTGAATTAATATATATATATATATAATTAAATAGGTATTAATATCATGAAGTGTGATGTTAAAATTATAAATTTGGACATGTAATATTGCATTTTGTACTTCTAAGTTCAAAGAGAATTTGCATTTCACTACTAATATCATGAATTCATATATATTATTATACACATTTAATATTAAAAAATAATCTGGTAGAATCGGCCATGTCATGTTACGTGTTCACGAGATACGAGTTTTTCCGGCCCTCCGTGTCGAGTCCGTTTTACGTGTTTGACAACATTGGATATGAAGCACCCTCTTAAAATATAGATATTAAGTAATTGTGCTTCATGAGGCTGCGTAAATGAAAATCATACAGGAATTAAAGATCTCCGAGCAGACAGCCCTGCGTGATCAGGGAGACTTCGCGAGCAGGGAGCCTTGGGCTGCTCGAGCAGAGAACTCTGCGCTGTGGTTTCCCTGCTAGCGAGCAGGGAACCCTACGCTGTTCCCTGCAGGGAGATCACGGCGCAGAGCTCCCTTCTGGCGAATAAAGGGAGGGAGGAAAAGAACCGCGTGTGCGATAGAAAATAACGGCAACAGAGCGATAGAGAAATTGCGGAAGGGAGGGAGGAAGGGAGTACCGGCGAGTGATGATAGTAGCAACACGTGACGGTAGGCGGCAACTCACGGCGAGCGACGACAGAGGCAGGCGGCAGCAGGCAGCTAGGCGAGAACGTAACTAGGTCATCAGATGTTTTGTTAGGGAAACGCATGAGAGCGAAAGAGAGACGCATTCAACTACGCATTTAATGCATGAAAACTAAGAATACCACAAATCATCGAGATGAATAGAATAGGGAAGGGACGTGATACCTGCAAGCGACCGCTGGCGAAGCAAAGCACTTGAAGGGTTCTGGAAGTGTGAAGAAGCGACCAAAAGGGGATTTTACAGGTACAACGTATCGGGGGAGGGCGAGAGAAGAAAGGAACCCGGGCTTTTATTTTGGGCTTTTAGCGTGAGCAAGGAACGGTAGTATTAGAATTAAGGGCCAAAAAATAATTGCGGGCCATTCAGAGCCCACTTTTACTATTTTTCTTTTTTTTTTCTTTTTTCTTTTTTTTACCATTGCTCCTGGTTTATCGGGTGTAAGAAGAAATAGAACATTAGAAAAATCAGATATACAATGTAAATCATTAGTTTTATTTTTCTGTAGTCCGGAAAATAGATATAGGGTGATTTAAAAACAAATATTATCCGGAAAAAATGATTCCATATCACATATATATAATTTTATTATGAATGATGATTTTGAAATAGTTACATGTGATTGTCGTCAACATATAAGATAAAATGCTACTTGTCATTATCATAAAAGTAATAATCTTACCTTTTGAAAAGGTCATTCGTCTTTTATTTTTCCCTAATTTCACATTGGATACCGTTTAAGAACAAAATGGTCAATCTTGGGCTGTCCCAAAACGAGATTTTGGGTGGATTCGGTCAAGTTTTTTCGTTCTTGAGCTTTTGAGAAAGAATTCGCTTGCTGCAATTGAGAAGTTTTTTGGACTTTGATATGGAGGTGCTTAATGGATCAGACTGGCCAAAGATTCGGTCCTCGGACGTTGATCGGTTATCGGATGAATCTGACCGTTATCTTATCGGACGGACATTGGACTGTCCAATAAATATTTAACCTCATATGCCTTGTTAAAACCTATTGAATCGGGTGGGCTAGCAATTAGACGAGTCGGATTGATCCATTAAAATAATTTAATTTTTTACAATATCTGGAGCAAATTATTTATCCTATAGTACATAGTAAAAGAATTTGTTATTCTTAATTTATTATTATATATTTTTCTCATTATGTTGTCAAATATATATGAGACAAAATATTTACATAGTTCGACTTAAAAATTTGGATGGATCCAAGCTTGAATTTGGACGGACTAATCAATATGCCACCAAATGAAGCATAAGAAATGGGGAAACTTATCCATCAAATCATAAGTTGCTTCGTTGAGAGGAAACAACTCAGTTTTTCTCAAAATTTTATATAGCATAAATGGTAAAAGCAACTTTTAAGAAACACACATTTAATACAAACAAAAAATCTTCTTTTTTAGTACTATTTGTTTGCAACAAAGTACTGTGGTTCATAGGTGAATAAACATGATCAACAAAAGTTAAGGTGGAGTGGTAAACGACACATTCTCGCTTAAATAAGATTTTGAATTTGAGTTCTGAGAAATGCAGAAAATTCTTATTAGAATCCTCATCTGTCAGTGCCAAATACGCGATGCGGGGCGACCAACCAAATTAGTTGAGTTCGATGGTGGACCGGATTCCAACTTATGAATAGTGCGCACAACCGTTAGCGTCGCGCTGCTTTCCAGATACCAGGGTTGGCAACCCAAAAAAAAAAGGTTGAATAAACATGGATTTAGACTGTATTGACACTATTTATTTGTATACTTTCAAATAGTGAATTTATCGATTAGCCTACTAATATTGCAAACGACTTATTCCGAATTTCAATCACAAATATTTAAACACAAAATATGCATTTCCAGAACTTATTTAATGTATATATTTCTATATGAATACCATGAGAGTACAAATAAAAATGCAATTCTATTTAAATTTTATCACCTTTGAAAAAAATGAGTTCATTTAGATAACGAACTTGAGTTTTCTCTTCATTTAAATATGAACACAACGATGTGAATTCCTTGTTTTAAGCATTAGTACTACCTTAATCAATGGATTATCCGATCCGTGCCTGAAACTCACATCGGGTCGATACAATTCCTTCTTAATGTTCACGATATTTGTTAAGAAATATTTGTCAAGCACAACTTAACGGAGTTTTTTTTTTTTGAGGGGATATCGGAGTTAATTAAGATGACAGGCAGAAACTAAGGCCTCAATTTTGGGGTGCAGAAAGATGTCCATAAAAAAACAAATTTCGGATGTCAAATCGTGATGATAACACTTTCTATATCACAAATCATGTTGCTTCGAAGAACGTTTATCCTTCATATTTATTCAATGAATACGAGAGCTTCATAGACAGGACTATGTGAAACAAGATGGTTACTGTGGAACCGGATAGGGAGAGCCACAACAGTAACCCGGGGAAATAAGCAATAAGTCACTAAAAATGATGGCTAATAAATTGCAGTCGGTAACCACTTTAAAGATGTAATAGGCATACGCTTTAACATACTCGTCCAAGCAAATACCAAAACGCAAAATCAGAGCCATTTACGGTGTAGCTAAAAAATGAAATCGTGATGCATCAATGCAACAAAATTGCGGATTCTCTGAGGAGATGGCGCTTCAACATATTTAGTCCAAGTAGATGCCCAAAAAGCAAAATTTAGAGCCATTCAATAGTGATGCATCAACGCAACAAAAAAGCAGATGCTCGGGAGCGGGTGAGCTATTCTTCAGGTATCTACTTACACTGTGTATCGGCCACCCCTATATGACTTATCTCTTCTAGAGTCATCCTGCAAAGTATCAAGATTGAAATGATAATAAGTTGACGATTCTAGTTTATGATACCAAAATACAAGTTGTGCGGTATTAGGTTCATTTCCAGAAAACTTGTAGGCATTAGGGATGGTACAACAATAATACATAAGTGAATTGGAAATAAGCTGCTAGATGCAAGGTAATAAGTTGACGTACATGGAAGTTGTACACAATCTTGTCGTTGAAGTCTATTATTTCCTTCCACTTCCTCCCTATGCTCATCTGCATAAGGATTTTGCAAGTTTCAGAAAGAATCATATAGGCCCGCAAAATCTGAAAAACTGGAGGGCTTCAAAGAGCTAAAGACACAAATACAATGGTTAAACATTTTGATAACCAGAACATCAAAACACCTCTTCCCTTTAAAGATGAAAACTAAAAAAATTTAACCTACAATAGAAATGACAAAAATACAATCTTGATGTGACATGAATTGTACTATGCCTCTTGTGGAATACTAACTTATCAGCCAATAAAAGAAGATGCCCAGAGCAAATTAAATTTTAGGAGCACCTTGGGGAATGAGTTGATAGTATTTCATCAAATATGAAACCTATGGTAAAGCATAATAAAGAATTAATCAAAACAAAAAAAATCAAATTAAAAATGGAAACTCTCCAGTCATGACCTGATCACCAATACAACAACAACAAAGCCTTATCCCACTAGGTGGGGTCAGCTACATGGAACATACGACGCCATTCCGCATTCATTGATCCATGTTCATGAGATTCGACAGGGTTTTACGCTGGTTGTCGGGGCCTAACACAACCCTCCTCCTTTATCCGGGCTTGGGACCGGCTATAAAACATAGGCGGAGCTCTGCTATCCAATTAATCATTGAAATTTAAGCTGATCTTATGAACAAAGCTAAAATGATGTAACCCAGAGAAAAAAAAAGAGGAAAGATAAATAAGACCACCAAATCTCTAACCTAAAACACATGAATCCTATTACGCTGGCTGTAGTGATGAGAGCCATAATTGGTAAATATATGAGTATCTCCAATGATCTTACATGTATCAATCTACTAGCATGCCTTTAAGGAAAAACATGTAACTTCATCATGTGTGATTTTTTATTTTAATTTGATGAAAAAAATGTTACTGGGTGCAGGGGCATTCAAATGAAACAGATGGATGACTTTGGTTAATTGGCAGAGGGGATGTAGAAATAAATAGTTATAGCATCACTTTTAAGAGAATAGTAATAGCATTTTGAATTACATCAAGTCACTAAAGTCTTAAGATGGTGTTAGTCATTATGCGTACTGGAGAATAGTATTGAGTCATTTAAAAGTGCAGTGTGTTGGTTAATGATCTACTACTTAAGTTATTTGATTGCATAAGAGTTTCACTATTCAGATCTTAATTCAATGAGAACACTAGTGACTATAGATCTTTTAAGAAAAATGCAGGATACCCAATCAAATGGCATCTACATGAATTTTAAAGAAGAAATGCTACTGAATCAAGTGGATTTAAGTGGCAGACTCGATGGAGGTGCTCTTTACAGAAGGTGGCCAAGCATTCAAATAGGGAGTAAGAAAAACATCAGAGTATGCAAGAAAAGAGTATGCAACCTGAACAGCTTCATTGCTAGCTGATTTTGTCCATAATGCAAGTTTGTCCTGCTTCTGACGCACATTAGCAACAATACCGCAAATGTCTTCACTTTCATCAAACTGCTCACCTATCAATGCCATCAACTGCATGACGGACTAAATGTTACTTTCATGCAAAAAACTACCCAAACAGGTAGATTAACGAATAAATTATCAGGATATAAGATGTATCAGGGCTTTACAGTCTCCAGCCACATTTCGTCGAGAACAGACTTCCTACTACATGTAACAGACCACTTGCCCCCATTTGCACATTCCGGATCTTCCCACTTTGGTTCTATTCCAGCTTTAAAGCAGTGGAAGTCAGCATTAGCAGGCAATTTGCTGGGACAAAATATCTGATCATACAACCTTCATGAACAGAAGAAGAGTAAACATCAATACTCAACAGTATACAAATGTTGTCTAGAGATCATAGTCTAAAACAAAGGATACATGCAGATTATCTTGTGAACTTCAAGGTATATAAATATAATAGATAGTGTACCTAAAGAATTATAACATCTAAGTTTGTTTGGAGGATAACATTTTCATAGCTGACAATCAGAAAACTATTTTTTGTTGATCAAAATACTCTACTAATTTGAGAAAGATGTTTTCCCCTTGAAAAGAGGGAAACCAGATTCCCACTCTCTCATGGTCACAAAAACAATTAATAAACTTATTTTACATTTTTTTTATGTACACAAGCAAAAACAAGAAAATAATTACTTCCCCAATTTTTCTAAATATATTTTTTCTCCAAAACCTATTTGGATTTGTATGTAGTATTCAAGATGCACATATAAGCTTCATGATTTACAAACACAAGCATTTATTCAGCACACAAGCCAGCCAGGGTATAACTTCTAGAATGCAACAAGAGAGCTTATGTCAGTATGTCTCGATTGAGCATGAACCAACTGTTGTAGCAATGCACATCCATCGTGTACTAAAATCAATCTCTGTCATACACAGTAGAAATCCAGGCAGCAACATGCAACAGGGAGCATTCTACAGCTATGACATAAAGAACACCCTTTATTCTCATGAGTCATGAGCAACAAAAACAGTTCGCATTTGCATGGCTTTAATGCATTGGCCCAAAAAACATCAACCCAAATTGGGTGCCTATGCCACATTTGCAAACCACAATGCAAAAGTCGTGAACACTAGTTTTCCAGGTAATAGCATCCCTTGATAACTTGGTGGCCAAACTATAAGAAAACCATAAAGAGGTAACTTTGCCCAACTTCATCATACATTACGGAGAACACGTTCTTCATTTCCGCAAACAAGATTTATTAGGAGAAGAGACTTACATATGGCTTTCATTGACTTAGAGAAGGCGTATGATCGGGTACCAAGGGATGTACTTTGGAAAGCCTTGCAAAAGAAGAGGGTGAATGTTGCCTACATTAAGGTAATACAAGATATGTACGATGGGGCATTGACTAGGGTTAGGACACCCGGAGGTGAGACAAATGAATTTCCTATAGGAATTGGCCTACATCAAGGATCAGCTTTAAGCCCGTATCTATTTAACTTAGTTATCGATGCTATAACCGAGAGTATCACAGAGGAGGTACCTAAGTGCATACTATTTGCGGATGATATAGTACTTTTAGCGGATTCAAGAGAAGAGATTAATACAAAATTGGAAATATGGAGAAATACGTTGGAGTCAAAGGGTTTTCGTTTAAGTAGGAATAAAACAGAATATATGCATAGCAATTTCACAAATAAACAACTTAGAGACGATTTGAAAGTTAGGTTAGGGGAGGATATAATTCCTCAAGTGACAAAGTTTAAATATTTAGGATCAATTGTAAGACAAGATGGTGAGATTGATGACGATGTTAATCATAGAATTCAAGCTGGTTGGTGTAAGTGGAGGAAAGCCACTGGAGTTCTTTGTGATAGAAAAGTACCCAATAAAGTTAAAGGAAAATTCTATCGTACTGCTATAAGGCCAGCAGTGTTATATGGTAGTGAATGTTGAGCTATGAAGGGACAACATGAACGTAAAGTGGGGGTAGCCGAAATGAGGATGTTGAGATGGATGTGTGGTCATACAAGATTAGATAAGATTAGGAATGATCATATACGTGAACGAGTCGGAGTGGCTCCTATTAGTGAGAAAATGGTAGAGAATCATTTGAGATGGTTTGGTCATGTTCAGAGAAGACCATTAGATGCGCCAGTAAGAGAAGTAGATCAAATAATCTGGAGTCCGATTAAAAGAGGGAGAGGGAGGCCAAGGCGGACACTTGGCGAACTAATAGAGCAAGATCTATTGGTGAATAATATACCGAAAGGTTTGATTACTAATAGAGCGGAATGGCGTCGTAGGATCCATGTAGCCGACCCCACCTAGTGGGATAAGGCTTTGTTGTTGTTGTTTACTCTCGTACAACAAGGTAAATCGAAGCAAGCGTATAAGAAACTGAATTGAATTTCACAGAGATCCCCAAACTCTTAATGCAACAAAGCTTCCAGACGGAAAAAAAATAATATGTAGGAAGGACGAGAACAATGTTATACCACCAGAACTGTTCAACTGTGTCGAAGGTGTAGACCTGGCGAAGGGACGTGCCCCAGGCAGCGCCCTGTTGCGGCTTCGACTGGTTATCGAACCAGAAGGTCCACTTCCTCTCCAGCCGGTGCGGCGCGCCACCAATCTGTTCCCCTTTCGAAGCGTCACCGCCATTACTCGTCGGCTCATCTGTCGCCGTCGTCTCCGTCGTCTCTGTCGCTACCACCGCCGTCGTCTCCGTCGTTGGTGCCGTCGTCTCCGCCGCCTCTGCCATCATCCCTCTCAAGTCGAGGGAACAACGAGAAGCAGCCGACCGCCTGAAATAGCAAAAATAACCTCGGGCTTGGAACTTACCGGTCCGGCCCAAATAAAGTTCTCGTGGCAAAAGGTAAATAAATCTCTCTTTCAAGAACTTAAAACAAATACAATTCATATATTTTAAGGGCTAATTTAATTTTCATTTCTTTCGTTCCAAAATATTATCTACTTATCATCCCTAAACTTTTCAAACACCTAAACTTATGTATTAAAAATAAATTAAAATTAAAAATGAAATGTGACAGTGAAGAAGATGAGGTGAATAATGCGATCCATTTTATTTTAATTTTAAAATTAAATGGATACTTTTTTTTCTCATATTCTCTATCAAGCACACAAAGATTATATTAGTAAAAGTTAAAAGTAAATGTGCAGCTAAAATTATATATTATATAAATTTAACGAAAACTATTGAAACTAGACCAATTTCAAAGAGCGTTTGGTAAGAAGTAATCTATCTTAATTATCACTTGGTAATCTAAATAGCAAGCAGAGAAAATAACTTTCCATATTATCATTTTAAATATTTTATTAATAAAATAAATACCATTCAACTTCATCATTTTTTAAAATATTTTCCAAATAGCTCTTAATTTTATCTCATCTTTATACATATATATATTCACGTTTCTATTTTTCTTTGCTTATTTATAATAATATGTTATTAAAATTTAAAATAATTTTTAAGAGTAATTTAATAATTTTTATCACTGTCTGTTTTGACTACTATTTATATTATCATTACTTATCAAATAATGTTAATCTATTTAAGTGATGATCTAAATTATCGATTAATTAAATCGATAATGCGTCAGACGGTTCCTAAAATCTATCCGAATAAAAAAATAAAATGGAAAAAGGAATAATTAGTTTTTAGATTATTTAAATAAATTAAAATCAATTCATTCATATTAGGATTAGCCTAGAAAACGTACAACGCCAAAAAGTATAGTTATATTATTATTTGCATCATTTTATTAATATTGTTGGTGTAATAATTATGAATGTTGAATGATTCAATATTCTTATATTACATTTGGAAACTCAGGTGTGATATATTAAGTTTCACGTTTACTCATAATATTAAATGTATTTATATGAAATTTTATTTATTTATTTGAAATTTAAAACTATTAAAGTAAGGATAAAAAATAAGCTCACTAGATAGTGTTTTTTTTCATTGTTCTAAATATTTTAGAATGATTTTTGTTATTTTTTAAACTGATTGGAGTAACATTGAATTATTTTCTAAAAAAATAATCCGATCGGAATATTTTCAGCTTATAATTAATTTCGATGGAAAGTAGAAATATCTTATATTTTATGAGATGTAAATGAAATTAATCATAATTTAATTAGTGGTTGATTAGAGTTTTAATGTGCTACTCTTTCAATATATCTAATAATTTAAATTATGTATTATATACTAGCTATTACCTATTCAATGGTGGCCTTAGGTTTGTTTGGGAAATAATTAATAGAGAAATGGGAAGAGATGGTGTGGTAGGAGGTGATAAAAGGGTGGTGTGATATGACTTACTAAACTCATATTTAAATACAAAATAACGGAAAAGGATGGATAAATTAAACCATATTTTTATTTGGATACAATATTTGAAATATGGTGTTTAATTTAGATAAAAGTTATTGGATTATTTCCTCTAACCATTCGTGAACTATTGCGAATTATCACATCTAACCCCAGACTACGAACTTCACTTTTTGGATACCTAAACTATCGTAATTTTTCTAATTTGATCATTCCGTCCAATTCTGTGAACTTTTCAGTTAACTTTGATTTTTTTTATTTGTGAAAAGACCATCGTACCCCTTCCTTAAATGTTAATTTATTTTTACATATAATAATATATAATAATAAATATAAAAATAATTAAAATTATAAAAAAAACAATTAAAAAAAGGACAGGGGGCCGCAGCAAAAAGGGGGGCGCGGCCCTCCTGTCGCTGGAGCGAAAGGGGGGGCCGGCGCCCCCTTAAGCGAGCCCGCCGCCTCCCCCCTAATCTCCCTCGTGCACGGCGAGGGAAGAAGGGGGGGCGCCCCCCACAGTTTAACCAATTTTCGAAATTGTTTAATATTGAAAAGTAATATTTACTTAGTAGGGTCCAAATCATTTGATGCACAATATACTATCATTAGTATATGTGAACCATTATTAATAATTTTTAAAGTATTGTCAATCTTTGATATTAGAATCATTGTTAACTCCCCACTTACCATTATATATTTTGGAATGTCTGATAATCCTCGATTGATCATTACCGACTGCAATTCAATATTTGAATATGAAATTTTAGCTTACTTATGTTTCTCACATCTCACAATGTCCGAATGATTGAATATAATCGTTATCCATTCGAAGTTATCATCTTTGAGCATCATTTCATAGTTGAACCTTAATTCGTCTTTACTTATTTCATCTCACTCATCATAATTGATTAAATCACACCATTGCAACTCTTCTTTGAGTGATAAATGATTTGTCATTATTGACTTTAATATATCCATCGTCCCTGGAAGTTCGAAGAGTGGTTTAGAAAGCTTTTTGAAAGATGTATTGGAGTGAGGCCTCCTCTGATCATCGTTCGAAAGCTTAAATGGAACCATAAGGGTCATGATCATGAAATGTCGGTTTGGAGCTTATCGAAAGAATGATTGGAAGGGGACGTCTTTCCAATCCTCAATCGTGAATTTGAATCGACATTTCATAGTTGAAAATCAATGTGTGTGAGAGAGAGAGAGAGATTTACAAATCATATCAATTTTCACACTCTCACCTCTACTCCGATAAACAATAATTGATATCCTTTTAACCTGTGAATGTGTATCGAAGGTTGTTCCTTTTATCAACATCTTTCAAACATAATGATCGTCTCATCTAATAGTTGTGTTTTTAGTCATTTCTAGTGTTATACATGAGTCCTACAAAAAGTTTTTAAAATTCCTTTAATTTATTTTTAACTCGTTATTTTATGCTTATGTTTATTTGAACTTATGTATAAAATTAAGCATGGGTATCGAGACTAGAAGA
The DNA here is from genome assembly GCA_030549335.1 of Pontederia crassipes. NCBI lineage: Eukaryota > Viridiplantae > Streptophyta > Magnoliopsida > Commelinales > Pontederiaceae > Pontederia > Pontederia crassipes. The sequence goes on along the minus strand of CM060196.1, from coordinate 67,846,886 downwards.
AAGTTACGAGTAGAACGAGTAATACATCTAAGTTCTGTAAGTGTGAATAAAACAATGAGATGTTTATAATAAAAAAAAATAAAACTGAGGATAAATTATAATGGACTTATGTTAAAAGGTTATCAACTTTTGCTTGACTGATTTTTGTTTCCAAAATCTACACTTACCTAGGTGGTTTTGCACATGATGAGCAATGATAGAATAACACCAAGTTAGGTCCACCACAATGAACAAACATTATATGAAGGAAAACATAATCACTCTTAACCAAACAGAATATGTCTTTTGATATGGAGTGATACCATTCTTGTAGGTTCTATGATAAGCAATTTAGGGCATGAAACAAAACATGTGTGACAATTATTCACATAGCTTTGAACAAGAAAACACGTTAAATTTCGAGGACAAAATTTATTTTAAGGGGGGTAGAATGTAATAACTAGTCATTTTATTTTTAAAATAATTAGCTTAATTAAATAATAATTAAGTTAACTAAAATCTTATTAAGATATAAATATTTTTAGTGACTCATAATTGTAAAAGGGTCAATTAAGCTAGGCATAAATATGAAGTCCTAACTTAATTAAGATGAATTAGTTTAGCTAACTATTAATTAACTTAATTAATATTTTCTTTGACCAGTTTTAATGTAATTAAAAATATCATAAGTGTTAATTAACATCCAAATATTATAATTCAGTTATTTAGTTAGTTTAAATAATTATTGTGTATAAATAATGTATAATATTACCTTTTAACTAACAAGTACGTTATCTGTCCTACACGACTCCGATTTAAACAGTGATTTAAATCAGAGCTCGCGACTGATTACAGACGATCAAATAGTAATAATTTTTTTAAAAAAAAATTTGTGCATAACTCCTCTATATAATATAAGAAAATGATAATACATATAAACAAACCACGTAGTTTATATTGATCATTCAGAGCATGTAACAACCTTAGAATTTACATCACCACATAGTCATAAAAGATTCACATTTTACAAGATACAAAATTACTTTTCATACATAGCACATATCAAACTCTCTCAATATCCCAACAGAGGAATATGAGAGCTGCAAGTCTTCTATCTAACACGCGCAATGGGACACATGACTTCTCAATACTTTAGCAGCAAAAAGGATCCACACACTGCTAAGGCTGTCTCTCGCGCTCCCAAAAGTTCTACTAATCTGAAAAAGTGTACAACAACACTGTGAGCAAATAATAGCTCAGTAAGCTGATAACTCATAAGCTATGTGTTATCATCTAATAAATTCGAGGAGACATAAACATACGTGCATTAATCATAATATCAAAGTCAATATCTTCATACATTTATTAAATATATATAACATCCCAATCAAAAGCATTGCAATCAATTTACATTCATCGTCACTTAACCATATCAAATATGTGCATGCAATGCAACACTTTCATATGTATGCACGAATCACCAACTGGCCAGTGGTCGGTAGGTGGACTTTAGAGGTGGCTCTCATCGTGATCAGCGATGTAGGACTTAACTCCATTCTACCTCATCCCTTTCGGGGAACAAATCACATAACGATAGGTGAACTCTAGAGGTGGTCCCTACGAATTTTAGAGGTGGCCCCCATCGCGACTATTCACGATGTGGCACTTAGCTCCGCATGGCACTTAGCTCCACCCTATCTCATCCCATTACTGGGGAACAGAATGATGGATTGGACTTTAGAGGTGACTCCCATCGTGATCAGCGATGTAGCACTTAGCTCCAACCATCATATATGCAAATGCAAATAGATGTCGATGCATGATTCATCACATAACAAACATCTCCTGACTATCAGAAGATGAATCATATTCAACACCATTTCAAAATGAACAAGATTGCACCCATCGCAATCCATTCAAATCATATCACATATACTTTTCATAATTGCATTTCTCGAAATCAATTCATAGCATTCCAAAACATGTTCAATACATATAATAATCAATGTCACACCGAATTCAAAAGAGATGAAAACATAGAGTAGGAGAAATTAACTTACCTATAAGGGCTAACAAAATATTTTCCTTTCTCTTTTCACTACTTTACTCTTCTATTCCTATAACAATAATAATAAGAAACACATTACTACTATGATATGAACACAAGACTATCACATATGAAACACAATTAATTGAAATGGTATAAGAACCTTAAATATTTACTCTTATAACTCAAGTAACTATTAAACATAAGGATTGACCTAATATTATAACAGATTGCACGCATAGTAAGGAAAAATTCATATCTTCTGATATACATAATCAAATGACATCATTCCAATTTTCTTTACTTTCATATTACAGAGATATTAATCTGTAAAAGTTTCATTTCCTACTTCACTATGGTTTGTTTTCATGAAAATCAATATCCAGTCTAACTTTTATGTTGTTCTTATGTCCTGACAGACTGAGTAATCTTACTTTTATGATTTATATAAAATAATAAGTCTTCCCTATTATGATTCTTTTAATTTTTTCAAATAATAGACATCCTAAAGTGCAAGTCATAAAATTACTTGAATTTATATCTAAGTGTACTGAGCACAATAAATATAACCAATACTAGCATAATCTGCCCTAAGCTCCATTCTGACAGACTGTGTAAGGCTCGGTAAAATATTTATAACTTTCGCTACACATATTATTTTCTAGTCATTCCAATTTTCAATGAAACCTAACATCAATATTTATAACATATTACATTATCAAATAATTTCACGACATATTGAATTTAATACATAATTTACAAATTCAGATAGCAATTTAGGTGGACAGAGTGATAGTACCTTAAATATATGAGCATAACTTTATCTACAAAATCATATTAACTTGATTCCAAGGCTTAATGAAAGTAGACTCATAGATGATCAATCATAATAAATTTCATAATTTTTTGATCACTCGAAGGTATTGAATTATATAGCTAAAGATTCGTGAATCAATTAAACATGGCTAGGGTTAATCTTACCCATGAACAACATGAGTTTTGTCCCATGTTCAAGTAAAATCCGAAAATAAATGGATGAGAAAGGTTCAAAGTCACCCTAATTAAGAATTATGTAGTTAAAATCCAAAGAAAATGAAGTAGAAACTTACCAAAATCTAAAATCCTAGTTGCCCCTTCTCTTTTTCCTAATTTCCTTGAACCATGTATCATCTTTCCTTCTACCTTTGCAATTCGGTCAAGGGTGGTGAATAGGGCAAAAGAAGGTAGTCAAAGGTGAAAGGATAAGTATTAAAAGTAAAGGAGATACCGACTTTAGGTTGTACATGTGGTACTTCCCAAAATGACCTTGAAGTAAATGGCTTTTGCATTTCCCCATTTATTTATTTATTTATTTATTTATTTACTTAAGACATTACATGTAAATAAGAAATTACCCTCCATTTGGATTCAAATAAAATATTTAGAAAAATAAATAACTAAGGAATCGAAATCTAAATTTTTGTCCGAAGAACAAAAATCGCAATTTCACAATTTTTTTCAATTTTGTGTCTACGTTTTACCTAACTTATACACCTCCTAAAAATTCTTAAAAATCACTTTTAGAATCCTTTCATATATAGGAACAATTATCAGGACTTTAATTTTACAAATTTTCACTTTTCCGAAAATCATATTTTCATGCCTTAAGTAAATTTTCATCGCTTTCGCACTTTAGTTGATATTGAAGTGTAAGTCTTAACATCGCATTCATAGAGATTATCAATAAAATAATATAGCATCACATTCATACAATTAATCATGCATGATTAACTTAGGAATATTACATGTCCACTCCTTGATTTTTACCACTACAACATGATTTTCCCCAAGTGACACCTCATGCTCAACAAACTACAAAATTTACCATACGTGTTAAACCTCCTCTCATTCATTCTTGGCGGTAACTGATGGGAATAAAGAAAAAAAAATGTGATCATGAAAGGAGGTTTTTGCCTTCTTTTATTTTGTTGCCAACAAAAAAAAAGAAAAAAAGAAAAAGGGGTTGTTTTACATTCATCCCTCGACGCTAGCCGAATGGAGGGAAATGGAAACGAGAAAAGAAAAATAAATCTGGTAAATTTTCATGATTTTATCATTTTAGATCCTTACACAATTATGTTTAAAATAGTTTTTATTGATCAAGTTTCACTTGATTGATATAATAGTCGTTTTATGTTACCTAATAGAATTAATGTTATTTCTAATCTGGCCGAAAGGTTGCATGCCATTAGTTAAATGTAAAAAGTGATTTAAAAATTATTAGCTTTTACATAACATGAACTCGTATCAGTTTAATCTTTAGAAGTTTCGGAATCACATCAAAATGATATTGATATAAGGAGTTAGGTGCAAATAGTTGAGCTTATGTTGTTCTATCCGCACAGAACAAGTGTAACCGATTAGGAATCATGTTGCAAAGCATGTACTTAAAATTAAAATATGAAATTTAAATGTATTACACCTACGTTAGCGAAGGTTCTAACCAAATTGAAATAACTTAAAAATAAGTTGGACAGAAATAAGTATAAATGGTACAATAACTACATATAGGTTTATTAGATTTTGAGATAAAATCTAAATATATGTAATCAGGATTTCTTAGGCTTATGTAAGAATGCATAAATTATGTAATTAATTTATATAAATCATTAATGAGTCTAATCTTGTTGGTTTTTGAAATAAAATTTATAGGATATTGGTGGAGAAAGTTATGTGCTCATTTGTAAGGTGCTATCAATTTGTCTTTCGAAACTGTTGCCTAATTTTGTAAATTAAATGTAAAGTCAAATATGTTATAGAATTACTTGATAATTTAGGGTGAGAAGTATGCATATGTCAGGATTCATTTATAATTGGAATCACTCAAAAAGAATATGACTAGGGTAAGTCATAAATGATTAACTAAACCCTTCTCAGTATGTTAAAAGGAAATTTAGGACATATCATGTTAGTATTTGTGAATTTATTGTGCTTAGTTTAGCAAGTTATAAATTCTAGAAATTTTATGAGTTACACCTCAAGAAGTTTAATGTCAAGAAAGATTGGAATCATCTGATTTTGTTATCTATATTAAGAGTTATGAATTTTCTTTAACCAAGAATACAAACTATCGTAACACACTTTTGATGTGTAAAGTTAGGAAGATTGAATACATGAGTGATGTATATATGTCATGTTCTAAGTATTGGTGTTCATTTTATAATATAATAATATAAACATATATTATTGTTATAGGAAAGAAGATTAATGTAAGAAAAAAAAGAACAGGGAAAAATCTTTTGTTGTCATTCATATGAGGTAAGTTGATTTATCCTACTCTATGTTTTCACTTTCTTTGAATTCGACGTGACATCGATTATTATATGTATTGAATATGTTTTATAATGCTATGAATTGATTTCGAGAAATGCAATTATGGAAAGTATATGTGATATAATCTGAATGGATTGCGATGAGTGCAATTTTGTTCATTTTGAAATGGTGTTGGATATGATTCATCTTCTGATAGTTAGGAGATATTTGTTATGTAATGAATCATGCATCGACATTCATTTGCATATATGATGGTTGGAGCTAAGTGTTACATCGCTGATCACGATGGGAGCCATCTCTAAAGTCCAATCTATCATTCTGTTCCCCAGTAATGGAATGAGATAGGCTGAAGCTAAGTGTCATGCGGAACTAAGTGTCACATCATGAGTAGTCGCGATGGGGGCCACCTCTAGAATCCGTAGGGGCCACCTTTAGAGTCCACCTATCGCTATATGATTTGTTCTCCGAAAGGGATGAGGTAGAATGGAGCTAAGTGCTACATCGCTGATCACGATGGGAGCCACCTCTAGAGTCCACCTACCGATCATTGGTCAGTTGGTGATCTCTGCATTCATATGAGAGTGTTGCATTTGCATACATCTGTTGATTTGAATGATGTTGATGCAATTGAAGTGTGATGATTTCGATTAGAAAATTATATATATATTATTTTCAACTATATGAAATCACTGAATGTGCTATTATAATTATTTCATATATTTGCATGTCCCTCCGAATTGATTAGTTGGTAACACATAGGCTATGAATTATCAACTTACTGAGCTATTTTAGGTCACTTTATTATTTTCAATATTTTTCAGATAATTCTTTAAAATCATGAGAGGTGATAGTATTTAAAGGGTTCGTGGTAAGATGAAAAAATTTGAGTCCCTTGTATCCTTCTAGTAGGATGTCGAGATGTTTGGTTATGTGTAATGCATGTGTAGTATTTTATATGTTGTAAGAAGGCAAAATCATTTTATGAAATGTAAAACTTAAGAATTATTTGTTTGCTCTGAAGGATCATCATAAATTGTGTAGTTTATTTTATGATATTTTTATTTTTATGTATGTTATAAAAAAATTACATCATATTTTTGCAATCTTTTCTAATTTTATTTGATCGTCCGTGATAAGTCACGAACTCCGATTTAAATCGGGGTCGTGACACCAGCGCCCCCCTTTCGCTCCGGCGATAGGGGGGCGGCGTCCCCCTTTTCGCTCTGGCGACAAGGGGGGCCACACCCCCGTCCTTTTTTATTTTTTTATTTTTTATATTTATTATTATATATTATTTTTTATAAAAGTAGATTAACATTTAAGAAAGGGGTACGATGGTTTTTTCATAAATAAAAAAAAATCGAAGTTAACTGAAAAGTTCACGGAATTGGACGAAAGGACTAAATCGAAAAAATCGTGATAGTTTAGGTACCCAAAAAATAAAGTTCGTAGTCTGGGGTTAGATGTGGTAATTCGCGATGGTTCAGGGGGTGTTTAGAGGAAATAACCCAAAGTTTTTTTTACCCTTTATGTTTTATTCTTACTTATATTACTTAATAAATTATTTACTTTATAATGCAAGTTAATATTAGAAGGTAAAGTACAAGAAATTAAGAAGAGAGAGGAGAGAGAGTGAAAGCACAAATTTCGAAAATTAACTTCCACCGAGAATTTCAAATTGTTAATTGCAAAACTAAGAATTCAATAAGTGATAGAGGAGAAAGAGAAGAGAGAGAGGAAAGAGATAGCGCAAACCTCAAAAATTATCTGTGAGAGTTTGCAAATTGTTGTTCGTAAAATCAAAAAATCAAGAAGAGAGAGAGAGCATAAACCTAAAAAATTATCTATCATCGAGAGTTTCAAATTGATGTCTGTAAAATCAAGAAATCAATGAGAGAGAACGCAAATTTCAAAAATTATTTACTACTGAGAGTTTTAAATTGTTGCACGCGATACTAAAAAATTAAGGAGAGAGAGAACACAAACTTCGAAAATTATTTATCACCGAGAGTTTTTAATCTGCAAAATAAAGAAATCAAGGAGAAAAAGAGAGGAGAGAGACAACATAAATCTAAAAATTTATTTGTCATCGAAAATTTTAAATTGATGTCTGTAAAATTAAAAAATTAAGGAAAAAGAGAGGACAAAGAGAGCGCAAACTTCGAAAATTATTTGTTACCGAGAGTTTCAAATTATTGCCCGTAAAAGTAAGAAATCAAGAAGAGTGAAGAAAGAGGAGAGTGAATGAAAACTTCAGAAATTAAACCCTTAATTAAGGAGAGTTTTATATCTAAGAGATTTTTAGGTTTTTTTACTTGCACTCCTACATTTTGTTATCTTTTTTACCCTTTTCGTACATAGTCGATCAAAATCCTTCTCCAAGAAAAAAATACTGCGTGATTCGTGACAACAAAACATCCTCGTTGGGAAAAAAACACAGGAGATAACATTACTTTTTTATTACTGCACTTGCAATAATTACGTATATTTTTATCTAGTGTTTCATATTCTCTGCACATAAAATGTTTGTATTCATATATTTTGTTTATTATTTCTTATTGATGGTGCAACTCATGATTTCATAATATTTTTTTTATTTCATACTTCATATTTTATTTTTTTCTTGATATGTTGATTATGTACTCTTGGATAAATATCACAAATTAATATGGAGAGAGAGAGAAAGAGGGATTTTTGTCGAATTTTTTTGTTTTGTTTTGTCAAAGCCTTTCACATATATGATAAAATACATGTAATCATTTTTTCTATTTTTTTAATATATATGATAACAAAATCACTGGTTAATTAATAAAATGTTATAAATGACTAAAATTATAATTTAAGTAATGATCACAGTGCCATTAATATTTTTATAATTTTAAAATAATAAGATTTTTTAGTAAATAAAAAAGTGAAGCATAACACATTTTAAAAAGTATCTGCATTTTTTTAAAAGTTCTCAAATTTGTCTTTGTGTGATGTTTAAATTTTAAAATGACTCCCAAAAAAATTCATGTGAAGCAATGAAAAAAAAAATCGTGTTATGTGATATATATCTTGACTATATTTTCAAAACATCGGTGTGAACAAACTTTCAAGTAACGTGTCATTCAAGAGAAGATTGAATTAAGCATGAATGTCATTTTCAAAGTTGTAAAAATAAATATTATGCAATGAAAAAATATTGGTTATTTTGGAAAAATTGAAAAGAATAGAAATTGTTTGGGGATAGAATTATAAGTTTAGATGAATGGTGGGAAAAAAACATTAAGGTTTGTTTGTTCTATTATCATTTTCACAATAATATTTCTATCATCGCTTTAATTTTCCTACTATAAAGTTAAGATTAATTGATATTATTTAGTAATAAATGTTCAAATATCCTTATTAATATTTGAAACATTATTTGAGGAAAATAAAGTTGTTATAAGATGATGAATCTAACGGAGAAGAAAATCAATTTATCCAATTTTATGCATTAGGATAAAACGAATTGATGATACTTTATTTTTCAATATTTTATGAAAAGGTAAAATCATGATCAAACAAATGATATTGAAGCACAAATTCAAACTAATAAAAGGAAACTTAAATAAGGCAATTGGTATCTTTCATTAAAAAAGTTACTAATGGAATAGCCAATAATGATACCGGCAGCATGAACATACAACTAAGAGTGTCTACTTGTTGCAATGCGGATTATCAATCACGTGCAAGCTATAAAAAATTTTGAAAAGAGCAAGAAGATTTGTGGGGATGAGTGAAATTCGTAAGAACATTGCTAATTTATTACCTACTGTAACATGATGATTAATATTATATTATTGAAAAACACATGAGCTTTTAGTGCATTTTATCGAATTATGCAATGTCATGTAACTAATTTTAGCAATGTTATGTAATTAATTTTAAGAATTTTCTTTTCATCATTGTCATTTTTTGTTTATAATATATATTGTAGAATAAATATTTTTTAAAAACTTATTTTTGTTTACACAATCCTCGTCGATGAGGACGCCGAACGTGAGGGAGACGGACGGCGGGGAGGAAGAGGAGGAGGCTGAGGGGGGGACGCTGGTCGCGAGAGGACAGCGGGGACGTTGGCGAAGTTCCCTGCGATCGTCGGCGAAGTCCCCGATCATGAAATTGCAGCCTATGATTTTCGCCCTCGCCGTCGATCGGAGAGAAAGGGGATACCCTCGCAATCGGCCGGCCTCGCATCGTCGGCCGCCCTCGCCATCGCCGGATCGGAGAGAAAGGGGGAGAGATCGGATTGTCTTATTGCTCGCCGCTCGTGTCTCGCGTCTCGCCGCTCGCGTCGCGCCGCCTCGCCGCTCGCGTCCCGCCGTCCTTGCCTCGCCGCCGTCGTCGGATCGGGGAGAAACGGGGAGAGATCGCGCCTCGCCATCGCCCTTGCCTCGTCGTAGCTCGTGCCTCGCCGTCGCCCTTGCCAACGTCGCCTCGCCGCCCGCGTCCCGCCATCGCCGTCGCCTCTGCTCGCATCCTGCCGTCGCCGTCGCCACTTGCTCCTTGCCGCCGCCGTCGCCTCGCTGCAAGATCGGAGACGGGCGTGGTCGAGGGAGAGAGAAGAGAGAGCGGAGGGCGGAGAGAGAAGAGAGAGGGGGTAGAGAAGAGGAGATAAATGCCGCTTAAGCGCCCACCGTCCGATGTAATCGGACGGTGAGCACAGGTCGTATGTTTATCATACGCATTTGATTGCGTATGTTAAATATTAAATCCTTCTATATAATAGATTATATATATATATATATATATCATTTAATGTGAGCTGGTATAATCCGTTATATGTAACAAACACTTCCATAAATTTAGTAATCAGATCTTATACATCTATTCATTAATAATTAAACTGCTGTTCACTACTAAATCTACTAATTAATTCGCGGATTGTGCCAATGTCACCTGGACATGTTGAATAATGAGCTTATTAGCCTTCGTAATCCAATGCCTAAGCCCGAAATGCTGCTTTAATAATAAAATAAACTTGCAAAAGTAATGCATATATATAGTTAAACTTTCCTGTTATTTTTGCCCTTTTTCACTTTTACAGTTAGTCTTTTTTTTTTTTTTAATCTGATGTCTGCGAAGTAATACAACTTGTGCGACGCTAAAATTTGTACCGTCCACAAGTTAAAAATCGAAATCAAGCTTAATCAATTTGACTAGTCTACTCCGGATTGCATAAGTTCAATCAATTTGACTAGTTTACTTCAGATTGCGTACGTACCTCACAATGCCAAGTGAATTTTCAATAAAAAAAATTATGCATTCTTTAGGAGGAATTGCTTACTATTCCTGTTGGTTATATTTCTTGTCTTTGTTATTTATATTTTTCTCTGGCAAGCACTCCGGCGTAATATGCCCCCTCGTCGCTACAGTATCATAAGCCACTCTGATTAATGTATGTACTGATAAATCTTAACCATAATTTACATATCGCCACGAACGGACGTGATTAAATCAATTTATAACATTATTTTTATCTGTTCAACTAACTAATTAATCCAAACTTAAACTGAAACAGCCTGATCATCCATGTTTGACTCATTCTATGTTCTTTTAATGAAAATGCAACATTTATTTAACTATAACTAATTAAAACTTTTATTATTATGTGTTACCATCATATATACTTTTATAACATATTTACATGTAAATAACATAACTGCTCAACACTATCGACATAAGTAGACTAAAAGGTTGTCCGTTACATACATATGGCAAACCTTGATAAAGTTCATACATGGATATATTATACATGGATCATCTAACAAAGAAAATTAATGGTGTCTCTTTATGATTCCAGACTTTATACAATTTGGCAAATTTCATTGGATTAGAATGTGCCAACGCAAAAGAATTAAAGCATTTTGGACAAACGGACTGCCAACAGAAATCGGTGTCATTCAGATGTCCAGTCTCTCCATTAATATTTCCACAAAGAATAATGTAGCCATTGCATGAAAGGCAATGGTGATGTTAACCTCCCTTGTATTAGCAGAACCAGAATAACCTCCATTCCGCTTTTCATGCAAGGGAAACTTGAGGAAACGTGGAATCAAGAAGAGAACATAGCACTCTGAAAAGCAAGTAACGCTTTCCTGGGCTCTTCTGATTTTGAGCTCTGTTCCACTGAAATCTTCAGTTTTTAGTAAGTAAACTCTACAAATCATGGAAGAGTCTTCTTATGTGCTCAGCAGTGGCTGGCATCAACGTGACAGGGCATCGTTTGTACTGTAAGATCCCATGAAGCATACTTATCAGTTACTGAAACCTTAAGGAAAGGTAAACAGTCCAATAGTCAAGTACCAGGTCTCACCTGTGAAACATATTTAAATATGCAAGGATAGCAGAAGACAAAACCAGAAACGGTGATAACTGATGGATTCACCCGTTTCTGGGAGCACAATGGGCAGAGTGTCTGGTCAGGGGGCAATGGTATTCCATCTTTGGCAACCTGTTTTAAACATTTAAATTAATAATCAAAAGAAAACAGATAGCACTTCACCCAAAAAAAAAAGAAGATAAGATATGCATTTTTCTGGGTCCACGGAATCATCTTGATTCTGGAAATGCAGAACACTATTTTTTTGAGGAGAATCTCACTATGCCTAGAGAATTCTGAGTCAAGAAAAGTATAGCATAAGTATTGATGAGAAGAAGCTTTACCCTTGGAGGAGGTGGGGGAGGTGGAGGTGGGTAGACAGTCGGGGCTGACATTCTTTCTTCAGCTGATTGATACCACCATTCCATCATCTGTATAATCATAAAAAATAGGAATTTTAAAAAACAGCATAAGTTGCTTTATATACACCTGGAACAATTTTGTTGCTCAGAAACATTTTTTTTTTTTATGTTATGATTCAACATAACTCCGCCTATGTTTTATAGCCGGTCCCAAGCCCGGATAAAGGAGGAGGGTTGTGTTAGGCCCCGACAGCCAGCGTAAAACCCTGTCGAATCTTATGAATATGGATCAACGAATGGCGTCGTATGATCCATGTGGCCGACCCCACCTAGTGGGATAAGGCTTTGTTGTTGTTGTTGTTGTTATGATTCAACATGAAGGCATGAAATGAAAATAAAATACAAACACATGGTATCTTCCAATAAGTAAGAGAGATGTTTCAGCAAATAGAGATTCTCAATTCATAGCAAAATAATTCCTGTATAAACATGACACTTGAAAATATGCATCTTTTATCAAAAGAAAAACATATGCAAAAAATCAAGCAATGTGTAACAACAACAACAACAACAAAGCCTTATCCCACTAGGTGGGGTCGGCTACATGGATCATACGACGCCAATTCGTTGATCAATGTTCATGAGATTCGACAATGTGTAACAATGGAAAAAAAAAATCAACATGAGGTAATCATGTAGGTACATCAAGTGTATACACATATGCAATGCACAAACCTCACAATGTTCAGTTGTATGGCATACTATAGGCGCTATGGTACATCCGGTGGTTCAAAGGAGTGCTACATATAAGATAGCTTTAAACTGCATATGCAATTTATCTTAATTATTTATACTTCAAGAAACATTCCATTGAAGAAGAGGTGCATTTGCAGTTACTAAGTGAAGTACGCCTATCAAGATGAAGTATACTAAAAAAAGGGATGAAGTATACTCATCACACTTCTCAAAAAAAAGTATACTCATCACATTGCAAGAAAAACACATATGAACAAGTACAGTAAATTAATGATGAGAAGACCATTTTTATGCAAAATGGATCTCCTACAGAAAAAGTAAATCACCAATGTATACTAGAAAAAGATAAGAATTCAGTTTCAGTTAACATGAAGTTGGTTCCAAATATTCTTTGCAAACAAGAATATTGGCAAAAAACTTTAAATAAATACGAAAAAAATGGAGCAGGATGTAATAAATAATATTCTAATAAGATATTCACCCTTTGCCTTCTGCAATAAGAATCTGTAGTTGATACTCACTTTGAAAAAGAAAACAGCAGCAATCAAGCCTGTTTGAGCATAGTCCAAACTTGTGTACATGCAATTAAGCATCAACCTTTGCAGTGTCTACAGAAACCAAAGGATCAAACAAAAAATGCCATCACATTCCCCAAAAGCATAAACATGTATATTTGGATAAGGTGTTAACATACCTTCAACCAGGGAGGACCACGAAGTCGTTCAAGCTCACGACTCCTAATTCTTGATAATCTAGAAGATGAGTCCATCTAACTTGCCATGAATACATAGAGTACAAATCCCTTTAATAAGTTACTAGCTAAAGTGCATCAAGTTTATCACTGGTGCATAATTAATTAGTATTCTTGTTGATAAGATGAGTAAATGAAACATGCTTGCATGATGCTAGAGGCAAGCAGATCAGCTGATTAATGCAATGCTACCCTGGAAAGCGGGTACCAGTTTGTCAGTAGAACATGAAACTTCCAAGTCTTAACATGGTAGGACTGAGCACTAACGCCCAGAATGGTTCAAAATTTATTAACCAGAATAGATTCATTTCGTCACCACATGTGGAAAATTGCTAGGCGGAAAAAAATTTCTACCTTTGACTTATAGATCATAAGAACAATTTTTTCTTTATTAACCAGTTATGCCCATAACTCCGCCTATGTTTTATAGCCGGTCCCAAGCCCGGATAAAGGAGGAGGGTTGTGTTAGGCCCCGACAGCCAGCATAAAACCCTATCGAATCTCATGAACATGGATCAACGAATATATGTCGTATGATCCATGTAGCCGACCCCACCTAGTGGGATAAGACTTTGTTGTTGTTGTTGTTGTTGTAACCAGTTATGCCCATGGTATTTATACCTTAGCACAAAACATGGTTTAAAAAGGTAAAATAAGCAACTTATGGCATTCATAGCCATGAATTCATATACAATTCCATCCGCAAGAAATGAAAGGGCCATAATCCTTTTTTTCCTTTTGAGAGATTAAAAAGTTCGCTGTGTTTCCAGAATATAACAAGAAGAATATATAACGTTTTTAGAGTTTGAAAATATAACAAAATGAATGCAATAGATTTCTAGATATTATACCAATTCTTGTCCAGTAGCACGGCAGACATGGATGCCAAGGGTATGCAGGGATGGACTGTAATATCCAGTGGCATCCAGGAGGTACAGCAGTTGATAAGCAAATGATAAACCTGCAGATAATGGAGACAAAATGAACATTCAAGAACAACATTTTCTAGCAAATGTGTCACGGTGAAGATTGCTCCATTCAAGAACAAACAATAACCACAAGTCAACCCTCTCCAAGCAAAGAATAAGTTACGCTCACAAACAGATAGAACAAGAAAATAGAGAGATTAATTATATCAACATATAGATGCATGAGAGGAATGGTGGAGCTGCGGCAATCTAATCTGTACTACAGACAACATACCTTCATTAGTTGCATGGATCAATGGGTAACAAGCACCAATAATGGTCATAATCTTCTTTCTAAGATTGGTCATTCGTGAACGTCCAACAATGGAAACCTCAACTTGCTCAGGAGAAATCTCACTTTGATCAAAGTGAAAACCTGCATCATCCACTCTTGGTTCGTCATCTCCCCAAAGACTTGCTTGAAGCCTCGCTTCCCTTTCTTTGTTGTAAATAGCATGAAGCTTTGACCTCAGATATGGCAAAATAACCTGATGTGGACAGATTCAAACTTGTGGAAATTTGTTATAAAGTTCTAACAACAGTCACATCATGCATGGATGCTCAATCTGACTTTGCATATCATAGCAAGACCACAAGGAGGGAGAGAAAGCAAGCTCAAACTCGTAGAAAGCTTAATGAAATCCAAGTGACAGTCACTCCGTGCCTACATGCTTTTTGTTTGCACATATGGAAACTTGCAACGCAAAAGCAAGCTCAATGTCGAGGAAAGCTTAACGGAATCAAATGAAAGTCAGATGTCATGATATGGTTATTGAAATATTAAAATGAAGGATCAAGTGTCCTTTACATGTCACTCATAAATTGAATTTGAGAGAGAGAGAGAGAGAGATGACTGAATTTGAGAAAGAGAGATGACTTATACACAAGCCTCCAGTTAGAAAAACTGCACACAACATCATATCATTTCTGACAACCACAGACTTGAAAAACCCAAGCAAGAGAAAAGTAAATAACAAAGCTTAAAAGCAATTAATCATACAAAGAGCAAAGACAATGCTAGCTAACAGAAACAATAGAATCCTTACCAAGAAAGCCACTGAAAGAACTTTTTGCTGTTTTTCCAATCCAGAGCGACGAAGCCTATCATTAGACTCTGTGTCAGATGCAAGTCTGGTGGGTGCTGTTTTAATGGTTGCTGATTTCCTTCTTAAGCCATACAAGGACTCGGAAAATGAAGCATCTGAAAGAAAATATGTCCAAAAACATTCATAGACCATAACACATCCCCTCAAGAAAACAATGACAGTACATTGGCAATGAGCAAGTTAACGGACCATAAGATACAACCTGTTGTTCGTAGACTGTGTGTTTCAAGTACCATCATCAACAATGCAAAGCACTCATCTTCATAATCCAAAATCTTGTGCAGAAATGGCCTTCTTAAGGCTAACACCTGCAAGCAACCATTTGGGACACACATCAACAACATTCTACAGTACTCAAGTAACCTATAAGGTCTCAAATCAAGAATAAAACAATAAGCAAGCATCAAAATTTTCACCCTTTTTTTTTCGAGTAAACATTGAACTATCCACGCAAACCCCATAACCAAAATCAATCCAAAATGGTTTATATTCCAAATTGATTGTAAAGAAATTTGCGCAAATCAAGAGATCCTAACCAAAACACAATTCAAAGTGGACGAACTATTTTCCCACTAATTCATAGTATTTGATGCATCCAATCTATATTGCACACAACCCAACCGAAAAAGGAACATCATTTCTCCCCTCTGCTCCTTGTAGAATTCAACCAATCTAAGCCCCCTCAAATTACTATATACTAACAAAAGAAAAGCAAAAAAAAAATCCTCTTTATTACCCCAAGCAAACCAACATAACAGTAACCCCAAAGGATCGATCTTTTTTTCTTCGCTCAATGGATTATGAAAAGTTCCATCAGGTCAAGGGTGCGATAGAGGAATGCGAACGCTTACGCCGAGAGAGTAGGTGAGCGCGGCTCGGAGGCTCGCCGGAAGCTGCTGGGCGGCGGCCATCTCGAAGAAGGTCGGCCGCGTCCCTTGCCCTCCGACTTGGAACAGCATCTCGACCGACCAAATGAACTGGTTCCTGTTTCTAGGGTTCCTATTCTAAGTTTCTACAAATCAGGAGCTTTTTCCTTCGCCTTTTTGACGTCCATGGGACTTTGTGGATGGCTCAGATCGAGGCGCGGCTCAAATTCACAACACCGAGATTCTGCAGCAGGTTCAGCGCTCTTCCAGGCCGGCCTAACAAGCGGCGGTGGCCACTCCTTCCCAACGACTAATACTATGAGGCCCGATGAGATATGCGCGCTCCTTTCAACAGTAGCCTTTTCCCTTCTCGGCGAATGTCAATGCGAGCGCCGCATGGAGGCGAGACGGCAGACCTTCGAGGAGACAAAGCCGGCGGCGATCGAGAGGGAGGACTGGACGGAGGGGAAGGAATTCGTGCCGCGGCGACGTGAGGGGATCGAGAGTATCGGGCAAATGAGAGAACGGAGATGGGGCACGATTTTGTTTTAGCTTTTTGTTAAAGTTTGAACCGTTGTTAGACCGGCCTCGCATTTGGGCATCGAACCGATGAAGGCTTCTGCAGAATTGTGGTTTAATGAATCTGAACCGCTTCTGGATCTTAATCGTCCGTGTGAGATCTGACGGCGGTGATCCATAGGTACACGTGGACGTCACCAGAATTTAAGACTTCTTTCTTTTTTTTTTCTTTTTTTCACTTTCAATATATCTTCTTCGTGAAAAGGTTCTACTTTATTTTTATAAATAGTTTTAAGATGTTTTTTTTTATTTTTTTCTAAGTACTAACCCGCTTCAAGAAATGCCGAATATCTTTTATACCGAAAAATTAATCCGAATTACGTTCCGACTATAACTAAATTCTAGGTGCGATGTAGAAAGATCTTATATTTTATAAGCTGAAAATGGAAATTGACGGTTGTTTAATTAGTGATCGATTAGATATTTTGGTGTGCTACTCTTTTCAGGATGCTCAATGTTTCAAATTAGATATTAACGATTTTCTTTTCAAATTATAAACTAGGCAGTAACGAACAAAATTACTAACCGTAAGAAAACAATCTAAAAATAGGTGATCATTTGCAAAATTATTGATTTAATTAGAGAATAACGATTCGATTATATGATAATAATTTGATTAAATAATAACAATTAACCACCAATGGATAATAAATAATGATTTATTTATAAATTTAATAAAAAATATTTGATAAACATAGCTATTAAATTAGTCTATTATATACAATGACAAAAAAAATATAAGATATAATTTAGGATCATTCTTATAAAAATACACATCATATTTACAATAATTAATTTATAACATTTTATTCCCAATAGTTCTTAAAATATTATTTTTATATAAAAATATTGATTATTCCAAAATAAAAAAAACTTATTTAGATTGTAAGTAAATTAAAGATGTGATATATTAAATAAAAAATAATATACAATGCTTAATAATTAAATAAAGTTTTTTATTTTTAAAAAAATAATATGAATAAAATATCAAATTATTATTTCTGCACTCTATAAGTAAATATAGTAATTTATATGGTTTTATATTTAAATCTCTAAAGACTACTTTAAAAAATATTTACCAAACATTTATATTACAGTAAAATACTATTTGCTACTAAATATATACTTTTATAGGTGTCAAAACAGTGTCATAGAAAAAAAATTTAAAAACTTTTACTTATACTCCGGCATGAGATAGGGTGATCCTTTTGAAACACCGTCAGCTTAAAATGTTTAAGCCCTTAATGGCTGTCTTAATAATAAAATAAAATAAAGTTCCAGAAATAATATGCATACATCCTTAAACTTTCCTGCTATTTTTCCTTTTTTCCTTACTATATTTCTTTTCTTTACTATTTATATTTCTCCCCGGCAAGCACTCCGGCATAAATTTCCTTCCACTTCGCTAGGGCGGCAGTGCTTGATTGACGTATACAAAAAGTAGAGTATTAAATAGGATCAAGTTAAAATGTTAGTATAAGTGCTTGATAATTATTTCTTTTAAAGTTGTAGTTGACTGAGTATAAAACGTTACAAAAATAGTGTTTTATATTTTATTCTTATTTTATCATTATTCTTTTTAAAATAAAAAATTTCTTTAATTGTTAAACATCGTATATTATTTTTATTATTCACATATTTAATTTACTTACAATATAAATAAATTATTTATTTTAAATTAATAATATTTTATGTTAAATAAGATTGTTTTAAAATATTACTATCCCAAAAAAATTATAAATTAATTATTATGAATATTATGCATATACATTATCGTAAATTATATTTTTATATATATTTTTGTCGTCGTATAAGTATATATTAGTTTAGTTAAGTTTATTTATATATAAGTATAAATAAGAAGAGAGAAATCGTATCCCTCATTTGAAGGATGAACACGCTCGATTAAATCCATTAATTTAACTGCTATATTTACTAAATAATTTTTATTAAATTGTGTGCAAATGATCTTATATATGCATATGTATGTATATATATCATCCTAGAACAATGTTTCTTGGAAATAATCTGCATAAAAAAGATTATCTCTAAATCATATAATTTTCTCAGTAGATATTGACTTTTTGACTCTTTGTTACCCTCCGAACAAGAATTCATTCTTTTCTACATCAATGATATTCGTATAAGTAGAATAATATTTTAAAAATTTTAAGTTCATGTATGTGACATTTTTTTATATTTACATACACGTATTAGTTCTCATATATTATATATCTTTTTATAAGTAAAATAGCATATAGATATTATCATATTTCCTTATGGAACATTGTTGTTTGTTATAATATTGTTTCTTTTTAAATTTCCCTATATAAGAAATGACAAATGTATGTCAACAATAATAATTAATAACTATTTTTTCCATGTTTAAAACTTTACGGAATTTATATCTTTTTATTCTGTTATTTATTAACAGAAGTATTTTAGAAAATATTCTTTTATTAATTCCTTTTAACATATTTATAATAAGTTTACTATAAATAGGACATTAAAGATGTCTCAACTGTATCTTAATGAAAAAAGACCCAATTTCTTCTCTAATCGATCTTACTTCAATTCACCGTTTAATCTCTTGAACTATGTTTGGATGCGAAGTTGAAAGCAAAACTAAGGAAAGTTCTAGTAAACGTGGATCCTACAAGAACGTTAGTCAATGATTAAGTTCTCAGAAAAAAATTTCTTCCCATAGGCAACAATATGGAAAGAATGGATCCTTTTTTTGACACGTAATCATATATTCTTTATTATATATTAATTATATATTACATGTTACATGTTACATGTTACATATAATTATTTATTACTACATTATTATAAAATTTGAAAATAAATATATTTGATTTAATAACATATATAATTTATCTATAATTATGTTATATATAATTATTATTTATTAATATATTATTAGTAGATCATTAGAAATAAATTATTTATATATAATAATTAATTAATTATAATAGTTTAGTTAGTATATAGCATAATATATACAATTATTTATTTATTAATGCATAATCATTCAGCTCATAAAATAAATATTTCAATCTAATATTAAATAATTATTTTCGTAATTGTTTATTATACTTTAATTCAAGGTTGTCAAGATCTCGATATAAATCTTAAGATCTTATGATTTTACAACCTTACAAACTCATTCCGATCTCGATTTTATCTTGAGAATCTTATGTGTAAGATCTTAATACGATCTTAATTTTGGTCACACGATCTTACGATCTTATCCGATCCTATACGATCTCATGTGATTAATATAATCATTTAAATATTAATTAAAAATATATTTATGATAATAAGAATTAATTTATATGAAGTAAAATATATTTTTATTCATTTTTAATATGTTTTGATATAATTTGACTCAGGAATGCATAAAAAATGTATTATTATTTCAATAAAAAAAATTGACAAAAATATATTTATTATTTTGAAAATATACTATTTTATTAATAGGTATGATCTCGATCTTATGATTTTCCTCCCCGATCTTGACAACTTTGCTTTAATTAATATTATAGTATAGTAAGAATATTATTAATTGATATTTACTGTTAATATTATTCATTAAACTATTTTTTATATTATCTTAAATAATAATCAATTATAATACTTTTTAATATAATATTTTGGGAAAAAGGAGTATGTTGCGCCCCCGATAATGCTGTAACTTACGGCCTCATCTTAGTCGTTCATCTAGCATTTCACGATCTTGTCCCCGTTCTTCGGAATTCTTCCCCTAGTCCAAAGAGAGACGCTCAAGCAGGAGAGAGACGAAGGAATCCCTGGAGGCCAATGCAGTTGTCCGCGAGTTTTCTTGTGATCAAGATAAAGATCAACAATTTCGTATTGGCTCAAGATCAACGGAGACAACACGAGGGATATGCTTCCCAGCGCCTGTCTCGCTGAAGAACAAGTTGGGAGTGGGCCTCCTCCACCGCTGCCTCCAGCGAACTAGCAAGGGCTCCTGGAATGTCTAATGCGCTATCGCCGGAGGTTGCTCAGCAATGTTGAATCTGGCAAAATCCATAGCCAGGGAATGTCTTTAATTCCATTATTTTTTTTTGTTTTTTTTAATCCACATCTTGTTGGCTTCAGAGATCATCTTGTTATCTTTTTACTTTTTGGGTTATGTAAGTGATTTTTTTAAAAGTAAAGAAATATTAGAGAATGAGAGAGATGAAATTTCCTGTTCAAAAAGATAAACCAAGAGAAATGGCAAATAAAATGGCAGAGAAGAGGAGGGATGAGGAATGAGAGAGATAGGGTCTTTCCCTGCAAAAAGAAAAAGAATGTGATAAGGCTTAAGGAACGCTCTCCAACAATGGGTCTCCTTTGGAGGCCGCTCGGTGATATTCACGAAAGAAGAAAAATGAAATGCACAAGATGAGAAACGGTTGGATAAATATTGATTGTTCATCCAAATCTAATGGTATTTTTTTTGCTGTAAATTATCGCGTATACCAAGAGTTGTATACTCAACGACCCTTAATATTTTATATGTTATAAAAAATAAATTTAATTATCTGATTCTTACTTTTTATCTAAACACTCGACTTATATGTCTAATCAATTTTTTTTAATTTCACGTCATTATATTTCTCATCCCAACATAAATTCAAAAAGTTTCTATCTAATTGACCAGTTATTAAGAACTAACAAGAAGTTAACTTCTTGCATCCAAACAAGGTTAGCAATCCTTCAGGAATCTAATTAACTTGGCCATTTCATAGAATTAATTTAGCATACTGGATTGTGGCTTTTAGACATGAAGGGATTTAAATTATATATTGCCTCGTAATTACCCGTATGGTCAAAATGTACTTCTTTCTGCCCAAATATGTATATTTCTATATATATAATATTTTAAATAATTGGCTCTAGTAATATGACATCACATTACTTTACCTATTTGATTATTATAATAAATTTTGACTATAAATTATCATAAAAAGTTTTTTTAATTGTTTGAATAATGCATTTGCTTAATTTTGAGTTTTACATCGCTTTTTAAATGCATATGGGTCATTGTGCTAGGTTGCATTTAATATATGAGAAAAGTTTTTACTCAAACTTGGATAGAACTCATGAGTTGTGATAGTAGTTGTACTGAAGGCTGTCAATATCATAATATGAATAGGGTCATAAGATCAAAAAAAGAGTAATATGGAATCGAGTATCTTAATATTCAATCTATTAAAAAATAATAAATATATTTTACATAAATTCTTCGCATTTAAATATTAAATTATACTCCACTAAATCATTTTTAATCAATTGTTAACTCAAATTATATCAAAATATATTAAACTTCATATAAATTAATTTTTATTTATCATCAATATATTTTAAAATAATATCACAGTAGAAAAAAAAATAAAAAAATAATAACGAAGTGACATAAATGTAGTGGTTATACACTAATTTTAAATAATATATTATAATAATTTTAATTGATTTAAAACAATAAATTATGTTTGCTACGTCTTATATTTTTATTCAAACGTCTTAGAATTTATATGTGTAATCATTTTTTCTTTAATTCACCATCATTACACTTTTCATTAAAATATTAAATGAAAAATTTTCCTTTTAATCGATTAGTTCTCAAATAGAAATCATTTTTTTGAATTTTCATCATCATGTTTAATTCTGTTTAAATGTATTCAAAATTATTTTATCGCGCGACTATTCATATAAGAAAACCTAGAAGAACTTCAATTCTACCTGCCAAACGAACACGAAATAAAAATGCAAAAAGAACAACCGATTATCAATTAAGCATGCAACTGTTGTCCAATTTCATCAATTACACCATCAGAAGCGATTAGCCGATTATGCTTGTTGCATGCCAACAGTGGTGCATCTCAGCTACATATCTTACGGACTCATCTCAATCCAACAAGCACCCGGTCTAGGATTAATGGTGGTGTAGTCAGCAGCATCTTCGTATCTTCTTATGAGTTGCAGTTGATCCAATCTACAAGAAAATGAATTCCATTTGCAAGAGTAGGACGTCACCTCCTTCCTGCGGATGACATGCACCTTTTCCTCTGATTCTCCAACAGGGGTGGCAGCTTTCATGATCATGCATTGTGTGGCACCACAAAAGAACACCAGACTCTCCTCTATGCTCTTCAACGAGATCCACTTGTTATTGGACTCATCAAGCTCATAAATGTGAATGAATCGGTCAAAAGAGTTGACACAAACAGACATCAGCTTGTCAACAATCACAGCAAAATTGAGCGTATCGGTATCCGTAACATCATCACAGGAACGCCTGGGAGGCCCCCTTTCAATAACTTTAACCAGAATTCCAGCAGAGAGGTCATATATCCCCACTTGATCATCTCTTCCCACTCGATTGTCAGTGCCCCAGACATAGATGCGCTCCTTGAAGAAAAGGAGGGGCTGTCTGTCCCCAGTGAATTGTCTTCGACAGTGCCTGACTTTGACAATTATCCATGTTTTATCTCCCGGCCGACAATGATGAATGTAAGTACCCTGGGTGTGATGGGCTCAGGGAGATGACGATGCAATGGGAGGAAGTCGGGGGTGCCGAAAAACTGAACGTATAACCCAAAAAATTTACATTATAAAATAACCTATAATTATAAATTTTATCTGTTTTAGATAAAATATATCTTTTTATTATTCATCATGCATTTCTTTGACATGTTCATCTTGCAAGTTAAATTTTATGATAAATAATATAACTATATTTAACATTATATATATATATATATATCAAATAATTAACTTCAAAAAGTTAGATGAAAATATATGTAACTAATTTTTAAAATAATATACTAAGTAGTTTGATTTGTTATGGAAATGAATCAAACTTATTGGTTATATTTTCCATAAATGCAAATATTACATTATAAATCTTTTCATATATACTCATAAATACAATAATGTACTATATTTATGTAGATTTCATAAGAATAGGAGGGCCTATTAATATATTTTTAGGAAACATATATGGTACATTATTATATATAGTATACTTAAAAAAATTGGTTGGGGGGGGGGGGGGGGGAACCATAATTTCTTTTTAAAAACATATATAATATATCATTATTTATATAGTATAATAAAAAACTTAGGGGGGCCAAGGCCCCTCCTAACCCCTACATAGCTCCGTCCCTGGATGTCGGGAAGAAGCTTGGACGGCAACAACTTGAAGATCTAGGTCATCATCATCGAGACTGCAAAGGAGAGAGAATCGAAGCAATTCGCTGAATAGTGGCTGGAAAACATCAGCCATTTCAATTAAACTTGGTGGCGGCAGCAAATTTATCACCAAGGAGTGCAGACCGGTCAACGAGCTCAACACTAGCAAGCAAATTTATTACCAAGAAGATGCCTTCGCGGCTCGGCAAGAAGATTCACGGCTACTTCAAAATGAGACTCGTTGGCTGCAAGCATATCAAAGGGGGAAATGAAAACTATGATTAGAGATCGAGACACAAAAGAACATGAAGTTGATGTGTGGATTCCGCGGTTTCCAACTTTATAAAAAAAAGCAACAACCAGAGATGTGGATGAGAGGAGACGAGTAGAGATAGCGATGATGAACTCGCGCGTGGAGAGAAGTCGAAGCGGAAAGCTACGGCCTCAGTTGCGAGGAAAAAACAAGCTCCAATTGAGCTGTTACACAAATTATAAAGATTACTAGGAATAAATTATAAATTTATAAAAAATATAATATATATATATATATAACTATGATTAAGTAAGTTTAACAAGAATAAAAACATTTAATTATGACACAAAGATGTGATTGGCCATTGATGTGGTCACTTAGGATTCCAAGCAGCTGAAGCATATAGGTCAACAACTACCTAATGGGAAATTTTTTGAACCTCCATACGATCTCAAAAAAATTCAAAAAAAAAGCTATCTATATTTATCCTTTCACGAGCCAAAACTTATCAGAGATAAAAATCGAGAGAAACAGACTGGAGAAATTCGGGATTGGCGGATTGACCTAAATGGAAAATTTAAAAGTCGTTGGTAGACGCAAAAAAAAGTTCATAGTTCTGGAGAGATAAGCGAAAAAAACTTTTTTTTAAAATGTAAACATGACATTGATTAATTATGAAATTATTTATGCGATATAAAAAATTCTAACTGAAACGTTACTTTTCAAATATTGCGATCATTCTATTTTTTTTTGGTGTGCACTGTTAACATCAAAATGTTTGACAAGTCATATGTTTACTACAAGAATGTTTGAGATATCATAAATATATATATTATTCAATTCATTAAAATGTCCAAACGTATAAACTTCCCCGTAGTTAGTGAAGAAACAATTCAAAATTGTTCTAATTCCGCAAGCAAATTAAGATTCAAATATATTAACCTTGTTTAAGTCTGCGTCCACTTGTGTACTGATTTGAACAGTTGACAATGTACCGCAAAAGAGCGAACATGATTAAGTATGACCGCATCGCCCTTCTAGATAATAACAATAAAGACGATGATTTAAGAAACAAGATACGACATTTCTTAATGGGGTTAAGTTCGAGCGAGGCCAAACTTTTAAATCTAACTATCTTTTTTCTGTCTTTCCTAATTAGACTTTGGATTAATTTACTAGAATTAGTTAAAGGAAAAAATCTAACTGGAGTACAATTAATTAATTTGTCTAATTCTATCAAACGCTATTATTATTGGTAATTATAATATACAGAAAAAAACTGAAGATAATGATATCTTTTAATAAGACAAAGAAACCTATATATATATATATATATATAAAATAAGACAAAGACATCTAAAATTTTAAATTAATTAGCATCAACATAAAGGGGTCATTTGGAAACAGAATCACGGCCCTCCTAA
Organism: Pontederia crassipes; assembly: GCA_030549335.1. Taxonomy (NCBI): domain Eukaryota; kingdom Viridiplantae; phylum Streptophyta; class Magnoliopsida; order Commelinales; family Pontederiaceae; genus Pontederia; species Pontederia crassipes. The sequence goes on along the minus strand of CM060196.1, from coordinate 67,820,931 downwards.
GTTCCCAATGCATAGTTGAATTGACAGATTAGTTCGGGGTGTGTTTGATTAGAGTGGAATTTGATGATGAGGAATAATGTAGTTAATGTGACAGGAAAAAATAGATGTGATGGATGAATTTTGGGTGAGTTTTAAATTAAAAATAATTATTATAATTATGAAGTATAATTTTATTATTAATTCAAATAAAATTGTAAAATAAAAAATTTTGTTAAAAATTATATTATTTAAATATAAAAATCATTTTAAATTAATTATATTTAATGGAATATTAAAAAAAGTAAAGAAAAAATAGGTAATAAATAATATTATATTAACCACTTATTAAATTTATTTTATATTTATTAAATAATTTATTTTAGTGAAGATATTGTGTGAGAGAAAAGAAAAAAGAAAAAAGAAAATGGATATTGAAAAAAAAAGAGAAAACGTCAGCAAAAAAAGGGCCCACGTTCCACCTTTTTAGTTCCACCTTTTTCCTAAAAAGGTGAAACCGGAGTGGTGGAACCGAATTCGGTTCCACCAATCTTGTTCCCATCTTGAAACTTGATTCCGGCGTGATGTTTGATGGAATCGGACGGAGCAGGGTCGCGGTTCCCGTCCGATTCCGCAAACAAACGACCCCAAAAAAAATAACATAAGTTTTAGTATTAGAGAGACACTTACGTGTGATCGTCCGGGCAAAGATTATGTAATACCTGGACAAATCAATATATTATTTGTTTTGGACTTTCGATCCGTACAAAATTAAAACACGTCTTATTAGATGAAGGAGATAGCTACGTATAAGTCCATGACTACCTCTGTGTTTTGTCCACGTGTGACTATTCATCAAATCATTTTGGTCCTTAGGTGAAGGAGGTAGCTACATATAAATTTATGACCACTTACATATTTTGCTCATGTGAGACTATTCATCAAGAGCTCAGGTCGTTATAATCTTTCTCTCGTAAAGAGTTCAACGTCCTCGTTGAGCAGGGTGTCCGTGTTGGTACATGACCCGTATTTCTTACGTGGCTCAAATCAGCACGCGAGGTCGGCTCTGATAACATTCTATAACACCCCCGGTCCCAATCAAGATATTGTTCGCTTCGAATTTTTGACTCGCACGAATTTAAAACACGTCTTGATAGATGAAGAGGGTAGTTACATATAAGTCCATGATTATTTTCGTATTTTGCTCATATAAGACTATTCATTAAGGGGTCATTTGATTGCGGAACCGGACGAGAACTCGAGATTGGTGGAATCGGGGTCACGTGACCCGATTGCACCACTCCTTAGGTGGAACCGGAGGTTGTCCCATCTTTTTTTTTTATTTTTGACTTTGACGTGATGTTTTCTTTTTTTCAAAGTCATTTTCTTTTTTCTTTTTCTTTTTCTCACACGATATCTTCACTAAATAAATAATTTTAATAAGTGATTAATATAATATTATTTATTACCTATTTTTTCATTAAAAATTTTTATATTTCATTAAATATAATTAATTTTAAAAATGATTTTTTATATTTAAATAATATAATTTTTTACATAAGTTTTTCCCATAAAAAATTTTTATTTTACAATTTTATTTTAATTAATAATAAAATTATACTTCATAATTATAATGATCATTTTTAATTTAAAACCCATCCAAAATTCATCCATCACATCCACTTTTTCTTATCACATCAACCATCTTATTTCTAACTTAAAAGGAATTGTAATTTTATTTTCAAACGACCCCTAAATCATCTCGATCCTTAGACTTCAATCGTTACATATTACATAAAATTTAAGACGGACTTAGGCACGACCATAAGATGAAGTTCAAACTAAACGGAGCTGCTCCTGATGATGCTCGGCCCGACTAAGCCTGAATCAACCTATATGGCAGTGGCACTAAATTTTTTATTATATACTTAAATATTTAATCATATATTCAGAAATAACAGGATCCACTTTTAAAATCGAGTGCATATGCAGGAAGTAAAATATCCGTCTTATTTCTACACACCTTCTTACTTTTATTTTTTCTTCTTTAATATCTCTTTAATTTTTAGAATAATTACCTCAAATTTTTTATTATTTATATTTTTTAATATCTTTGCATATTTTTTATTTAACTTCTATTTACTTTTTTTAACATGGAAGCAAAAAAGTATGAAAACCTCAAAAAGGTTTTAAATATAATTTACATCAAACATTTTAATATTTTATATGTTATATTTTTTAATATCTTTACATAACTTTTTGATTTATCTTCTATTAATTTTTTAATGTGGAAGCAAAAAAATATGAAAATCTGAAACAAAATTTTAAAAAATTATATCAACCATTTTATTTTATATATTATAAATATTTTATTCTTTTAGTTGAATATATTCTCCATTCTTTTACTGGCTAATATTAATTTTGAAAAGCTACATATTATATAATATTATTAATATAACATTAAAAAGTATTGTTTTCATAACAATAATTTTTTATTTTAAATTGTTTATTATTTTTTTATGAACTCATTGACAAATTTTCTAAGCTCCGTCATTGGTTGACCGGCCCAATATCACCTGTGTTCATCCCTAGTTCTTACATGAAAAATAATCTAAAATGTCCTTTCTATAAAATCACTATCAAAGAAATACTTTGAACTAAGCTAGCTAACATATTGATACTTTAAGTTATAAGTTTGCTAACGTTAAACTAGCCAACGATTTGAACACTTAATTTTATCTCATAAAAACTTCCTATTCTAAAACGATATATCATTACTTTTTTCGAGTTACTTATAAATGAGAATAGTAATTGGTCGATAAAAATATTTATAACTATTTTCGCTTTGAATATTCTTAGTTTTCGAAATTTTTGGATCAAGTTGTTCAAATTATTTTAAATACTTCATAAAACATTTTTTAAAGTACTATTATAGTTGTCTTATTTATTCTTAGTTTTCTCACAAAGTTCGTTACAAACTTCTTTAAAATTATCCAAGCACAATAAATATGGGGATCTGATGATCCGACTTATTGTATTTTAATCAAATTAAGTGAATTCGGATTATTTTAAATCTTCTGCCTTCCTCAATCTTCTTTTTTTTTCGAATTTAACCAATTTTTTAAAGTATAATGGATGAGACTCGTGTGGAAAAATGACCTCGATTGTCACACCTAATCTCATGACTAAGTTCTAATATCAATTATCATAATCTTAAGTATATTTAGCAATTTCAAAAATAAAATCAGTAAAACTTCCTCCCTTACTAATCTTGTAGTATTTGCCAGCAAACATACAAAAACGCATATATATTCATCAAAGTTTAATAAAAAATTATAAGTTCGGACATTCGCATATTGTCATTACGTTTTTTTCACAAACCATCTCACATATAACCCCACAGGATCAAGTCTTATACAACCTTACAAAAAGTTCTCACAAATTTAATTACAACATCTAAGACTATCTATTACATATGCATGCTTCAAAAAAACAAAAGTGAAGGGGGATTAAAGCGCTCCAGCGGCTTGACCTCTTCGATATGCAGCAAAACAAGCTTCGAGTCGACTCAACTCAAGAACTTACGAATATTTAAAAATTTTAAAATGGGTACTGTGAGCAACAATCATTTGCTCAGTGAGTGGAATAAAAGTACAATATAGAGAAATAATACGAGTGCATATAACATCACTTGTCAAATCATATGAACTTTCACAGAAGTAAAAGTAACTCAAGATATCACAATTCTCATAATTAAACTCCACACATGTGTCATTGCACATACTCATCATGTGTCAATACGTATCCCTCTCATGTGTCATACAGTTAAGCTGAGCTTCATAATCAAGAGTCACGGATACGTAGAGCAAATCATGGGTCAATACGTATCATTCTATGATTGTGTGTCATATAGTTAAGCAGAGTTTCATAATCAAAAGTCTCAAATATACAGAGTAAACCATGGGTCAATACGTATCCCAATCATGAATGTGTGACACACAATCATGATTCTCAGATACGCAAAGTATATCATGGATCAATATGTGCACGCAGAGCAGCCGCCAAAGGGCAAAGACACCCGATATACGCCCCAAAGGCTTCATGTATATCGAATGCGGTCCCAAAGATCTTTTTCAACTAGTATGACTAATGAACACATGGAGTTTAACAATATCAAAATACACGTGTCATAATCACATATCATTATCAAGTAACACTTATTTTCACTTCACAAACATTGTTCCCTGAAACATTTTTGTATAAGATGTTACTCCATCTCATATAAAATCCTTAAAACATATCATAAATACTTTTCATAACTCAAGATATGTTGTAAATAACAATAATAATCTTTGCTTGAGGTAATACCATAAATAAAAGAATTAACATATAACATTTTGCTATGTTGTAAATTTACCCATTCACTTTGTACTTTATCCCTTCAAAGAGATTTATTAGATTTTCTCCCTTTCACTTGCAACTTGATGTTTTCCTATAAACAATAATGACTTTTTACTTCCCAATCACTAATAAAATAATATTAATGCATGCTCATGATGTATGAATGCTTATGCATCCTAAAATGCATATAACTTTCTCTAATACCAATTTCTAGCTTCAGACACTTATATTCATAAGTTATTCCACACTTGGAACTTTTCAATTTCTCAAAGCTTAACTAGGTGTTGTTTCAAAATTTCAGACTGAGTGTCTATTAATAAATAATTCATAACTTCTTAACCACATGGGCAAATCTTATGATTCTGGATTAATTAGAAACTAGACATATTAAGTTTTCTAACCCTCAAATACCATTATCAAATTCCAAGTGAGTAAGTTAAGACATCCAAAGCAATTTGACCTAGGGTTTGTGCCCTAGCAGACTGTGTGTCACTGAAATATTGATTTATATGTTTCTTTATACTCGTCCCTTTAATTAGAACATAATTTTCTTGAAAACTAGACTTCATTAGTATTTTTTCATAAAAATTAAATAATTTAACTTGATGTATAGACTTATAACAAAAATAGTTAATTCGCGTCGTGATCTATCCATGTTCTAGAATTTGACAAAAGAATAACTCTGAAATGAAAAAATCATTTCTCCCAAGATACATGTACAACTAGGATGATTCCACCTCTTGTTGAACCCTTGGAATGTCTATTTAAACATATCTAAATTTCAAATCTTAATTCACTCTATTCTAATCGTGCCCTAATTTACAAATGGAACTTGTATCAGACTCGGGATAAGATGAGTGACATGTGAATTTAAGTTCATAACTTCCTCTATAAAACTCATTTTAAAGTGATTTCAAAGGCATGGAAAGCTAACTTCGAATGTATTAACCATACAAAATTTATAATTTATGGTTTGTTTATCACGAAGTAATGATACTCTCAATTAGAAGAATAATTTTTGGACCAAAACTCACCTGGAATAGCCGGTGTTCCCGATCTTCCCCATGTCGTTTCACGTGACTTCGGCCTTTGATAATTTTGCTACGGTAAAAAGATAATGTTAAGTGGCTTATATATTTTTTCCGAAATTTCTAGTGTCATATGGAGGTTCGGAAAAATATCTCTTGGAGCAGTTCTCACTTGTCTGCTTCAGCTGTTTGAAACTTAAGTAATAGTCAATCACATTTTTTATTTTAATTAAGTATTTTAACCCTAATTAAGCTTACTTAATCCTATTTAAACATATATATTATAATATTTAGAAATTTTAATTTATTCCTAATAATCCTATATAATTACTTTATAAAATTTATCGATAATTAAGTAATCGTTATGCTCTAATCGAAATATTAATTACTATATACAAATATCACTAAATGGACATCCAAATTAACTTAGTATGTTAATTAAATGCATGATTATGCACAAATGAGGTTCGTAGAGCACGTCCGTGACACTGGTCATCTTACTTAATTGAAAAATGATTATTTACTAAATTCTCCATTTTTTTCTGTTAGAGAATTAGGCAGAAGAAAACAGGAAAGATAAAAGCATTACTACCACATCCCTAGTGATCTTTCAATGGAGAAACATAATACATGGTACAATTATCTTGAGTTAAGCAAAAATCTGTTTGACAGGAAACATAATGAAGGGAAAATAAATTTGCTTACGTTTATAATGTGTGTGTATATTTGATATGAAATACATTACAATTGCAATATACAGTATTACAACTTTGCAACAACCGTGAACCCAAGCTATGACGTCAACTTGATCCTCGATCACTGAAGATGACGATCATGCATTAGTTTCAACATATCCCCTCAAGTTGATGTCAGGAAGAAGCTTGGATGGCGACAACTTGAAGATTTAGATCATTATCATTGAGACTGCGAAGGAGAGAGAACCGGAGCAATTCGCTGAACAATGGCTGGAAAACATCAGCCACTCCAATTGGAACTTGGTGGCGACAGCAAATTTATCACCAAGGAGTGCAAATCGGTCAACGAGCTGAACACTAGCGAAGAAGATGCCTTCGTGGCTCGGCAAGAAGATTTGTGGCAACCTGAAAATGAGACTCATTGGCTGCAAGCATATCAAAGGGGGAAATGAAAACCACTCGGAGATCGAGACGCAAAAGAACATGAAGTTGATGTGTGAATCCCGCGATTTCCAATGATATAAGAAAAAAAAAACAAAAACCAAATATGTGGATGAGAGGAGATGATCAGAAATAGGGATGATGAACTTGCGCGTGGAGAGAAGTCGAAGCGGAAAGCTACGGCCTCGGCTGCGAGGAAAAAACAAGCTCCAATTGAGCTGTGACACAAATGGTCATAGCCATAAAAGAGGCACGCAATAGTGGCACCACTCGACGACCTTCTAACCTAAAAAATGTAGACGATATTCGGAAGGAGATCCAAACACCGATTACGGATGCCAACAAAATCACAGATGTCATAGATGTGCTATATAAACATCATCTATGCATAATCATGCATTTAATTAACATATTAAGTTAGTTTGGATGTTAATTTAGTGATGTTTGTATATAGTAATTAACATTTTGATTAGAGCATAACGATTATTAAATTATCTAGTAAACGTTATAAAAAATTATAAAATATTACTGGGAATAAATTATAAATTCATAAAGATTATAATATATACATATATATATAACTATGATTAAGTAAGTTTAATTAGGATAAAATCACTTAATTATGATAAAATAATGTGATTGGCCATTGATATGGTCACTTAGAATTCCAAGCAGTTGATGCATTCAAGTCAACAACTACCTAATGGAAAATTTTTTTGAACCTCCATATGAGAATAAAATTTGAAAAAAAATATAAGCTATCCATGTTTACCCTTTCGCGATCGAAAAACTTATCAGAGATAAAAATTGAGCAAAACAAACTGGAGAAATTCAGGAAGGTTGATTGTTTAAGATGAGTTCTTAATTCGAAATTGACCTACTAATTTAGATGATCATTGCTTCGTATTTCTCGAACTATAAATTCTAAAATTTTCAATTATTAATTTAGAAGTTCAGTTTTTTGTCGCCACTTGAATCACCTACAAAGTATTTGTATAAAGGGAGTTACGAATCTATTTTCACATGTCATTTGTTTTGTCTCGAGTCAAATATGTGTTCCCCTTGTAAATTAGGACACGATTAGGATGAATTAGGGTTTGAAATTCAGATATGTTCAATTAGACTTTACAACGGTTCGGTGAAAAGTGAAATCATCCTATTTGGATTTGTATATATGGAGAAATAAAATTTTTATTTCGTATGATTTCTTCTCTTAGGTTTCAGAATATTGATAGAACATGAAGACTATTTTTGATAGAAGGACATACAAGGAGTTAAAATTCTACAATTTTCATGACTACATAATACTAAAGTCTAGTTTTTAGAAAAATTATGATATCTTCAAATAGACAAGTATTTAGGAATATATAAATTATTCTTTCAGTGACACATAGTCTATGAGAACAGAAACCCTTGGTCAAATGGTCTTGACTTTTATGAGTTACTCATTGAAAATTAGTTAATGATATTTGGAGATTGAAAACGTTAGTAAGTTTAATTTCTAATTCATCGAGAATCACAAAATTTTACCTTATGATTAAGAAGCTATGAATTATTTATAGGCAGACACTCAATCTGAAATCTTGAGACAATACCTAGTCATGTTTTGAAAGATTAAATAGTTCCAAATGTGAAATAACAACTGAATATAAATACCTAAATTTAGATATTATTATTTAGAAGAGATCATATGCATTTTAAGATGAATAAGCATTCATGCATCATGAGAATGCATTTCATGTTATTTTGTTAGTGATTGAAAAGCAAAAAGACATTATTGTTTGTAGGAAACAATCAAATTACAAACGGAGGGAGGAAGTTTAGTAAGCCTCATTGGAAAGATGAAGTACAATGTGAGGTGGTAAATTTACAATATAGAAAATAATATATGCTACTTCTTTTATTTATTGTAATATTTTACACAAGGATTATTATTATTTTTAGAACATATATTGAATTATGAAAAGTATTTATTGTATGTTTTAAGAACTTCATATGTGATGAAGTAAACTATTACATGAAAATATTTTCGAGGAAGTTCGTGAAGTTAAAATAAAGTTTACTTGATAATTGTTATATGTGATTATGTCATGTTACTTTGGTATTATAAAATCACATATGTTCATTGATCATGCTAATTGAAAAAGGTCTTTGGGACCACATTTGATATGCATGATATCTTTGGAATGTATATCGAGTGTCTTTGTCATTTGAGGGCTGCTCTGCGTGCGCGTATTGACCTATATTATGGGTTGTATATTTGAGACTCATGATTATGAAGCACTACCTAACGACATGACACATAAACATGGAGGGAGACGTATTGATCCATGATATGCCACAACAAAAATGTCATTATAATTATCATGGTTATTATTCATTTGAATGTCAAATTAAAAAATCTATCAATATGAACATGAAATCGATGTGGTTCCTAAAGGAATCAAAATTAATCATGTTGGACCAAAACAAGTTTGGGTACCAAAATGCAAATGATTTTTGTTTGTAGGTGTGCTTCACAAGGAATGAAAAATAATGCTCCAAGTAAAGTGAAGGCACACACTTTGTGGTTGTGTGACATGAAAAGAAAAACAACAATGAAGTTGAAATGAGTTGGAGGCATAAAAGTTTACGGTAAAAGTATTTTTGGTATATGAAAATAAAAATTTGAACTCATTTTTATATAATGCATATTTATATCTTGAATTTGTCAATCTATTATCATGATATATGCATAAATATAATATTTGATTATGATTCTTTTGCATACGAGAATTATGTTGCTCATTTAATTTTGAAAGTGTCTATATTAATTATGTTGCCTAAATATGTTTGATGGGAATATGTCAGATGCATAATGATTGATAATTTGACATTTTTGAACTATCTTACTAATTCAATGTGAAAATCATATATATGAAAAACAATGACACTCATCTCAATACTAAAGTTTGCATGCATGATTCTTCACACTCAAAATATGTTGATTTTGGCATTAAGCATGTATAATTGATTATATGAATATTGTGTATTATTTTGCATCTTGATATTTGTGATTCAATGTGGTATATGATGCCTATGATTTTAAAGTATAAAACAATCATATTTTTATCAATGAAAAAATAGTAAATGACTTTGTTTGATTGAAATTTGATTCTCATATACTTTTTGTTGATGACACTTGATCTTCTAAGATCTTGATATAAGAACTGGATATCTTTTGAATATTTCGAAATGCAAATTTATGAAGAATTTTAAAATTAATACATAATATCTTTATTTGACTTGTGATAATATACTTGCAAAATTTATCTTATTCGCATGCTAAAGAAAGAGAAATATACGTCTATTTTTACTTTTGACATGCTTATTATTATGACTATACCTTGAATTTGGAAAAAGAAAAAGACACATGAAAATATGAATACTAAGTCTTTTAAATTTGAATAATTCTTGTTTATCTATAAAGAAGACTTCATATTTATAATAAATATCTTTGACACAAGATTTATATGACTATTGTGTTATGAGCCTTAGTCTATAAATTTTGACTTATTACACTATATCATTTGGCCACACATATACATTATGATTTAGAATAATATGATTGATCATATTGATGTGACATTTAAAAATTATTGCATAATACATCTGATTGATAAAGTCTATGCTTATGCACTTGTTTGAAATAAAGCATATCACTAAAGAAATCATTTTTAATTTGCTATATACATCTTCTATCAAAATTGATTTCTATGTTCATCTTTGTAAAATATTTTGACATGAAATTTATTCTTTCATATTTCAAATTACCATGGCATTTAATAAAAGTTATTTCTCTTATGCATAATTTGAAATAGCTATTAACATTTTAAGAAAGTGTAAAAGGCTAAAGAATACCTTTTTAGTTTCATTTCTTGCCATGAATTTTGATTATTATCTTGTGACAAAGAAAGGAAAGGAAGAATGTATTTGAAGGAGTGCAAACACAAATTTTATAGTAGAAGTATTATTTTGAACATAGAAATGAAAAATTGGATATACTTATGTGTCACAATTATTTGTGCTTTATATTTGTCTACTAGTTATCATAATTTGTGTATAAACTTATGATTATTTAAAAGTTTATTTTTGGACATATCATAATTTGTGTATAGCTATTTATTTGGACTTTACTACTTATCATATTCGATGCTTTGTGAGTTTGTAATTGAAAGAAAACAAAGTTTTAAAATTTTAATCAAAATTTGAAAACATTTTTTTCTTATGTTACATTTGTAATTGTCTTTCCATATGGAATCTTGTGTTATAAGATCAATATGCATAAATTTATGTGGTCGTAACTTGTTATCATTTGAATATTCCTATATCGTATGACATTTGACCATCAAATTTGGAATGATGCTTAAATAATATCTCATTTGCACAAATGAAAATTTATGTATGTATTTACATTTGAGATGTTTATGTCATACCATGAAATATATTAATTATTTTACTTACATGTGCATGAATCAACATTCTCATGATTTACAAAACTATTTTATCATATGTTGACATGACCCTTATGCTTTAGACTTAAAATATTCATGTTATGAAAATCAAGCTTTGACTTTTCATTCATAATATTATAGTGTTATTGGTTCCTTAGAAAAAAAAACATATAAAGAACTAAAGAAAAATAGAAAGAGGACGAAAATTGATCATAATGATAGGGAGAGCTTGTTCAAAAGTTCAAAATATCATTTCTTTCATTCACTTGTTACCCTTATTGTCAAAATTTTGGATACTTGATATTATTCAATTTAAATTTGATATATCATTATTGTCTCAAAGTTTTATGTAATGTCTTGATTTCTTATATAATTTTTTGAGACGTGTTATTCATTTAATTTGATGTTTTGTTATTATAAATTAGTCATGACTTTAGGGAGAGTTATTTTTGCCTACCACATATATTATACATAAAACAATTCTTATAGATGTGAAAAAAGAATAAAATTTATCTTTATCTCTCTTATGACGCTTTACATATTGTATCTTATATGACAAAAGGGGGGAGAATAAAAAAATTAGGAAGATGACATGATTAAGGGAGAGTTACATATTGTATTTAATATTATTTCTTATATGCTTCATGTGCAAACTACTTTTTTATGAAACAAAAGAGGAAGAAATATAAGAGAAATATAATAAGAACATAAGAGAAATTTATATAGAAGAAATATATATATATATATAACCCCTGATTTATTACATGGATCTCATGAATATAAATCTATATAAAAAGTGCACTTATGTGCATATTCATAATTGTAAGGAAAGCTTAGTTTTAGGAGTAAGATTGACTTTGATATTTTTTACTTCCCAACTCATATATTTTTCATATTTCTTAATTTGTATTCATAAAAAAGGGAGATTGTTGGAGTAAAGTTTTTATGCCCTATATAATTGTGTTTTGATGATACAAACCTTCGAAAGATTAGAGTTATATTTAAAATGACAAAAAAAATTTAAATAGAAATGAGTTATTTCATGCATTAAACTTTCGATTAATATTTGTTTATATTCCCATGAGATTTACATTAATGGGTAAATATAAAATTTATTGATAATTCTCTTATCTTTGTAGAGAATCAAATATTATTTCATTTGGATGCCGGTATGAAAAGTTATGTATAAAAAAAAGTAAAGGTGTAAAATGTTTTATTTGAAATGGACAATTTTGTATACTGAATTTTGAATCAATATTTGACTATGTTCTCATTAGATTTTGGATTAATGATGAATATCAAAGTTATGAATAATTCTGTTAGCTTTTCATAGAATAAAAAATCATCTCATTTGGATAACCGTACAAAAAGTTATGCTTAAAATAGTACAGGACGGTTGACCACGATCATATTTTGACCTCAAAATTAAGAAACAAGTCTCAACGACTAAATGGAATTAAGAAGATTATAAAAGAGGACCCAAAGGTGTAGGAATGATCAAGACTTCCAAGTAACAATGAGAAGAACATTTGAAAAGTCTATTTGAGCTTCAAGTTGTAAATCTTTTATTTCTTTCTCTCTTACTCTTGTATGAGATTCCAAATTGTAAAAGAGAGATTGTGGAGTGTTCTTATGATATTTGAATAGTTGTTTAGATCTGAGTGAAAAGAGATCGTTTCTTACCTCTTGAGAAAAAAAAAGGCGAGCGAAAGTTTACAAGTGAAAGAGGTGTGCCTTACCTCTTGAAAAGGAGAAAAAGCAAGAGTTATAAAGGATTTCTTCCTTACCCCATTTGGAACGAAGGAAGGGTGTTAGTGAAATCTCCGATGGTCTCGAGGTCGAGAAGTCGAAGCGGAGACGTAAACCAAGGTGTGGCCGAACCTCGTCAACAAACCACCGTGCACTTTGCGTTCTTGTTTCTCTCTTCCTCTCCTTCCTATCTTATTATGGATGTGATATGATCGATTTTGTGTTGGTTTGAATATTAACGAATCGATTTTAAGATTCCATGATGATTTTCATAAAATCGATATTTTTTAATTTAGTACTAATTCACTCCCTCTTGGTGATCCTACATTAAGGACACCGTGGAACTAGCCACCAAGATAAAAAAGGGACTAACTGAGGGAGCAAGAAGAGCTCAAGAAACCGAGGGGCAAGGCACCAGTACACCCCATCGAACAGTACTAGCAGAGATGGGATGATCACCGCCTAGCTCGAGGTCCAGAGCGACGTGATAATCGTTGCAATAATCGTCAGAGGCCCTATCCTCCTCCGCACAATGCTCCCCCACCACCACAACAACAACCACAGAGGCCTCCTCAACAAAGAAATCAGCCACCACCACAGAATCACCCACCACATGTGAGCCATATAGCATTGTATCATCACTTTGCATTGAAAGATGAAGGAATTTTAAAGAATACTAATCAATGTTCACAGCCATTGCGTCAACTGCCGGCCCCGCGGCAACCACCTACACAGAATGAAGGTGCTTGCGACTTCTATGAACTGAACCATCCTAGAGAGTAGAGGAGGAAGACTGGTGTGTGCATACATTGTGGAGGATTCGGCCACTACATCCGCAATCGCCCAGAGCATCAAAAAGGCGGCATAGATCAAAGAGGTCAGAGAGGCGTGAATGCACTCGTCCAAGGTCACGTCTACAACATGCAGAATGACGGGAGTACAATGACGCTGACATCATTAGAGGTACCCTCATTATCTCTGGACTACCAGTTACCGTCCTATTTGATTCAGGTGCTACCCATTCATTTATATCTATTAGCTGTGCTAAAACATTAAACCTTCCACTCACTAATATGATGTCTCGCATGGATGTGATCACACCGATGGGCAATTTGCATGCCATGCACTATTTTGTTAATGCACCGATTACTATGGAAGGAAGAGAGTTCTCCGCAGACCTAGTGGTCATATCCATAGTGGATTATGATATCATCTTGGGTATGGATTGGCTATCCCTCCATGATGTTTCATTATTGTGCAAGAAAAAGCAGCTAGTTATAAATGCACAGTATGAACCACGGATCATAGTTAGAGGTACACCCCTAGGGGAGCACAAAGTGCTAGCCACTACAATGCAAGCACAGAAGATTCTTAGAAAAGGATGCAGAGGGTACCTGGCTAGTCTCACCAGCACAGAGTCCACTCCGAAGGATCTACACCAGAACGTTGTCCCTGATTTTCCAAACGTTTCCAGAATACCACATCCGAGAGAGGTTGACTTCAACATTGAGTTATTGCCTGGAACGACTCCTATATCTAAAGCACCGTATCACATGGCACCGACTACAGAAGCATGAGCTAAAGAAGCATATACAAGATCTGCTTGATAAAGGCTTCATTAGACTAAGTGTTTCACCTTGGGGTGCACCGGTCATATTCGTAAAGAAGAAAGACGGCTCACTCAGGCTGTGCATCGACTACAAATTACTAAATAAAGCCACCGTAAAAAAATAAGTATCCACTTTCGCGCATTGATGATCTATTTGATAAGCTATCTAGAGCATCGGTTTTCTCAAAGATAGATTTACGGAGTGGTTACCATCAGCTTGGAGTAGCTAAAAAGGATGCACTGAAAACTACTTTTCGGTTCAAGTATGGCCACTATGAATTCCTCGTCATGCTTTTTGGCCTAACTCCCGCGACATTTATGAATCTTGTGAACAGAATATTTCAAGTCTTATCTTGATCAGTTTGTCATCATTTTTGTTGATGATATTCTAATCTATTCATCGATCCTAGAGGAGCATCAGCAACATCACCAGACTGTGTTGGAAACAGTTAGGCAACATAGGCTTTATGCTAAATTGTCTAAGCGTGAATTCTGGCTGAAGGAAATAATATTCCTCAGACACATCGTATCGAAGCAGGATATTTTCGTAGATCCCGCTAAAGTAGAAGCAGTAGCAACTGGTCACAACAGAAGAAAGTCATAGAGATTTGTAACTTTTTGGGGCTGGCATGTTATTATCACCATTTTATCAAAAGATTTCTCAAAGATAGAAACGCCATTGACGAATTTGACAAGGAAAGGGGTCAAGTACGTATGGTCCCCAAGATACGAACAGAGTTTTCAGGAGCTGAAGACTCGATTGACAATGACACCAATACTTACCATTCCGTCTGGTAGTGGTGGTTATGTGGTATACAGTGGCATATGTGGCACATGACTCGGTTGTGTACTTATGTAGCATGGCAAGGTAGTTATGCTTCTAGACAGCTCAAGAAGCATGAAGTTAACTACCCGACACACAACTTGGAGCTTGCTGTAATGGTATTCACATTGAAGTTATGGCATCACTATGTGAAACATTCCAGTATTTACCGATCATAAGAACTTGACGCACATTTTAGAGCAAAGAGATCTGAATTGAGGCAGCGTAGGTGGCTGAAATTTTTAAAAGATTACGAGTTTGTAAATTACCATCCTGGTAAAGTGAACTCTGTAGCAGATGCACTGAGTCGCAATTGGGAAGGGTCATTGGGCTATATGAGATTACGAGGGCATGAGCTGCTAGAAAAATTCAACCAATGGAACCCAAGGATTGGACATAATGGAGCTTTTTGGATGGTACATCAGCTTCGCCCTAGCTTGACAGACAGAATCATTGCAGCTCAGCCCTCCGATGCAGAGTACCCCCACTTAATTAAGAGATGCCGCAATGAGCAAGTAGACTTCAAAGTTGAAATCGATGAAAGACTCCGGTACAGGGGACGATTATGGGTCCCGAATGATGTAGCTCTCAAGGGAGAAATTATGGATGGGTGTCATAAATCAGAGTTTGCCATTCACCCCGGTAGTACAAAGATGTACAAGGACGTACAACGTAGCTTATAGTGAAATGATATAAAAAAGGGAGATAGCTAATTATGTCTCCAAATGCATTGTGTGCTAGCAACTAAAGATAGAGCACCAGAGGCCTTATGGATCGCTGAAGTCCTTGGGAATCCTAGAATGAAAGTGAGAGAAGATTATTATGGACTTTGTGTCCAACTTGCCACGGACGCAAAAGGGTCATGATGCCTTTTGGGTAATTGTGGATCGATTGACAAAGTCTGGCCACTTCCTTCCCATCAAGTGGAATAGTTCCAACCTTACTAGACTTATATGTACGGGAAATCATCCGACTCCACGGGTCGTGATCCCATATTTACTACTATATTTTGGAAAAGCCTACAAAATGCCTTTAGTACTGCTTGAATTTTATTACTGCATTAGACATATGGGCAGTCAGAGCGCACTATACAGACACTCGAAGGTATATTGAGGGCTTGCGCATTAGATTGGCAAGAGAGTTGAGATGAACACCTCCCTTTAATAGAGTTCTCCTATAATAACATCTTTCACTCTAGCATCGGCATGGCTCTATTTGAGGCATTGTATGGGAGGCCATGTCATTCACCAGCTCATTGGAATGATGTTAGAGAAAATAAGTCCATGGAAAAGGAAGAAGTATTGGAAGCACAAGAATATATAGATAAAGTGGAGCTGATTAAAGAAAGGAGGAAGGTTGCTTAATCTCGACAAAAGAGCTACGCAGATAGAGTATCTTCCAAGTGGGTGATAAGGTAATGTTGAAGGTCCCCCCTATGAAGGGCGTTATGAGATTCAGCAAGAAAGAGAAGCTAAGTCCTAGATATGTAGGACCCTTTGAGGTACTTGAGTTGATTGGCGATGCACCATGTAGATTGGCATTGCCCCCTTCCTACGGACGCATACATAATGTCTTCCACGTATTCATGTTGAGGATATGAAGAGCCCAACCTAAAGGAAGACCTCACGTATGAAGAGAAACTAGTGGAGATATAAGAGTATAAGATTCAACGACACAAAAAATAGAGAGGTACCGATGGTGAGGGTTGCATGGAGTCACCATTGAGATGTTGAGGCTACGTGGGAACTTGAGTCAAAGATGCAAGTAAGGCTCTACCTCATTCGTAAATTCGATGACGAATTTTTTTGAAGAGATTTATAATGTAACACCCGGCCCAGATAAAAAAGATATATAATAAAATGAAACAAATTAAAAATAAATCGGATTCCTATTAGAATTGAAAACTTATCCAACTTAAACCAACTTTCCCCTCCCTATATAAACTACCCTCTACCAACATTAAACAAATTTCTGCCCTAAACGTCGTCACCTCATGTGTCCCTCTCGCACCCCGACGCCCAGGAATCCAGGAGCGCGCTGCCAAACGTCGGAGAGATCGCCGGAGACAAGCTTGAAGGAACCAAGGTGAACACAAGCCATAATTGATCTCTTTTTCCAGGTTTTCGATTGTTGTTTTTCTTAACTCATTTTCTCTCTGATTACTTTATCAAATCGCGCAGCCAAGGGATGAATGGGAAGAGGGGAGAATGACATTCAAGATTGGCGGTTCGTCTGGGACTGTCGGTGACGAGGACGAACAGAATGGAACCGAAGAAATAGAGAAAAATCACAAGGAAAGCTAACAGAGGTAGGTGGATTGTTGGATCAACCTCTGGATTGATTTTAACAATAGATTTGCATGTTTAAGAACCCTAGTATCATCTTCTATCTACCCTTTATGGATCTATGTAATTACTTTATGCACAAGAAGTTTATTCCGGTGGAACCGCGCAGAAGAATGTGCAGTCGTGACCATGGTCCCGTCGGAATCACATAACCCGGTCTGGGTTTCATAGAACTCAGCCCGGGTTTCATAGAACTCGGCCCGGGTGTGACTGCCATCAGACGGCGTCGAGCCCGACTCGGGCTCTCCGTCGCTGGACCAGCGTCGCTGCTGGCGTGCTCACAGCCATCGGAACCGAGCTCGGGTTCCACTGAACCTGGCCCACGTTCTGACACAGACACACCGAGTGCGAGTCATACTCACCCGTGCTAGGCCGAGGAATCACCCACTGAAGAACCCGGCCCGGGTTTTGCCGAGATGTTCTATTATGATGCAATTTGCTTTCGTTATTACTTCGGTGCTGGTTCATGATATCTATTAGGCCTAATTTGTCTAGAATAGTGATTGATAGTATATCATTGCATTGCATGATCAGAAGTCCCAATCTGGATGCAGACGGGAACTTAATTAATTAATAAAGATAAAAGCTTGGGTGCCCATGTTACGGATTGATGAAAGCTCATGGTATTATTTTCATCACATTGTTGGGGCACTGGCTCGACCATGTCCCCGTTCATGATTTCTCTCCATCATGTGATGAAAGAGGATACCCTATGATCTAAGTCGAAGGTCAAATGATCATATCTCTAAACGACTATCATCACAACTATATATCATCAGAACATCGACATTGGATGATGCTAAACGTTGATTTTCATTGAATCAAAATAAATTACTGATATTGAATCATGGATCCTTATGAATGCCAGATCAATAGTTATGTATGTTAGATGTATATCGGACCAATAGCTATATTGTAATTTAACTCATATATACAATGATCCTTAGAGTTTACAAAGTTATGAAATAGTGATAAACTTTTCTTCGAATTCCAATGTTAAACGATTAAGAAATATAAATATTCCATTAGAATGGATGAAATGCTAAAAAGCATAATTAATGGTAAGTATAAATGCCCAAGATGACAATCGAAGTGAGATCAATCATTTATATCTATAGTACAATTATTTGAGGATATGGTGAAAAAAGATAATAAAAATAATAGTAAGTACATGTGACGTCAAAATTATAAGTGAGCATAATTTCGGTAGAGTAAATATGAGTGCTTACTCATTATGTTAAGATACACTCATGAGATTGAAAATAATAATAAGAATGTTCACTAACACTCCTTTTTAAGGAGGTTATTGACCTAGTCAATTATAATGTTTTACACCTGGAGGATAATAGAATATGAAATGCATGGTAATAGGGATGATCACTTATATGTGATCAAATTCTTATAATAGTAGTTAGCATTCGATTATTGATATAGCATTGTTTGAGGCCTTGTACGTCTGTCTTCGTCATTCACCTATCACTTGGTGAAGTAGGTGAGGAAAAGATTATGAGAAACGAAGAAGTTAAGAAACATGTAGAGTACTTGGAGAAACACTATGATAAATTTGTCGATTTGCGACGCACACACGTCATCGCTAAAGCATGGCTAAAATAAATAGCCACACATTTGTGTCGACATGGTGACGCAATACGAATGGATCGTATGATTGTAGTCTTGATCGAGGCTTAATATCCACAAATTTAGACTTTTGATCTACTCTAACTCCTTTTTCTAAATCAAACTGATGACATTTTAGTACTATGACTTTGTTAATTTTTTCCAAATATGACAATTCTATTATTTCTCTATAATGTCATAGTAATCTAGCTCGTTGTCCCCATGCATGCTTCCCATAGCACATATGCCACTATTAATCATAGAACGTCGACTATATGATCATCTCTTGTTTTACTCAGTCTTGTCAATGATCCAGATATGACATGAGAATTGATAATAATTAAATACTAGCAAGTGCACTAGTCGCTCAAGTAATAAAGTGTAATGAGTAGAGTTTCGAACCCACGAAGAATTAACTTACTTAACTAAACGAATTTCAAAGACTAGTAAGAGACGACATAAAGTTTGGGTAAAAGTGCAAAAAATAAAAAGACTAAAACTAACGATGCATAGGTCTTTATAGGGTCTATAATGATTAGAACAATCTATATTTTTTTTAAAATCAAATATAAACATGAAGGTTAGATTTAGTTTTTAGACGGATTAAGGACACTAAAGATATGATCTCCCCACATGGGTAAATCAACTATCTTGAGACAATAATAATACGAAAATGTTCCGTATGGATATACCCTTAGTTTTATTGAAGTCAAGATGCAATATGTTGTAATCCTTCAACTACTTAATCACCCGCACTGGTCAATTTTGCAGACCGCACAATCTAATATTCCGTACAAATTCTATTAGATTATGGCATGTGTTGTTTCAACATAAAGTTAAGAATCAATATAAATAAAAATTTATGAATTAAGAATTGATTAAAATACATAGTTAATAATCAACCTAGAAATCATTAAAATTTGAAGGAAAGCATTAAGTATAACAACCATGTTCATAAAAACTAAACTAAATATTATCTGATTAATCAAAAATAAAAAAAATTGTTCATACACTAAAACTCTTGCATAGGACTAAATGATAAAACAAAAACTAATAATCCCGAGTGCTAAGATAGATAGATAAAATATGAAAATATAAAATATCATCCCAACAACATGTAGAACAAAGAGTACTCGTCAGAAGTAACGATGAAACTGCTGTGCAATCCTCGCATGAGTCTACCACGTAGAAGTATTCTCTTTTGCCTTCAGAAATTCTCATCGCTATAGAAGGCCTCTATTTATAGGGGTTTAAGTTTCCATGTGATCGGAGAAGAAACATAAATCTTTTCTATGTAAAATAAGGTAAATTTAGAGTAGATTTAATTTTGAAATTTTGGCTTTGTCAAACTCTGGCTATAATATGTTTTCAAATCATCTTCAAATCATATAGTAGGAGTAGGAAACCTTGTGTACTTAAAATTCTTCCAAAAATCCGTCTAAATCTTGAATTTGCACTTCGTCACGGGTTGTTATTGAGTTTTAATGGCTTAAACAGTGTCCGGATCGAGTTAGAAATAGGTTTTCACGGCTTGTGAGAGACTTTTCACGGCCCGTGAGAGGCTTCTCACGACCCTTACAGTGTGAAAAACATGAATTTCATAGCCCTAAAAGCCTGGTCACGACTGTGTCTCGGGCACCTTTTTGTACGTGAGAAAATGCATTTTAACGACCTTAAAGTGTTTTCGGCTCTATTTCATGACCCGTGAAATCTTCTTTATGGCCCGTGACAACCAATTTCCAACCTTGCGCATCTTCACTCTTTTTGACTTTATGACTCCATTTTAACTCTGATTTGAGCGTGATTTACTCCATTGATTTCGTAATTCAATTTTCTTGCTTCCTAAATAATAAAATACAACATCTGGATAGATTTTCATTTTTGTAAAATTAATAGAAATAAGCTTATATAATGATGCATGTTATTAGAAAGTTATTCGAAATAAAATTAAATGCATAACTAAATATATGTTATATTTTGCATACATCAGGATATCAATTCTGTCACTTTTCATGAAATTTTGTGTAATTTTGAAATACATGATTATTATTTGACAACTTTGAATGAGTCTCTTTGAGTGTATCAACTTTTTGAATTTTGAATTTCAAGAGAGGAAAAAGGGAAGATAAGAGGAGGAGACGAGAGAGGAGAGGAGGGGGCGACAGGCAAAAGACGAGATCAGGAGAAGAGGGCGAAGAGTCTTCCTTTTTGAAGGAGAAGTCATGAAAAACATTTTTATTCTAACTATGTCGATGTCGATGATCGACTAAACTTTAGATCTCTTGTGGTGTAATCGTGTGGCTATTGTGGTTTGATCTACTTTCTTAGCCGAATTCCTAGAGAACTATTTGAATAGTTTCATGTTCTATTGCAAATGGTTTGATTGTGTTTAAACTTTTATAAATCGAGAGATATTCCCTTTATGTATATTCTATCTTATTCGAGAGAAAAGGTAGTCCTTGTTCAAGCCATTAGCAATTTCATCTCTTTAATCAGTTCTTTTAATTTTAAGGCGGCCGAGGGGTCTACCCGATCACATTGTGAGACGAGAGTCCACAATGACCATAGTTGTTCTAGATTGAGTTATCGCCAAGGTTAGAGTCCTTAAGATGAAATTTTATAAGATTGAGAGATCAACTCTTATAATAATCAGATCGAGAGATCGATTAATTATCAAATCTGACCTACATCTTTGACTAATTTCTTAACATCCTGAGATAGATCAAGGGATAAGAAGGAAGAGTTAGATAGTCCGACAAGTTAGTATCGAGAAGCTGACTTTATATTTGATGAAGAATGTTTGAAAGCTTTTAATAAACTGAAGAAAGCTCTCACGGTAGCGCTCATTTCGAACTTATGTGTAATGCTAGTGATCAAGCTCTTGGAGTTGTGATTGGACAAAGAAAGGACAAGAAACAACATGTGGTATTTGGTATACTATGCCAGTCGAACTCTAGATGAAACACAAATCAATTATGCCACAATAGAAAAAGAATTTTTGGTTGTCATATTTGCGATTGATAAATTTAGATCATATTTAGTTGGGTCAAAAGTTATTGTATACACGAACCATCAAGCAATTCGACATTTGATTTCTAAGAAAGATGCTAAACCTAGACTCATAGATGAATTCTCTTACTACAAGAATTTAACTTAGAGATCAAAGATAAAAAGGGAGCACAGAATCAAGTTATCGATCATCTCTCTCGACTCCGGTTGCCACAAGAGAAAAGTCATCCTCATGGATATAAATTCATCAATGATTCTTTTCCAAATGATCACTTATTCTCAATCAAAGCTGAAGAGCTTCCATGGTTTGCTGATTATGCCAACTACCTAACATTAGGAGTTCTGCGCTCAGATCTCTCTTATCAACAAAAGAAAAAAAAAATCAGATATCAAGCACTACTTTTGGAATGAGCCATTTCTCTTTAAAAAGTGCGCAGATGGAATGGATCAAAGATGTGTCCTAGAAGAAGAGCAAGCTACAATACTTATGGAGTGTCACTCACCTCCTTATGGCGGCAGTCATGGAGGACATCTGAAGACTGCCTCTAAGGCCTTACAAGCAAGTTTTTTATTGGCCAACTCTCTTTAAGGACGCAGTAACTTTCGTAAAGTCCAAAGGATAAAAAATATTGGCCGAAGAAATGAAGCACCTCAACAACCAATACTTAAAGAGAGTTGGTTGTTGAGGTGCTTCATGGGCCTTTTCCCAAGTTCATTTGGTTATAAATTCATCCTCCTAGCAGTAGATTATGTATCAAAATGGATATAAGCAATTTATACAATTGCAGCAGATTCAAAACTAGTCACCAAGCTCTTCAAAGATATTATCTTTCCACGATTTGGAGTGCCTAGATTAGTTATTAGTGATGCAGGTTCACATTTCATCTAAAGGGGTTTCCAAAATTTGCTAATCAAGTATGGAGTCAAGCATGAGTGTATCCATTGACAAGCTAAAGTTTTCAATAGAGAAATCAAAATGATTTTGGAAAAAATATTTTCAGTAACAAGAATGGATTGGGGCAAGAAGATAAAACATTATGGGCATATGGTACTACATACAACACTCCAATTGACACGATATCATTCTTGTTGATCTACGGCAAACACTATCATTTACCAGTGGAGATGGAACATAAAACATTTTGGGCCATCAAAATGCTTAATTACGATTTCCAAGCAACAACCGGAAAAAGACTTTTGTAGCTCAATGAATTAGACAAACTCTGGTTAGATGCATATAATAATTCTCATATTTACAAGGAGCGCGCAAGGAGATGGCATGACAGCCATATACCGTAGAAAAATTTCAAAGAAGGTGATCAAGTTCAACTCCCTCCTACGACTTTTCCTAGGAAAACTTCAGACAAGATCAGGACCATTCATCATCGAGAAATTATATCCTCATGGAGTCGTTGACATAAAAAATAGTAACTAAAAATTTTTTAAAGTCAATGGATAGCGGCTAAAACGATATAATCTTGGGGCAAAGAATTCAAAGTAACCTTACACTTGTGGACACGTCGAGCCAACGACTCTAAAAAAGGCACTAATGGGAGGCAACCCAGCTGAATAAACTATCGTCCGCCACATCAGCTCAAGAGAATTTTTAGTTATCTGTAAAGTGCATTGGTTAGATTCAGTTGGGGATCCCAACAAAATCGATAAACAAATCTCCTCAATCTCTCAAACTACCCATTTTCTCATGTACACAAAGTCGGCGGCGCTTCGAATTCCACCCCCCCCCCCCCCATTCATTCTCTCTCTACTCAAAAGTCGTACATCGCAGTCCTTTTTCTCAAAAACCATCCCCAATTCCTTGTTAACCCCTCCTTGCCAATCACCTTTGCCAACCTTCGCCTTCTTCGCACACGGTCTACTTCTGATTCTGACATTGTGAGCACCTCTGTGTCGCCTACATCCAGATGGTCTACTCCCGTGGAGGGGCATGAGACTGGTAAATAGCGAACAGTGACTGCGGCTAGCCAACAGTCTCTGCAAAAAGTGGCTCTCCACCAGGTTTCTCGATGTCCCTACTCTTGAAACTCAAATTTTTGGATGACATCCAATCTATGTTACATCGGGCACATGCTATGCCCTTCTTTCTGAAATGATGGGATCTTTACGATGAGGTTGCTATTGAGTTCATCGGAACTGTGATCAGCACACACCGTGATGATGATGGTGTAACTGACCACATCGACTTTCGCCTTTTCAACAAGGATTCCTCTATTAAGCTTGATGTCATTAATTGAATCTTCAATTTGCCTAACTCCGCCTCTTTGAATTTTGGTTTCAACTCACGAGGATACACACAGATGATTCTCATCAGCCCATGGATCACAGGCTGAAAAATCCATTTTTTGCTTTTCGCTACCTCCATATCCTCTTGAAAACTACCGAGATATGGATTTGATTTCTACCAATGAATTGTACATCCTTTGGTGTCTCTTGACCAACACAGAGGTCAATCTCGGAGCCTTCTTCATGCAGACCATTCTCAGAAGTCTGTCCAAGAACGCACTCCTATTCTACTAGGGAACTACATCACGGCCATTGCAAAACATTGCCTATTTTTGGGCAATATCGATCATTTTCCTCCTAGTGAACTTGACCTGGACTACCTAAGAGACGAAGGAGTCCTCATCATCACCAATGATCAACATTTCTAGAAATAGGATGCTTTTGTCGTGCCTCTCTTATTGCCCGACCTCAGAAGAACATGAATTCTTCAAGGCAAGAATTAGTGGATGAACGAACTCACTCAAGTTCCTCAACCCATCATGCAATTACCACCTTTTGTATTTGACCTAGCCAATTTGTACGACCACCACAAGCTGCCAGGATAGTTAGCAAACTAACTAGAGCAACTGTCCCTGAATCATCCTCAGCTCCACACCCTCCTCAAAGTGCACTTGTCACCTTGTCCACCAAAATTGATTTTATTTTAGAACAGATGACTCATCTGGTGGAGGCCAATGCCAGACAACAACAAGACCTCCAAGCTCTTAAGGATCAGTTGCACAGTTTGGAACATCATGGCTCCAACACTACCAACAGAATCCAAAACATTGAAACAGCCCAGGATTCTATTTTTACCACCCTCAGTGACATCCAACAAGTCACTGATCGTCTACTGGAGCTAGCACCTCCTTTGGAGCTAGCACCTCCTCCTGGTCCCTCTTCCTGTTGAATCTAAGATTGGGGGAGAGGGCAGCGTGGTAACATTTATACTCTTACTCTCAATTACCTCTTTGTTGCTTAATGTTATCGTGAGTCATGAAAATTTTTTCTGAAACATACATGTTGCCTAAATGCAATTTCTTGAAATTACATTTTGGTATAACTATTTTTATTCTCCCCATGACACTCTAAACTATATATGGAATTGATATTTGAGGATAAGATATGCTTTCACTCCCTTATAACCTATGTGTTCCTGATTCTCGGCTATAAGCTAAAAGGCAGTTAGGGATAATTTGACTCACTTACAACATGCTTTACTAACATGGCTAACGTGAGCATCTCTAGCAGAACTTTTAATACTAAATTATTCTGATGTTTAGTCAAAGCAACCATACCTAGCCCGAGGATTCTTTACATCCTTTAGTCTTGCATGATCTCTATTAATTGATAATCCCCTGAGTAGTAATGGTTAAATTCAGTAAAGAATAAACCCCCTCCAGCTTGAACTAGATTGTTGTGAAGAGTATATCAAACTAACGAGGACCTGACGCATGCAATATGCTTGGCCTGATAGCTATAATTATTGTTAAAAGGCACGTATTTTCAAAACTATGTAAATTCTAAAAGAGCCTGATGCATACAATATGCGCAGTTTATGAGTTGATGATATCTTATCACTAGCTCTAATTCAAGTTTGGGGGAGTTTAAAAAGTAATTGAAAAAAAATAAAAGGGAAAAACATATAGCTGGAATCATTAGGACTAAGGGGTGATTTTTAAGACCAAATTGGGCATGGTAAGGTGATGTGAGGCACTTTTCAGTGATTAAATTTTCAGAGAAAGAAATGATAATTAACTCATGTAAATGATGTTGAGGAAATGATGTAATGAGCTTAATGATGTAATGGTCTTTTCTCTCTTCCTATTATTCACCTTGATTTTCTAGTTTTTTGGTTGGGGACAAGCAATAACTCAAGTTTGGGGGAGTTTGATCATCTCTCATTTTACTGGATATGAATTTTGCCACCTTTGCATGAAATTTTGTCTAATTTTGAAATCTATGATTATTATTTGACAACTTTGAATGAGTTTCTTGGAGTGTGACAACTTTTTGAATTTTGAATTTCAAGGGAGGAAAGGGGGAGATAAGTGGAGGAGCTGAGAGAGGAGAGGAGGGGACAGCAAACAAAAGACGAGATCAGGAGAAGAGGGCAGGAGCAAAGAGTCTTCCTTTTTGAAGGAGAAGTCATGAAAAATATTTTTATTCTATCTTTGTCGATGCTCGGCTAAACTTTAGATCCCTTGTGGTCTAATTGTGTGGCTACTATGGTTTGATTTCCTTTCTTAGCCGAATTCCTAGAGAACTATTTGAATAGTTTCATGTTCTATTGCGAATGGTTTGATTGTGTTTAAACTTTTATAGATTGAGAGATCTTCCCTATATATATTCTATCTAGAAAAGGTAGTCCTTGTTCAAGCCATTAGCAA
Source organism: Pontederia crassipes (assembly GCA_030549335.1). Lineage (NCBI taxonomy): Eukaryota > Viridiplantae > Streptophyta > Magnoliopsida > Commelinales > Pontederiaceae > Pontederia > Pontederia crassipes. The sequence continues at coordinate 67,794,075 of CM060196.1, read as the reverse complement.
TTTCTCTCTTTAATCAGTTCTTTTAATTTTAAGACGCCGAGAGGTCTACCCTATCACATTGTAAGACGAGAGTTCACAATGACCATAGTTGTCCTAGATTATCAAATCTGACCTACATATCTTCGGCTTATTTATTAACATCCTGAGAGAGATCAAAGGATGAGAAGGAAGAGTTAGATAGTCCGACAAGTCAGTATCGAGAGATCAACTGTCTCAAGGAATCAAATCGAAATTGGCATTGAGGAAACACGGCCCAGGTTTCCTTCAACATGGACTAGATTCTGAAGATACAAACGTTATTTTAACCTATTGATTATGTTTGGGAAGATGTGAGAACTTTGCGGAATGAGTTCGCCCATGACTGGTCCGAGACTGTGTCATGCCACTGGGGGTTGCCATTCTCGTCGAGCACCGTCAACTCATCCTGTTCATCGTCGCTGCCCACCTTGCACCTCTCCTGACGACGACGCCACCGAGGATCCCTTCCTCTGCCGCTCCTTGCTGCCCACCTTCATCTTCCTCGTGAGGCTTATCAACAGTCGTCGTTCCAAGGCAGACACGGGCAGCACTATAAGAGGCAGGGGCCCGTGCATCGCCACGACCGGCGCCAGATCTATCACCATCATCGGTTCGTCATTCGATGGCCCTTGCTCATAATGTATAACTGATCTCATGCGCTAACGATTTTAGGCGAAGCAACAATGTGGGTTACAAGGTGAGTTCGGGCATTGAGCAAAACTTGCAAAGTTCTTATGACCTGCGAGAACTTTTTGCTTAGAATTTAATGGAACTTTGTGCGTTGATCGAAACATAAATTCCGATAGGCCCCATAATTTTTTGCAGTGTTTGTCACGGAAGTTTTGCCCAGAACATAAGTTACGTGATGGCTCGAATACTAATTTTCGACGATCCACATGCACCAGCGACCTTTTTTGCAATCGCTTTCTCCTTTTCATCTCCCTCGTCTTCGCCCCATGCCGACAAGCCTACAACCAGGGAACCCTGAAAACATTCCAACATAATCGCCAAAATTCCTTGAACCGTCGTTGAACTCGGTTCATCCACGTTGCCGACAAAGAAAATGATTTGTGTGTTGTCAATAGATATTGATGGTACTCGACATTTCTATCAATCCGGCCAACATATTGCAGCGCTTGAACGCCGCCGCCAACCGTTGTATCACCAAAATCGAAGCTCCCTTGATCGTTGGTTGTTTCTTCTTTTCGCGCGCAGGTAGGATCGGGAGACGACATTTTAGCTGCTGCAGCAGCACTAAAAGCCCTCGTTAATTGATTGATTGATGTCCTGCATCTACGATTTTAAAGCAAATTAAGGTGAATGAAAGTAAAGATAGACAAAAGTATAGATTAAACAAGACAAAAGTTGTAATCCATCTAAAATTGGGAGAGCTTTCAAAGCAGTTTTTATGGTTAAAACAATTCTTGTGATTGATGGATAAATCCAAAGATAAAACCAAATAAGACGTAGTCATTGTGACTAAAAACTCCAAATATAAGAATAAGTAAGAAGCAACAGATTGAAATAGCCTTAATAGTTGAAATTAATTATTAAAAGTAAAACAATAAGTAAGAACAATCCTTGTAGTTGACATAACTTTTATTGTTAAAGTTAAAGAGAAAAATAATAATTATATTGTAACTTTTAGGGCTGAAGTTAAAGTAAATATAATTTATTGCAGTATTTATGTTTGATGTTAAAGTTAATTGGGTTATTAATTGCAGCTAATTAATTTTTATGGTTGATGGATAATACTTAATTGATTATTAAAGTTTATCTATATCAATAATTGCTTATGATCAATATTTTCAAAATCGGTTCGGACAACGAACATATTGTCAATCAGGTGACGCGATTGAACTAGTTCAATTGGATTCAATCAAGTTAAATCAGATTTTTATTAAAAATAATATTTATATATAATAATAAACTATAATTTGAAACTAAAAATAAAATATTATATATTACAATGTATAATTCAAGAAAATTAAAAATTGGTTTTAAAAAAAAAGAAAAGAAAGTGTATCAGTTGTACAACCTTAAATATAGATGACACATGTATATGCTTGATCTTTAATAGATCACACCTCTTCTATCATATGGTCACACATGGACTTTCTAGAAGTATAATTATAATAAGATGACTGGACACCAAAGAGAACATAGTGCATAAAATTATTTTCAAAGATATTAATTTCTTGACAACATATTAATACAATGATATCATAGGAATCACATAACACAACACCATTTTTATTCATTCATATCGGTGAAGACAAATATGTATCTCATTCATGAATTCAAAACTTTTAAGAAAATAAATATGAGGAAAAAATAAATATGACAAAATAAGAAAAAAAAAGTAGAATACCTTCATGATGTGATGGGGAGATCAAAAGCTACTTTTTGAAGCAAGAAATACCAATTGAGCAATGAAATGAGATAAAAAGCGTAAAAAATTAAAACTTGAGCAAGAAAGTGAGGAACTTCGCATAGTTCCTCAAGATCAACGCGTTGCTCAGGTCCTCCACCATCTTTTTGTAATCTTTTTGTAGTGCGCCTCTGTGCCCGACTGATCTCCTCCGCTGCCTGTAAAAAATGACCACTTGCCGCCATCACCCCCGTCGAAGTCGCCGGCAGCAAAGAATCCCAATCCCAGCAGGTCGATCCCGAGCCCTCTAGGTGTACCTGGAAACTATCATCTTCGTTCTTTGAGATGTTTAGACCTTTGAGATTTTATTCTTTTGTTTCGTCGTTCACAAGAATTCAGGTGATATTTTATACGGAGGTAATAGGTTCTTAGGACAGCACAAAAAAGTTACGACATCACTTCTATCATTCTACTTATATTTTATATTTCTAACATCTGTTTTTACAGTAATAATTTAACATCATTTTTCAATATAATCTTGATTTCTTTTCATTGTACTTATAGTTGATCATGCAATCATGATATGTTAATGTCTCATTTATTTTCTATAATTTCTATGAAAGAAGTGTCTTAATTGCCATGCATGTCTTTGACAAGTTTATTAGCAAGCATATACAAGACAATATATTCACAAGCCCATCGTTTTTCTTTTCTTTCTACGCGAATTTAAAGAAATCATCTCTTCATGCTTCGGGAATGTATATGTGAGCATTACATACAAACCGCAGTAATTGAAAAAAAAAAGTGATTTGGTTGACTTTGTTTAAAGGATATATACAATTGTTTGCATGTACTAAAATAATAAGCCCTCGCTTGAGAAAAATGCGACTCTTTTCCCTCCTCAATGCTCCTGTTCATATCCTTTGTGTGATCATTCTAGGAGCAATTGACATGGCCATAAGCTCTTGGAACAGCAATTTGCATGCGTATGGCATATGCACCTGTCAATGGAAATACACATTAGAGTACAGAAAACCCACAAGTTAGGAAGTCACTAAAAGGTGTGGAAGAAATATGACAGACATCACAAAAGCCAATAAAAAATTACGGGCAAGGGATCAACATTTGTTTCACAAAGGAAATCAATAGAAACTAGGTCATAAACAAGGCCACCTTGATGGCATCTCATGGATTCAAAATCACAAATCTGACAGATCGTTGGAGGAAAAGGTGGTCCATAACTGAACGAATGACTCACTAGTATCACATGCAACAAGACAAAACCACAGTACACTGAAAATATTGCGCATCAATGAAAGATATCATAATACGATATCATGCATTATTATTTAAAGATGCTGCAACAAATTCATCATTCAGATATAAGAGGATGTCGCAAGAAAAAATAGTAAGAATACATAATAGCAACAAAGTTTGCCACATTAAGGTGCAAAGATTCAAATATACTTACTGTGACAAAATCAGTCGTGTTCTTGCATCCTCTGCATTTAATGTCATCCTTGTTGGCATATACCGTGGAAATCAGACCACATTTCTCACATACATTGACCGCATAAGGATCACTACAATCATATAATCTTTCCTTCAAGAGAGACGCTGCCCCGTGTGCAATCAAGCAATCTCGTTCCATTTCCCCAAACCGCAAGCCTCCTTCATTGGAACATCCTTTTTTCGGTTGCCTGGTGAAGGGGTCCACAAGTCCACGACTTCTTGACTGGATTTTCTGATCAACTATATGTTTGAGCCTCTGATAGTAAGTTGGTCCAAGAAAAATCATGGCTTTCATCCTTTGTCCAGTGTGACCATTATACATAGTTTCATATCCATGCATCTGATATCCACACTGATGAAGAACTTTGCTAATATCATCCACCATTGAAAAGGACAGTTGATACCGTTATGTAAAAAAAGAAGCCATTGAAGTATAATCTCTAAACAAATAAAATAATGCTGGCATAAGACAAATTTATTAGGAAGCACTGAAACTCATATTCTAAAACCCAAAATTATTAGAACTCAGATTCACCGTACCATGAATTCTTGCCTCAAAAAAAGATACTGTTCTAAAGTGAAAAAAGAAACTGCCCAGAGAAAATTTACTTGTTTCTTTGGGAGCAAATAGCCAAAAATGTGAAAGGTCCGGTCATCTGCCTCCGAGATGTTTATTCCTGTACATATACCCACACGTTGACCACCAAATTCGAAAGATCTCCAAAAGACCTGATGAAAATCCCTCATCTAGCTATCTATATCCAGATTCACCCACCCTTGTCTAAGCTACATGCACCAAGAAAAGTGATGTCTTATGTCCTCATTGTAGCCCACAAGAGGTAAGTGAACCAGAAACCATCTTGGGCCTATATACTTGGGGTGATAAATCCCTCCTGCCATAACAACTAGAAAAATCAGAGATGAATTGGCGACTGAGCCAGCCAACTGATATAAGAATATATGACCTTTGAAGTTTCTCCGTAAGCCTAGTATGCAAATAATCGAATATCATACATGGTTCCAAAATTCCACTATTTCCATTAGCTAATGCTAAAGGTTCTTATGCTTTTTTTTTTTTGAGGAGAATAAGGATCTTATGTTCTACAATAAAGTATTAAGATGGCAACAATGTTCTCACATTACACTTCTTCCATTAGCTAATTGGAAAAGATTCATATCTTCTACAACAACAACAAAGCCTTATCCCACTAGGTGGGGTCGGCTAATTCATATCTTCTAATACAAAGTATTAAGATGGCAACATAACCCAGACAATTAATTACCATTTTATATACATTTAGTGTACATGTCAACATAACCCAGACAAAGAAGATTCAGTGATCTTAAAAATAAATTCCTAAGAGTAACAAGATGAAACATGAACTAGCAAAACTTTCAGCATCAAGTCTACGTATTCCAAAGGAAAAGAGTCATTCCGTTCACTTACAGTGACATCTGTAAATGGAGTGGCATCTCCTAACTTCCCCATGTGAACAGCAGCCTTTCCCATAATACACTCAATGAGTTGTCCAACAGTCATCATAGAAGGAATCGAATGTGGATTTATGATGATGTCCGGTGTAATGCCTTCCACAGTCCATGGCATATCCTCTTGTGTGTAAATCATTCCAACTGTTCCTTTTTGCCCATGCCTACTACTAAATTTATCTCCAATTTGAGGAATGTGCACTGAGCGGACCCTTACTTTCGCACACCAAGAACCACGAGCGTTTGAAGTCATCAGAACCTGAAGGCAGACAACTCGTTAGAGAAGAGAGAAGAGGTTTGCATTTGAAAACAACATAACAACGACAAAAACAAAGCCTTATCCCACTAGGTGGGGTCGGCTACATGGATCATACGACGCTCGTTGATCCATGTTCATAAGATTCGACAGGGTTTTACGCTGGCTGTCGGGGCCTAACACAACCCTTCTCCTTTATCCGGGCTTAGGACCGGCTATAAAACATAGGCGGAGTTTCCCTTGATGTGAAAACAACATAACAACAACAACAACAACAACAAAGCCTTATCCCACTAGGTGGGGTCGGCTGCATGGTTTAATCCATGTTCATGAGATTCGACAGGGTTTTACGCTGGCTGTCGAGGCCTAACACAACCCTCCTCATTTATCCGGGCTTGGGACCGGCTATAAAACATAGGCGGAGTTATTATATAAGTAATATATTATTAGATAAGTAATATATGTATACACGTGTAGGGAAATCTCAATGGGATAATAGTTAATTTAATATTATCTATAATCTAAATAATTATAAATTTATTAAAAGCTATTTTTAATATAACTTTATATATTAAATTAATATTTTAATATATAGGTAAGATCTTACGATCCTCGATCCGATCTCACGATCTTCGATCTTACGAACCCCTTTCGATCTTATGTAAGATCCCGATCTTGACTACCTTGGTTATGAGCACGAGCTCTCCTGGGAGAGCCAGGACTTTCCTACCCCATGGAGCCTCATCCTTTTGGCTGAGAGTGGCGGCACTGATCCCCCAGGTTCGCCCTCTCACGGTTACATCACTCGGCTCCGGGGAGGACTTTTCATTTTAGTGGCATGATGTTGGAGGCGACCTTCAGAACTGGCAAACATGGTCCGAGGTTGGCGGAGGCTCATGGACACCCCTCTTCAGCTCACCTCGCTCAGGCCAGCACATCACAAAGCTCATGGCACTCAATTAGAGGATAACCCCCCTCTGCCAACTGCTCCAGATCAGATGGGTGGGTATGGCTATCAAGAGTCCTTTTCAGCACGTAGTCTCTACATCCACTTTCTCCCCGCCATCACTGTGTCAGCACAAACTGCAAACTTATTTGGCAATCATGGGTGCAGTTGAAAGTCAAGATCTTCCTTTGACTTATGTGGCATGGCCGGTTTCTCACCAAGAGGTACAGAGCAAGGTGGGCACCTCATGCGTCCTATGTGCTGAGACAGAAGAGGACATCGCTCATCTTTTCTTGACGTGTTCAGTATCCGCAATGTCTGGCAGCAGAAGAATATTGCAGGGCTCTTCCCATCCACATCGGAGAGCTTTTGGCAAACTTCGTGGTCTTGCTAGACTGAGCTGGAGAGCATCATTCGCGACCTTTTTGGACTTGTGGGTGAGTGGGGGAGGGGGGGTGGGGGGGGGGGGGGGTGGGGGGGGGGGGGGGGCGTCAGATTGAACATATTGTGCACAACATCTCCTTTTTTTCTTCCAGAGTGGCGTTTTGAGTAGCTGATATAAATCTCTATTTCGTTTTTTGTCACTCTCTACGAGAGCCCACGCATATACATGACTTTCATCTTATAGTTATATATATATGGATGACAATCACTTATCCTTTTCCTCCTAAAAAAGCAACTAAATAAATGGTGGAAGGTCAACCACAAACGGCAGATAACAAGATAAAACACATCATATAAAGGCAAATCCATCAGGTATGTCACTGTAACATCAGACAGTTATAGTAGAAAAAGCATCTTCTATGACGAGATCATTAATAATGACAAAATTGTGTGATTTTGCTACATTACTTACAGCATTTTGAGATCTAGACACTTTGATAAATGATAATAAACAATTCAATATACATAATTCCTGGAACATTTGTGTACCAACAAAAAAATAATGTGTTGCTAAGAAATAAAGACAATATGCATGTAATTACAAAGAAGGTAACAATATAGAGAGATATATACATTAAGAGAGGGCAAATGAGATATTATTAAGAACCTGTAACTGAATGCTGCAAACGGCCCAAAGCAAAAACCTCTCCTCAGATACCATTTTATACATTTTAATAGCTGTCTGCTGTTGTTTCATCTGAAAACAACATAACAAACTAGCCTAAATTTCTATAGTTCTTTTCATCTGCCAAAGCAAAGAAACTGCTCACCCAGCCACGTTGAGAGCAAAGTATGAGCATAAACATATTGACATTGTTATAGTGCAACAGAAATTTATGGGTATATTTGAGGTGCAATATCCAGTCAAACAACATGCAAAAAGTTGCAAAATAAAAGGATACACAATTCAAAGGGGTAAAGGATGAGGTAGAGAAAGAAGAATCTATAAATTTCTGAAAAACCAATTCCCCTCTCAAGATTGGAGTTTCAAAGCTGTGATTGAGGTGACTCACCTATACTTGGTTGAAATTTAGGATGGTAGAGAAAAAGATATCATACAACCATTAGCTACCCACCCCCCACCCCCCCTAGATGACAGACATGAGTAGTAAACCAATCACAAATGACGTGTTTGATCTTGACCCAAATAGATCCTCATTCGCAGCAAAAATCAAGAGCAATATAGTTGGATCAAAAAGAAAGTAGATACCTTATCCACCATCCCGCTTTCATAGCGACGTGAGACTATAACTACAATCCCGTTTTGTAAATTTTGTAGGCCGACCCTCTAATTTATCTTGATTAATAGGGGATGTTTTCCAAAAGATGATATCTCTATCTGAGATCCATGTGCCCTGCCAGAGAATGATAAAGATCAAATACAAGATCGGCAATAGATACATATAATATCGTTTCAAAAAAAAAAAATAGATACACATAATAAATATTTCTCACTGAAAACTTACTGGCGATGTAAGACCATCATCATCCAGTTTCTCGTATGAGAAATTTTTACTACCCTGCATCAGCACATAGTAGGATTAACAGATAACCTAAATGAAGAATACGGAGCAATCCCAAACAAAATCTAACTTCACATTATAATTAATTTTACAATTACCAATGTATCTTCGGGGTTTGGACGACCAAAATTCTCTTTGGCAAGAGTCCCCATATTATTTTTCTCTTCATTTCTGCAACAGGTGTCCAGATATTTACAACAACAACAACAACAAAGCCTTATCTCACTAGGTGGGGTCGGCTACATGGATCATACGACGCCATATTCGTTGATCCATGTTCATAAGAAAATGGAAGACAAAGTATATGAGGCTTTACCTGTATGTCCGGAAATACATGGAGCGAAAGAAACTCCGATCAATAGATGATTGGTTCATAATAACAGAATCTTCTTGGTTGTACCCAGAATAGCAAGCAATTGCGACAATTGCATTCTTCATTCACATAAATATAACAATCATATGCATTAGTTTGAATAGTAACTATACGTACACATCTCCACTCAACTATATCATGACATGCATTACATAGGGAGAAATCAGTTTCTTACAATGCCAGATGGTAACTCTCTGAAATTCAAAGGTTCCATTGCACGTGTAGTGACAAGTGGTTTTTGTGGATAGTATAGTACATGAGCCATTGTGTCCTGACATGAGAATAAAATCACAATCAAATAAGAACACTTAGCCCTCTATAAAAACAACATTTAAATATTAACATGCAAAGTACGTGTTACTCACCATCCGTAACTGGTAATTGGTTGCATATATACCCATTGCTTGCTTGCAAATTGCCGACTGAAATGTATTGCGAGGAGACTGATATGCAAGAAAAAAAGAAAAAAAATGAAAATCAAGAATATATATCATAAATAAATTTACTTAATAATGATAATCACCTGATTATGATCAGGAAACGGTATGGTGGATGCACACACACCCAATATCATAGACGGGTGGATCTCGCAATGGGTGTAAGTATTATAAACTGAGTTCTGCCTTGAAGCAACGAGATCCTGAAAATTTTAGTTGTCATCAGAACTAATGTCATATTGTTAGGTAGATCTAATACTTCGTCACTTTTGAAAGCAAAATTGAAAAAATTATGCCTTGAATTTCCTTTTATCAATAGGATTAGGACAAGTGTTATAAGACCCGTCCAGACCAACGATCCGGATTGATCGACAGGTCAGGCCAGGTTAAACTAGAGGATAATAATAAATTAATATAAAATAGCAAAAAATATTTAAAATGAACATACATAATACTACAAGTCAATGCATCACAACTTTTTTTAATAACTAGTCACACAAAATTTATTGCAACAATGATACAAATCAAATATAATTTCATAAGAAACATAACGTAAGTTCCAATATTTTATTAAATTTATATCTAATAGTATGATAATTTATGTTAACATCGCATTTGAATTTACAAATACATCGAATTTCTTCCAAATGATTAACAATACAAATAATAATTTCATGGGCAGTCCTGCCAAACCGATGTTGAGGAAGGATCAAGGAGAGATGAAGAGACTCGAAGAAGGAAAGAAGTATGGAGAATTTATTCTAGCTGAGTATCCCCATGGACATCGTCAGTTCCTCATCGTCGTTGGATCTCGTGTCTAGGACAATGAAGAAGTTGAGTGGGAGAATTTGGGACTTGAGTCTAAGAATGGAAATTATTGAGATATGATTTGCATATCTCTTCATATCTTTCCATATTTTCGCATATCTTTGTAATATTAGTTAGGATTAGTATCCCAGATTTCTTGGGATAGTATCTCAGATATTTTGGGATAATATCCCTGATTTTCTGGAGTAATATTCTCCCTTCTTGTATTGCCTACCTTGATTATAAATAGGTGGCACTAATGTTTGGTCAAATAACAAGAGAAAACATTTTTCTCAACATGGTATCAGAGCAGTAACGATTTGATCCTTATTCTTCTCCCTTCCCTCCTCAATCTAGATGGATGACAGGTCTATTCCGACCTAGATCCATAGTTCTCAAGATCGGCGCTTGATCTTTTTCTCCGTGGAACCCGTCGTGCTCAACCATGGCCAATCAGAAAGCTTCATCTAGCAACCCTGGTGTTAAATCCACCCTCAGCACTCCACTCGGTATCAATATCAAACTTGATGGTATCAATTATCTCCTTTGGTCCACGGCATTTGAGCGCTACGTAGGGTCCCACAGGAAGAAGCATATCCTCACCAAATCTGAAGAACGTATAGAAGATTGGGATGCTGACAATGATTGGGTCGCCTCTGCCATGCTCAATAGCATGACCGAATCTGTTGCCAAACAGATCATGATTTATAGGTCAGCCAAAGACTATGTGGGAGGTACTCCAAAAACTTCACTCTCATAGAAACAATATATCTCGCCTTTACAAGGTTCTTGAAGAAATCCAATCATGCAAGAAAAATGATCAGCCGTTAGCAAATTATTTTGGGACATTAACTAACCTCTGGAATGAGCAAGATATCTATCAGCCTCTCTCTGCAGATATCAAATTGTTGGCTGAACAACGTGATCAAATTAGATCCGTCCAGTTTCTCTCTGGTCTGGGTCGTGAATATAAATCGGTCAAGGATCAGTTGATGACACAGGAAACTATTCCAACCCCTGAAGAAATCTATGCTCGACTCTCCCGTATCTATGATTTCTCACCTCATACGGATGCATCTACACTTGCTACACGTGGAAGAGGAAGAGGATTTTTCCCTGACAAAGGCAAAGGCCGTGGACGTGGACGAGGAAATGACTTTGGAGGACGTGGTAAATTCTTTTGTGACCACTGTCATCGATCCAATCATCCCTATGACCGTTGCTGGGAAAAGTTTGGATATCCTGCTGATCACCCAAAGGTTCATGCTACCACTACTAATGAGTCGGATATTCTAATATCAAAAGAAGAATATGATCGCCTTCGTTCTCTATCTATTACTGAATCTACATCGCCGTCAACTGGGGCTGCTGTAATGCATCATTCAGGTACCCTTGCTCTCTCTACTAGTTCTCAATCTGACTGGATTGCCGATTCGAGTGCCTCCTCACACATAACAGGTGATGCCTCTTTCTTCTCATTCCTCAAATCTCTATCGAATCCACTTAATGTCAAAGTTGCTGATGGTTCTCTCTCTCCGGTCATTGGCTTTGGCACAGTTTCTGTTAATTGTGACCTCTCGCTTGATAATGTTATGTATGCTCCAAAGTTTGCTCTAAGCCTTCTTTTGATCAGCCAACTAACAAAGTCCTTAAATTGTCGAGCATTTTTTATGACTATTTCTTTATTCTGCAAGATCTCCAAACGATGAGCCAGATTGGTGGAGGATTTGAACATGATGGACTCTATTATTTCCAGCCATCTACCAAAAATCCCACAGCCTACACTACCAGCATTTCCCTACAACTTCATCACCGCTAAGGTCATCCCAGTTTGACTGTTCTTCGTCGACAATTTCCTAACTTTTCAAGTACTGAAGTTCTTGAGTGTGAGGCTTGTCAACTAGGAAAGAATCATCGTATTGTTTTTCCACCTCGTCTTGACAAACGAGAAGAAAGTCCATTTTCACTAGTGCATGCTGATTTGTGGGGTCTTTGTTGAGTTTCCAACAATAGGCATTTCAAATATTTCTTGGTTTTAGTAAATGATTTTTCTAGAGTCACTTGGGTTTATATGTTGCAAAATAAGGTAGAAACTCCTCAAATTATTCGAGAATTTTTTACAGAAATAAAAACCCAGTTCTTTACCTCTATTAAAGTCTTTCGCAACGACAATGGACTTGAGTTTGCAAATTCTGATCTTTCATCGTTTTTTAAATCTGTTGGTGTAATTCATCAAACTTCCTGTGTAAAAACATCTCAGCAAAATGGCGTTGCTGAACGAAAACTTCGCCACTTGCTGGATGTTACTCGCACCCTCCTCCTTCATATGAAAGTACCCTCCACCTATTTGGCCAGATGCTGTTCTCACCGCGGTTATCTCATTAATCGAGTTTCATCGTCGGTTCTCAATGGACAAATTCCATTCCTTCTGCTTTTCCCAGGAAAGTCTTTGTTTCCTATCCTTCCTCGTGTTTTCGGATGTCAATGTTTTGTTCACCTCTTTCACACTGATAAGTTAGCTCCTCGAGCAATCAAGTGCATCTTTTTAAGGTACTCGCGAACTCAAAAAGGTTACAGATGCTATGATCCTACTTCTCGCAGGTCCTATATTAGTGTTGATGTTACCTTTTTTGAAGACAAACCTTACTTTTCGAACCCTACGGATAACCATGAGAGTCATCTAATTCCAATTCCTGACCCAACACAAGATGTAGCGTCACAACAGCCACAGTCTCCTCCATCGCCTACACCACCCTTGAGAGTTTATAGCCGCCGACATACTCAACCTCCACAATCTCCACCGGACCTTGATGACGAACCACTCTCCACGATTTCATCACGTGATCCTCCAAACAATCCTGACTTGTTGGAAGGAGATCCTCCTCAGGTAACTCATGACCTAGATGTTCCTATTGCACATCGCAAGGGCACTATGTCTTGTGTGAAATATCCTCTATCTAATTTTATGACTTTTGATCATTTGTCTCCTGCTGCCAAAGTTTTTTCAGCTTCTCTTGATAATCTTTTTATTCCCCGCAATCATTATGAAGCATTCCACCATTCGTGCTAGAAAAATGCTATGGATGAGAAGATGTCCACTCTGCAATCTAGAGAGACTTGAGAACTTGTAGACCTCCCAACTGATGCATCAATAGTTGGTTGTCGGTGGGTGTTCACCCTAAAGTATCTCCCTGATGGAACGGTTGATCGTTATAAGGCTCGTTTAGTAGCCAAAGGTTACACCCAATCTTATGGAGTAGATTATTTTGAGACTTTCTCTCCAGTTGCTCGCCTTAATTCTGTTCGAATCTTACTTTCTGTTGCTGTCAACTCTGGGTGGCAAGTTCACCAACTTGATGTTAAAAATGCTTTCTTATATGGTGATCTTACTGAAGAGGTTTACATGGAACAGCCGCCTAGGTATATTACTCAGGGGGAGTGTTCAAAGGTTTGCAAGTTGAAGAAAGCAATTTATGGACTCAAACAAAGTCCAAGAGCATGGTTTGAAAAATTCAGCAGAGCTATTGAAGAATACGGCTTTAGTCGATCCTCTTCAGACCATTCAGCATTCTCTTTACATACTTCTAAAGGTTCAGTCATCCTCATAGTTTATATAGATGACATTTTAATATCTGGTAGTGACACTGACGGTATCTTGGCAGCAAAGAAGTTTTTGCAATCTCAATTTGTGACCAAAGATCTTGGTCTAATAAAATGCTTCTTAGGCATTGAAGTAAATCAGTTTGATGATAGATTCATTCTCTCTTAAAGAAAGTATGTCTTGGACCTATTAAAGGAAGTTGGTATGATGGGCTGTAAAATAACCACCATTCCTATGGATCCACAACTACCTCTAGCTGATTTGAGCAGTCCTATTCTAAAAGATGTCATCAGATATAGAGCTATGGTTGGTAAACTTCTGTATCTCACTATAACTCGTCCTGATATTTCTTATGTCGTTGGTCGCCTAAGCCAATTTATACAAAAACCACGTGAAGTACATTGGGCAGGTGTATGTCAAGTTTTACGATATCTAAAAGCCTCTCCAGGGAAAGGTCTTCACTTAAAAAATCATGAACATTTAAAAGTGTGGGGTTATTCTGATGCAAATTATGCCGGGGCTCATGAAGATAGAAGATCTACCACTGGTTATTGTACTTATGTTGGTGGAAATCTTGTAACATGGCGTAGCAAGAAACAAGATGTGGTCTCACGCTCTAGCGCTGACTCAGAATATAGGGCAATGGCTCATACTACATGTGACTCTTATGGGTCATCTCTCTTCTACGTGATTTTGAAATTTCTGTTACTTCTCCAGTACCTATGTATTGTGATAACAAGGTTGTAATATTTATTGCAAACAATCATGTGTTTCATGAGAGAACTAAACACATAGAAGTGGACTGTCACTTCATTCGGGATGCTATTACAACTAAGAAGATATCCACTCCACACTTGGCCACTGAAGATCAACTAGCTGACATATTTACTAAAGCACTTCCCAAGAAGAAGCTTTTGGATATATGTTCCAAGCTGAGCCTAAATGATATTTACGCTTCAGCTTGAGGGAGAGTGTTGAAATATGATTTGCATATCTCTATATCTTTCCGTATCTTCGCATATCTTTGTAATATTAGTTAGGATTAGTATTCCAGATTTCTTGGGATAGTATCTCAGATATTTTTGGGATAATATCCCTGATTTTCTGGAGTAATATTCTCCCTTCTTGTATTGCCTATCTTGATTATAAATAGGTGGCACTAGTGTTTGGTCAAATAACAAGAGAACATTTTTCTCAACAGAAATTTTATTTATTTTATCTTTTTTACATAAACCCGGCCGGGTCACTCAAAGTCAAACCCTTCAGGTTGACCAGCCCAACCAAGGTTTGAACCGGAGTTGACCAGGTCAACCACCCATCCGGGTTTTGAGTGACCCATGGACCGTGTTGGACCTGGGACACCGGACTGAATGGCCGAACCGGGCTTGACAACAGTGATTAGAACAAAGTTTTCATAAATAGCTGGCATACGTGCATCAAAACAAGAGTAGATATATAATCTCACATTAAAAGTCATAGATATCATTGTAGTTTCCTCTTCCTTGGCATCTATATACTCTATGAACCCTTTTGTAAGAAGATCATCCCAACCGTTTTCCAGAGATTCCTGAAGAGAGGAATTCTAAGACAGGTCTTAAATCGGAAAGTTCACGGAACATAAACTTCAGCCAGCTACATACCCTTTGCTGCAGTGCTCGAATATCCCTTTTCTTAATCACTAGCCGTTGGTTTTCCACAATAAAAAGTGGACGACTTACTCTCCCCTGGTCTGTATAAATTCTCAGTTCCTTGAGATGAATGTCTAGTACAAGTCCGACCTCATCATCCAAATACCTCTGATGGCACAAAAAGTTGATATAGGTAAGTCATGATAGTTGCAAAGATAATAATTATTTTCAGAATATAATAAGAAAATTTAACGTTGGGCAGTCAAGAGTTATTACTATCAAACTATAGGAAATGATTTAGCTTAAGAGGAGATAATGATAGGAAACATTATTTTGACAATGCAGTGAACATAATTTTACACAGACACCTGTTAGTCTTAGAGAGAAACTGCACCCTTATTTTACATATTTCAAGTATAGCATGTGAACTTTTAAGTGTTCCCTGCAAAAAGAAACTACAAAATGCCAGTCTCTGGACAGGAAGTCACTAAATCAAAGTGTTAAGCTATGTAAGCAGTGAACCACCAATGACTGAATGACAAGACAAGTTACTAGTAAATTTTACAGTAATAATCATAAGGAAATCTAATCATAATGCAAAGATGTTATTCCAATATGAACACCAATCAAAGCTGGAATCATTAGCATGTCGAACGACAAGCAAAACTATAATGTATAAGAATGGTAGAAACAAGATATGGAAAAAATAAGAAGAAAAGCACAGATCGATGGATTTGAAAAATCACTACTGCTATAGGCTGAATAGTTGTTACATTGTGAAAAATCAAATTACATGTCTATGTATTCAAAGCTCTTTAGTATACTAGGCACTATAGTATATAGAACTACTAAAGAAATCATTGATTTTAAAGTATGAAGCACACCAGTCTTCTTATCCGCCGTAGATATTTCACCAATCCATCAGGATTTCGTTTAATACCAACCCAGCGGCCATTAAGAAAAACCTTATATGCATGATGAATAACAGCAGGTGATATTCCCTGCAAAAGCAAAAAAAAAGGATGTGAGCAAAGCTTGTGAATTCAAGTGTGTAAAATCATTCACCAAATTAAACAAGAAAGATGCACCAAAAGAAATATCATTTTTTTCCAAGGGCATTAGTATACCTCAAAGGTTTCAATACAATATTCTTCTAGAAAATACGTAACGGCCGATTCATCTGACGCAACAGTTATGTGCGCCATCAAAGCAAGATTTTTCACCAGTCCACAAGCCTGTGCCGAAGCCAACTTCAAATCAGGAATAACTTTTTGCAAACACCTTTCGCAGAGAAAAGAAAATCCTTTGCAAAAAGATTGTGGAAGTAAAGATTAGAAACAGCAGATAATTAACAAACCTCATCCCCATGAGAAGTGGTCAAAAGTAATGTTTTACCTAGAGATTGAAATAAGTAGCATAGTATGTATATATATTCGGAAATGCTTCAAATTCAGTTAATTACCTGTCCTTCAGGTGTTTCTGCAGGACATATAAATCCCCAATGAGAATTGTGTAACAGCCGAGGTTCTGTACGATTTCCTGAACCAAAAGAATTATTTGTGAGAAAAGGGGCATGATCTTGGAAGCTAAAGCTAAAATGATTTCATTTCAAATTTACCGCCTACTGGGGAACTCAACCTCCGCAAGTGAGATAATGCTGAAACATAATTCAGACGATTCAACACCTAAAATTGAATTTATGACAGATCAAGAAGAGCATCCATGGACAAAAAGACAATTACTAGCAATGTTGAAGAGATGGAGGAACCTGAGAAACTCCTGATCTAGCACCCAAGTGATAGAAGACAGATGACAAGAGCCCACACGGTCATCCCAAGCATTCAAAACAGTTGACAAGTGCCCACACCGGTCATCCCATAATATGAGACCCCAATTTTCTAAGGAGGGCATAAATTATCCTCCAGATATCACAAGCCCAGAGGCCACCCCCTGTAGCTGGACGGTGCACGTCCTTTGAGCAATTGGGTTGCGGGGGTTGCGGACCTTCTGAGAAGTTGAGTTACAGAGGTTGTGGATGGGTTTTCGCCTGACACCACATGCTTGAGCCACCAGAGCAATAATGTCCGGATCATGTCCCAAAAAGAGTTCAGAATCAGCAAGTGCAGCCGAGTCGCCAGCCACATCTGCCTCAGAAGATGCCGCCTCAAAAATTGAAATACTATTCTTCGTGCATGCCATGGACCTAGTCGTGACCTCCGTGCATGTCCTTGACTCTTCCCCGTCCTCTGCAAGCGTGGTCGCAGGCTGGGTCACCGTGACTGGCTGAGAAGACAGAGGGGAGGCGTCACCAGCCTCAGCCATAACCAACTGAGAGCCATGACGGGAAGCCGTGACCATGGGCGGAGCGCGGCGCCGATAAACTCGCAGGCGGGTGCCCTCCCCCGGGCCACCATGGGTATGTGTATGGCCGACAGGACTCCGGCAAGGCGAGGTCGACGGGTTGAAAATGATGTGGGGTTGTTGCAGGCTCGCCGGTTGAAGTGATGTTGCAGGGGGTTGGGGGTCAGTGATGGCGAGCGGTGGTGGTGATGGAGGGGGGGATGACCTTTGTGGTGTCATAATAGGAAGGGAGGTGACAAATTCATCGAGAAGATACCAAAATTCATCAAAGAAATGGGGGACATTGTGGTCCAGTCGAAGTTACAATACAAGCCCGGACGCCGTTCAGATTTCACGAAGGTGCACTCTTTCATAATTATATTTGTGTATTAATATTGCATGTTCACTTCAATGATGCAATACAAACTGAAAATATAACTAGACATTATGACTATGAAAATAAAAATATAAGAACTATTATTAGTAGTAAAAGTGCAAGAATCTTAAATACAATTACTACTAATAACTTATCAATTTAGGATGAGAAATCTCCATAGGTCCGAATGGAAATTCCCATAAGTCCGTATGGAGTGGACCAAACTCTAATTACATAACTAATAAACACATTCAAAAGACTGCCTTAAATCTAAAACCTATACATGCAAAAGGTAGTTGTTATAACTATAACAAAACTACTAATATAGCTACTCATCTCTACTTAACCAACCACTAACTAATACAAATAAAACTACTAATATAACTAACTACCCATCACTTTCTACACTAGGCACTAACTAATACAATGTAGTATCTTATCAGTACACCCCTCCTAAAATTTTGTCTTTTCCTCAACGTTTAGAAAAGAAAATTAGTACTAATGTTTTGCAGGTTCACTTGAAGCCTCCAACATCTTAGGACTAGGAGAGAGCTTTTGAACTTATATGAACTTTCAACTTTTCTTCTTGTGAAATGAGCTTTCCCTTATGATGTGTAAAGCTGATTTCTCCTGAATGTTACTTCTTTGTGCTTTGCTACTAGGATCTTTGATGCTCTGATACCAATGATACAAATTGAAAATATAACTAAACAATATGGCTATGGAAATAAAATACGATAATTATTATTAATATTAAAAGTGCAAGAATCTTAAACACAATTACTACTAATAACTTGTCAATTCGAGATAACAAATCTCCATAATAAATAGTCTGTATGGAATGGATCAAACTCCAATTACATAGCTGAGAAACACATTTCAAAAGGCTCCCCTAAATCTAAAACGTATACATGTATTTATAACATGCAAAGGTAGTTACTATAACAAAACTACTAATATAACTACTCACTTCTTGTTAACCAACCACTAACTAATACAAACAAAACTACTAATATAACTAACTACCCACTACTTTCTTAACTAGCCACTAACTACTACAAGGTGGTATCTTATCATGATGTCTTCGTCTTTATGTTTCAGACATTTTACAATATCAGTTTTGGAAACGTTTATTTTGAGGAGCCGACGTTTACTGATGGACTTGGAAAACACATAGCATTGCTTCCTAAAGATGCTAGGCTCCAAGACATTACATATTCGAGCCGGTTGCTTGTGGATGTAACCATGCTTATTACTAACAACAAAAGAATTATCCAGACACAAAATTTTGAAAAATTCTGCATTGGAAGGGTATGAAGGAAATGATAAAAATGTTTTATTTATTTTACTATTTATTGATTATTTACTTATTCATTCATCTTTTTTAGGTTCCTATCATGTTACAGTCTAGTTATTGTAGCCTGCATCAGCTAGACGAAATTGGTGTAATAAAATTTGGAGAATGCCCATATGATAAAGGTGGATACTTCATCATAAATGGGTTTGAAAGAGTATTGATTGCGCAAGAGAAGACGAGCGCAAATGAAGCTTATATCTTCAAGAAAAGACGACAAGACAAATATGATTATATAGTTGATGTGCGGTCTTCAGCAATGGAGAAAAATAGGCCTACCAGCAAGACAGTTTTGCAATTGCTTTCATGTAGCAGGGGCAAGAGTGTGAGCTTCTTACTAGTTACTTTGAAAAGAATGGATCTTGCGTAATGTTAGAAAAAATGATAATACTCTTTGTTAAGTTTGAACCCAGCTTAATTTTTAAATTGTTTGAGATGCTCTTTTTTCAGGGTTCTCGGGGACAATGTATTTTGGCGACTCTTCCATATATAAGAGCAGATATACCAATATTCATTGTTTTCCGCGCGTTAGGTGTAGTTGATGAAAAGTATTTTGGAACACATCTACGTGTCAACAAGTCGAACCCAAGCCGCCGAGCCCAACAACACCTCCTTCCACCTCCCTCGCCGGTCTTGAACCACCGCGCATCCCCACCCGCACCGGCGACTCACTAATACTCCTCCAGTGACCGGACACCTCCACCTTCACCCTCAACACACCTATCAAAGCTTCCCCATCTCACCGGCCAAGACATAGCATCATCCCCACCCTCAGCCCGGCTCTCTCAACAGGCAAGCTCAGACCGCTCTGGCCTAGCAGACGTCGGGTACCCCCTCCCTGGAGGAGCAGTAAAAGTGTGCAGTGTGCACAACTCACCGGTGATGTGCAGGCAGCCCCATCCTACTGCTACCAGCATCAACGGCCTGCCTCTGTTGCCATGCCGTCATCGCTTGGGTTACATCCGGTGCTTGAATCACTATCGCCAGCGGGACCCCAATCGCCGACCGGCACCACAGACCCGGTGTCTACGCGCGACAATTCGATACATGCAAAATGTAACATATAATTCGTCTTGCATTTAATCTTATTTCCATTCATTTTCTAATAGCGTGCATCATTTATAAGTTTATTTGATTTAATTTTATAAACATAAAAATCTACCTAGGTTTTGTGTTTTATTGCAAAAAAAGCAAGAGAAAAGAGCTACGAAGCCACCAGAGAAAATGACACTCCAAATCAAAGTTAAAACAAACCTAGAAAACGCAAATTAGTGAAGGGTGACAAAGCTCATAAAGAATATAACGGGTCGTGATAGAGCATAACGACTGTAACAAGCTGAGTCGTTACAAAGCTATAACGATCCCTTAAATAAGCAGTTTCATCACAAAAACTTGCCCGAGTAATGGGCCGTAACTAGAATGCCATAAAAACACAACTACTTCGATTTGAACACTGTGAAATTGATTATATTAATTAAATATAATTTTAGTAAAATCGGTCGTGTCGTGTTACGATCTCACATTTTTCACCCGAGCTTTCCGTGTCGACTTCGATTTATGAGTTTGACAACATTGGGATGGACTAAAGACTCATTTAGCAATTTTGGACACCGATGACCGTGAAGATCTTTGCTTGGCTCATGAGGCGTGACCGGCTCCTTACTAGGCAGCAAAGGGCGAGATGGGCGCCCCGTTTTTGTCCTATGAGGAGAGGTAGAGGACATTGCCGACATATTCTTCGAGTGCCTTGTTTCCCATGGCATCTGGCAGCAGACAAGCATTGTGGGCTTCTTCCTAGCAACCTCAAAGGCTTTGTGGCAATCATTTCGAGGCCTGGCTCGATAGAGACAGAGTTGGAGAGCGTTGTGGGTGTCTTTTTGACCGATACCTAGGCCATTTGGCTCTAGTGCAACCAAATTATTTTTTGTGAGGAGCAATGTCAGCCAGAAAGCATTGTACACCACATATCATCTTTACTTGGAGAGTGGGGTTTTGGGTAGCTGATATATCTCCATTGCTTTTGCCGCTTTCTTCCGGAAAGCTCACACTCATATATGACTTCATTCCATAGTTATATATATATATATATATATATATACAACAACAACAACAAAGCCTTATCCCACTAGGTGGGGTCGGCTACATGGATCATACGACGCCATTCCGCTCTATATATATATATATATATAATGTGTGAATGACAACCAAAATTGGTGGTCATTCATTCTTTTTTCTTCTTGTTATCATTTTTCTCCTCAAAAAAAAAGTGTCATACATCACATTACAACTTAATTCATCATCAAGCATAAATGCATTTTACTTTTCCTTTTTTTCTTTCTTCTTTCAATTTCTTCTTCTTGTTTTCTTTATTGTTAAATGAATTTATTTCTTTTCTATATTCCAAGACATAGCATAGGTAATTGGATTCACACCAATGCGACATGATAGAACTATCCAACCTCATATGGAACTGATATGAGCTCCACAAACTCCTGAGGTCCATGAGGCAAGAAGCTTTGTTTGAATCTTCTTCTAAATCATAATTGCTCTTCTTTAGTGGCATGTTGGTTTGGAGCTAGATATGACCACCACTGATCATTTTTCAATGTGGCATGATCTTCAACTAAATGTAGAACTGATATGATCCTCATGAAATCTTTAGTTCATGTGCCGTGAAGCTCCACCTTTTCCCAAAATCGATAGGAACCCCATGGAACTCCTTTAGTCCATGTGGCATGAACTCTCGGTCTGGAGACCTTCTTTTCTGTAAAACTGATAGGAACCCCATGGAATTCCTTTAGTCCATGTGTCTTTAAGCTCTTCTTTTAGTTTTCTCTCATATGCCAAGGCATTCGTTCAATTCATACATTGAATTAGTGCATAATCATGTATCATTACGCTTTCTTTATGGTCTTTCTTGCATATGGGGTTCAGTCATCATACACCACGCTTCTAGTCATCCATACTTCAAGGAGTATTAATCCATGCATATAACATCAACAACTGAACATGTGCACATCATAATATCATTCTTAAAATCACCATTCATAATAAACATTTCTAACAAACATCATCCTAGATTTGATGGAGCATAATATGATTTTGACGACATATGTAAACTTAAGACCTAACAAACTAATAAAAAATATGCAACATTAGGACTTTAAGAGCATTTCATAGGAACTCATTCAAACCTCACAAATGAACTTTTGTTCTTCAGTTGAAATCTTAACAATAATCCCAATATATACTATAAGCTCTTTGGGAAATTTCATGCAAAATATTAATTTTCAACAATGGCAAGACTTGATGCTTTGCAAATTTAAAATTCATAACTAAATCCATAAACCTCATTTTCAGATTATTCCAATTTTCCCTCACAGTATACCCTCAAAGGTCTGACATAAAATTCTTAAATTTTATCTTATTGTCATTTGTCCACAAAAATTCTTACAATAACTTAACTTGTTGCATCTAGTAATTCGGAAGCTGAACCTTTTAACATTCATAACTTTTTTTGAAACATTTAACATTCATACCTTCCTACGAAATCATCCTTTTGAGATGATTCCAATTCTATCGAGAGGTCATTCAATCATCTATCTACTCCATATATTTCATATCCTAATGTGATCAATACAATTTTTTATGTATTTTATAAATCAGACACCTACAACCTGGGGCACGTTCTAACCTCATATGGAATTGATATGACCTCCATATAAACCTCAGGTCCATGAGACATGAAGTTTCCTTTGGATCTTCTTTTATATCCCAAATAGTGGCATGTTGTTTTGGAGACTCTAGATATGACCACCAACAATCTTTTTCGATGTGGCACGATAGATCTCTTCAATTAAATGTAGAACAGATATGACCACCGTGAACTCTTTTAGTCCATGAGGCATGAAGTTCCAGATTTGCTCAAAATTGATAGGACCCTGGTGGAACTCTCTTAGTCCATGTGGCATGAAGCTCTTCTTTTCCTCAAAGTTGATAGGACCCCATGAAACTTTTGGATTGAAGCTCTTTTTTTCTTCAAAATTGACAACCCCCCCATGGAACTCCTTTGGTCCATGTGGCTTGAGGCGCTTCTTTCAGTTTTCTTTCATATGCTAAGGCAGTTTTTAATTCATACATGGAATCAGTGTATAACCGTGTATCATTGAGCTCTCTTAATGATCTTGTTTGTGTAGGGTTCAGTCACCATACATCACACTTTAGTCATTCATACTTCATGGAGAATATATAATCCATGCATATAATATTAACAACTGAACATATGCATATCATAATATCATGCTTAAAAACATCATTTATAATAAACATTTCTAACAAACATCATCCCAGATTTTAATGAGTATAATATGATTTCAACAATACATATAAGCATAAGATCTAGGAAACTCATAAAAAGTATGCAACATTATGACTTTAAGAGCATTTAATAGGGCTCCATTCAAATCACACACAATTGAACTTTTATCCTTCACTTGAAATTTTAACAATAATGTCAATATTTACTACAAGCTCTTCGGACAATTTCATGCAAAATACTAATTTTAGCAATTGACAGACATAATACCATGTCAATTGAAAATTCATAACTAAATCTGAAATCCTCGATTTTGGATGATTCCAATTTTCAATCACAGTATACCCTCAAAGGACTGACATAAATTCTCAAAATTTTATCATAATCCCATTTGTACACAAATTCATACAATAACATTAATCCGTCGCATCTAATAATTCAGCAAGTGAACCTTTTAACATTCATAACATCCTGTGGACTCATCCTTTTGAGGTGATTCTATGTTCTGTCAAGAGGTAATTCAATCATCCTTCTTTCTACTCCATAGGTTTCATATTCTAATTTAATTCATATAATTTTTGGTGTATTTTATAAATCACACAAGCTGCAACCAGAGATAGCATGACAGTAGGTCAGTATTCTAGTCATAGCTATTAATATACTATTCCAAAAGCAGTGAATCCAGATTCTATGAAAAATATACTTCAATATATATTCATTCATATCTTGTTGATATTTTTTGGATAAATATAACATATTCAAAGTACTGTTGAAATAGAGGCCATGAAATCTGAACATATGTTAATAGTATTCTAACAGCTAAAACTTATAACATTCGCAATTTTGTCCTAACTTCTCGCCTCGAAGAGGTTTGGTTAATAGTATTCTAACAGCTAAAACTTATACCGAAAGGTTTGGTTACTAATAGAGCGGAATGGCGTCGTATGATCCATGTAGCCGACCCCACCTAGTGGGATAAGGCTTTGTTGTTGTTGTTCTCGCCTCGAAGAACTTCCAGTTTCTTTGAAAATATCATAAAGATATATAAGCACTGCATAAATTCAAGTTCTGATTTAATCTGTAACATTTTATGTGCTTTTTACGAGTCAGCCATACCATTTCTTGGGACAGCATGATAGTCAGATAATGTGTTAAATCATAACTTTGACTATACATTTTAGATTGAGATGAAATCAATTTCTGCTGAAACTAGACTTCAAGATATATTCATCCATATGTCATACATAATTTTTGGACTAGAAAAACATATCCTACTACCTGTGAAAGTTGGCACACGAAACCTACAGTTTGAATCAGCATGATAGTATGTCTATGTCAGTTTTTCTATTGTAACTGTCTCTATACACCTCTAATTGACCTGATTCTGGATTCTAGAGGAACTAGACTCCGAGATGTATCCATCGATATATGATTTATAACTTTTAAAGCAGTAAAACATATCCAAACAACAGTAAGAATATGAGTTATGAAATCTGGACAGATTTTGTTTTCTTACTTGCAACATTAAATGCTCATAGATAGCATTTACTTTCTAAACAAAATCAACATTGTTATAGATGCAATACATCATCTAATTCATAACTAACATATGAAATTAGGAAAAAACAAGCACTAATCCCCATAACACACCTTAGAATTTTCGAATCAAAATCTGTTCGTTTCTTGTCCTCTTAGCTCTTCTCCTCCGTTCTCTAATTTCTTGCTCACTCTTAATCATGTGATGAGCTACAAAAATGGAAAGACTTAGTACTGAAACCTTAACTTATTTGGAAGGTTTTGGGATTACCTAATGAGAAAAATGGAGACTTGTAGTGGAGGGTTTAGGTTGAGTCTTAATGGGTTTGGGGTCGGATATACCTCGAAGCGGAGGACCGGTGGAACCTGGGCAGGTGGCCACACCGTACCACCTGGAACAACACCTCCGCCGTCAATGTCGCCTCTCGCACAAGCCTTCCCGACGTCCCCCTTGGCACCTGGTCCTGGTCCTGGTCCCTCGCCCCAACCTCAGGTGACGTCGTGCTCCTGGTCCCCCGCCCCGGCCATCTTCGTTCAAAACGCCACGAGTCAGGAGAAGACCAAGCTGCGGCGACCCGGCGATGTCGAAGGCGAGGAACCCCGAAGGGGAAGAGACAGTGAGTGGCGAAGTGGTGGTGAACACGGAAAGATAAAGAAGAGTTGGAGAGGAAGCTCGAGAAGTGGAAGCAGGACGTTCGGCCGCCGCACGAGTCCAAGGAGTGTTTCAATAGCATCCACCAACCGCCGCATAAGATGTTTTTTAAAGTGTAAACATGACGTTGATTAATTATGAAATTATTTGAAGTTCTATATACGGGTATAAAAAAATTCTAACAATTATTAATAACAATTATTTTAATAGTTAAATTGTTATCAGCCTAAGTATGACCCATCGCCCTTCTAGTAAGATAATAATGATAATAATCTCAGGAATTAGGAAGGTAAACTTCTCGATGGGACTAAGTTAGAACCTTAGAGTGGAAACTTTAAAATCTAACTATTTTTTCTGACAATTTTTTTACTGATAAAATCCGTCAGAAGTTTAGAAGGGAAAGTTGTTAGAATTTTTTTTACCATCGGAAGTTCCTAATCTGACTGTTGCGCCGGAGACAGGAGTGTTCCTCTCTTCCCAAGTTTCGACCGACTTCGACGAACAACCCGTCGAACGTTCCGTCGACGACACTGGTCGAAGCCTTCGATGGGCAATCTCCCGTCGACGGAGTGCAATGGACACGTACATCAAAAAGTTTTTTAAAATATAAAAAAAATAGGTCGCTTGCTATCAGATCAGCGCTGGCGGTCGATCTGGAGCAAGCGGCCGGAATCAAGATAGAGAAGATGGGAAGGAGGCCAAAGACGCGAGGGGCAGTCGGATCCGTTGCCAGCGAGCCCGATCTGTCGCCTGTGCCTGATCCGACCGCCTACGAGCCGATTCGGCAACCCGCATGCAGATCCAACCACCCGCGACCGGATCCGTAGGCAACCGGGTCCGGCCGCAGGCACTGGATCCAGTCGTAGGCGCCAGGTCCGGCCGCCTGCGAGCCGAATCCTACCACAGGCATCGGGTTCGGTCGCCTGCGAGCCGGATCCGACCGTAGGTGTCGGATCCGATCATAGGCGTCGGGTCCGTCCGCCTGCGGCCCAAATCGACTCGCAAGCGATCGGATCTGGCTGCAGGTGACTGGATCCAGCCGCAGATGAGTGAATCCGACTGCATGCATTGGATTTGGCTCGCAGGCTGTCGAAACCGATGCCTAGGCGCCGGATCTATCGCCTGCGGCCGGATCCAGCCGCACTAGGCACCGGAGTCGAGAGCGAGAAGGGAGAGATAAAGAGGGAGTCGGTGAGGGCGGCCGACGATCGGGATCGCCGAAGTCGGGAGTCGCCGCCGAAGTTGCCGCCGTCTTCATGGGAGAGATAGAGAGGGAAGGAGGAGGAGAGATAGAGAAGGGGAGACAAGTAGAGAGAGTGGACGGGGTAATATATGAAGAGTGGAGGGCTCCGCGGGAGCGAGAAGGCGGAGGGGAAAAATTGGGCGGAAAATATTAGAATTTGCGACGGGTATTTCCTTCGGAATTATCGAAGGATATAGTACCCGTCGGTAATTCTGAAAGAAATATCCGTCGGTAAATAAAATAATAATATTTTTATCAATATTTATATAAGAAATTTTATTATTAATGTTTAATAATATTGTTATATATAAATATTGATAATAAATTATACTATTTTAATTACCGAAGGATAATGCTTTCGAAATTATCGATGGATGCAAATCCTTCGGTAATTTCGAAGGTATTTTCCTTCGATAATTATCGACGGGTAATGTCCTTCGTAATTACTGACGAGTAATATCCTTCATAATTACCAACTGGTAATGTTCTTCGTCCTTCGATAATTTTGAAGGCACCATCCTTCGGTAAATAAAATAGTATATTATTAATGTTTATAATATAACACATCTTTCTATTCCATTTTTATAAAATATTTATAATATAACATAATATTACTAATGATTGTAATTATATAGAAGGATATATATAATTAATATCTAATGCGTGCAAATTAAGCGTAAATATACTAGCAAGTATACTAGATCGTTTCAAGCAATAAAGTGTGAATAGAAGTGTCGAACCCACGAGGACTAGAGATTAATAATTCTCTTCTCTAAAAGTTATTGTGAAAAAAATAATCGAAGAATCAAATTTTGAATTATCAATTAAGAAAAGAAAGTAAGAAAACAAATGAAAATGGTGCATAGCAGAGGAAAAATCAATAATAATGATGAGTTAGGGTCCAACTTCGTATCCCCCTATTTTCTCTCAATTAATCAATAAATCACTAATTAAATTTTAATAAAAAGGAATTGCTCATCAATATTGATTTCAAAAACTTGAGAATCAAACTAATCCGATAAAAGTGCCATTAAAGCCGTTGAAACCTCAATCAACTATAATTTTACTTTGAACCGAAATGCATTAAGATGCAACTTACAAAACATAAATATAGTGCTAAAAAACTTGAGAAACTAATTGTTCTAATCAAGATTAAGTCCAACCACTTGAAAACTCAATCAAACTACACAACCATGATCAAAATGCATCTAGTACAGATCCTTCCAGATCCATAATTAATAACAATTAAGTCCGAAATATAGTGATTAGAAATTCCTATTTAATGCCCGGCTCGGGTTCTCCAGAACTCGGCTCGGGTCTATAAAGTAAAAAAATCAATTCGGATGAGAAAACACCCTGACCCGGTCCGGGTTCCATAGGACTCGCCCCGAATCATACAGAAACTTTGATCCCACGCTGCGCAATCAACACGGCCCGAGTAGAGAAGAAGTAACTCAGGTTCCGATAAATTCGGCCCGGGTACAAATAGCTCGGTCCGGGCTTTCCAAAAAAGAGCAAAGCTATGATTCAATCCGAGTCAAGAATGCGACCTAGGTTAGGGATACCCGCTCCGAGTTCTATGATTGTAGAATTCATGAATCGAATATAATTTCGAAAGAAAATTTAACGACTAATCATGCAAAAACTTACAGAATAACACGACATGTAGATCATATGATATTCTAACATTAACCATGCATGAATTGTAATTTAACATAAGTCTAATATCCAAATAAATTGAGAAATAAATTATGCATGCATTTTTAGTCATGTTTTACATGCACTATTTAGGCTAGTTTTTGTAGTTTTTATCATGGCATGCATCATTTTTCTTAGTTAATTTTCTAAAATTTGTTAGAGTCAAAAGCTACCAACTTTTGTTGTATTTTGATCTCAGGAGTATCAAGTTGGAGGTGCAGAGTGATTGTCCTGAAAGAGCGCTCAAATCGGAGCATAAAATGTCATAATCATTATCCTGAAGATGAACCTGGGCCGAGTAGATTGTTAGACCAAACCCGAGTCAAAGTTGGCGCAACAAAGGAACCCGGGCCGGGTTTGCTTATCAGGCGTATACTATCGGCTCAAATTTTCATCTTGTTCAACACGAAGTTAACATCTCAAAATGGCGTGCAACCCTAAGGGGACATTCTCTCCTATAAATATTACGGTTTGGGGGTTTTGTTCGCATCCACTGACTCGCGAATTTTCGTGCCCTAGCCACCCGATTTCCAAGAGAAACTTCTGCAGTGCTAAATTCTGAAGTAACTTGGAGTTGACGAACTCCTGCGATGACCACACGGCCGAGGCTCGTGACAGAGGCATCACCGGACTCTAGGAAGCATACTTTAGTAATACTTCTGATGAATTTTTTATTTATCATTATTGATTTAATGTCAAAACAATTATGTATGGAGTAGTTTTATTGTTAGGAGAAAACTAAGTTGAATCCTGTTTATCTCTCAATTTAGTTGGATATTAGACTTCTGTTAAATTGTGATTCATGCATGTTAATGTTAGAATATCCTATGATCTTCGTGTCATGTTATTCTGCAAGTTTTTGCATGATTAGCCGTTAAACTTTCTTTTGAAATTCTATTTGATTCACAAATTTTGCAATCATAGGACTCGGATCGGGTATCTCTAAACCCGGACCGCGTTCTATACTCGGATTGAATTTGTTGTTTGTTCTTTTTTGTGGAGCTCGGACCGAGCTGGTAGTATCCGAGTCGAGTTTATTGGAACCCGAGTTACTTCTTCTCCGCTCGGGCTGCGTTGATTGTGCACCGTGGGATCGGAGTTTCTGTCTGATCTGGGTCGAGTTCTGAATAGCCCGGGTCGGGTCAGATTGTTTTCTCGTCTGGATTGAGCTTTAACTTTTCAGACCCGGGTCGAGTTCTGAATAACTTGGGCCGAGCATTAATTTGGGATTTATAATCACTATACTTCGGATTTTATTGTTATTAATTGTGGATCTGGAAGGATTTGTACTCGATGCATCCTGATCATGGTCATGTACAATTAGATTGAGTTTTCAACTAGTTGGACTTAGTCTTGATTAGAATAGTTCGGTTCTCGATATTTTGAGTCATTTATATTTAACGATCCTCCTTCGTGCTTAATGCATCTCAATTAAAATTGGATTATGGTGTATTGAGTTTTCAAAAATCATAATTTTGTTTTAATCTGAGATAATTAGTTTCTCAAGTTTTTTAGCCATATATTTATGTTTAGAAGTTGCATCTTAAAACAACTCGGTTCGAAGTGAAATTATAGTTGATTGAGGTTTCAATAGTTTTAATGGCACTTTTATCGGATTAGTTTGATTCTCAAGTTTTTTAGATCAATATTGATGAGCAACTCATTTCCATTAGAAGTTTAATTAGTGATTTATTGATTATTTGAGAGATAACAAGGGGATACAAAGTTGGACCCTAACTCATCATTATTATTGATTTTTCCTCTATTGGGCACCGTTTTCCTTCGTTTTTTCACTTCTTTTTTCTTAATTGATAATTTGAAATTTGATTCCTCCATTGATTTTTCACAATAACTTTTAGAGAAATAAATAGATTATTAATCTTTAGTCATCGTAAATTCGACACCTCTATTCACACTTTATTACTTGATACGATCTAGTATACTTGCTAGTATATTTGCGCTTAATTTGCACGCATCAATAAACAGGGTTCAACTCAGTTTTCCTCTAGTTATAAAACTACTCCATACGGAATTGTTTTGACATCAAATCAATAATTATAAACATGAAATTCATCAGAAGTATTACTAAAGTTTGCTTTCAGGAGTCCGGTGATGCCTCTATCATAAGCCTCGGCCATGTGGTCATCTCAGGGGACCACCAAGAAAACTCCAAGTTGCTTCAGAATTCAGCACAGCAATGCCGAAACTTCTCTCAGAACTCAGCCGGCTAGGGCACGAGAATTCACGTGTTTATAATTTTGAAGGCACCGTCCTTCGATAAATAAAATAATAATATATTATTAATGTTTATAATATAACACATATCTCTTTTCCATTTTTATAAAATATTTATAATATAACATAATATTACTAATGATTGTAATTATATATATTAATATATATAATTAGTATCAATATGTATGCTATTATTAATGTTTAATAATAATAATATATATTATATATAAATATTGATAATAAATTATACTATTTTAATTACCAAAGGATAATGCCATCGAAATCATCGATGGATGTAAATTCTTTGGTAATTTCGAATGGATTTTCCTACGATATTACCGACAGGTGATGTCCTTCGAAATTATCGACGGACAATTTCGAAGGCACTATCCTTCGGTAAATAAAATAATAATTTGATAATAAAATACTGAATATATATTTATATTATATTACATATATATTGTTATAAATACAATTACCGACAGGTATTTCCTTCAAAATTACTGACAGATGTAAAACCTTCGGTAGTTTCGAAGGCTATACCCGTCGGTAATTTATCGGCAGAGATTTTCTGTCCGTAGTAACGAAGGACGTTTTAGACTTTAGTAATTCTTAAGAAATTTCATATCCATCACAACTGTCGTCAATAAATGAGAAGGATTCATTTCCTTCGAAAAATGTCCATTGCAAATTCATCATTTTCTTGTAGTGATATGAATGGTTATCTTGATTTATTTAAATAATAATATTTTTTTAATAATGAACCAACTATATTAAAAGAAGATAATGCATGAGTAGAAGTTGACTCTTGGTCAATTCATACAATATCATGTGTTAAAGTCATAATAAATATATCATTTTCATTTTAAATTTTAATTTGTGTATTAACTATATGACCAAATAACTAATTATGCCACATATTCAACACAACATGAAACATATTATGTAATTAAATTTAATATCAACATTCTAGAACTATTTTGGTAACTAATTAAGTTAACTAATTCACGATTTTTAAAATAGATAGAAACTACTGAATTAGCAGTCATACTTTAAAAATAAAAAAATAACATTAAATTATCAAATCTAACATTACAAACTATTGTTTTAGAATCCGTTAAAATAAAGAAGACACGCAAGTAATATTTTTTTACTTTTCTTCAAAAATGTATTTTCTTTATATAAATAAAAAGAATTTAATGTAAGCGCTTTTCATGTGAAGCGCGTGTCAAATGATTTTATGTATACTTTTATTTATTATTTTTTATATATTTTTTCATAATTAGTTTAGATGATAATAAAAATGCAATTCAAATCATCAATAATAATTATATCAGTCATTTTAAAATTTTACGAACTTATGTTCTTTATTATATTTCATAATAGATATAATCAATTTTTTTTAACTTTTTACATTATAAAACTATTTTTTGTTATTATCAATAATTTTCTAAGTTATTCATTAAGAAATATATCAAAAATAATAAAGGAAAATATGCATAAATCTACTTGACACACGCTTCACATGGAAAACGCTTGACACCTACATTAAACTCAAATAAAAAATATTATATTTTTATTTTTATGCTATCTGAAAAAATTCTTAATTCAAATAAACAACTAAATTAAAAGGATAATAATCTTATGCCACATAAAAGGCTCATAAAGTTCATAATATAATAATCTATCTATATTTTCATATGGATATATGATCAATAAAATAGTTAATCATATGTATTTAATAATAAAATAGATCACAAAATCTGAATTAATAAGCATATTTAAAAAAAAATAATAATCAATAATAAATGATTAAATCAGATATTGAAAATTTTATTTTATAACCCACTAAAATAAACAAAGCATGGAGTAATTTTTTTCATAAAAACTAAAAAATAGTATACTTAAAAGACTAAAATATAGTTACACCTCATATAAAAGATAAAACGCCAAACTTAATACAATAATACATTATCTATATTTAACATATTCATAATGGCCATAGGTATTAATTAGCTTCCCAATCATTTTAAATACATGAAATTTATTATTAATAAATAACTTAACTAATTTTTATAATTAATTTATCTTAAAATATTTCGAATGAATATATAGATTTATTATTTTTCATAATCTAATTTTATTTTGAATGTTTTTCACATCATGCGAAATTATATATTCGATATGATGAAAAAATTTTACTTTTTATTAAAATTGGTAATATTTTCTTCCTTCCCTTTTCACGCCTCAAGTGGGTCGCAGACTCGCATACTACTATATATGTATATAATAAGACGAAGGCACCTAGAATTTTAAATTAATTAGCCCGAAGATAAATAGAACAACGTTGGTATTACAGATGGGCTTTCGTGAACAGCTCTGTTCGACAAAGGATTGCACGAAATTTCAAACGTCGGGTCAGGGCACGAACGTTGGGTCAAGCCTAGGCCAATCCATGCAGGGCTGGCCCAACATGATGCTCGACACGCCTGGCCCGAGTAGGTTCGATGTATTTTTCTTATTTTCTATATATATCTAAATATTTAATCATATATTTGGAACGGCACCATCTAACTTTAAAATGAGCCGCACCATCTCAATTGACCGGCCCGACATGCATTAGTTCTTACATGAAAAAAATAATCACTATCAAAGAGATACTTTGAACTCGACTACGCAATACATTGATACCTTAAGTTATAAATTTGCTAATGTTAAAGTGGCCAACGATTTAAACACTTAATTTTATATCATAAAACGTACTATTCTATAAAATAATACATCATTACTTTTTTTCTAATTAGTTATAATGATAATAATAATTGACCTGTAAAAATATTCACAAATGTTTTCGCTTTGAATATTCTTAATTTTGACTATTATAGTGAACAAGATCGCAATTTTTGGATCAAGTTGTTCAAATTATTTTAAAATACTTCATAACATTTTTTAAATTACTATTATAATTGTCATATTTATTCTTAGTTTTCTCTCAAAGTTCATTACAAACTTCTTTAAAAATATCCAAGCACAATAAATATCGGGATCTGATGATCCGACTTATTGTATTTTAATCAAATTAAGTGAATTCGGATTATTTTAAATCTTCTGTCCTACTCAGTCTTCTTGTATTTTTCGAATTTAACCAATTTTTTTAATTATAATGGATGAGACTCGTGTGGAAAAACGACCCGGTCATCTTACTTAAATGAAAAATGACTATTTACTAAATTCTCCATTGTTTTTCTTTTTCTGTTTAGAGAATTAGGCAGAAGAAAACAGGAAAGAAAAAAAGCATCACTAGCACATCCCTAACGATCTTTCAACGGAGAAACATAATACATGTACACTTAACTTGAGTTAAGAAAAAATCTGGTTAACTTCATAATGTATATGTATATTTGATAGTAAATACATTACAATTACAATTTATAATATATACCAGTTGCCGTCAACATGATCATACACACGACAAACATACATACTACAATTGTGGCAACACAGCTGACTATTACAATGACGAACTTACCACTTTCCACAGGCTTGCAAAAGTCAGAGCCACATTTGTCTCCTATTATTGTTCGCGTATCAACTCTTTTAAATTAGTAGCTTAATCAGTTCGTTTACTTAAACGGCAGAAGCAAACACCTCGGCATGAACCGGCATTGCCATCACATCATGAGTTGCACCTTCTTCGCCATCCTCTGCTTCCCACAGGAACTCCGCATACGCTGCAAGAACATGACTGCCAGCGAGCACAGAAGGAATGGCAATTGAGATGTTCCTTTCGTCATCTTAGCGATTAATTTGCTTTAACTTGTGAGTTGTGATGGTGGGGGATTTAGTGTTAAGAATATAAAATTAATAATGTTGCTTTTCTCGACGACTTAAATTTTTAGAAAAATTGGTTGGCACTTCAAATTTAACATGATATAGAGCCGTCCTGAGTTCAAACCTTGTTAAGCTTTCATTAAAAAGTAATTTCCTCTATTAGTTGTCTACGTGTTGAGTTTGTGTTAGACCAAAATTGTCAACTGCTCACACGTGATAGGAAATGTTAAAAATATAAAATTAATAATATTGTTCTTCCTAACGACTTAAACTTTTAAAAAATTAATTAGCACATCAAATTTAACATTTACCTCTCGGTGGAAGCTGCTTGAACAGCTTGTTGGAAGTATAGCTGGTAGCTCTTTCCTCGTCCCCGTGCATAGCGTACTGCGCCAGGATCTCAGCATCGCCGGGGTCGGCGAGGATGGCACGGGAGTAGTACTCCTCGGATCTCTTGAGGTCTCCCATGGTCTGATTACATACGTCATAAACGTATCGATCAGGGGAAGGTTATTGCTTCATGTTTTCTTCAGTTCTTGAATGCCAAAGATAAAGAGCGTTCAATGTTCATGCTCCTCTTGGTCACATACTACTGGAAATGCACAAATCTGGTAGAGGAACTCCGCATAGTTCCTCAAGATCAACGTGTTGCTCGGGTCCTCCTCCACCATCTTCTTATAGTGCGCCTTTGCACCCGACTGATCTCCTCCTCCGCTTCCTGAAAAAAATGTCCACTTGCCGCCATCGCACCCGTCGAAGCCGCCGGCAGCGAAGAGTCCCTATCCCATCCGGTCGATCCCGAGACCTCTCGCGAGGAACAGAGGCGGGAGCGGACCCCCCGCCCCTAAAGAGCTCTCCGCCGAGCCATCGGCCGCATCTAGCTCCCTTTGATCCCAAGTGTTGCCCTCCCCAATGGTGATGGCCTTGCAAGCGACATCCTCATACTTCTCCGGCTCTTGTTTCTGTTCTTCTTCCTCCTCTTCAGCGAGTTCTGGTCAATTTGGAGCTGCGCATGGAGAAAGAAGGGATGGACTCGAGAACAGGCTTGGATCAGCGAGGAACGGCTGCGGCGGCGGAGGAGCAGCCCCTGGGAGCCGAGGCCTGGTTCTGCCGGTGCTCATGGGTCTGCTACGGAGGCACACTACAAGAAAATAGTTATTTTTTGACGGATAGAAATTCGTCGCAATTTGCGTCGGATTTTGCGACAGAAATATTTCCGACGGAATTTTCGACGGTTACAACTGTCAGAAATGAAAATAATAAATTATATAATTTGTTATATTATTATTTTATTTTTTGACAATTAGAAACGTCGATATTTTTTACGGATATCCATCCATCGCAATTTCCGACGGTTACAACTGTCAAAAATGAAAATAATAAATTATGTAATTTGTTATATTATTATTTTATTTTTCGATGATTAGGAACGTCGATATTTTTGTCGGATATCCATCCGTCGTAATTTCCGATGATCGTAACCATCGGTAAATGTATAATAATATAATATGAGGAGTATTTTATTAATATAATTAGCGATAGTCCAAACCGTCGTAATTTCCGACGGTTCCGACTGTCGGTAATAATTTGCGACAGTTCAAACCGTCGGTAAAAAAATTATATATAACTAAATATAGTATTTTATTTTTATAATTAAATAATTTTCGACGGTCACAATCGTCGGTAACTTTAAAAATAATTAATATTTGCTTTTCCGACGATCGGAGCCGTCAGTAATTAAAATTTTATTATCCCGCTTTTTTTTCTGTTTTCCCGCCTTTCCATCTTTCCACCTATATATATATATATATATATATATATATATATATATATATATATATATATATATATATATACCCCCTTTCCTCTCTCTCTCCCCCCCTCTATTTCTTTATTTCTTTCCCCCTCTCCTCTCTCTCTCCCTCTCTCGCTCTCGCTCTCCCTCTCCCTCTTCTTGCCGACGAGCCTCTCGACCGGACGTCAAGCGTCGACCGCTGGCGACCCATCCCGTCAGCGTCTTGTCCCCTTCTCTCTCTCTCTCTCCCCGACCGGGACCGCTCCAGTCAGATCCGACCGCTCCAGCCCGGCCAGCCGCTCGGCCGGATCTCGGCCGTTGGCCTTCAGATTGGTCGCCGGCCAGCTTATTTTTTTATATTATAAAAATTCTTTGTGACGGTTTTGACCATCGAAACTTTAGCGGTCGCACGATGACCGCCGAAATTTTTGGCCATAGGAACCACCGATATTTGCGACGGTCGAATAACGGTCGAAAACTTCGACGGTGGTGACTACCAAAGTTTCGACGATTTCATCGACCGTTGCAAATATCGGCAGTCCGACCGCCAAATTTTTGACGGTTTCGTTGACTGCCGCAAATATCAGCGGTCGTGATCGTCGGAAATCCGTCAAAATTTCCGGCATTTCTTTCCCAACTATTGGAAATTGATTTGCGACGACCATTTTTCGGACGAATCGATTCCGTCGAAAAAACATCGGAAACGTCATTTTTGGAGAAATTATAGACGGTCGAAACCATCTGTAATTCCCATATTTCTTGTAGTGGCAGGAGGGAGTGGAGGCTGCCGTTCGAGCGCGTCGGGCGAAAGACCGTGGAGGAGGAGGAGGTGTGATCGGAGTGGTCGGAGACAGGGGAGAAGCTGATATTCGAAAGCTTGTCCTAATTGGGTGGCTAAATGCACGCTTTGCCTTTGTCTACAACGAAATATATGGGTTAAAATGAGTGTTAATTAACAGGTGGAGCGTAGAAATCCAAAACTAACAAAATATCCTATGCAAATATATATAATTACTACAAACAAAAAAAAAAAGATACCTAATTAATTATAGGGAATAATGGGTATCCCCCCAATTTAAATGGGGGGACTGTCCTCCTATATTGCGCCAGTCGTCGGGTGTGCATCCGACAGCTGGCCCAGATTTGAACATTTTATATGAGATGCGCGCGGTCTAATCCCGATTTTTTGCCCTCGCTCCACGGTTCGATGAATCGAACCGGTCCGAAGGCGTATAAAAATGAAAAACCCTTGTGAGCCGACATTTGCTTTACTCCTCTCTCTCTCCCCTCTCCGTCGTCGCGCCTCCATTTCTCCTCTCCTCTCTGTGCGGCTCTGCGACGCCGACGACCACCCCTGACGCAGAGCCGAAGCAGATCAACCCGAAGCACCCCGACCCATCGCGACCCTGAGCACCTCGACGGCGGCTGTGCGATGACCACGAGCACTTGCACCGAGAACGACCACGATCCAGCAACCAGCGACTCCCCGTGCACCACCGCCGATGAGATCGAGCAATCGCGACACCCCGCCGACCTCGAGCACGCCGAGCGCTGCGTCCTCACGCAGATCTGCGCCCGCCACCTCTCACCGACCTCGAGCACAACGTCGATGACCACCCGAGCACCGGCGACGTCCCCCACGCTTAGATCTGCACGTCGCCGAGCAGATCTATCCATCACCGCCCACATCTACGTGCAACGGCGACACCGACTCGATCTCATCGCACCGACATCCCTGTCCGCCGCCGCCGCCTTCCTGGCACCGCCGAGCTCCGGGTGTTCTCTCCTTGCGCGGCGGATGGTTGCCCCTTGCGCAGCAGCGACCTCCGCGATGACCTCGAGCATCGGATCTCGCCCTTCTCCAACCGCCGACCAGATCTACGCGGGAAGGGGGCCCGATCCAATCGTCGGCGGTCAGATCCGCGCGGTCCTAACATCGAGCACCCCAGCTCGATCCCGCCGAGCACCGCCGACCTCCTATCACCTCCGCCATGATGCTGTCGACCCCCGCACACCGAGCGCCGCCGCATGCCGAGCACTGCCCGATCGCCACCGAGTTCGATAGCCCCGCCGCTGACCTCACACGCCACAACTCCACTGCCATCGAGCTCGCCCACCCCGCACCGCCGTGCTCATGTGCCTCCATCGAGCTCGCCCACCCCGCCGCCGCTGAGCTCACCTTTCCTGTCAATCCATGTGCTGTTAATGTTGTAAATCCGTTAATTCTTCGTGTTGTAAATTAATCCATTCTGTAATAGTGTGATTAGTAACACTTTTGCAAATTTTTTATTGATAATTTATGTTGTAAATTAGTTGTGATTTATCAAAATGTTCTTATTAGGCTATTTTTTCAGAAGGATGAGCATGAGATTTTTCATTGACCTTTTATGTTAGAATTAAATAAGTGTGGAAGAGCTTGCGGAGCTCGGCGGAAGGCTAGATAGTCCGAAAGGGAAGAATGTGGAGAGGATATGTGAGGAAGCTCTATTCGACTGCAATGTTGTCAATCACATGCAAGCAAGAACCACTGCGATGTCGCATACAAGCAAGAGAATTTTACAGTATGGATTAATAGAAAACCTTAGAAATTTACAAAGATACAGACTCATTTGGATAAGAAATTTTACTGCGATGTCGTCTATAGCATACAAGCAAGAACCAAGCGTGAATTATCGACAAGAACAACCTTAGAAAATAGAAAACAGACTCAATTTGATCCTTTGAAATTCTGAAGGTGCTTTACACGATAAGAACATGAATTATCGATAAAAAAATTTACAAAAGTGTAACTAATCACACTATCACAAAATGGCGTTGGCGGTGCAGTGCGCGAACTCGGCGGCAGCGGTGTGGCGAGGTCGCGGCGTGCGGCAGGGTCGCGGCGGGGCGG
Source organism: Pontederia crassipes (assembly GCA_030549335.1). Taxonomy (NCBI): domain Eukaryota; kingdom Viridiplantae; phylum Streptophyta; class Magnoliopsida; order Commelinales; family Pontederiaceae; genus Pontederia; species Pontederia crassipes. The sequence continues at coordinate 67,754,406 of CM060196.1, read as the reverse complement.
TTGAACTCGGCGGCGCTCAGCGTGCGTCGTGTTCGCGGCGTGAGGGGTGGCGGCGTGCGGCAGCGCTCGGTGTGAGGGTCGGCGGTGGTGCGGGGTCATAGGAGGTCATCGCGATGGTGGTGCGCGAGCTCGGCAACGGCGGCGGGCGGGTAGGCGGTCGTGGATGCGGAGATCTGGTCGGACGTCGTGGATGCGGAGATCTGGTTGGAGGTCGTCAGATCTGGTCACACGCGTTCGTGGATGCGGAGATCTCGCCGGCGGTCGTTAGATCTGGTCGGACGCAGTCGTGGATGTCGAGATCTCGCCGGCAGTCGCTCTTGCGCAGATCTGGGCTCGACGGACGCGGTCGCACTCACGGAGATCTCGTCGGCGGCGGGGATCTCGACGGACACGGTCGGACTCGCGGAGCTCTCGTCGGCGGCGGAGATCTCGACGGATCCGTCGCGGTCGGGAGAGCGAGAGAGGTGAGAGAGATGGCGTGAGTAAATGGGGTAAGAACTTTTTACCCCGCCCTTTTGTACTCCGCGACCCGCCGTTGAACTGCTCGCACGATGTCGACCGGATTTTTCCATGATGAACCGCCTGCCGATGCCCGGTTCATTATAGAAAAATGCCTTTTCCATCGGCGTCCGTCCCATGCATATCGGATGGGCGCCTTAATATGGGTGGAGTGTCCCCCATTTCAGTTTGGAGGACACCCATTATTCCATTAATTATACCTTGAACACTAGCCATTATCCAGGAATTAATTTTCCTCTTCTCCTTAGTAAATGATAAGTTTCCTAATCAACTCGGAATCAAACTGACCCTCTCCAACCTACCAACAACTCACGGCTGACATTTTGACGCGGGCGCGGGCAGTCACTCGGCCTCGCTGACAGAGGAGCTCACGAGATTGCCGTTAAACCATCTCTCTCCAAAATAATGAACCTTTTCGTGGAGTCAGAGGAGGAGGAGGAAGAGAGAGAGAAGCATCCTAAAACGAGAGAAAGGAGATGCACGGAGGAATCACATGCACGTAGATACCCTCATTGTAGTCTCCCACTTAATTATATCTTTCATGCATAACAGTCCAACCGACGAGCTATTGTTGTAAAAACAAAATGAATGCATGCAAATATTAATAAATGAAATAAAAGTTAAGAGCTCATGTATATAATATATTTTCCGTAGACGTAAATCACGAAAACCGTTTCTTTCATCCTGTCGTCAACTAGTACCCAAAATATAGAAAAAAATAAAATAATTAAGAAATACAATTTATGTAGTAACACACGGTGTTGCCAACTAATGTACATCGATCTCCTCCTTTTCGTCAACCTCAAAGCTACATCTCTGCACTAATCTTTTTTTTTTTCTGTAGCTCATTTTGCTTCCTCGATCTAAACTATTAACCTCATATAAATTCGGTAAATTATATAAAAGAACTTTATATTGAAAGTGCAGCCATTATCGCCAATAATGATTTTAAAAATTTATAATAGATATAAATTCTAGAGGTTATGAAATACCTCTTGCAGCGAAAGCGGATCGTCAAGATTTTTTCACGAACTCGTGATGAACGCGCTTGCACTTCGGGATCGAGAACCGAATCTCAGAGAAACGGAACTCTTTGCCACAGAAAAAGAATCTCTTGAAAGCATATTTAGGACCTCTGCTATGGGTCCCCTTTTATAGGAGAGAAAGACTTGGGCGAGAATTCAGGCAGAACGCATCACGCGCGTCCATCATGCGTGATGGCGTGTCTGTGCATTCCTTAATTCTCGCATCGCGAGATTAGCGCGTGTGATCAGCGCGTCATCCGCGTGCGCGAAGTGTGCGCTCCGTGCGGTCCGCGTGCCTCGAGTGCGTTCCGCAGGCTCTCAGGACGCGTCTTGCCCAACACATGCCCAAAATGGCACTATTCCAACAATCATCCATTTGCTCGCATTGGGCATTGTATTTTCGTTCATCTAGAATTGGTAAATGTGTCATGCGACCCATGAGTACAAACACGCTTCTTTATAGAAGTTAGAAAGATACCTATCAAGGTTCAATTCGCTCAACTATCTTTAAAGCGTATGTCATACTCGTTAGGGGTTTATGACAGCTCATACATGATCCGTGATAATTATCTTTCACGTGCATTATTTTCAACATAATAAAATAGTTGATCAATTGTACGTGAAAACTTAATGCAGCTCATAACAGTTCTTTCTCTAACCCTCATGTCTTTTAGTAGTGAACTAGCTATTTTTCTATACGTGGCTCTACAGACTACTTTACTTTTCACCTTTGAGTACCCCGCTAAAGTAGCAAGCACTATTTTTTTTTCTTAAGACATAGTCAAGAGTCTAAGGACACGTGCAGATGAATCATCTGAGACTCACACCATGATGACCATCGAAATAATCAATTTATCATGTCTCTCTAGGTCGACTTTGCATATTTGGTACTAAACACAAGTACTACGGTGAAGATTCCCACTGAAAGAGCGTATGTCTAGCTCTGTTTTATTACACATCGCACAGACTTAAGTCTGTCGCTACCTTTTAGCGTATGATCCGAATTTTCAAATTGATTGCTATCCTATAGCGCCTAATTTGAATTTTGCAACCTCTCTCTCTCTTAATCAAGCTACGATGAGTTATTAAAACTCAATTTTAACAATCACATCATAACTCACATAGTTTATTCCGTTTGCTATCTTCATGAGCACCGAAAATATTTGTTCGTGTGAGTGAACAAATCTAGGTCTGATCGACATACTTTTTACATGCATAACAAGACTTCACAAAATGAATTTATCAAAGAAAAATAATCTTTTATTCATTGAAAATGTGAGTACATTATTGCATTTATAATCTACGCAACCCTAAGGCATTTACATGTCTAAAAAATGTCTCTCTTAGCAATGGTTTGGTGAACGGATTAGCAACCATTTTGTGCGTTGATATGTACTCAACTGAGATCTCCTCTTTGACTTCTTGATTTCATACAAATTTGTACTTCGTGTCGATATGCTTTTCTTTGCAATGGTATTTCTCATCTTTCGCATAAGCAATGACTGCTTGATTGTCATAGTGAAGGATCATCTTCTTTATTGCATTCTCAGAAATCCTCAGGTTTTGAAGAAATCTTTTAAGCCATAAGGCCTGACATAGTCTCTATTATTTCCAACTATTAGAATGTCGTACACATATAACGACAGGATAGTAACATTATCCTCGGAATTATGAACATATACATAGTGATCTTCATCAATTATGTTAACACCGTATGAAACGATTGACTAATGGAATTTAAGGTACCACTGTCTAAATTATTATTTTAGTTCATAAATGGACCGACACAGTATGCAAACTTTGCGCTTTTCTCCTTTTATGACGAAGCCTTGAGTTGCTTTATGTAAATTTTTTCATCTAGTTCTCCATTGAGAAATACAGTTTTTACATCCATTTGATGTAATTCTAAGTTCATATGTGCGACTATAAGCTAATATTAGGCGAATTGAAGCAAATCTTACAACAGGTGCAAAAGTTTCTTCACAGTCAACACTCGCTGTTTGGGTGAAACATTTCGCCACTAGGCGAACTTTATATCTTTCTTTCAATTGATCCATCCATACTACGTTTAATTTTGAGAACTCATTTGTTTCCAATTTCCTTATGGTCTGGTGGGAGATCAACCAAGTCCCAGACTTGATTTTTCTGCATGAACCATAACTCTTTCTCCATTGCATTAATCCATTCTTTCTTAGCAGGGGACGAGAGAACCTCTTTGATAGATTTGGGCCCAAGTTCATTTTTCGAACTTACTATGTGGGCCTCATGGGGCCCATGTTCATGCAGCTCTTCGATTTCAAATCGTCGGCGCGGAATATGTTTTCTAGTAGTCCGTCGAAGAAAACTTTCAGGTTAGTTAGTTGACGATTGCGAATCTCTTTCACTCTGATCAAATTATGGGACGGAGGAGACTAGCTCCTCAACGGATTGATCTGTTTGTGCCATCAACTCGGGATCTTCTTCTTCATCTAGGAGAAGTCCCTTGTCAATCCCGTCTTGCTTAGGAAACTCATTCTCTATGAATGCCACATATCTACTTTCGATTTTCGTTACCGTACTATCTTCTCTTTCACCTATCAATACAAAGCCCTTAGAGGTGTCACAATATCTTATAAAGATACATTTCTGCCCTCTTGAACTCAACTTCCCATACTTATGGGAATTGTTTAAAACATAGGTTGCGCAATCCCAAGGGCGCAAATGACTAAGGTTAGGCTTTCGACTTGTCCAAAGTTCATAAGAAGTGGTAGGAACGGATTTCGATGGTACATGATTTAAAATGTAGACAACAGTCAATAATGCATCTCCCCAATACGAAATTGGAAGATTGACTTGCGTCATCATGGATTGAACCATATCAAATCATATACGATTTCATCTTTCTGTAACACCATTTTGTTGTGAAGTTCTTGGTACTGTTAGTTGCCTAACTATACCCTTTTTATCACATAACTTTTTGAATAAGTCAGAGAGATATTCGCGTTCACGATCGGTTCATAAGGCTTTAATCTTGCGGTCCATTTGATCTTCTGTCATGTTCATGAATCGCACAAAACAATCCAAGGCTTCGGACTTATGAGAAATCAAGTATACAACACTATAACGTGAATAATCATCTATAAATGTGATGAAGTAAGAAATCGTGTCTTGCGTGAACCCTCATTGGCCACATATGTTCGAATGGATTAATTTTAATGGGTACTCGGTATGTTTTTTCCTTTTCAAATGGCGTTCTTATTTTCTTGTCAGCTAGACATTTCTCACAAGTTGAAAGATTAACTTTTGCAAGAGACCTGAAGAGGCCGTCTCTAGCAAATATATTCATTCGACCTTGATCAATATGTCAAAGTCTGGCATGCCAAGTATTAGCACTTTCATTCACATCAACAGACGATATAAAAGAATAATTATTAGCAACTGATGCTATGTTTAAAACATAGAAATAATTATTGAGAAAATCTTTGCATAGAAGAATTATATCAACAAATATTGTCATTTGTTTCCTTTGGAAACTTACTACATAATCAAGTTTGTCTAATGCTGACACAGAAAGTAAATTTCGTCTAAAAGCTGAAACATATAGAACGACATGAAGGTAAAGTATTTGGCTGTTGTGAAGTTCTAACTTGCATGATTCAATGCCTTTAACTTCAACTCTTTTGTTGTTTCCAATGTAAATTCATTTGCTCTCTGCACTTATTCGATGAAATTCCACGAAGACCCCGCGATCTCTTGCTACATAGTCGGTGGCTCCTGAATCTGCAATCCACTAAGGATGAGTTTCAGCAATTAAGACACAACTAGAGACATAAGCAAAAGAATCATGGTTAGGACAAACCTTTTTTGGCTCAGTACAATCATGAGTGAAGTGACCACGTTTGCTGCAATTGTAGCATTTTACTTTGTTCATGTTTGTCTTGCCGTCACATTTTTCACATTTGCACTAGTGGTATTAGGCTTTCTTTTGTCCAGCATCTCCGCTCTTTTTTTTATTTGGTTGTAACTTATGCGACTTTTTTCTCTTGGATTGGAAACAAAGAGCTCCACCATTGCCAGTAACTAATGCTTCAGAGGATTTACTCATGGCTTGAAGGACCTCATCCTCCATTTTAATGTGGCGAGCAGCTTGATCAAAAGCTTTGACACTTTTGTTGTGCATAAAATTACAACGCATATGTTCCCAACCTTTTGTTGCTCATCATCGACCACTTGTCCAGCACTTTTTTGTTCACGGATCATGTTAGAGATCTCGTGGATATGCTCCCTCATCGTATGATTTGGTCGCTTCCGATAAGAGTCAAATTTGACCGTGAGCATCCGATGCTTGGTGGTCGTGATAACCTCATACTTATTGCGGAGCGCCGTCCACATTTCGAATATTGTCTTATGCATCGTGCTCAGCATCGTAATGCAAGCAATGCGATTCTTCTTGGTCCAAGCCTACTATGCCTCCATGTCCCTCTAGCGATGGGCATTGTTTCTAGGTGCATGTTCATTGACAACATGGTTAATGATCTCCGAAACCTCTTGTTCTTCTAGAAGATATTGAACCTTACAGTGCTAAATATTATAATTATCGCCATTGAGCCTTTCATTCTTATTCACATTAGCAATTATTATTTTGGAGCACATGGTCTAGTTTGATCACAAAAAAATAGAAGAAATCAGTGTTATGTGTGTTCGAATTTTGTCAGCAAACAACACAAATAATGAAATAACAATATTTATGAAGTAGTGACATCGATATGTTGTTAAACTCCCACTCATCTCCCACTATCTTCAAGAAATATTATCATTCATTATTTTAACAATGCAACAAAATTAATCTAAATGTTTGAATTTTGAAGCAACGCATGATTCAAAATTTTATACTCTATACATTTTGAATCAATTTATAATTTAAAATCACCAAAATTTATTTCGTGTGATGTACCAAATTATTTCTAATATGACTAGGACAATAAGGACTAGTGCAACGGGGGCTCTTCCTCGAGGGGTGCCAATTAAATAATCATGCACTATTCTTCGCCTCGACATCATAACATAAAAAATTGTGCTACCACTATCACAAATCAATCTTATTTCTAGAGACTGCGTTGACCATACATCAGACCAGTTCAGAACCTTTTTAGACATACATTTCGGGTCACGCACTACTCAATAGAAAGACATTAGTTATTGTAACAATATTTGAATATCAAGGTGTCTTAATCCTACAAAAGAACTACCTATGTTTCATGTATTCTTTAATTATCAATAGTTTGTATAATTAGACTAACTAATTATTTTTATTATAGGCTCGCATGAAATATGGATTTCAGCACATAGCAAAGAATAATATTGCCATGTCAATTAATTCACATAAAGGAATTAATTTTAATTATTCAATTTCAAATCAATTTGAAATTCTAGGCAAGTTATCATGCTTAACAAAATTTGGACATAGCAATTTTAAACTCAAATTCATAATTTTAACACATAATCAAAATTTATATCACATCAATAAATATCATTATGACATAAACAAATGAAAATATTTATTTTTTGCATGATAACACATTTATTAGGCAATATTTGTCATTGACATGCAAATTTAATCATTTAATTTAATGCATTAAATCAACAAATGATTTTCTTCTAATAACATTAAATTGCATGCAATATTACAAAAAAATTCTAAGGAAAAAACAATTTTTTTTAATTTTTTGAGATTTTATAATAAATATTTTCTATTTTTTGAATTATTATAAAATTATGGTGAAAATAAAAAAAGAAAAAAAAACTATTTATTGGACCTCTTAGTCAGTCCAATTTCCACTTTTCATATGTGCAACTCCTTTGCACCAAAACTAGTCATTCCCGCGGGTCGTGTGCCTGTTGGAATAATTTTCTTTTTTCCTTTTTTTTGCTGCAACATATGCATAAAAAATATGAACAAATTCATAAAAAATATTAAAATATATTCGAAAAATATATTATGGTCTATGTTCATCCATAATATATTTGTGATGACAAAATCTACCTTGTCCCTCGGATGTGGTCAGACAATCTAGGTGCGCAGGTCTCAAAAATAATAATAAATATTTTTTTCGACGTAATCATGAGTTCGAGAAAAATTAGAAAGAAGCTCTGATATCAATGTAGAAATTGATAACATATATAAATTTTAATGGTTGCAGATACCTCTTGCGGCGGAAGCGAATCGATGAAGTTTTTTCTACGAACTATTGACGAACGCACTTGCACTTTGGGATCGGAAATCGAAACTCATGAGAACGAAACTCTTTGCTACAGCATAAGTGCCTCTGGAAGAACCTTTTGAAAGCGTGTTTGGGACCTCTACTATCGGTCCCCTTTTATAAGGGAGGAAGACTTGGATGAGAATTTAGACAGAACGCATCACGCGCATCCATCATGCGTGATGACATGTCTGGGCATCCCTTAATTCTCGCGTCGCGAATTAGCGCGTGTGATCATGGCGTCATCCGCGCAGATCGCACGAAGTGCGCGGTCCGCGTGCTATGAGCACGCACCGCGCACTCAGCGAGCGTCTTGCCCAACATGTGCCCGAAAGGGCACTATTCCAACAATGACATACAAAGAAAAAAAAAGACAATGTTAGGCTGACGAAAACTCTTTTGAATTGTTGATGATAAACAAATCTAGCAGATGATAACTCGTCATTTAAGGAGAAAAGTAATGTTTTAAAAATTGGATTGAAAATCGAATTAGTATGCCTACTGAATCGAGGTCCAATCGGTTCAATCGGATTTTACTTGATTGAACCAAATTTTTATATAATCATATTTATAATTATTTAAGAATAATATAATATATAAATTACTATAAAAATGATTAAATCAAATTAATACTTATATTATATTACCATATGTTAGATTAATAGTAATTTTATTTTATTAGATATATTATTGCTAATATAGTAATCTAAATTTAATTTTAAACAGAAATCATAATTATATTTTATTCTTTTTCTATAATTATCTTAATAATATATTTTTCTTTTTATTTATTTCCTTCGCTAACATTTTTTATTTTATTTTCTTATTTTAAAATTGTCAATGATAAATAAGTTATATTAAGGTATATAATATTGTTAGTATATGTGTATATATATATATATATATATATATAATATATATATATGTATATATATATGTTGATTAAGATTAGTATTATACATTAACATTACAAAATTAGTTATATCTTGCTTAAGAAGTTAACAGATTTTATTTTTTATTAAAATTTATCTATATTATGTTCTAAATTTATCTATAATCTATATATTAAGGGAAAGAAGTCTTAAGACGAAGTAGTTAATTACTAAAATTATGTCTTAATTATATTATTTTTTGGGTTATTAAATTTTCACGAAGCCAAGTATTATTTAAATCATTTAAAAAAACAAAATTATAAAGTATGTTACTTATCATAGATAATAATAAATTAAATAATTTAGATTGATGATTAATATACAGTGTAACAATAATTTAACTATAATTAATCATGTTGTATATCTATTATCTATATGTGTATCAATTTATGTATACATGTAAGTTTACTTATATAAATTTTTAAGAAGAGAAATTATTAGATAATCTAGAAAAATTATCATTTCAATTTGTAGTTATATTTTTTTAATAATAAATATATCAATATATATATATATATGTATATTAGCATTATAATATTGATTTTTTCAACGAATCTAGTCTGCGTAATTATCGATGGATGGGATGAGAATCTGTCGATAATTTTGAAGGGCATACTTGTCGATAATTTTATTTATAATAAAATATATAATATAATATTAGCATTAGATTAATATTTTAATATTATATTTATGAATAATTTAATCTTTGTAATTATCGATGAATTTTTGTCTGTCGATAAGTTTAAAGGATATACCCGTCGATAGTTTTATTTATTTATAATAAATATATTATAATGAAAGAGAGGGAAGAGGGAGAAAGAGAGAGTGAGAGGCAAGAAAATGAGGCGGAAAAATTTGAAGTTTTAAGTTTTCGACGATCCAAGCCTTTGAAAGTATCGACGAATAGCAAATTTGTCGGTAATACTGAAGGATGCTCCTGTCAGTAATAAAATATAATACATTAAATATCACCCACTCTTTCTATCTCTTCCTCGCCCTCTCTCGCCGTCTCACTCTCCCTCCCTCTCGACTCCGGTGACCATCAATTAATTCGGCAACGACTCCGATAGTCAAATACGGCCGCCTAGCAATCCGATGAGTCGCCTTTGCCCCCTGGCTGCCAATCCGGTCACATGATCGATGGTCTCTCGCAGCTGGATCCAGGCCGCCTCCCTCTCTCCCGGGCATCCTCTCTCTCACCCTCTCACCCTCTTGGCTCTAGCGACCAATGATTTCGACGGGCTCGCGGCTCCGACGATGACGAAGGCCTCCCTCTCTTTAGTCTACAACCCCCCTCTCCCTCTCTCTTGACAAGATCGGCCGCTAGGGACGAGATTTGACTGCCAAGCAACCGGATGGAGGCCGAATGGACTCCTGTCAGAATGCCGACGGGTGAGTCCCGTCAAAAGTTTCGACTGGTGCTGCTACCTATGGGAGTCTTCGATGGAAGAATACCTGTCAGAAGTTTCGACGGATGTTCTGTCCAATATTGTCCGACGGTTGGCACCCGTCGGAACTTTCGATGGGAGAGCCATCAGAAATATCAATGATTGTTTGTGCCCGTCGAAAAATCTTTAACGATGAACGTTTTCTTGACATTGATTCCCGTTGGAAACTTAAATTTTCATCAGATTTTCCCATTCAAAATTTGTAAAAATGTTGTAGTGAATACACCGCCACTGGATGTTTGTTGGATTGAGATGATTCCATAAAATACTTAGTTGAGATGCACCACTGTTGGCATGTAACAATCATAACCGCTTCTGATCGTGTAATTGATGAAATTGGACAATAGTTGCATATTTAATTGATAAATCTTCCTTTTTTGCATCTTTATTTTGTGGAATCGTAGTCAATAAATTTGAATACGTTTAAATGGAATTAAATATAATGATGAAAAGTGAAAAGATGATTTCATAAATTAATTTCTGTAATTTCACTATTTATATTTATATAATAATTATTATATGGCACAAACTAATTTCCTTAAATGTATATTAAATAGTGCCCTATCTATATCATATATAAAACCATATTTCTAAAAGATAATGATATAATGAATTTTTATAACATGTTTTTTTAAAGATCATGTCAATGATATATTGCAAAATTATGTATTTATTATATAATTATCCCAAATCATATTGTTGGTTTTCTTCTTTAACTAGTTTGTAGTCAAACACTTACTTATATTAGTGGTATATTACACTGTGAAGATGGTCGAATGTATTAAGTTTCGACTCTCGAGTTCATCGAACTGCTTGGGGGGATTTCTTTTTTACACTCATTTTTTATTGATATTTCTTAATCTGCTTGGTTTACCTCCTTCCATCTTTTATTTTCTTATTCACCCTTTACTCAAGTATTTGTAAAATAATTAGTACGTACTTGCCTTTCGTACATAATTTTATTTATTTTCTTAAACTGATGTTTTAATTATATATATATACACATATAATAGAAAAATACAATAATAAAAAATATACATATATAAACATATACATACGCTATTTTGAATATATAGACCTAACATATAATAGAAAATTATAATATATAAAAATTTTAATAGAAAATTAGAATATAGAAAACCTATTGGAACAGAAAATTACATACATATAATAGACAATTAGAATATCAAAATCTTATTGGAATGTAAACTTATAATATAATATTAACAAAAGGCTCGTTTTGGAACAATCTAACTCAATATTTTTGCCCGGGACACGACAATTGACTCATCCCTAGCGTAGATTAACATGTCATCCATTAGCAAACCTTTGTAAAGTTCGTGCACATATGACCTACATGGATCATCTATCAAAAGAAAAATAATGATTGACATTTTATAACTCCAGACTTTATGACCAGTACATACTCTCACAATGACAGTCATTCATTCTACGTAACGTGTTAAATTTCCTACGGATTTCTTTCCAACTCTTGATTACTGAACACTTGTCAGATCAAACTTCCAGAATTCAGATCCATTCAGGAAATTAGAGTTCATCGAAATTTCACCAGAGTTGCTTATGTTTTCAAAGTCTGCTTACATCTTTCTATGAGCGTTTACTTGAGAGTTAAAATGCGGTCTGTGCAAGTTAGATTTCGTGATCGACACGGATGTATAAATGTAATTATGATGAGTTTATGACTGTTCATGTGTACATTACACGGTGTGCTACACTCTGCATGCATTATTACCAGAAAATATAAAGAAAAAACTATCGAAGAGTACAGTTTAGGGAAGCATTTCAGAAACAAAGCATTCATATATTTTAGTATAATCTTCACATTCGATATGCCTGAAAGTGGCTCTGAAAGGTTAGGTCCAGCAATTTGATATGCCAACTGTGGCAGATTGGGCAAAATCTACATAGATCAGACATGGAAACAGATGATATGTTTTGATCTCCTAAGGTGTATGTTGAAAATTCGTGGTGATGCACTTGTGATATGTTTTGATTTTTCACTATAAACGTTTCTAGTCCTTTGGCTAATCCAACCATTAGATGTTCATCTGCCAACTTGTATAATGCAATATGTTGTTATTTGGAAAAAGAACATCAACGCTGAGCATATGCACAACTGCATTTTTTTATCGATGTCAATATTAATGTTTTTTTTCTTATCTCGGTGTGATTTGAATTACTTTTCTGCCATATGAACAAGAATGTAGATATTTGGAACCGGAAGAATTCAGAAATTAAGCTTTCATATAAATAAAAACTGTGGTAAATTGTATAAAAAAGGTATGAAATTTTCTTTGGTTTCAAATGTTGGCTAGAAATTTTTTTTCTTTGTAAAAACTATATGAAATTTTATTTACAAATATTTTTTATTAAAATATATTAAATATTAATTTGATCACTATATGTATAGGTGGATGGCATATAAAAAACTTTATTTTTTTTTAAAAAATAAGCTTTAGTATTTGATTTTATACTTGGTCTTTATATAAAATGAATCAAAGTTTTTTGGACGGAGTCGGCAATTTAATAGGGCTGGTGACTATTTAGTGACTATTTAGGGCATTAGTAGTATTTTGTACGCCGAATCTTATGGCCAATTTATCAATAAATAGTTATATTTTTTTCAAAAAAAAGGAACTCATTAGGATTTGGAGACGAAGGTACAACGCACAGATATGACTTCTTCCACAATTTTCCTATTTTATTTTTAATCTACCTTTTTCCTAAAAAAGATCTACTTTATTTATCGGTCTTTATCATTGACAAAAGTGTTCATTTCAAGCTGAAATAAATAAGATAATTCTATACAAATAGAACTATAATGATATAATCGGAGTGATAATCATAATTATGCCAAAAAAAAACTTATTTCTAAAGGTTTGGTTACTAATAGAGCGGAATGACGTCGTATGATTCATGTAGCCGACTCCACCTAGTGGGATAAGACTTTGTTGTTGTTGTTGATTGCTATTCCAAATTTGCTCGTGACTTCGAGTCCTTCGAGCTCCCCAGTTCGGAAAATATACAATTTTTCAAGATTGATCGTCTTTACATATTACAATCATGTTTTTATTCAAAAGTGCTGCCGCATTTTAGACGACAACAAAACGTGTTTAAGTGTCCGAAGAAATGTTCTAAAAATTTGCTTTGTTCCATCATTTGCAAAACTTTCCACCAGAAACTTGTTCTCTCACATTAAACCAACCCATTCAAAAAACAAGAATGATCGATGAACTGTGGCGATGCAGCACAATTTCATCATCATTGGACCTGCAAGGAGGCATGGCAAAGTCGCGAATTATACAATCTCTGTTGGTGCCGTTTTTTTTTTTCTTATTTAAAAGAATAATAAGGGATCAAACCATCTGTCAGTATGACAGGATTTTACCCCCCAAGTACTAACGAGGACTATATCTTACACAACATGACACCATCTAAACAATATACGGCATGTTTGTCTTTAGAATTTCGTTTCCAAAACCTTCATGTCTCAGTCAAAGTGCAAGATAATAGACTTCCTACACCCTGCAATTTCATTATTAACGACAAGGGGTTAACTCTCATGTCAGCCAGAAGAGTCAGCGGCTCCTAAGGATAAAAGTAAACTTTTCATATGGAATGCAGGTTTCTTCAATGATGGTTCCACCTGTCATCCGCAAGGTCTGAACTGGTTAATCCAATTCTGCTGGAGCTGGAGATTCCCCGTTGCATCCTTTCAGTCGTTTTTGCGGTGGAGAATGTGAATTTCTTAAATGATTTGATTCCTTATCGCTGGATGGTGCGACATCAGGCAACTTCTGCTTGTTACCCACCTGTCTGGCGCCTTCTATGGACTTCGGTCCAGAGGAACTATTTCCTCTTCCAACCTGACTCTCCTCGGGGATCTCCATCTTGGAAGCAGAATTTGTGAGATCAGAAGATATGGCTGACGGTTCATCTAAGGTGGAAGGGAGTTGTAGTTTTTCACCACCAGATTTCAGTTGTTTCTCAAACATCATCTGAAGGTACTTGCCTTGCTCTTCAATTCTCAGCTGCAGATTTCTCTGAATCTGTGAGATGAACGATGAAACACAATTAGGCATACCTGCTATGAACATGCATGCCTGAAACATGAACAGAATGCTCACTATAAGAGCAGCATGATAAGAACATTGCTTGGTGCTTTACATCATGCAAAATTAGTTTTACCATATTTTTCTACCAGGTGAAATGTGTTGCGGACTTAGGTCACTAGCACACTGGTTTTTATCTTTTAAAGAAATACTAATTATTGTTTATGATAAAATAATTGTCTCATTCTATAGGAATTAATATAAATATTAGAATTGTACCACGAAGAATAACCAAAATATTGGATTTTTCCACAAAAGGAAGCCATCCAACTGTTTTGTATTACAATTTTGTTTAAGTGCTACAATTAACAAGCTTATACAAAGTTTCCCTATTGCAGGGGTTCCTAACTTGTATCTGCCTATCAAAAGCATTATATGAAAACGCAACAGCATGCCTAACAATATAATAACATTTTGAGAAACTAAATAATGTTTTACAAGATGGTAGAATAAAAATAAACTACACTAATCATGTATATTGGTCAGGGAGATTCGGAAATAAGGAAAAACATAAAGCTAACCTCCAGTTGTTCATGAAGCCGTTTCTGAACTTCCATCTGGAGTCGCAATGCTTCAGTAAGATCGAGACTCCTGAATTGACATGAAAGAATGGATTAATTTTTATACAAAAAGAGCAGAGATGCAATGATTGGGCGATAGATAGACAGAAAGAGGAAGACTAAGAACATAAAATACTTTGAGAGAAATGAAAATATTTTTCAATATATTTTCTTGTGCATAATGAGGAGGAGAAGGCATGGATAGACAAAGAGAGGAACGGATATAATTGCCAGATTAGTTAGGACAAAGGCCAAGTTGAGGTTCGGAGATTTCTGTAGTACATCAGAAGCCAAAATCAATTATAGATGATGGCTTCAGTTCTCTTTTGTCAAAGAACAAAGTAAAAAAGATTGAAGTGTCTAATTAAAATCTCAATCAATTTTACTAATCTATAAGTACCTTGACAAAGAAAGAAAACCCCTATTTTTGAAGAAAAAAATACAAGTTTGGATTTCGTAAGCTGGCATTTAAATGCGAGAATTTAAAAGAAAGATGTAGAACAGTAAAAAGGTGAATTTGGATAACTGTAAACTTGGCGGTAATCATTCCATTCTCAAGAAATAAAATCAAATAAAAAGGTGAATTGTTTCATATTTGATAGTTTAACATTTTTCACTCTATGAATATGGAATACTTCTTAATAAATATTCATGCTGGAAGTACAATAGAATAAAGGTGTTATTCTCAGAAACAAGCAACATGGATCAAAGTATATAACTCACGTTTTCAGATCTAAAGAGGGCATGTCCTCACTCAGAGATGTTTTCTTTTCTGATGACCCTGATGCATTGTCAGCAAAGAAATATTTTTCAGAAACAACATAAATGTTAGATATTTTAGCGATATTATAGCATAAGAAAAAACATACACACAACGCTACATGTAAATAGAACTCTGGGAACACCCAGATCTAAAAAACCAGAAAAGCAAGTGCTTGTGACATTAATGATAAAAAGAAGTGTTGGCTTCATCTGGAAAGGAAAATGTGATTGTAAAAAAAATGCTTCAGTAACTCAAAATTAAAAACCATTAGAGCATTGATGTTCATGAAATTGAACTAACCTTCTGATGGCTCTGGCCTATATCGAGCTGTTCTGTACTTCTGAAGAAAGAAAGAATTTTTTTATTAATATCAACAAAAGGAACTTTTAGACATAGTATCCAGAAGGAAACCAATATATCCACCTGCAAGTGGCTTTTCACATGGTATATTGTTAAGCCTTCCACATTCATGAGTTTCAGAACCCCTTTAGGAGTAGCTTCTGGAAATAAGAAATATATGGCAGTAAATACAAAGAAAAACAAGATATGATGACAAAGGAAGGAAAAAATTGAATGACATACTTTCACTACCACCAAGCTGGTTTACAGCCTCTACAAAACATTCATGAAGCTCTGGAGTCCAGCGCATGCGTGGCTTAGCTGCAGAAGTAGTGGAAGTAGGAGAGGGACTAGTGACAACACAAAGCTCAGCAGAATGAGATGTAACAGATTGATGAACTTGCAACTGATGTCCAATCACATTAGACGTGGATTGTGCTGGCTGGTAGATGGCCTACGGAATCATAAACAATCATGCAACTGTCATCATCGTTCGTGTTGATAATTGAATTCAGAAAGTCATAAACAATAGTGCTATATGGACAAAAACAGTACTTTTAGGTGAATCATTGAAGCATTTTGTACACAATGCCTACGAACTCTTTAGTCATAAATATCAGGGACACTAGGTGAAGATGCCTACTACCTAGCTCTGACAAAAAAAATTATTCCATCAATAACAGGGAGTCAGAAATTTAAAAATGCTGATAATTGTTTAAGTGAAGAAATGCTTATAAGTTACTAGACTTGGTATACACTTCATAAACCTTATGAATTGAATGCAACTATTTATGACTTTTTACTTATGGTGGAGGAGACTTTCTTGAGAGATATGCTGAACATAAACTCAGAACAAAAACCCGAGCTTTAAGCCTTTATGTCAAGGAAAAGAAAGTTCCTATATTCAGATACCTTTGGCTGAGATTCAGAAGCAGTTGTGTCATTAATGATATCCTTCCAATCATCATTCATAATATCTGACCACCAATCATTTTGTTTGGTGAGGTCATCAGATATCACGAGAGCATTGTTTTCAATTTGACTGTTTTCAGCAATGACATTATCTGAAAAATCAATAATACCATTAATGGAATCTGGACACCAGTTAACTTCAGTGGGCTCCCGGGGCAAATTACTAGATGGAGCTTGAAATGTTCTTGTATATGATGAGATTGATGAGTGGCTTGATGGCAATGATATTCCAGCATCCAATGATTGAATGGAAAATGGAGCCCCACTAGAACAACTTTCAGGTGGTGGTGTGGAAGAAAAATGAAGATCTGATGGGAAGCCTGAAACTGGTGAATATAAAGGCCCAATTACACCACTGTTGGAGGTAAAATTTGTATAATTGGATGCCACAGGAGTGCTTATTATTTTCCTTTCCATTGAAATCTGTTGAGGATCCGTCAGTTTAGTGTGAGTCTTTTCTGAAGTTGTTGGTATACCAGGCATACATAATGGCATAACACCAGATCCTCCAGAATTATACAGCTGTTGAATATTTAGTGTTGATAAAGTTGGATGTGTCTCCATTTAGATCCATATATAATTTATAGGCAGATCAACATTCCCTTTGAACAATGTTTCTTGAAGGATGTCTGCAGTTTCAAACTAACTTTGACCGCTGACTGTCAAGTACTAAGCCAAATTGCTCCAATCTACAAAATGACAAAGGCAAGAAACAGAGGTTAGTCTTATGAGTAATCAAAGAATCAGATAGACCCGCCCAAATAGAAGGTATATCAGGTTGAAACTATTCCGTCCATCTTTAGCATTAGCATAGGGACCTCAAAAGAGATATGACGAATTCAGACTCCTTGTTACACAATTAAGCATTACAGCATAGATATAAGCCTATTGTGCCAAAAATTGGATAAACGAATGAAGAAACTAAAAGAATAGATGTCTTACAAACCTAGCAGGTTTTATGCATGCTTCACAGTATTACATTTAGGCCAATTCTATTGCATAATACCAATATTACACACAACTTCTATGCAAAATGTTGCAACATAGTTCCACCTCATAATATTCAAGATTATGATAAAGATTTAAATTTCATATCCCAAGAACAACAACAACAACAACAAAGCCTTATCCCACTAGGTGGGGTCGGCTACATGGATCATACGACGTCATTCCGCTCTATTCATATCCCAAGAACAAACAAACAAAAAATGACAGAACCATTAGCATAACCTCAGTGAGGGTCGAATGCTTGAGAACCCAGCTATGGTTAGGGAAAGAGACATATTGCCAGAAAAGGCAGAAACAAACTATAAGAAAAACACCAATTTTAAAAAATTTAATGGCTAGACCACCCATTAGTCACAAAGTCAACTAAAGGATTATCAGCCAATACCTACAAGACCACATGAAGTGTATAAAGAGACGGTTTTGCAGTAAGTAGCTCTGAATTTTGTACCGTATATATCAACTCTCTCAATCCCCAGTGGTACAAATAAATTAAAAAAGCTCTGGCCATCTTAACTGGACTACTAGTTACCCATCACACATCTAAGAGAGCTATGGACTTTATACCAATCGAATTTGCACAAATTGACAACCAAATTATCAAACATGCCGCACCATAGTGTTACCTTAAACCAAAGCAAAGACTATTTCTTTCTCAATCGTCCTGATATTCTAAATAGAACTACCAACAGTAAAGCAAACAGAACCACCACAATTTCTACTCCTTCAGATAAATAGTGTGCGAAAGCTCCATATGCAAGCATGCCCGACCTCTAGCTGAGAAACAGAAACGATATGAACAAATCAAGATTACGTTTTTACACACCAGTAGACCCAAATATATCAAAACACGATACAAAAAAGGGATTATTATACGCTCATCACATGGATGCCTTGTGAAAAAGCTTCGCAAAGAACAGCCTGATCTGACAGAGAAGATGGAAACCCCAAAAGGAAGAAGGAAAGAACGGAGATGAACTTTCGAGATTCTTATCCGAAAGCCACAAACTGGAAAGGGGCTTTCCAACCACAAGGGAATCAATCAAAAGGGCGCACCAATTGCAGCATCCGCTGATGGAATCGAAAGCCTAACAACAATGCATCGAGACCTCTACCTTTCGGGGTCCGTCGACGGAGAACTCCGACCTCCGGAGACGACGAGGGCGTCGACCTTTCGTTCGCCTCCCCGTCGGCTCGATTCCTGGGGAGGGCAGAAGAGACGGTGCGAAGAGACACCTCTAAATTTTTTCCATTTCAGCTTCCGTGCCACCACCAATACGATTGGGAAATTATTTTATATAAAGTGTAATTAATTGATTATTTTTTAAATATTTGTTTGTTCCCTTCTTTACAAAAAGAACCCCCTTCATTTGTAACATTTAAATAAAGTCCTGTAATGGCATTTTGATAGGGACAACACATGTGGTTAACAAAATAATCACAAAGTTTACTTTTTTAGGGGCCATGAGGAAGCCACTAATAGCATATAAAATGCATGGAGTCAACGTGACAATAACACGGCTGTTGGTTCTATCTGCTTTGTTGAACTGCTATTATTATTATTATTATTATTATTATTATTATTATTATTATTATTATTATTATTATTATTATTATTATTATTATTATTATTATTATTATTATTATTATTATTATTATTATTATTATTATTATTATTATTATTATTATTATTATTATTAAAAATAAATAAATCTTTATTATACTCTAGAATTTAGTTGTTGGAGCTTCTGAAGTTTAATAATAGCTAATAGCTTTTCGGTATATTGTTTTAAAATTTTAAGTATATAAAAGTAGATACATCGGGTATTGCATAATGAAATGTTGTTCAGATTTCAGTTCATCATTATAGATATGATTAATAAGATTTTTGTTTAGATTAATGTAGTTATTTTATCTAATTTATTCCACACCTAACTTCAATAATATGAATATATGGTGGTAGAATATTAGTGGTAACAATATGTAGTGTGTATCAAAGTCGGTTCATTGTAGAGAGGATATTTAATGTGTATTGCACCTAATGCATTATATATATATATATATATATATATATATATATATATATATATATATATGTGTGTGTGTGTGTGTGTGTGAGAGAGAGAGAGAGAGATGAGATTAGTGGGATGTAACATCAATTGGGTGAAACTTAGTGCAATGCTTGCATTTGAGCCATTGGATCCAACGGATAGCTCAAATTAGATCCAACACGCAGGCTTGACGACAAATGATGGCAGTAGATCTGATTCGACGGTTGATGATCAATGCGTGGGCTCTCTCTTCTCTCTCTCTCAACGATCGATAGTGGAAAATTTGGATCGATGACGACGGTGCAAATCTTGATCGACGACTACGACGTGGAACAGGGATGGGGGTGGCATTCCGAGGACAAGCAAGAGAAGGGAGGATGGGAGACAGAGATCGGAAGAAGGGGGTGAGAGAGGGGGGAACGGGAGAGAGAGGGGCCCATGATCGGAGAGGAGGAGCTTGCAGGTGGGTGTCGACACTCGCAGGGGTTCGGGGAGGAGGCGCATCGGCGGCGTTCGGATAGGAGGAGGGAATGAGGAGGTCAGCAATCGATGACGGCGAAATTCGGACTCAACGACAGCTATAATTAAAGAAAAGGAGGAGGTGATCGACGATCGGTGGTAGCAACACATGAGAGAGAACAAGATGAAGTAGAGAACACCAAAATTAAACCCTTATATGTGTGTGTGTTTCAATCTACGATCCGGATAAGCATTCTCTCTCTCCTCTCTCGTGTATGTGATGTCCTACTTCCTCCTCCCCTCCAATCGTCTTCGCCGCCCTCTCACCTACAACCTTCTTCCCCCCATCCCCATCCCCCCCCCCCCCTCGTCGCCCCCTCTCCCCTTCCCTCTCGCCTATGACTGCCCCCCATCAACCTCCCCTCCTCTTCTCCACCATCGGCCAGCAACCCCTATCTTCCTTGCCCTCCCCTCTCTCTTGTGTGCTCTCTCTTCTCTCTCGCACTCTCTCTCTTCTCTCTTGCATGTGTTGCCGTCACTGATCGCCTCCTCCTCTTCTATCGTTGATTGCATCTACAACAACAGTAGGATCAGCGGCATGGCAGAGGCGATCACAGAGGCTGTCGATGCTCGTGATGGGGAGGATGACACACGTGATGGAGAGGATGACACACGCGATGGGGTGGACGGCACGCTCGCGATGTGGAGGACGAAGATCGTGCTCCTGGCTAGCGCTCATAAAGGACAAGAGCAGAGGGGTGGCAGAAGTACTGGAGAGGGGAGGTCAGGTTGCCACAGCGGCGTTGGGAGAGGTATGGTATGAAGGTACCGGTCTCATTAGTACCGGGAGACTTCGTGGTATAGATCATTTACCGTCTTCTATCGCGGGCGCTTCTTCTGTTGGTCCTTCATGGTTTGTGTGATACTCCTTCTATGTTTCCTTTGAATGAATTAGATACTACTATTAGGACCTCGATACGACAATATGTATGACCAATGTTTGGCGCGATAATGAGTTATATGCGTGATCTTGATAGGGATAAACCACCTTCTAATTTGGGTCATGATTAGGAATTGCATGATTATATTAGATTTTGGTATGATACTTTTGTTTGTCATAGCAAACTATGTGTATTTGACTTGTGATGTTACATGATATTTAGACTTTTGTTATGTGATATTTGGATGTAATTGCAAATTTGAACATTTGTAAAAGTTTTTTGAAACTTTTTAAATATATTTTTTTAAAAAATTTATGAACATTTGTGACAAACATAGCGACACAATTAGTGACAAAAACTTTGTCACAATTTGCAACGATCATTGCGACAATTTCACGACGAAAATAGTGATGCTTGTTTTTCTTCAACGACACATTGGCTACAAACCCGCGACGAGTTGACAAATTGAATATTATTGGCAACAAATTAAGTACATATTAGTGACAAATCCGTGACAAATTAACAATAAATTTGTGACAAATATTTTTTGTCGCAAACAGTGAGTAGCATTTAGCGACAAATAGACTTTATCGCAAATTGGTTGCTAATTCGTCGTGAACAATTTTAGCGACAACTTGGCAACAAATTTGCGACAAGCACTTTCGTAGCAAAAACAACTTATTATACAACAACTAAAATTCAATGGAACAAATCAATTAATGGACCAAAATAAAAATAAAAAAAATATATAAGGAAAGAAAATGTTTTCATGAACTCTGAGATTAATCAAATTCTAACTTTTTCTGTAACTTTGATTGAAGTCCTATAAACTCAAATCATGAAATAATATTTAATGGTGTCGAATATATATGAGTCATGCAACTTTTTTGTGACAGATTACAATTGCTACAAAGAAAAAAAATAATGATATGAGTCATGTAACCTAACATGCATCCCTCCATAAGATTTTTTTACAACGTGAAAAGGGAGGAATGACTCGCTCAGTACTACTTTGAGCTCGGCTGCATGCCACACAACAAATGCGTCTAATTTTTGTTGCTCATGGCATTCCCAGAAAACGGCCAGCCGTGCGCTCATTATACCTCACCAGATTCCTCCACCCCCTCAGTGTCCAAGTAGGAGATCTGCATGAACCACTGCTACCTACCTTTCCATTATATATATATGCTACGTTAACCCTTTCTTCAAAAGATGCTGCGTCTCTCTCTTTCTCTAAGATCTTAATTTTATTATAACTCAATTTGATATGTTTCCTCTCAAACGATGGATGATTGGATGACCAGTGGCCAACTTTTGCACAATTGATGTTGGAAATATGCTTGTTGACCCTGAACAATTAAACGTGTGGCACTTGTCTTACTGCAGAAATAAGCTGGAACAGTAGGTTGTCATGGAAGGATTAACTATTGAGACATGATTAGTGATTAGGGAATTGAAAGGCTTGTCTTTTCTTGTTGAGTGAAGTACAATGTGTATTAAACTACTGTTAGAAGCTGGATGACCAAGTTCTTCGTTTTGATGATTGCCTTTAGCTTTTGTGATGAGGGAAAGAAAAACTTATGGTCATTATTTTAGTGTGTGTGTGAGAGAGAGAGATAAAGAGAAGATGATAGACATTACAAGGTTCTTGTGACTACATGGACCACTAGTTATTCTACCCACTTGATCCCACCAATCAAGAACTGATCGGATTCGAATATTGTTAAGTGATTAGGATGCCTAGCTTTTTTCTTTTTTTTTTGTCTTAAATCCAGACCTAGTATTTGCCCCATCAAGCACAACCCATTTGCCTGGTTACTTATGGATGGAAGATAACATTTATATTTACAAGAAATAAAATGGTCAATTTGTTCATGTTGCACGCTTTTATAATCATTAAACTCCCAGTTGATGATTTTGCATATGCTTCTCTCTCTCTCTTTTCTTGGTAGTTTTTTTTCTCTTACAGATGGCTTATGAAAATAAAAGTCCTGGATTGTTGTAAAAAAATTTTAAACACATTTAGTTTATTGTGCAACGTGGGAAGGCATATTTTGTAGGCTTAATTAACTAAGAAATGATATGATGTCTTAGAGTGACAGAAAAAATTATTATATTTTGAAGAACGTAAATATTCGATCTACTTAAAAAAAAGGGGTTTAAAGGCTGGAATTAGGAACGAAGCCAAGTCACAATTTGCTTTCATGTTCGTGGGATGTGGGATCTGCATAATATTATCTGGCGTTGATCACAATAATACTATGCTTAATATATCAATTTAACTTTAATAGTCCCTTTGGAATCAAGCGATAAAAATTTACATGGTGGAGCCTGAAAGCATGCGCCATATCTTAGTATAAGGGACTTCATTGTTTTTTTTCTCTTCTGAGAAACATTTTACAATACATTCCCTTACACATTTTAAAGAAATGTAATATAATTTTTTTATGTAATATAATTATCAATGATGCCTAAGCCTGCGTGTGGTGATTCAATTGATTTACGGATAATATCAATCGATTATAACAATAATAACTTATAATGTAGATCAAACAACAAATTTGATAAGAACCTAAGCAAGAACAAATCTGAACAAGAACTCATAAAATAAGAGGTCCTAGTAAGTTTCTTGTTGCAAAATTATGTCCCTAAAATTTTGAGCACACTTATAAATATCTATTTGGCTTCCCTTGCATTAAATTTGATGTAATAATCAATTTAAATTGCTTAGAAGAGTAATATCTTTATATTTACAATTTTAGCATCTTGTAACAAACTTTGAGGAAAATATTTTTTTTAGGTTGTGAGGGATTTTAGCAATGCAAATAATATTTTTTATGAAAAAAAAAAATCATTCTAAGATATGACTTCCTATTTGTATAAAAACTCTAAACTCTTACTCTTTTCCATATTTAAACTCTGTTTGGCAAAGCTAATGGTTAGATTAGATAATAATGATGTGTCTAGAATAGTGATTTGATTAGAAGATAATGATTAGATATTAAGGGATAGTGATTTGTTCATAAATTTGATAGAAATTGTTTGATAAATATAATGCTCAAACATACATATAAACTAACACAAATAAACATAAGAATATAACTTATGATCATTCTTATATGCATACTAATTAATTTATGGTATTTTATTTTGAATAATAATATTTTTACAATATTATTTTAATATTAAATGAAAATTCTTTTAAGATAAAATATAAAATAAAATTTTATTCATGTTGTAAATAAAGTTAAAGAGGTGAAATATTGAAATAAATAATAATATATAATGTTAAAAAAATAAAGTTTTGTATTAAAAAGAGCGAGAGTATAATAAGAATAAAATATTGAATCGATATACTTTAAATAAAAATTATATAACAAGAGAGGAGAGGAGGAGGAGGGTATCACCCTTCCCCTCTGTGCAATTTACGCACACGCGCAGAGGGGGAGGGCCGCCTCCTCCCCTCTCTTTTCCTTCAACAGTCTTTGAAAAATTGCCTATCAAATGTTAAAAGAATAATCGATGAAACAAGTTAAAAAAATGAATGATAATTTTATTACAAAATGAAATTAAATGGTAGTACTTAGAATGTCGAAGTTAAAAGGTATTTGGTGTAACTTTTTACTGTTCTAAATTTTCTGCGTTCTTTGTGATATTTATATTAAAAATATTAATTTTGACATCGATTAAAAATGCATTTGAATGTTAATGTTCTTTTTCCAAATAATAATTAATGGTTGGATATAACACCTAATGGTTGGATTAGCCAAAGGACTAGAAACGTTTATAGTGGAAAATCAAAACATATCACAAGCGCATCACCACGAATTTTCAACATACACCCTAAAAGATCAAAACATATCATCTGTTTCCATGTCTTAACTATGTAGATTTTGCCCAATCTGCGACAGTTGGCATATCAAATTGCTGGATATAATCTTTCAGAGGCACTTCAGGACACAGCCAATAAATCTCTGTTAATGTGAAGATATACTGAAATATATGAATGATTTGTTTCTGAAATGCTTCCCTAAGCTGTAGTCTTCGATAGTTTTTTCCTTTATATTTTCTGGTAATAATGCATGTTCAGTGCAGGACAGTGTAATGCACATATGAACTGTTAAATGTAACATAATAATCACATTGATACATCCGTGTCAATTGCAAAATCTAATTTGCATAGACTGCATATTGAGTTTTAAGTACACGCTCATAGCAAGATGTAAGCAAAGTAGATTTTGACACCTAAAAATCAAGCTAATCGAGGTGGAATTTGGATGAACTCTGATTTCCTGAATGGATTTGAATTCTGAAAATTTGAACTGGAAAGTGTTCAGTAATCAACAGATGGAAGGAAATCCATAGGAAATATAACACGTTACATGGAGTCACTATCATTGTTCAGACGACAAAATACATCCCGGATCTTTTCAATATATCACTCAATGAAGAATCGATGCAGTTAATATGTTTGCTCCTGGGAAATTCCAAGAACATTAGCTCCAAAAGCAGAATCAGTTACAGCAAAACCATTATCTGCAAATACTGCAATCACCAGCCTCTTCAAGAGAACATCGAACAAAATAATCTCAGTGGTGATTGCTAATGCTGTGGATGTTGCTAAACGTTCCAAATGATCCTTCCTCTGAAACCAGATGAAGATGATGGGCAATGCACACCATCTCGTCAAGTCAACCTCCTTGTCTCTTAATCTTGTCTAACAAGGATTTCCTACCAGGAAAAGGATTCACGAACTGCTGACTCTGTTGCCCTCCAATTTCATCTCTCGCAACGAAATCTTTGCTACCTCTTCTTCCTTGATCCACTCCAACTTCTCTCTTCACCGTCTCCATTTGCTGCTCCCTCATCAGCCTCCTCCTCTCTCTCCTTTCTTCTCTGCTGCTTCTCATCGCCGTCCCCTCATCTGCTTCTGCTGCTTCTTGTTCCACCACGAACCTGTGACCCTTGCTTAAAAATCCAACCTTTCTTCCCAGCAAAGGTTTCTCGCTGCCAATACCATGGGAATCTGCTCTGAAAACCGTATCTTTTGTTACTTCCATTGCTAGTTCCTTCCTGCCATTGCCAAGGGCACGCGAACGGTTCGGACTTCTGCTGAAATCGTTCGAAGATGCCAAATTTTGACCCAAAATCCCACCTTTCTTCTCTTCTATCTGCCTATAATGGTTCCGTGGAGAAATCACGGAGCTTTTCGCCGGAGAAACCTGTTTTCGTGTCGATTCCAGCGTCAAAATTCCACCTTTTAGTCCGGCAGCGCCTCGGACCCTGGGGATGCGGGCACCCTTGGAGGTCCCGAGGAGCTCGAAGTCGATCGCTGCCCACCCTTCCTTGTCCTCGTTGTCCCACCCGAAACGCTCGCTAATATCAAGAAGGTCACGGACCGGCTCCTCCGACAAGCAGCTGCGGCGGGGGTCGCCGCCGGCGCCGGCAAGGACGCGCTCAGCCGATTCCCACTCCACGCGGTCCTGGTATACCGGATCCCCTAGCACCTCGTCGGCGAGCCGCGCCCACTCCTCGAAGTCGCGCGCCCGGAGGTTCTTGGACACCCACTTAAGGTAGGACGACGGCAGCGAGCCCAACATCCTCCCCTTGTGCTTCCCGAAGTCTATGACCCTGTCTCTCGCCGGGACATTCCTTATAGCAGCGATAACCGGCCGGATTCGTGAGGCCGCAATCGGCGGTGGCCGAAACTGGGAATAGGAGAGCTGAAACAAAGGCATCAGATAGAGAAAAAGGAAAGAAATGGGGACGACGAAGAAGCCAAAAGGAAACAGAAGTGAGGTTTATCTCGAACTGAGATCGCGCGGACGAGCACGTGAGTTGCGCGTGCGAAACTCTGCGCACGCAACGCGTTTGATGAAACGACGCAGATAAGAATAATAGGGGGTTTGGGGCAACTGGGCCGAGGGAGGAGGAGCGCATGACAAGGGGGTTTCGTCTCGGCAGCCATGCATTCGCCCGCATCGAATGGCTCCGTTCCCATGCTCAACCGAAGCTTGCATTTAGATGGCTGGCTTCTTCCTCTTCTGGACTCTATTGCAGTGTCTGAAGCTCCTGTACAGTGTTTGGCACCGGCATTCGTGAAGCAGCAGCTTGATTGAGATCGTGAGACGATGGGTAAGAAGATGACGGAATCCAAAGACGCGATGTCGATGGTGGCGTCGCAGGCGCCGGTGACGCTGTAGAGGGTGAGGTCTGACCTCGAGATGCACAGCCGCAAGCCCTGTGAGCGTCTCTTCCTCCCTGTGCATGGCTGCTGTGTATTCTTCATAAAGCTTTATTTAACCATCACGCGTACTTGTTAATTAGTTTGTGATCTGGGATAACATTTGATAATGGCAGAATCACGAGCTATTGGTTTCAAACCCCATCATGTCCTCCGTAACAATTTTGGTTAATGCCTTAATGGAGAAATGAGCTACCCCTGACCCGTCTCCAATAAACACAGTCTGAATGCTAATCATTTCCCCTATTCTTCTGGTCATTCCACAAATCAGGGATGGATATCTTCGCCCTTCTTCCCCATATATTATCTGCAACATCCATAAATGCAAACATGGCAGTGATTCCGGGACCTATGACATTCAGGGCAGGTACTTAAACTGAACAGTTGCTACTGTAATGATGACAAGGTACCTCAGTGAATCTGGTTGATGTCTTCTGACTTATAAATCTAGTTGCTGCAGACATGTTCCTTTTAACTTCATCTTCAGTAAGTATGCTCAAACAGAGCAGACTTACGTCCCGAGAATTATGGAAAATGACCGAAGGCCAGCGAGAGGCATGTGATTCGGACGGTGACTTCATCTTCTTGTGATAACATGTCCAGGTGGTCCATGACTCCATGGTCTTCATAAATCATCCTAGGCATGTTCATTATCAAGGTTTGATGGAGAAATGACTTGGTTTCAAACAATTGCAAGATCACAGCAAAACTAGAATGGTTCTTCCTCTATCTGCTTGCAAGAGATGAAGATGGCTTACTGTCGAGGGAGGCCATCCGACATTGTTTTGATGGCTGATTCAAGGACTGGAAATAATGCAAAGCATGCATTATTTCACGCCATTAGTAATAGATGGTCTTTTCTGTGATCAGAAGCAAACGAATTTTACTGCAATTAGTAATGAATATGTCTTTCTAGTGCAAATTAAAACAGCTCAAAGTGCCCAAGTTGTAAAAGTTAAATAGAATCTGATTCCCAATAAAAGGAATAGTAGCTTTTTTTTTCATTTTATGTGTAATGATAGTTGTTTTTCGATCACATTATAAACTCCAAACAAAGGTGACGCACAGGAGGGCATCAACGAAAAAAGAGAACACTGCAAATTTACATCACATTTTAGGTGCTTCTTACTAAATCAGGACAATAATTATATTCCTGTACAAATCTTACAATTTGGGATACAGATCTGGTGTCTGTGAATGGATCATGGCCACTGCTATTGAGAAGCATTGCAGAGCTGAGAGAGTTGGCTGGAAGAAGACAGCATACATGTCCTCTGTCAGGTTCAACAATTTGAAAGTGGGTTC
This sequence comes from Pontederia crassipes, assembly GCA_030549335.1. Taxonomy (NCBI): domain Eukaryota; kingdom Viridiplantae; phylum Streptophyta; class Magnoliopsida; order Commelinales; family Pontederiaceae; genus Pontederia; species Pontederia crassipes. Next base: position 67,725,471 of record CM060196.1, on the reverse strand, counting down.
AGCTTGCTTTGCACCCTGAAATTGCAAGCAGATTATCGAGATGAATTGAATTGTAATATCATGCTTAGCGAATATTTCAACTACCCTGAAGATATGGACAGCCATAAATACTGATAACAATGCATGTCAATGCTACAGATATAAATAGAAGAATCAGGCATCAATTTTACAATTTTGAATTGACTGAACAACTGGTGGATTCTGCATCCTTTGTGTCTGAAAGATAAAATCCTAAAAAAGTTGAAAAACATGACACAGGAGTCAGAAACCCCTCATGACTGATCCAGTTAAAAGTGCTCAAACCAGCTATCTGCTAATAATGCTGAACAAACCATTTTATGTGCAACCAAACAGAGAAGAAGCAGAACATCAGATGGCTGTAAAAGGCATATCAAAACATGATTAGAATTACATGTACCGTGAAGAGCAAGAGACTAATAAATCCATTTGTATGTACCCTTAAAATTGTTACTAAATATCAACTGCATGGTGCCTATCAACAATGTGTTAGTGGCTTCATGAAACCAAAAATATGAAATCAGAATTACAGTGCATCATGAGAAGATTTGGTGAGGAACAGCACGTTAGGTATAAACAACTGCTGAAACTAGCAAAACAAAAAAGGTCTGATTGTACCTGTACGGAAAGTTGAAGTGATTTGTCATTGTCTTCTGGCATGGATTCTGCAGAGCTTTCCGAAGAATTGGCATAATTGACGAGAACCTTAAGAGGGCAGCCTACATCCCATCCACCACAATCACAATGTCCATTAGATATCCATCTTTCCACAAGACTAGACGGGCCGCCTCCTGTTGTACCACTTGAACCACCATGAAATCCAGTTGGTATTAAAGCTTCCACGATCTTAGAAGAACTGCACTTGTTTCCTGTGTAAATCTGCCCGCAATCTTGAACCAAAAATCCTCGTTCCAGAAATTTCAGGCCCCAACCACTAGGAATGGCACCGTTTGTGGAATCATATCCATGATCTTTAACAACAATTGCAGCTAGTTCATTGCTGGGCAAGAAATCATCTAACAAGCGATCAACTTGGCCTACATTTTCAATCACTCTGATATCAGAAGTAAAGGTTTCGCATATGTCTTCAAATGGAAAGCCTGATCCACCAAATTTCAGCCTTGAATTGTGTAATCTCAAACACTGTGCTCCATTTTTGGATATCCTGTTGTTTTTTGTGATTTTGGTAGACTTTTGACTTTTAATGTGTTCATCATCAGTAGCAAATAAAATAAATTCAGTTTCCATGGACTTCGATCCGTTAGGACTTAAAAGTACAGAAGTGGATACTTTCATCTTGCCAATGATATCTGCTTCATTCTTTGAATCCCTCTCACTACCATTCCACGAATGAAATAGGTAAATGTAATCCAGTCCCTTGTGAGCTGAGGTTTTGACCTTGATGAAACTGGCCATGTATTCATGACAATCAGAAAAGAACAAGAAACAAGGAACATTTTTCTTCCGGAGACAACGAATAGTTGCTGATGTCATGAGATGACCATTGGATGAAGTAGAGCAGCACGAAGATGTTGACTTTGTACTTGAGCAAGACAAAAGCAACTCTTGAGATGCTTTGGCCTCAGAGATCACTTTTCTACAAGATGTCACCAAAGATTCAGGACTCCCGGACAATAAGCTAACCATTCCAGTCGAAGATGTCAGCAATTGTGATGTTTTCATGTCCCTTGAAGCAGATGAAGTTGGTCTATCGTCAGATATATGAGGCTTGGAAAATAATGTTCTACTAATAAGTGATCTTCGCCGTGCAGATGCTTCTATAGAATCAAGTATCCATCTGGCTGAAGGACTTACAAGCAAGTTACCTGACTCTGTTACTGAAGAACATTTATCAAGAAATTCCCCAAGGTTAATCATTCTGTGATGTGTTCTTCTTCCCAATCTTAAGCTTTTGAACATATAACCAGAATTAATCACCTCCTCTGGAATGTTTGATAACGCACAGGTCTCATAAAAGAGATGAAGACTGTCTGAACAGATATCTGTAGAATCACTGCAGAATGGAACTATAGTTCCACCAGAAACATCGTCTTTCTGGAAACCAAGTCCAGTGACCCATGGGAACCTTTTGATGTTTGTTTCTTTCATGTCCACAATCAGAGGTAACTTTCTGGTAATCATCCGCAAGTCTGGTTTCAGCTCCAACAAAACAATACTCAATTGATTGTCTTCTCTGAATCCTCTGATTTTCTTTACACTACAAGATAAAACAGTTTTATCTTTGACATGGTCTCTTCCATCCAGATTCATATTTACCTTCATGACTGATCATCCACTCACTGGTTAAGATAAGAATGATCAATCAGCCACATGTTGAAATGTAGGTTAAATGTAAATTTGAAATTCAGCACAATAAAAGTATATATAACAAATAAAAAGTTCCTCGATCTTTGTAAATACACTAGTATCAGTTAATTTTCAATGCATTGAAAAACAATCCATCCAACATCAAAGACAGGTTCTACAACGCCAACCCCATAGTGTGTAAAGCTTGAAAACTAATATGACTAGACATACTGGTAATTCTTTCAAGGCTTAGTTAAACAATTTTCCTGATAAAAGAAAAATCACCATACGAGACACTTGTTTTCCTGTGATGAAAATGTAAATTGTAAAGGAAAAATTCTGTTCATTTCAGTATTCATATACTTTTCAAACAATCAAGATTACGCAGAATAAGTTTTGGTATTATATTAATAGAATCTGGAGACCCTTTATCCTTTCCTGATCTTCAATTGCATAAGAATTTCACCAAAGTACAGTACAGCCAAATGAATTGTTGTGAAATAAATGTCAGGAGATAACTAAAAAACATATCTGCAATGGTCCCCTCTCATCTTCCATATATGGATCTTTATGATCTGAGTACAGATGGAAAATTAAGATGTAACTGATCCATTTGGCTTAGTCTGTCCAATATTGAATGCCAAGAAATAATACAAATGTCTTAAAATGAAGACAACACTGGCCTCAATTACCAAATCTGCATCCGTTTCAAACAAAGGCCCACCAAATACGACATTCCATATTCAAGTTCCTCTTATTACCAAATTTTGTTGTTAGTGCGATCATGTCTTCAAAAGATTCCCGGAGACAAAAAAATTGTTTCAGGAGACATTTTTAAATAATAAGAACATGTGTCAGATTAAAGCCAATAATCTACAGTATGAAAAGATTAGTGCATCCGTAAATACTGTTAAATTTATTTGACATTCGGCAAAAGACAGCGTTGAATGTAGAGAAAAACATAGATCATGTTCAAATTCATAAAACTTGTTACTGGTGTTGGGAGATTTTGAATGCCAACTTGCATCCTCTTAATCAAGCTGTTCATTGTACACTTTAGTTCTCTTTTATTGAAAAGGAAAATTCATACAAACTTCCAGCTCATCTCTAATAGATACCAGGCCTCCATGACCTTTACAAAAACATTAAAGAGAAAAGAAAAGATTGAAGGTAAAGAGAGCAATACAGAGGCATCAAATTCCTCACCTCATGGACTGATGGAACCCACAGCTTCTCGTCTGGAACCGCTTACAGATTATTCAGAACGGAGATTGTAATCCTCTGGAGACGAAGTCGAAAGAGAGATCACAGACTTGGAGCATAACAAACGGCTCCTGGTTTGTTGTGATCAGGGAAGAGAAGACTAAAGAGAAAAAAACTTTAGAGCGAAGGAAACAGATGGAGAGAACAAGAAACAATAAATGCTTGTGCTTGCAGAGAGAAAAGATAAAACAAGGTGAGCCAGGATAGGAAAGGGAACTCTGAACTTTTCCAATCCTGCGCAAAGTAACGCGCACAGAAACTAACAGTCATTCACAAGATGGCACCAAAAACGCCCACATCAACAACAGAAGCAACTGACAGTGACCCCTCTTTCAATCCACCACCATTAGTCCATTACTGCCATCGCTAGAAGAAACAGTAGCACTCGAAACTTCAGAGCAAGAGGGAGAAACGAAGAAGGAACCACCAACCACGAAAGAACCCCCAAAGCGTCGTTTTAAGCGGTGACAGCCCATGTGCCCGGAACACGATCAAGATCCCACCTTTCCCACTCCACTAGTCCTAAGATCAGATTATTAGGGGGCAAACCACTCGCAAAATCTGATCTTTCTTATTCATAAGACCAATCGCCAAACTATGTCCATTTCCCCAGCGTTTTTGTTGGGCTCCCCTACTTGGCTACGGCATTAATCTTATCGTCTCCGGGATGGCAAAGATTAAATAGATCAGAGAAGCGAAAAGGAAGATGGTGGGAGCCGAGGGAGGTCCCCAGCTTCGTCGCGGAGCTTTCGAGTCAAAGGATCAAAGAATTCGAAGAATTCTGGCACTTTTTAGTGGAAAAGAAACCGACTAAACTAAAGATTAAAAGGTAAAGAAATGAGGGAAAGGAGACAAGAGGGAGGAGGAGGAGGAAGTGGTGAGGACGCGAAGAAATCTGCAACAGACGCGAACGTGTGTCGCTTTCTGTTCCCTCCCCTGCCCACCACTTCGCCTCCATGATCCACCGTTCCGTTAGCCATGTTCTGAGCTGCGTAGTTTATTTCAGTTTCCGCTCTCAAACGTTCGACTCCTTTGTTTGCTTATTTGGCTGCGGGTTTGATTAAATCTGTCTGCTGCTGCACACAAAAGAATTAATTTTTGTGGGCGGTGAGGGCCGCGAATTAAGGTGGTGGTCAGGCTGCAATGGCTTTTAATGCTGCCAAAGATCTATTTTTGGTTGTTCATTGAATCCGATCGTCCAACTTCATTGGTCGCACATGAGCTCTGACCAACATCTACCTACAATAACGTTTCAATAGTAGTTTCAGAATTAATGCTTGCAGAATGATGTTTTCTTCCTTATCCGGTAAACATTTAATTAAAGTTCTTCCGCAGTTTCTATCCTAATCTAATAATCTATTCTGATATTTCATCCTGGAGTTTCGATTTAAGTCAACCTAGGTAACGAGTATTGTGGCGAAATTTTCGAATTCTGATCAGATGATATGTAATTGTCACATTTTTTTTTTCAATTCAAATTCTGATAAGAGGATGTGTACTTGCCACATTTTTGTCATGTTTAGTGTCAACAATTAACAGATCCAACTCATGCAAGCTGATGCATAGAAAGAAATTTCAAATTTCTACGTAGCACGTAATTGTCATCGCAGCATGACGAAGGCATGAAACTGGTGACAAACAGTTGGCATCCCCTCTCTCTCTCTCTCTCTCAGCAGCCCCACAATCCAAAGAAGACCTGCAGAAAATTAGAGGGACGGGGGAAAATTTTCACATGCTAGGCAACTAGTGTGCTGTCCTGCGTCTCCATCAACAATTCAGAGTTACAGAGGCTTAGACTCGTCCTAATTTTTCTCTCTCTCTCCTCAGAGCAAGTTCTTGCCGTGTTGCTTGGAATTGACATCCACCGGACACCCAATTGATGGCATCCTTGTCCTCTTTGCTCGCTCGATACTGCAAGCCTCCAAGTGATAAGAAAGCGATGGCCACTTCAATTGGATTGTTGCATGAGCGACACAGGTGTCCGGATTTCCAAATTATTATGAGCCACCTCCCTAGGTATAATTGTGATCAATATGTGCATGTCAACATTTTTTTTTAAAAAAAAAAAGGGGGAGAGAGAGAGAGGCTTGTATCCATTTCCATTCTGTCCCTGTACAAGTTTTTTTCTTAGCTCAACAACAATGAGACAGAGAGCCATCTGATTCTGTCAAAACACTTTGACATCAATGTCAAAACCCGAGAATGTAGTCAAAATATGTACTTAATAACTAATCCAATTATGCGTTTTTTTTGTACCGGCTCAATTAACAGGAATTTTTTTACTTAAAAATCTAATAATACCCGATTAATTTGAAATTGGACAGAACATAAATATTTTTTTTATTAATATGATAATTTCAAAATTCGAATTTGAAATTACTAGTGAGATTGTTTAAGATTCAACTTTGTTATCAACCGAACTAATTAATTGTGAGCCAAACTCTCTCCAACATAATTTTCAAATCTTTTACCTTGAGGATGGAGTCCACGTCTGTAGAGGGTGGACAAAATAATGCACGGTAGTAACGTTGAAGGAATGCAGACCTTTTAAATTTCTGCTATCGATTGCTTAAACCGAAAAAAAAGAAAAAGAAAGAAGAGTTTGGTCTAGAAAAATTGCTGCTGGGAACTCGAAACCTTCAATTCAACTTAGTTGGCCGAATGCATCTTTGTCTTCATTTCTTTTGGTCACGTCCACTTTATTTTTCTCCTTGGATTTTCTTTTTTATCACGTCTCATCCATTTAAATTATTTGGGTCTATCTTGTTCGTGATTTATATACTGTTTCCATAACATATTTATGGTTGAATATTTATGTAAATTGGCTATTTATTGACATGGTGTAAAATATAATTCTAAACATCAGATTTTTAGATATATGATTGCAATTCATAATTAAAATTATTCATATAGTTATGATACAATTCTGCATATTTAGAATTTAATGATTATGACTAAATTTCAAGTGACACTAAATAATTTGATCACACAATTATTTAATCCGTATTTTTTAGATCGCTTCATAATTTTTTATTTGTGAATAGAGTATAATTATTTTGTATAATAAACAGGGGTAGTGTATTAAATAGTGATCTAAATAATGGAAACTAAATAGGGGACAAATTATTTTAGAGGGTTCGTGCATGGTCCCTTTTACACTTTTAGCCTCCTAGTTTCTGGATGCAGGTGCACGTAGCCGTAGCTTGATGGAGGCTTATTATTGCGTCTTAAGTAGGCGCAGGCGTGACGCCAAAGGGGTATATGTGTATTGTGTACGTACAATGGTAATTATATTCGAAATAAAAAGGTTAAAACAATTTTTTTAACCACCGACTGTTTAAGCTTTTACAATTGTCTATTAGTTTGAATTTCTTGATAATTCATATGATTCGATATGACATTAGAGTCCGAGAGTTTTTAAATTATTTAAAAAATATTTGTCTTGTACTTCACATGTTGGGACTAAGCAAACACTATGTTTTTTTTAATAGCTGAGGACAAAAAAAACTTTGAGAGTAAAATATCTACATAAATAATTGATCGAACCTCTTCAGCAATATTTTCGAGGTCGGAAATGGCTCATAAGTCTATTATATGATATCAAGAAATAAAAAAGACTAGATTCAAAACAATGATTCGGAGCGTAACGCCTCCAAATCGATCAACGTCACGTGACGAGGATCTCTCCGAAGACGCTACAAAAATAATAATATTTGACTAAATATTGATCAAATCTCAATTAAAACGATGACATGTCAACAATAGAAATAAAAAAGAAAAGAGAAATATCATAATAGCGGAAGTCTCAAAGTACTACAAAATCTCCATAATGACTACAATATTTGAATTACATTCAAGTCCATAAATGAAGAAAGTAAGGAAAAAGATAACTAGACCCTCTGTCAGTTCATGTGTTTTATTATCGCTCGAGCTGGTCGCGGCATACGATCTCATCATCATCACTGACCTGGCCATGATGATAAGGAGGTCCTCCCGTAAGCTATACAGCCTAGTGGGGATCCATATAGTACTCAATGCATAACAATAAATAGTGATAGTCAGAATCAGTAATAACTTATAACAAGATCGGATAAAGAACATAAGATCATTCGATTTGAGATATCAATGGTAAAAGAGATCGTGGATCATATAATCATGAAATGTTACAATAATCATGCTGAATGGATAATCATACTTCATTTATCATCATCATACTCATACCATTTATACATACTCTTTATCCCTTGTACTTTTTATAATCTTAGTGGTTTTAGGTGCCTTTAACTTTTGGGGGTTTTACGCCGAGCAAAATAATACAGTCTTGTGCAGCCAATGAGTGATCAAGTCATGGTTAAGAGAGCGACCCTTCACTATAAGCACTTAGCATGGGTTGGCCACTCCCTTTTAATCCTTTCATTTTTCTTACTTTAATCACTTTATCAATTTATCATTCTTTCATTCTATAAGAGGATTTGATCACTGGACAGATCAATAACAAGTCAATGGATTCAGTCATACAATAATTCAATCAGTAGGGAATAACATGTCATAATCATGGAAAGAATCTAGACCAATCAGCCGGTCGATCGGCCGACGTAAAAAGAGGCTCAGAATGAATGATCGGTCGACCGATCTCTATTGGTCGGTCGACCGATTTTCATATCACTGGTCGACTCTGGATCGGTCGACCGGTCGTCGTGAAAACAGAATCGGATAGAATTGGATTTTCAACGATTTTCAATCCAAAATGCATTCATAGCTTATAAACAATCATCTAAACAAGGAGGGATGATACAAAACACATCCATAGTCATAGAAAATCACAAATCAGGGATCAAACACAAGAATGCAATCAATCCATTTCTTTTCCATTACTTCTCATCAATCAAGGCACATTTCGAGTTGAACAACACTAATTCTGCCCTAATGCTAAATATGTTATGCAGAGAGATTTCGAATTCACTCACCTCCTTCCGTGGTTGATTCTTGCTTGAAACCCCTCCGGTTAACGACGGTTGTCCTCCACCTATGAAGCAATCCAATTGGAGAAAGAAGTAAGGGAATGATATTGAAGATCGAAGGGAATGCAGAAATAAAAAAGAACCTTAAAGAAACTCTGCTAGAGCTCCCTTGCTCTTACTGGTTGGAGTGTGCTTGGGGGAGAAGAGAGAGAAGTGAGGGAGAGGTAATGAGAGGATAAGGTGAGCTTTAGGGCACTAATGCTATAGACTAGATTTTGAGCCTATCATACTAATGGGCTCCATTATGGGTTATGGATGTTGGTTTTTAAAAACTTGAATTTATATTATATATATATATATATTCTCGGTTATTACATGGAGTGAATCGATAAACCGTCTAAGGTTGTTAAGATTGTAATCTTAATCTTAAATTTAAGATCATTTTCGTAAGATCAGTAAAATAATGATAGCAAGATCGGTATCTAACATTTCAAAATTTTCTAATTTTTAAAATTTGTAAATTTATTTACATTTTCACCAGTATAATATAATTTTTTAAGAAATAAAATTAAGAAAAGTATGTTAGTTATAATTAAATTTTTAAAATATTTTCATAAAATAACTTTAAGCTGAAGGTATTTTTTATACAATTGTATTCCATATTAATCATATTATTGTCATTTTTTAATCATTTCATACTAAATTTCTATTATATAAGTAATATATAAGTATGGGTAAGAACTCTTTAATAGGATAGTACTTAAGTTAACATTATTTATAATATAAATCATTACAAATTTATTTTCTTAAGAAAATATTTTTAAAATAATTTTATATATTAAACTATTTTTATAATATATAAATAAGACCTTGCGATCCTCGATTTCTTATATTATGTTTATATTCAATTTTTCTTTTGCCATGTTATATTATGTAATATTATTTAAATATTTTGGTCTAATTACATGTGAATGTTGCCATTAATTAGCCTATATTAATAAAGATGAATATAAAATTAATTGGAGTATTTTGACTTGTGAGATCATAATATATTACTTTAATATGGTTAAAGAAAAAACATCGAAAAAGTTTAATTTTAAACTTTTAATAATTTAATGTGAATAATTAAATATTTTTAAATTATAAAAATATATTGTTTTAAACTAGAGCCTCGATCAGAAAAAATCGACAGGTCAATTTTCCAACAGGAAAAAGTTTTTTTTTAAAAACATATAAAGATGAGTTTCTTCTTTAACAATTTAAAATGTTGATGTACGTTATTATGTCATCTAATTTAATACTTTCACACGAGGCGGTTAAAATTGCGAAATTAATTATGGGAAATTACTATCTTATCTAGGCATTCTAACGTTGATATTAAATTTGAAACTGATTTGATGAGATGATAATATGGATTTAGGGGTGAAAGTGGACGATTTTTTGTCAAAAAAAATTGCCTTTTAAATTTTTTTTTTTTTTAGAAAAACGATCGCCATACACGGTCTCCACCTTTTCCGTGGGCCCTAATTTCAAACAACGTAAAAATACTCTAAACATTTAATATCACATTATAAAAATTAACTCTAAATTTATTTTTTTATCTAATATAATAAATTAACATATTATGACATTATAAATCAGAACATTTTAATTAATCTTATATAAATTCATTAAAATGGATTAAAAGCTTGATAATACTTAGTTCAACCACATCACAATAATTGAGGTCAATAAAATATACCTAATCTCGTGAATAGAGGTAAGAGAAAAGAGAGTAAAACTGCTAAATATTAATTGAATTTTATTTATAATATTTTTTAAATTTGATTCGGATCAGGTTCTTCTTGTTATTTTTATTAGAAATTCTAATTTAAATAGGTTATTTTACGTATTATAAATAACCAAAATAGTCTATACTTGCACCCCTACTTAGGATATTACGACCTTATCCAAATATTTTTTTCACCAAGTGACTTGAATTTTGGAAAATAAAATTAAAAATTATAGTCAATTGAGATTAAATTTTATTATATTTTCTGAAAAAGGAAAATATCAAATGTATATTGAATATTGATTTTGTAATCATCTATGTATTTTTTATTCAACTTAAATATAGTTGCTAGAGGTGCAGTAAATTTTAACAGGGTAATTGTTAAGTTTAATTATATATATATATATATATATATATATATATATATATATATCTTAAGTTTTTTATAACTTGATCTTTATATTTTATTACATTGTTTTAATATATAGATATAGGTGGATTTTCGATCTTCTAAAATCTTTCAATTTAAAGAATAAATTTTCTTTCACATAAATTCAAAAATAATGTATATTGTAAATCTAGCATATCCCTCAAATAGTTCGACAAGTTTTGCTTGTTTCTTTCACCCTCGTATCATCATAAATAACATTAAAAATAATGATATGAATATTTTAAAATATCATTAATCATCAACTTAAAATGTCTAATTTGTTGAGTAGAAGTAAATGGTCAACCACATCACTCTAGTATAAATTTGGCGCAAAAAATTATTATGCATTTTTCCAACATATATTTTAGGATTATTTCTATAAACCTCTCCTAAACTATCACGATTTTTCACACTTAATATCAAACTACGAACTTATTTTTTTGGATCCCTAAACTATCACAAATTTTCACTTTAGTCCTCTCGTCCACTTCTGTTATGTTTTTCGTTATTTTAATTTTTTTATTTATGAAAAGACTAAATTATCCCTTTCTTCAGAAAAATATAAAATAATAAATAAAAAAAATAAAAAAATGTTGGAAGGATCAAAGTAGTAAACAAAGACTAAATTATTCTCCCACAATTTTTTTACATTTTTCCCATTTTTCCATTTATTAGTTGATGTGTTATGGATGGAGAGGTAATATAGTCTTTTCATAAATGGAAAAAAAATCAAAAGTATCGGAAAACATAGCAAAACTAGACGGAATGACTAAAGTGAAAAAATCATGATAGTTTATGAATATAAAAGAAGAAGTTCATAATTTGATGTTAGATGCGGAAAATCGTGATAGTTTAAAAGAGATTTATAAAAATAACTCAATATTTTATTCTTAGAGTATAGTTCATAGATTTGTGCTTCATGTGCATCTTTTAATTTTAGTGGGGTAGCACTCATGTTCCTCCGTCATAACATTTTTTTTTTCATTATACGTTTAAGATAGCTTTTTTTTCTTGCATCTATATCTTTATTTTGTCTGTTAGACTTGGGGTAAATTACACGAATGGTCCCTTAACTTTTAGTCGATTTTCAGTTGGTCCCCCAACTTCAATTTATAATCAGAACGTCCACCATCTTTCACTTTCTTGCACGCCTAATCCTCTTGATCAGTGATCACAGGTTCCTCGGTTGCCTTGCTGATGTGGTCGACTTTCTCTCTCATCCACGTCAGCTTAAATCGGCCACGTCAGCTTAAAATTTTTAAAAATTAATAAAAAAATATGAAATTGTACACGTCATTAAAAAAATAAAATAAAAGTTGGAGAGAGAGAGGGAGGGGGGCGCCGCCCGCCCCCCTCCGGTCGAGCTCGCCTCGCCGCCCCCTCCTCTCGCACAGCGAGAGAGAGGGAGGGGGGTGACCGCCCCCCTCTGGTCGAGCTCGTCGGAGCTCGGCAAGCTCAACTGGAGGGGGGCGGTCACCCCCCTCCCTCTCTCTCTCCCGCATGGAGAGAGAGAGAGAGAGGGAAGGGGGCGACCGTCCCCCTCCCATCGAGCTCGTCCGGCACGACGAGAGAGAGAGGGAAGGGGGCGACCGCCCCCCTCCGGTCAAGCTCCGGCGAGCTCGATCGGAGAGGGGCGACCGCCCCCCTCCAATCTAGCTCACCGACGAGCTGGATCGGAGGGGGGCAGTCGCCCCCCTCCCTCTATCTCTCTAACTCTTTTTTTAAATGACGTGGACAGTTTTATATTTTTTTATTAATTTGTAAAATTTTTAAGTTGACGTGGTTGATTTAAGCTGACGTGGATGAGAGAAAAAGTCGGCCGCGTCAGCAAGGCAACCGGGAAACCTGTGATCACCGGTCAAGAGGACTAGACGTGCAAGAAAGTGAAAGATGAAGAACGTTCTGATTATAAATTGAAGTTGAGGACCAAATGAAAATCGATTCAAAGTTGGGGGACCATTCATGTAATTTACCCATTAGACTTGACTTATAGAGTTATACTAATTAGCATTGAAAGATTTATGATACTATGATATAATAGTAGTTCATTAATTATTTTAAACGTCGTTCTCAAGTATTGTGTCATATATAGTATGAAGTTATGAAATGGCAATTAATGATCAACGAAAATGTCTAGAAAACGGCAACTTAAATTATTATTATTGTATATGATAAATAGTTGCAAAATAATTATAATTATTGTATGCATAAAAGGAGCACGAAAAAGAAATCGAACGGAAAGCATGAAAATACGAGGATGAAAATTGAATTTGAAAACTTTTAATTCATAAGTCACGCGCTCAGAATCTAGGAGGACATCCTAAAAACGTCAACAAAAAAGTTTTCAATAATAAAGTCAAGTAAAATTGACACAACTGAATAGCAGATTTGTGTCTTGAGTTCGATTTTCAGAATCATCACTTTGGCCAAGATTTATTCTTATCATTTTTGTCCGAACACTAAATTAATCGAGTGCTAATAGACCTAAACACTCATGAGCCTCGATCGAAAAAAAAATCAATAAGATATTAAATTTCACATCTCATAATAAAATGGACTTGAGGAGCACCCTGCTCTCATTTTCTCAACCCTTGGATCGTGAATCGAGGGCTCAGATTCGCGTGCGTATCTCAACTCTCCGATTCACGATCGACGGGTGAGATTCGTTTTTCTTTTCTTCAACTTCCTTTGAGGTCGTCTGCCCTCGCCTTCTCTCTCCTCGCACGCTGCCCCACCCGCGGACGCGGACGCGTTCGCTTCCTCTCCTTCGCTCCCTCGCCGACACTCGACCTTGCTCCCCTCCTCTCCTCGATCTAAGAACCCCCGTGGACACTTGCCACCGTCGCTGTTTGCGCGAGGTCGTCTGCCGCTCGATCTTGCTAACGCCGCCTCGCAACCACTCGTCGCCACACTAAAAACCCTTGCGACCACTCGCCGCACTAAAAAACCTTGTCCATTAAGACAATTAGTAGACATGATAACAGAGTTTCTCGATTTTTATCTTGTCTATTTTACACATTTATTTTTATCATTTTTTATTTAGATGTAATAATACCCAATCCAAAAACTATACTTTGATTGTCCCAACAATACAATCATTATATGAAATTAATTACAATAATAAGCCAAAATATTATTTTAATAATATTTATATGCTTTTAATAATTGTTTAAATTCAATTATAACCCCCTAATTCAAATCTGTTTTATTTTTTAAAAAATCTAATCTCTTAACCAATTTAAACTTTAACTATAATCTGCTCCAATCCAAACTCGTACGCTATCTATTCTTTTAACTCTCTAATATTATCTCCAATTAAACTCTATTCTCAAAATTAATTAATTTAAATATTATTCTGATTCCTTAATTTTCAAATTAAAACAATCAAATATTATTAATTTAATGGTCACAAAAATTCGGGGCGTCACATGGGCCACTTACAATATTCGCTACAAGGAATACGAATAAGAAGGGGAAAAAAAAATCATCTTAGTCGACGACATGTTTTTTGATGCGCGTAGCAATGGAAATTAACGACAACGTTATCCAACTCCAAGATGTTGGTCGTCGTTGCCACGACGCCCACGATGTTGTGTTCATAATATTCTTTTATGGATTGTTGCAGTTGTTTAACTAATATTATCTTACGTTTGAATATAAAAAATTATCATTAAAAATCTCCCTTATCACGATTAGATATGCGATCGATCTTCAACTTATCGATAGATTAACGCAGGAGAAATTGTATCATCAGCACTTACTTCTCAAATATTAATGACCAATTATAAAAAAAAATCATTCATTTATATTGATATTGTACATGAAGTAAAATTGATTAATTCTCAGTAGGTGTGTAAGCAAAAACCGAAAATCCGAAAACTTAAAAAATCGACTCGATCCGACACGAAATTTTTAGGTTTTTTTCGATTTAAAAAAAAACTTAGGTGGTTTTTAAAATTAAATAAACCATTCGAGGAGTCCAATGAAGACCTACATAATTAAAATTTTATAAAATATATATTAATATTATATTCTAAATATTTATAATATATATAAATTACTCACTAAATATATTATTTACCCTATAACATGTATAGGAAATTAATATAAGCCATAAATAGCACCATTACAATATATAACGTGTGAATATTGTTAATTTACGAAACAAAATATCTCTTCATATCATTAATAATTTTTATATAAATATAAAACGTATAAAATAAAGGGCCCCGAAAAATCATTCGAAAAAATCGATAAGGTTTTTTTAATTTTAAAAACTCAACCAAAATATATAAGGTGATCTTTTTTAACGAAAAAATCCATCCGACCCGCACCATTTTCACCCCTAATTCTCAATTGGACATTCCAGAGGCGTTCAGCTAGGTTAATAAAATTAATAGCTTGATTACCCTTTGTTTCCATTTTCAATAGTTGACTTACTCATTTTTCACTTGTTATATTTTGGTCGCATTTCTTCTATCACTCCACACTGTCGTATTATAAAGAAAACCACATATATTCTATTAGCGTGGTGACTTAAAACTGAATTAGTAGATAATAATTTTGTAAAAGTTGAAACTGCCGGTTTGATTGGTTGAAAAATAAGTGACATGAGAAAATCATTTATGAAAAAATATTATTCAAATAACTTATTTTCCATATTTAATTGGTTAAGAAAATATATGCTTAAAATTATATATTAATTTATGTTGTATACAACATAATATGGAAAAAACTTTTAATCATCAGTAAACCACTGTATAAAAATATTTTTATTAGAATACATTTGTTTCAAAATTACCACTGTATAAATATTAGGCCTAAAACATGTGTAAAATATGGACTGGACAGTGAGCCCACAAACAGAACCAGCCCAAATATTTTCCACATCAACCGTTTCCCGCTCCACTTTTCTGCAGCCGTCAATGGAACCACCGGACGACGCAGCAATTCCATCGAGAAAACATAAAAAATCTCTTCTTGGCGGCGACCTCCTCCTCCTCCTTTCTCTCTCTCTCTTTCTCGTGTCCGCCATGATAATTCCAATTCCTTCCTCTTCCATCCGTTCCTCGCTGAAGGGATCGCCTTGTATTCGACGCTTTGAGTGGCTCTCGAAGAATCCCGTAAAGGTTCTCGAAGGGTATGTCGGGCTGCAGTTGGGTTCGGCTGTCAGAAGCGGCGTCGATGCTTTGGGTTTCTGGTTAAGGTCGTCTTCGTCGGGAGAGAGGTCGGGCAATCGGTTGCCACGAGGTGGCGGGAGAACGGCCGATGTGAGTGCTTGGTTAGGAGGGGTGGTGTCGAATTGATATGTCGATTGAGCTGTGAAAGATTTGATTTTGGCCATCTTGGTAGGTATGTGAACACATGTACTGCTGCTAAGAGACGAACTTTGTCGAAGGAACCGAGCCAAATGCCCAAATGCCTTTCGAGTTGCTTTGTATGTCTATTCCTATTCAACACTTCGTTAGGTAACTCCAGGGCGCAAAATCTAACAAGTGAGTCTTCTGTTGTTATTTATTACTGCTAAAAAAAGTTAATATATGGTTGTAACGATTATCTCATAATGTAATTCGAGTTGTATCATCGCCGATTCAAAGTTATGGCCCAAAAGTTTTGATATTTGTATATTTTGAGTAGTGTGTAACTCCCTTTTTATCGATGTCAACTGTCAAGTGTATCAAACATTTAGTAGCCTCTCATAGTCTAAATAAAATTATTAGAAACAATAAGGTATATTATGAAAGTGAAGATTGGAGTTTAGACCTCTGAATGAACCTTCTATATTGTCATGTCTTCTCTTTGCCTTTTGCCTTGAAACATGCAGAATTGAATTGCCATTTTATTTACTTATACATCAAAATTATTATTGGACTCACTGATCTACCCGCAAAAATTGAATTCCATGATATCCAATGAAGCTTACCAATTTCTTTCTTATTAATCGATGGGTTGTTCTTCTTAGAACTGACAAATGTTCTTCATTAATCATCTATTAGCAAACCAAGTAGTATGATGCATAAAGTAACAAAGATATAATGCAATTGATGCATTTCAGTTGTCCTTTTTTTTATTTCTGTCACGATCATGTTTGAGTTTGTCTGGGAACATGCACAGACTGTAGCATGATTCCTTAGCCTGTTATAAGTTCTGTTGCTACAACTACAAGTATGAATAAATATCTGTTTCTTGCTGAAACTAGAGAAGGAAACTAGACAAAAATCTGATAACAACAATGTCAGATTGCATGGCACTCGTTTTATTGAGTGGGATATGGTTCATCCTATGCTGAATGACCATACAAAACTGATAATATAGTGCAAAGCTAACTTCTTGATGATTATATGACTTATATCCAAGACTCCAGAGCGTAGTTGTACTTGAATGAGTTCACACCACTGATATGTGCAAGAATATCAGAGTTGAGGATGTCATCTCCCTCTTTAACTGGCACCTGTAAATAACATCATCAGTTTTTCCTCTTCTAAATATGTGATATGCTTCTTTTTCTTGAAAGGAAAAACAGTTAGATAGGCTCTTGGTAAAAAAAGTACTAGAATTATAGAAATCATTGTCATATTATGATTTATTTAAGTCTTTCGCTTTTGGGGGATGTTCACTCATATTGTGAAAAGGCCTTGAAATTTTAATCTTCAAAACCTCTGCTGCTTCGTTCTCTGAAATGAATTTCAGACTTCAGGTATCCAATGCTAGTGAAAGAAGAGTACATTTTATGGTGTCTTGGTGTATACTTCATGTTCAATATGTAGCTTCTTTGTCCTATCTGTTTTTTTTCCTCCTTGTAGACTTCTCATGTTTGTTGAATTTGCCTCAGCTCATTTTTCATTTTGGTGTCTTACATCAGTTAAGGTAAAGGACTTGCTTTGTTAAGTTGAATTATTATTTTTAATCTACCTTGGTTGTATTTTTAAAGTTTGCTCCAAATTCTTATCCTCTATATTTGATTGTTTCCATTAGGTTCGACTTAGTATCTTCCCTACTTTATTTGTTCTTTGCTATGCCTTTTTCCTTTGTCATAGATCACAGTTATTGATAGTATTGGCAGAGGAGCATCACTTAAGTGCTAACAGATGATAAACATTCATATAAGATATAAAGTATGCTGAGCTTACTTCTTCCTCATCATCAAATTCATGGTTACTGGAGGTGGTTTTCGTGGTCTCTCCAAATTCATCATTTTTTGCAAATCTTCCTCTGACTCGAGGTCGGCTATCTGCCAGAGTTTTCCTGCAAGCATACTGCATGTAGATTGTGCTGTTAGCATTTAAAATAAATAAATTTCTTAGTAAAATGTTCCATCTCCAGGTAATTTCTCAACTCAGACTCAGTACCTTTATTTTTTTGCTGAAGTTTCTTTCATTCCTTTTCTTCATGTACCTGTGGATCTTTTCCTTCCTCTCTTCAACCGAGAGACGCCCTACTTTGAATGTCGGCTCTTCCATTGTCGAGACATCAGCTGCCGGTCCGGTCCCTGAGCTGCTGGTACACCCAGTCATTAAGTGCTGGTTGCCTCCACCAATTACCTTTATAGGAGAAATCAAACTCCCTATTAGCTCTTAAGGCGAGGAGACTTTATAACAATTACAAAATATGCTTATGTTTCTAGTCAGGTTTCTAGCCTTGGATTTTCTTTCTTCTAAGGTATATATTTGACTGTTTTCAGATTAAAAGCATCTCATATATTAATTGGAGAATCACTGATGGAACAAAGTAGATTGTAAACTGTTATATTTTCATGTATGTATGCCCCCTCGAGAGGTTTCCAAAACCTTGGAATGAATATTCTGTTGTCAACTTTTTGGGAAGCATGGAGCTCCATTGTAGAGGTTGCAAAAGATCTGTCTGGAGGGGTTTGGTAATGTCAGCCCTAGGTCCAAGTCTAACTTGTTCCTGTCTGTGTGCAATAAAAAGAACTCGATGTCTAACATATTCTTTCTCCAATTGCTCTCGAAATTTGATGGAGCGACTTTTCCTTGGTTGGTTGCAAGTGACATAACTGCATCCAAGTTCAATACCAATTGCCCATTGCAGAGGACTCATGATGGCATCCACTATTCATGTTCATGCAATTCATGTAAAGAAACTGTTCTAGGTCTCAAAACAGACATAATGAAATATGCTGCTTTTGGGACCCAACTGATGAGTTTTTATTGTTTTCTATAAACACACGATTATTGGAAAAGGTGAGTGGAGCTGCCTCACTCTTTTTCTTTTAATTGTCCTTTCTAATTACAACAACAACAAAGCCTTATCCCACTAGGTGAGGTCGGATACATGGATCATACGACGCCTCGTTGATCCTTTCTAATTGTGTGAAATAAATAACTCAAAGTGGAACAATAGAAAATATAAACCTACAAGGCTACAACTATCTGAGATCAAAAGCGATTTGGATTATTTTCAATTGTCTCTAAACTATGTATCACTCTCTTTTTTTCTTCACTTTTACTTTTTCTATGTTCTTTCCTTTCTTATTTATTCAATCAGACGTTTGAAAATTATTTAAAGGACAAATTTTTAGCTTCAAAATGTAAAAATTAATATCCAAAATCATGAGTTAAATGTAATAAGGACCAATAATACTGTGTCCAGGCCGTGCATGAACGTAGAGGCGGCGGTGTTACCGAACGTACCTGTTGCAGGTCGCAGGGGTTGTACGCCCGCTGCATGGAGTCCTGTCCGAAGAGACCCATTCCGACGTTGTCCATCCTCTGGTAATCCCCGACGTCCGCCGGAGCCCCCAGCAACCCGCCCTCCTGCCCCGACATCATCACGCCCCCGCCGTAGAAACCCTGCGCCTCGCCCATGGCCCCGCCATGGTGGTACAACCCTCCGATGCCCCCACAGCCGCCGCCTTCGTATAATCCGTAGGAGCCCGCCCCCGTCGGCAGCGGCGTTGCCTCTAGCCCCCCGAAGCCCACCATCTGCTGTACCAGCCCCGCAGCGTAGAGCGGATCCTCTTTGTACCCCGAGGCCACCATCTGCTGCTGCTGCTGGTGTTGGTGACTCGATGCGGCGCTCACCATCGGCATGGGTACCACTTGGTCGGTCGTCGCGAACGGCGCATAGCCTCCGATGATCGGGTCGACCAGCGCCATGTGGTCGAACGGGTCCTGGAACGACGGTGCGATGGGGAACATGGACGTCTGAGGAACGGGGACGTTCGACGAGGGCGTGGCGACGGACGAGGAGCAGGCGTAGCGGACGGCCTGCATGAGGTCGGAGTCGGGGTCGGGCGGCGGGAGCGGCGGCGCGGCGTCGAGGAGCGCGGAGATCGCCGCGGCGTCGAGGGAGGATAACGGGGAGAGCGAGACGACGTCGTCGTCCGCGTAGCGGCAATGAGGGGTGCCTGGGGGATCAGTACCGGTGGCGTTGCCAGTGGCGGTGGTGGTCGGCGACGACGAGGAGACTTCGGAGGAAGAGTGGAGGAGGAGGTGCTGCTGCTGGTGGTCGGAGGGCGGGAAGAGGTCCCCGCCGGCGATGTCGTCGTCGTCGCAGAAGTCGAGGATTTCAGCCGCGATCGGGCTGCAGATGTCCTCCTGATAGCCAACAAATGGTTAGTTATCTTAGCATGAAAAGATGACAGTTGCACGTGCGAAAAGGGCGACGACGAACTAATATTATGTATAAGATAAATGACAAATACTAAATCTTAACTAGCTTAAATTAATAATTAAAATGAGAGATGATATCGATTTTTGTTGTCCCCAACATTTTCAATCACATTTTTTTCACAAATAAAATTATACAATGAGCAATGTTCATGTATTCATTTTATAAATAATAGGAAATGCCTTATTGGTGAAACGCCCATCTTTAAAAAGTATTCTTGAATTAAATCTGTATCCAAATATTTTTGTTATTTTGATGATATAAGTATAATAAATGTACACAAAGTTCTGTAAGTAGGGTTAACTTGATTTCAATAAACAAATTGCGTTAGATTTAAATCCAATTCAATACTTCTGTTGTTCTCTCCATTCAGAAGTGATTAGAATAACTTATTAGTTTTTATCATTGCACTTCTCAAGTAAACATCAAAGGTAAATTGAAAATATATAATTGTATGAAACAATTGAATTGTAATCTCTCAATCAATCACTAAGTAGTGATATCTCAAATGACACAGTTGAAGCACTGTACCAAATTTGTTTTCTTCGGCATGATAAAACAAAATAAACCTAAATTAGGTAGCCGGGTGATTCCCTCGTACGTGCATGTTATCATGAACGCTGGCTAGAGATTGAGAGCCTAAAAAGTCTACTCATAGCGCTGACTTTGTGTTACGGGCACAAAAAGGTGTCTGCCTAGTACACAGTTTTAGGCCTCAATAATGTTACATGTTCACTGGATTGCCATTGTCAAAGAAAGGCAATAGTTCTCTCTTCTTCGTTTTTCTTCTTTTTTGTCTTGAAAGTGTGGTTCCATTTATAATTCTTTCGAACTGGTTAATGAATAGTTATACATAAATGAAAAAATAAGAGCGAGGAAGGAACAAAATGAAGAGAAGAGAACAGGCCATGAACAGTGAACACTACAAAATCAGTAGAATGTAAGGCAAGAGAATGTCTACTTCTGACTCCACCCACATCTCGCCCTCTTTGGGAAGCCACTAAGATGATGCAAGTCGATCATCTTTGTATTATATATCTATGGCTAGTATAAAGACAACTAATTGAGTGTTGTGAACATAACTGAGAATTAAAAGTGCAAGATTCCCCCTACACACATCGAAGCTGCTTCGGTCTTGTCCAAAATATATGGGTAAGCTTTGCCGTACTCAGCTTCCACTGGGCAGGCATATCATGTGAGTTTGAAGCTATGAGAAGATCAGAAAAGCCTACGACCATGCACCCTCATCATCATGAGTATTTTTGGAGACATCTGGTATCTTTTATCTCGAATCTTTGTTGGATTGAGGGGTCTCTTTCCCGTTCATTCATGTTTCTGAACCACATAGTTCAACACACTTCCGGATGCGGGAATATATGTTCAAGTTGTTTTGACCATAGTATTAAGAAGCTACAGATTAAGTGAGATGTCCGACATGCAAAAAAAAAAAAAAAAACTACAGGAAGAAGAAAGAATAATGGTAACAGTGATCATTGAAGTAGTAATGAAGAATATTGCAATACTACTCGAATGACAGTGAGCTTGGCAGAGAAAATAAATCATGAAGATAACATTAACTTTTGGAGCGTGTTCAAGTTTTATTCTCTTGAAAGTATATATGAGTACCTGCTATCTGTGAGGAAATTAACGCTCTTTAAAATTATATTTAATTTTGTGGTTTTGAGAAAGCCGAAAAACATAAAGAATTGTTAGAATAAATCATGATTGTTATTCAACCAATATTCAAAAAAGAGCTTATATTTCCTCGTCGAGAAAACTTGACGTATGCATGCATTTTGACGGGGAAAATCACACTCAAAAGTTCTTGGGGGTTAAGAGGAGTGGACGAACTTTACCACTACGGAGAAATGCAAATATTTATATACAGAATATACAGAATGTAATAAAAAAAAAATACGCAAGACCACGAACCAAAAACATCTCCGTGAAGCATTCAGAGGAAATAGCCAGAGAAAAAAAATATGTCGACGACAATATATAAGTCAGGAAAAAAAGAGGAAATAGAAAACAGTTGACGAAATAATAAGAAAAAAGGAAGGAAACAAAGATAAGAAAGAGCCGAGAACATATATATAATAAATCTGAATGGTACTGCAACTTACGATGGGCAGCTCCTCCGACGGTTGTTGGATGGCGTCCTGCAACATCTCTGCTTGATCACCAAGACTTCCGGCGAACTCTAGCTGCATATATGTCGTAGAACTCACTACAAAAGAAGAAACAAATCCTATATAATTTAAGTGGTGTTTTCTCCTCAACCTCTGATCAGCTACTGCTATAATCCCAGAAGAGTACAAGACCTACGATATATAGAACTATACCGACAGGAAGTAGCACTCTACGTTAGAAGAAAGAAAGAAAAGAAAAATATAAGAACTGGAAATATTAACCCCGTCCATTGAAGCTGCACCCATGCAGTGTGTATAAATAGACGAGAGAGAAAGCAGAAGAATGGGAACGAGAGAGAAATAAGTGGGGGATTAAGCGGGACAGGGAGTTAGAGTAGAACTAATAATAGGCGAGCATTTGCAGGATTAGGAAATGAGGTGGAGAGGGATAAGTGATAAGATCGGAAGGAAGAAGAGACTACTGACGGGAGAAAGAGAGGGAAGAAGGGGGGAGAGAGACAGAAGTGGGAGGTGAAGTGTGTGGGGGGTGAGGGAAGGCTCGGCAAGCCGCTGACGGGTCTCCGGGGTGAGCGGATAGCCGCAGAAACGTTGGGACTAAACCGCACAGACTGTCGTGGTTGAGTTGGCCCGTCCGATTCGGGCCACACGCCCACCCGGCGACCGACCGGAGTCAAGAGTGTCAAGACATATCCATGGCGGCCCCTTTCGCTGGTTGACCGTTGTGCCCCTAAAGTGAATTATTTATATCAAGAGGTTTTATATTATCATAATAATTATTATTATTAATATTACGTGTAAACATGATTGCATATCTACTTTTGTCTTATTCCAATTATATCCCGTGCTCCATATTATTATTATGAAAACGAAATTAAAACTTACTCCAGTGCCTTAATCTGTGTTGATTGTGCTTTTTTCTTCAGCACCTACTTAAATTAAAAATGAGAGGAAAATTTAATTTTGTGTACAAAAAAGTAAAAAAGATAATGTTCTTATTACGTATTTAAGTGGGAGCTCCCCACAACCGTCCGATGTAGAATTTACGATAAATTAGTTTTAGGCACGATTTACTGTAAAAAATCGAAGCGCTAAGAATATGAAGCTTGATATCTCATACATAGCCCCGAAATCCTCTCCCTCCGATCTTCGGCAGCCTAGCCCCAGTCAGAGGCGCCATCTTGACTTGGCCTCTTAGTCACTCACCCAAAAATGGTGGAAGGCGAGGAACCCTGACCTGTTTCCCCCTCTTCAAGCGACATCACTTCGGCTTCACTTGTCTCCACCTCAACCTCCTCTCCCTTAGCCTTATGTCACCAATCTTGGTGGGCGGCTGTGTGGAGCTGCAAGACATCCATGTCAGTCCAAATCTCACATCAGTAACTCAAATCATTTCACGAGGTAACCAATTGTGAAGTCAAGATCCCGTCTGAGAAGATTGCACCGCGCGTGGCTGAACTCCAACATAGTCTCATGTGCCGATTCCTAGGAAATCATGAACATGTGGACCAACTACGAAAAAAGATAGCGACAAAGCAAATATGCCCGCTCACCGAAGTCATGGAGGTCATAGAATTGGGTAACTTTTATCTACTATTTAAGTTCATTTCTAAGCATGACAGGTTACTAGTCTCACCGGAGGCCCTTAGTCCTTCAACGACAACTTTTTGCCTTCGTGCAAGCTCATACATTCTTTAAACCAGAGGAAGAGAAGCTCTCCCATAGATCAATATGGCTATAGTTCCTGAATCTGGCATTTGGGATCAACATTCTTGCCTCTCTAGTACGCATTGCTAACTCTTTTGGAACCCCCCTACGAGTTGATCACTTGTCTTTGGCCGGAGATTATCCAAGAAATTCAAGAATAGCAGGCGACGTGGATCAAGCTCCCTAATGGTCAGTCGCTACTGCAGCAGGTCTTGTATGAATGGATGCCACTATTCTATTTTCGGTGTGGCTTGATTGGGCACTGCAAGGAGGTCTGCCCGTCGCGCCCGACTAATGGACCCTTCGACAAACTCTCCGGGGGTCTTGCTATTGGGGCCTTCGCTCCTTACCACTCCCGGCCAACGCCGTCCATAACATTAGCCGTCGGGGGCTACGGATCTAGCTCTGGATGCTGAATCGAAACTCATTGTTGAACCGATGGCAAAGGAGTTAGACCTGAACTGACCGTTCAGCTTGTCTAAGCCACTACAATGGGCAGATCCTCCAATGGTCACGAACACTCTTCACCTCCCGCATTCCCCACTATCCACGTGTAGGGCCGTGGACCATCCTTCGCCGTCCGTGACCACTTCCGCTTTCTCGAGCAACTCTGATCACATCCTGGTCATCATCTCATGCTCATGATTGCCACGTGGATCCCACAATACCCAACAAATCTCGCCTATCATAACGTGACCTCTTGTCCACTACCTCAAGCATCCAACGTGCATCTGTCCAATCCACACCAAACACCATTTTACACTTTAAACTTAGCACTCCCGACTTCTCAAGTTCTTTGTTCCTTGAAGAATTGGATGTTTCTGATCCCTCTCTCGCCCCACATCCTCTACCGCTATGTGTATCACCATAACCCTATCCTGTCTTCTGAAGCTTCACGTGATGCTCCCCCTCCATCATCTACCGCACACTTGTCCATTTTTCCCCCAATGCCATCCTACGTCCTACACATGGCACCTCCATCCGCCCCAACTCCCCTCCTATTGGATTGCATATTACCCCCCCCCCCCCCCCACCCCACCATTATTGATACAATTACCTCCCTCCCACCAAAAACTAGTGTTTCTCTCTCTCCAACAGCGATCCTGGCCCTTGTTCACCTTCATAGGGCAATGTGTTCCCCACCCACGATCCGATGGGCGAGCTCTATGAGGAGTTCGTGTCCACCATCACAAAACACCTCTTCTATATAGGTCTTCCTCCTCGTGACAAAGAACAAACCCCAACTAAGGGTGACACTGATGAAGAGACTCCAAATGACGATGACCTCCGATCCTCAACGTAGTGTGAAGCAAGGAGGCTGCGTCGGACATGCAGGAGGACTTCACCGCAACAACCTCCTCTATTGAGGGTCAAGCACCCGAAGGGAGCAATGAAAGGTAAGGATGTCTCGGTCTCCTCTAACATTTCTCACTAACCTTGCCATTTTTGTTGCAGGGTGATCTCGTGCAATGAAGGTCGTCAGCACCAAACGCTATATGAAGTTTTTGGCTTGGAATTGTAGAAGGGCGGCAATGAGTGAAGTTCGGGACTTCTTGGCCGACCTCATATGTAGCTTCCGGCTTGATGGTTGAATTCATAAAATGATGTAAAACCTAAGTCTGTAATTCGTAAATTAGGTCCCATGTGGGATGGTTTCTTTCATGCGTACTGGTGGGGCATGCGACACCTTCCTTGCCTAGCGCAAGCAAGGAGTTCAAGTTACTCGATTACATAGCTCCTCTCATATTTTGTATGTTGCTAACACTTTTAATGGCTTTTCTTTTCTACTTTTTTTGGTTTATGCTAGTACCCAACCTGCTCTTAGAAATAATTTATGGCACGAGCTTAGCAATTTTGACATTCGGGACACCCCTTACATTGTCATAGGAGATTTCAACTGCCCCACTAATAAGTTCGACAAACTTGATGGCCAGACATTTCGTCTTTCCCTATTTGTTTGTACCCTCTGATGGCTCATCAAGACACAAGGCTTACTGATATTTCTTCGATTGGGACCCTTTCTCCTAGTGTAACAATCGATGTGGTATGACTCGTATTAGGCTAGATCGGCCACTTGTGAGCTCCCATTGGCTTATTCTTTACGCCACCGATGCCCATTCAATGCTCTGTCAGCTTACCTACACCTTGATCATTTAAATTTGAGTATTTTTAGTTGGAATACCAAGAGCCCCGAGATATTGTTCAACGTGTCTACTAGTCTCAAGCTTCCATCCACCATGCCTTAGCAAATATAAAAAAAAATGAACATTAAAATGAAATAAAGAGATTCTAAGTAAACTTGAACGTAGGGTTGAAGAGACTTTTCATACCATTGAAACCCTTGAGTCCAAAGATGTGTCCTTTGGTCTTTCAACTAGTGACTGGGGATCCTATGATCCACATATCACATGCACTTTGCTCTTTTATGCCAGATCACCATTAAATGGTGGAGTAAATCCAAAACATCCTCAATTAGGGATGGTGACTGCAACACCAAAACTTTTCATGTTAGCATCATTCTATAACATAAAACAAATCACATCTCTTCTTTAACTATTGATGATGGTACTAGTATTTTATTTGATAACAACATGAGGAGGCTTTTATTTTCCATTATTGTAATCTTTGGAACCACTTGGTTGGTAACCAAATTCGAATTAATCAATGGCCTAGCCTCCCAACCCTTGATTGGCACCATGTTCCCTCCCTCACTGCTCCTATCTCTAACCGCGAGATCAAGGCTTGCCTGGATAACCTCCCACCTGGCAAGGCACCCGAACTGAATTTTATCAAAATTACTAGGATATCAATTCTTCATTAATCACATCCCCCCAACACACACACACAATGGTCTCACACTAACCTAATTTTCATCCTTAAGAAGCAAACGCCTAGGATGGTAGGTAACTTCAGGTCATCTCCTTGTGTAATGTCATGTATCGTCTAATTACCAAAATTTTACTAAATCGCTTATGACCAACTTTAGCAACCATTATTAACAAAGCCTAATCGGCTTTCCTACCTGGAAGATCCATACATGACAATATTCTCATCACCCAAGAAATCACACACTTCTTATTTGTTGGTAGAAAAAAAATCATGTTAATCAAAGCCAACATGACTAAGACCTTGGATTGTGTCTCTTGGGAGGCCATTAGGTCATGCAATATATTAATTGGATTATGACATGTATTATTTCACCGACCTTCTCCTGCGTTATCAACAGTGCACCCTCAAAATTTTTCCCTAGCCACAAAGGTATCAAGCAGGGGGATTCGCTCTCCCTCTATTTGTTTATCATCATTTCACAAGTCTTGTCATCCCTTATTAATCAACAGGTTGCCTTAGGTCATCTCTAGCCTTTCACTAATGACCATGTTTCTATAAGCCACATTATGTATGCTGATGATCTACTGTTTTGCTTACTGCCACCAAGAAGAACTATAGTATTCTCCTTGACCTCCTAAATCGATATTAGCTCCACACGAGTCAATAAATCAATAACAATAAGTATGAGGTATACCTTCCCAAAAAGCATGCACACCATCCTAGGCGCCTCATAATTAATCCCTAGGCATTTCATCCGGATGTTTTCCATTTTATTACTTGGGTGCCAACATCTCAGACCGTCGTATCAACAACTACGGGCAATTTGTGCTCTTAGATAAGATCTCCTTATGGAAACGCAAGGTGCTCAGTCAAGATGGCCTGGTTCACCTTAATTAATTCGGTCATTAACTCTATCCCAATTCATGCTTTAGACGTCATATAGGTTAACACAGGTATCATCGTGTCCATCAAAAGCTTGCTTGAAACTTTCTATGGGACCGGGGGGGACTCACCGCTCTTCACACCTCATTTGGTGGGAAACGGTCCAGCTTCCAAAGAGCTATGGGGGTATCGACATTAGGAACCGTGAAAATGTTAGGCTATCTATATTGGCTCATCGACTCTTAATTTGAAATTCTAAATGATGTTCATTCTCCTTGGGAAAATCTAGTGAGGGTTAAGTATGGGATGATTCATTCTTGACATTCCCAGCATAATGGCACCGCTTCCTTGGAAACTCCTTACTATGTCTATCCCTAGGCTTCGCATGGGTATGCTCAAGCAGATTGGGAATCATAGGGACACATCCATGTTATACGACCCATGGATTTTCTATTATCCACTTAGCCTTATGCCTACATACATTAATGTCGATGCTCAGTTTGATAACCTTACGATCAATGATTTATGCTTAAATGGATCTTGGAATTCTTCGATGCTTTTCCAATTTTTTGGTAACACTCTATGTTTGTGGATTCAAGATATTTATTTGTCAGTTACTGCCAATGATGACAAGTGGATCTGGGTTTCAGACACCGATGGACTGGCAAATGTCTAATAAGTCTATAGTTTCGTTATTCGACATGCGGATGTCGTGATTATTGCTAGATGGCCCATGTGGAAAGAAGTGTGAAACATTCATCTTCCCCCCCAAAATCCATTTCTTTCTTTGGAAACTCCTCCATAATAAACTGTCGACCTTAGATAGGATTGCCAAATTCGATCCATCTATTAATCATACTTGTACTCTCTGTGGCACTACATTGGAAACCAATGAGCACCTCTTCTTTTCCTGTCGTATCTCCTCCTAACTTTGGTTTAAACTGCAACTCTCTCTTGGCCTTTGCTTCCACAACCTCTCATCCTGGCCTCGTGGTAGATGGCTCCTTGAGGTCTCTTCACTTGATCATTCATCTAGGCTTTGATCCCTTTTTGGCTTTTGTTTATTGGATCTTTGGAGGATACAGAATGATGCACACTTCAACTCCAAAAGGGCAACCATAGTCATCATCCGGTCGTGCGCCTTGGCTGCGTATGATGAATTTGCTAGCATCCACATGCCTGAAGCACCCCCCCCCCAAAAAAAAAACCCTCTTTTTAGGTCACGTGGGAGCCTTCCCCTTCGGATGGGTAAAGCTATGGATCTATAGCTTCCTTTATGCATGGTCTCTCGACCACCATGCCTCCATTGTGCTTGCAGTAACCTGGGTCTGGGCCGAATCATATTCCAAGGATTTGATCAGCATCATTCAGCATAGGCTTCCTGTGTTTTGGCGAATCCATAGGATGATCATCGACTTCATGGACCTTTTGGGATCTTTTGCGGATTTAAAGCTCACTCATTGCTTTAGAGAATGCAAACGTTGTGCGGATCTTTTGGCTAACCAAGGTCATTCGGTCTTCCCTGGTATTTTTTGGGATCATAACCCTCCTTCCAGGTTGATCCAACTATTGTCCAATGAAAATTCTCATATCTTATATAATAGATAACCAATTTTCCTTTAAAAAAAATTCTAACAAATCGGAGTTTGTTGTAGCAAATCATTCGATTCAATGAATTTTCACATCAACTTTGCACACGTGTCTACTCTCTCCTCATGGGGTGAAAAATCTACCATAAGCATAATCCGTTCCATTTCTCCTCACCTTGCCGTCGTGCTCTTGTCACCTCGTCGATGCTTGGCTCATCACCTTATCGCCATCGTGCTCGTCACTTCCTCGCCACCGAAGCATCTGAACTGTACTTCCATTGTCGTCGCCTCTGAACCAGTGTTGAAAGATCTTATCCTTTTGTAACCTTCGCTAGATCCTTTCGGCATTGACTACCGGAAGGATGATTCGGCGATGGAAAGTAGGTACCATAATCGATTTTAGGCGATCAGAAGGTGACTTTAGGCGACCAACGAGATGGTTTAGGGTAGGGTGTTGGCGACTCAGTCGCGAGCACAAGTCGTCCATCCAGGCGAGGCTAGGTGTCGGCGAGATGGTTCAGTCGCAATGCGCCGACGAGTCAATCCGTCCAGGCGATGATGGGAGGCAATTTCAGGAGACCAACAAGATGGTGAAGGGCAAGGTATCGATGAGTCAGTCACGAGTGCTAGCCGTTCATCTATACGAGATCTCAGGCGAGCGCCGGGCGAGATGGTTCAGTCCTCCGACACCGGTGTCTCAATCGCAAGCCATGAATCAAAATATTACAAGTGTGTAGAAATGCGCTAAACTTGAGAAATTTGCTGAATTGGATATTGAATCACTGATTTGCTACAGTGATGATGTCTAAAACTAATGTACCACATATTCTAGCGCCGGAGCTACCCACTTAATATTAAATCCAAAAATAAAATTGGTTCAGTTCGTGGGTTAAGTTGGATACATATGCAAATGATCTGTTAATTAAGGGGTCATTTGGTATGAGGTAATTCAGATGGATTATCGATTATTTTATTTAAAATTTTCATGGTCCATCACATTACCTCGTTTGACTATCACTGATTACCGATAATTTTAATCACTCTGGTAATCTTAATTACCATATCATTAGTAATTTAGATAGTAGACAGGAGAGATGGCTTTCCAAATTACTAGTTGTTTGACATGCATTTTGTAAAAAATATCTATTCCATAAAATATTTTAATTTTAATATTTTATTATTAAATAAATATCATTTAACTCCATCTCTTTTATTATTTGAATCTTTTATAAATAACTCTTATTTTTTACTCATCTTATTTTATCTATATTCATTTTTTTATTTTTTGCTTTATTTATTTAGGATACTATATGATGAACGTATAAAATAATTTTTAAAGGTATTTTGATAATTTGCTCTCTAATTATTTTTGTCATGATTTATATTACCAATGCTTGACAAATATTATAATGTGATATTATCAAAAATTTAAATAGTGATAATCTATTTAAGTGATGATCTAAATTACTGATTAATTAAATCAATAATGCACCAAATGGCCTAGGAGTATTGTTGTTATTATTATTATTGTTCTTGAAATAGTGTGATCTCTGGCTGGCCGTGCAGTTTCAAAAATCATGTGCGGGTTTATAATTAGATGTTTGTTTGTAACACATCTAGGTTTTGAGGGTAACTTTTCCCACTTTAATTGGAATTAGTAGGTTATATAGTTTACGGGATTAGGAGGGAAGTTAATTGAGATCTTTAATTATGTAGAGTAGATTACTTTGGTGCTAACTATCTAACTAATATTGTAAAAAACATTATGATTTTGGATTCTGATCCTATTAATAGTAGCATATATAATAGAATTCTTAAGATGTTAAAGGAATGGTTATATTAAGCATTTATTAATAATAATAAAAGTGAGACAAATAAGCATTTGATTTATGTAAACTTTTTGTTAACTTTTGTCTTAAGATTCCTTGTCATTTAAAAAAAATGCTGTTGTCATTATATTCTATGAGACATTTTTATTATAAATAAAATAATAATAGTGTCA
Source organism: Pontederia crassipes (assembly GCA_030549335.1). Taxonomy (NCBI): domain Eukaryota; kingdom Viridiplantae; phylum Streptophyta; class Magnoliopsida; order Commelinales; family Pontederiaceae; genus Pontederia; species Pontederia crassipes. Next base: position 67,693,935 of record CM060196.1, on the reverse strand, counting down.
TCGTTACTTTAAGATTATTTTTTCAGTGTCATATAGTATGAGAGTATTATGCCGATGGGTTGCTCGTTTGACTTTGGCAACAGTGACCAATACCCTCATACACATTATGTATATATATAATGTATGTATGTATATCAAGAAATCGGATTAGATATCTTTAACTAAAATAACCATTAATGATCATTCATTTTATGAAGGATTAAGTTGTCATTCATATTGCAAAATTTTGATACATGAATTCTTAATTAAGGTTTTCTATATAAGATCTTGTTCTTCTCTAAGTGATAAGTTGTTGATTTTTTTTCTTACAATTCATTTCCCAGAAATAAAAAAATGATACTCTTCTCTCTTGACATGAAATTAACTATAATTGCCAGAGAGCATGACGAGTGTCGTATCCTTCTTAATGACATGCAAATTTGTGTATGGGCTGTCCAGTCCTAGATATTAACTATTGAATGAAGAGATGCAATGAGAAGATTTAGTTGTTAATTAGTTCAAACATAGAGAATATATCAAGCTAAATGCAGTAGGAAGCCTATTATCATTTTGATGTAGCAGGATGAATATGGTCTCATGGAGATGGACAGGTTAGTTGTCCATTTCGAAGCTGAAACCCCCCAGTCCCAGAAATGGAAAAATTCGTCTATTTGGTTCCTTGGACAGACAATCATATTCCTAATTAACTCCACAAATTGTGAGGCTCATCGGCATACGTTTGGTTAATGTAGAGCATGATTAAATTAAATTGCTTCGGAATATCATCACATTAGCATCTAATGAGGGCTCGACACTGCAATGGGACAACATGTACTTGTTGTCATATGAGAGAACTAGCAGATAAATTTAATCATAGATAGAAATGAAACGAGTTCATGTAAGATGCCAACGCCTAGCTGTTTGTTTGGTAATAGTAATCTGATACCATGCATGTAGAAAGCATATATACTCTCTGAATCATCTCCCTTTTTCTGCAACTTGCCAAAGAAACTGATCACTTGCATCTTTCTGTTGTGGAGAAATAAAAATAAGTAAATAACATTTTACTTGTACTTAAAAGTTACCACTTCCTTGTTGAAGCACTTGCCTAGCACCTTAAAAGCTTGTATCATATCATTTAGTGCTGAAGTTCTACACACTAGCTTGGAGGCTGGAGCATGAAGAGAAATATCAACTGCAGGAATTTACTGATGCCATTCAACTGGAATATAAAGCGCCACTTTAATCTTGGCAAACATGAGAACATGATCCAATAAATGACAAACGTATATATATAATTGTCCTTCAGAAGGACATCTGATTTTCCCCGTCCGGTGCAGGAAGACATGAGGAGCCAGCAGCACTATTCAAACTAATTAATTTACTCAGAGGCCATTACTGCACCATTTTGGAACTCATTCCCATCAATCCCTTAAAGGCAGCTTGGCCCCTGCCCCATGGCTTTTGAAGGCACCAGCACCAGACCAAGAATCCAATCGCCCGTCAAGGCCAAATCCCTCTGGGCTATGACTGAGAACCCTCCAAAGCAAGAGTAAAGCCTACGACGAGAAAGCGAGAGAGAGAGAGACTGTGAGAGAGACGTCTTGATGCGATCTTGCTTCAAGTGGCGGCCGCCATGCTTTTGAAACGACGATGGAATCCCGTGCCCTTCCGCTTATACTACTACGCTGACTGACAGACATCCCTCCACGTGAGCTCACGCCATCATCATATCACCGGCCTCCTCAAAGAAAACCCATTGGTGGCTTGCACGATTGTTCATGCAGGACGTTGTCTAGGGTTAGAAACATGATACCCCTCATCACTTTAGTTAATAATTACTTCCATTATTTTATTTTTTTCATGACTATTCTAATTTGTTAACTTTTACAGAAAAAGAAAGAGATAATTGACGTCAAATGTGCGTATGCAGATGAGCAAGTTGTCTACACGAAGCAAGGCATGGTGTTGGCCCTGAGCAGGACACCAAAATCTATCAGCTTTGAACCTCGGATATTGTATTTGTTCCGGTCATGGTCAGAATCCAGACATATTCCGATCAGTTGATGAGACGGCCAGATACGTCGGAATCCATCGATGGCCAAATAATTCAAGTAACATATGCCATACGTCCATGGTATAAATTATTTTGTGTTTAATTATGTTAGAGCGTCGTGCTAATAACGCGAAGGTCGCAGGTTCAAGACCTGCATGGGCCAATGATATATTTTTTTTCTATGTATGGAATTGTGGTCCATTATTGAATTGTTTTGACATAATTTTTCGAACAAGAGATAGAATTTTAAAATTTTCAGAAATTGGTTAGTTTTTGCTATGTGGTTAATGTGTGGAGAAAATTCACACATTCTTTTTTGTTTATGCTAGCTTTATATTTTGATCTTCAACTCAACCTTAACTCTCCTAGCCAATGAGTCATGGTGATTCGATGGCTTAGCTTCAGCCTTCAGCTAAGGAAAAATGCCCACGAGTCATTCGGACGAGTTTAGGTCGAGTCAATTCGGCCTTCAGCTAAGAAAAAATTTGTCATTCGGACGAGTGGGCACTTGTTTCCCCTCTCCATAGTGCATTTAATCAATCGGTACGGATTTGAAAAAATGAAGCTCTCAACTAAGATAAATTAGCTGACTTGCAAATGCCAAAGAAAAGGAAAAATGGGATGAGCAAAGAATGATCAAGCCACCGATCATCATACAGAAGCTCCATTATAGAGTGGATTTCGTTCTTCCAACTCAATGCACTACCATGCAGTAGGTTTGGCAAACATTAATGCTCCCAGGTTATAGCATTAGTAAATAATATCATAATTGGCACAAAAAAAAAATCTTCCAGGAGGTCATTTTTGGGACACTCATAAAGTTGAAGAATTGAAAAGAATATAACAAGTATGAAAAAAGATATAAAGAACTAATAAAAATAATGATTTACAACAGAAGACATTGGCATCTTCACTTCTCGGTATTGCGAGGAATGAGTGAAGCCCCACAACTGCAAAAAGTATAAACACAAATTTCATTATTACGCACAGCAAGAAAACTGTGAAGCCGTGTTAAAAATATATACATTAGCATGTAAAGCAAAGAAAAAAGGAGCAGGTGCAACCAATTTCTAATGTTTTACCGATAAATAACACCTAAGCCTGATTCCATTACTTCCATATTGGTTTTGTATAAGCTTATTAAAGCAGCATATGCTATATTTCTAAAAAGATTCAGTTACACTATTTTAAATATCAGATTAAGCATCGAACTCAACTGTGACTTTATGGGTCATTACTTAAAAATACACAGAAAAGAAAAACAAATAAAAAAGAAAATGATGCATAAATCTTGTTGGTAGAATTTAAATTGAGACCCCTTTTTCCACAAATCAAAAGGTAAGCGACTGCGTCATACCAAACATAATGATCTGCAAAAGTGTTCGATGTTGCAGTTTCAGCCACTGCTTCATCCTATTGAAAAATATTAACACATTTTGTTGCTTCATCTTAGTCAAAGCACACATTGCACATGTATAATTCACAAAATACTACTAAGACACCACCAGAAATTTCTATATAAGGATACAACAGCAACTCTATAGCTTTAGAAATTGTAAAATACTGATGCATGAGATAAACAAGCGTGCAGAAACAGAACATTGTTTACCTATCATCCATGTTAAGAATATAAAATAAATGATGTTGTTCTTCCTAATGACTTAAACCTTTAAAAAAATTAGTCAGCACGTCAAATTTAACATGATATCAAAGTCAGAGGTCAAGAGTTCGAACTTCGTTAAGCTCTTATTAAAAAATAATTTCCTCCCTTAGTTGTCCACGTGTTGGGCTTGGGCTAGACTAAAAGCTGTCAGCGACCCACACGTGAGAGGGAATATTAAGAATATAAAATAAATGATGTTGCTCTTCCTAATGACTTAAGCTTTTAGGAAAATTAGTCAGCACATCAAATTTAACAATCCAAACAAATAGATTATAGGAAAAGAGAACAACAAACAATGATACTGTCAATTTTGTAAACAACCAAAAGTAAACAATTCATTTTCAATCACAGTATTTTTTGGCAATGAAACCAGTGTTAAGATAAGTACAAAATAAAATCATGCATGAGAGGCAGATTCCTTCACATTTCGTATTATTTAATGCACGTGAATGTCAAAACATGTATCTAGCATGTATATCTTGCAACTTTTTTTTTTATTAAGCTCTCTTTCCTCAGCCTGATGCACCTTTGGAACTAACCATGGTACCTTTGTTCACTTTTTACTGAACTATCTTTCCTCATTATAACCCTTAAAAAAAATCCTCAATCTAATGCAATTTTTGCATCGACAATTTTACCTTTTTTATTGACAAATACATGATAGAAACACATGAAGCAAACATTTTCTAGGCACGTTTTTGTATTCTACACTTGACTAATGCTGATATCCGATGGATTGCTTGAAAATCAAACACATCTCAGATGAGATCAACCGGAAAGGATCAACATATGCAAAGGTTTCTCATAAGGATATAACTCTGAGAATCATTGACCAACCAATGTACTAGTTCTTATACAAGGAAAAACCATTCAAATATAAAATTCTCTTGTCTAGCATAGAAAACGATCAAGAGCTGGTATACATAAACTTCCTGCTCGGCTGCGCAATATAACTAATCATTTGTTGTGAGCTTTAAAAAACATTACATGCATTCCATTGAAAAAGGAATCAGAAAACATAAGACGTAAGGTAACTTATTTTTCCTTAACAAAAGGACCGACTGGTTTGACTCAGAGTGCAACTACTTTTTGCCTAATAAAAGGACTGACTGGTTTGACTCGCGATGCCTAAGTGATAAAACAGACTGGCCATTCCATTTTGATTAACCAGCAGAAGAAAATGAAAAACAACTTAGTATTCAAAGCAAGCAACTGCTTCCAAAGGTCTACATCTTACCTCCACGTCTTTAAGTTCAAACTCTGTATTATGAGCCAAGCATGAGTTTCCAAAGGTCTCACATGGGCCACTGCTTCCATGCAACCTTGAAAGAAAAAAGCAAAAGTTATGCATGTAAACAATATGGTAAATGTGCCATAAAGGAGAAATCACAAGAACACAATTGCTGAATTTACAAAATCGTATAAAATGCCCAAGGCAATGATGCTATCTTTATTTCTTAAAGGAACAGAAGGTATGTAACTTACAAATCTTCATCGAGAGCCAAAGCATAGTTTTCACCCCCTCCAAATGCTAAAACATCATTCACACACATATAGTAGTATCTATTCACACCTGTGCGATGTCATAAAAATATGCACTTCAGAACAAAAACCTTCAAAACCTTGTTAACAAGTTCATTCTTTCAGCAAACAAAAGCTTATGTTGTTTGCCGGGAAAGACTCTTTGTTATTACACAAACATGCTACCTTGACAAGTGCAATAGTCAAATTGACATTGTAGTACGACCTTTACATGAAATCTTAATAACCGACAATCATAGGTTTGATGATCCTTAAAATGGGACCAGAATATTAAAGTTAGTTCCCACAAATTATAGTCTAATCTCATTTATATGGACGAACAGTGCCTTCAGTTTAAAGGTAAACAAAGCAATAGAATAATATAATAATTGATTCATATGAGGACATATTCAAGAAATATTTGTGCAAGGAAAAAAAAACATGTGCATTGAGAGCATGCAACATAAAGCCGGGGCAATTTTTCATCTGAATCCAGCTGAATTGAATTGTTCAAATAGGAAAACAAAAATAACTGCGAACAACAGATTGTGGTGGCTATTCCAAGAAGTCAAGCTGGAAGAAGAAACACAAAACATAAAGGAGAGGAGCTGACGAGAAACGGATCAATTACAAGGTCCACCCTAAGCCCTTTGGCACTTTAATTTAGTTACATTTCTAAAGTTTTTGCCTGATAAACCCCATATAATACACACAAATCCCAAATATCTTCAAATAAGATCTCAAGTTATTGTTATGAAGAAGATCTCAAAGTCCGTAAATGCTCTCAAATGACTGCCACCAGAACTTGGTATTGCACAAGTGTATCAGTGAAATGTACCTGTTGCTCTAAATATTCTTGGCTCTCCATCTATTGTTGTGAACACAAAGGTCTGATTTGTTCCCTTCAAAACAATGGGATGGATATCAAACTATATAACCAAGGAAACAGACAGCATGATGACAAAAGACGTGGTCTTACTTGGTATTTTCTTTTAGCTGTAGGCTTTAGAGGGCTATCCATAAGACCACCAAATATGGCACCTTGAGTATCTCCAACAATCTAGAATGAAAATTGTATTATTTCAATTTAATCAAAACTCAAAAGTTTTTGTTATCCCAAACAATATTTATACCACAAGTAACTTCTAAAATATAAGGATAGTAAAACTTACTAACAAAGATGGACCTGGAAGATCAGCACTCCTCCGGATGAGAGTGCGGAGTGATGTCCCATGTTTCCATGTGCTGCTTTTCAGTTATTGAAATTAAGTAAATAAAAAATATAGAAGTAAATATATCAACAACATATTAAGCTACAAGTTACCTATACAAGAGGACCCATTGGCAACCCTTCACAATATTAGGCAAAGATGGCTTAAAAGACTCAAACAGGTCCAGAGACATTAACGTGGATTTTTCGGTAAGATGAGAGAATGATCCATGGACTGTTGTCCAAAAGCTTGGTGATGCTGTCTTCATTCCTGCTGGCTGTCCACATCAAGTCAGAAATTTGAAGGTCCTTATTAATTTTTGGTGAAGAAAAATAATTTTTTTATTGTACCAGAAGAGCACTCTCTTGAACCATTTGTTTGGCACTAACTTCAGAGAGATGGATGCTTTTAAAGGAAGGCAAGTTTTCTTCAAAAATTGCAAATTATTTCATCTTTATGAGCATGGTTACACAGTGTTATTGCTTCATTTGATACGAGTGTCAAGGAAAACTCATGCCAAGCCCGGATAAAGGAGGAGGGTTGTGTTAGGCCCCGACAGCCAGCGTAAAATTTGTCGAATCTCATGAACATGGATCAACGAATGAGCGGAATGGCGTCGTATGATCCATGTAGCCGACCCCACCTAGTGGGATAAGACTTTGTTGTTGTTGTTGTTGAGAGAATGATCCAGTGGAGTCATATGGCATGGAAGTTTCGCCAAGTCGATGAGATCCATTAATATGTCTTCCCTGGAATCGGTCGATGATACTCTTAGAAACCTCTGTTTCACCAAAGTCTGTTTCAACCCCATTTTCCTCCGACTGTCCATCATTACAAGAGAGGTCATTCATTGTTGAACCTCAACAAGGTGAAACAAGTTCTGGTGGCATTATAGTGCCCATTTTATTAGGTAAGTTTGAGTCATTTTCATTGAAGCTGGGGTTTTTCAAATGAATCACATCTAAAAGGGGCCAAGAGAAAAAAGGATTTTTGGTGAAAATAAGTTCCTCCGGCAAAAAATGCCTGCATAAAGTGCAAAATGTTTTATTATTCGTGAAACATATTTTGTAATAGAATGTAAAATAATTATGATAGTAAAATAATTAGAGAAAAGGTCAATGTTAGTTGATAATCGGACTAACACATAGAACTGTGAAAATCACGCAAAATAGAGAGTGATTTATGAAAAGCTATGATTACCAATATACTTTATAATTAAGAACTATGTAAAAGAAAATGGTTTTGAATGAATTTAATTAGGACAATATCTCCATATATAAAGAAGACTACATGTTCGCCAAGAATGCTATAAACAGAAATATGTTACATATGGAAATAAATTATATGCTAATAATAGGGCATTACTAGGCTAATAATGAGGAATCAGCCAAAAATACTTCCAACAAGGTCTATTGCCCATCGGATCATTCTCATTATACGAATGGGCCAAGGATTCCTCTGTGTTCATTCTTTTCCCTTTTTCAGAGAGAGAGAGAGAGAGAGAGAGAGAGAGAGAGAGAGAGAGAGAGAGAGAGAGAGAGCTTGGTTATTGACTTATTGTCATGGGTATGTTGTAAAGACATTATGGTAGAATATAGAGGATGGAAGCTAAAAAATCTACATTCCTATATTGTAACAATTTCCTAGTCACTGTTTGTGTAGTTTTTCGAGCTACTCAACAATCCTCTGATTTAGTTCAGCCTTCTTATCTGAATGTCCATCAAATCTTTGTGAAGTTACTCATTCAGTAAAGTAAATGTATAGTGAAAGAATCATGGTTAAAATATACTATCATAAACTGGAAGAAAAGCAAAATTATGATGCATGCTTGTTGGTAGCTCAAGGGCAAACGACATGAGTAAAGATATGTCATGAAAATATGCACCTCCCCTTGTATTGCATAAGCCTCCACCTATTGCTATTGTCTTAGAGGGCAAATTATGCATGGAAAGACATAAATGATCGCCAAATTCCCAGTATATGACTAGCATCGTTCCTGATGTTGTTTATGAAACTTCCAATATATTAATGCTACCTCATCAATTCAAATGATTCCATAAAAAAATACCAGTTCTGAAACTTGTCACTCTCCATTGTGCCTTTCAAATCAAGTCTGCGCATCTCCATGACAATCAAATCCTAGTTTTCTTCACATAAGTTGCATTTGGTCCGAAAATTCATCAAAAAAGTATTATTCATGTCTATAAAACAGATATTTTGGTATAGACGCATTTTAGTAACGCCCCAAAAGACCGCAGAATAATCGACTTATGAAAACGAAACGAAATTCCATCACAAAATGAACATTACGCTCAAGAAAACAGCTAAAATTTTCATGAAAACAAATTCTAAGCCACCGCCGTGCGATCAAACTGCTGTACCCTCCAGACGACGACCACAACAACAAAGAAACAAGAAAAGGATCCGACGTTAGGAGATCGGAAGTTCGTCCTCACCTGGGACTCCGGCGGAGCCATCATCGACTCCGCCCGAGAAGGGGAAGGACAAAACGAGCGCGAGTCGGCCAGGAGGAGAGAGAGCTTATTCTCCACCATCATCTTCAATGATGAGAGCATTGCTACAAAGAGTTGGATCGAGGTTGCGCGATGGAGAAGCCCTAGAAAACTAGACGAAGGACAGCGGCTCGTTTCTTCCGTCAGTCGTCGGCGGTGGAGGAAGAGGCGCGTTACGGAAACGCCATTTATATATCACGGAGTGGCAGTAGGTGGAGAGAGAGAGAGGGAGGGAAGAGTAGGAGGCGATCAAAATTAAGACAGTAATATATATAAAAAAATCAAATTAGGCACAAAAAATATGATACGCCTGTCTTCTTTTAGTCGTGTAAAAAAATTATAGTAAATATTGGACACTTGGCACATAATATTTTTTTTGTTCTTCATGTTATAATAATTCATATCTTTAGATAAAAAATAAAACCATAAACTTTATTATTTTAAATATGATTAATATAGTGATAATACATCAGTAAACAATTTATGAATCAAGGATACATTTGATTATACACGATTGTTAACACATAATTTTGTATGTTACTATTCTTATAATTGATGGAAAAAATTTGTAAAGTTCTCGCATTTCACTCACTCCAAATGACATGATCATTGGATGATAATTTAGAATGGGTAGGGCCTTATATCATTACTTAGGAGGCCAAGGATCAAATTATATATAAAAAATACATGGGGATTATCATTTTTAAATTTTAAAAATCATCATTAAACTCTTAAATAAATATATATATGTATGTATGTATGTATTTCTAACATGTCGCCGAAGCAATCCAATTTTCACGACATTCAGCGGACAGCACGATACGTCTAGCAGAAAGGCACAACAAAAATGATATGTGGTGCCGTGGTTGGATTTGGGATATTTTTTTAATTAAGAGTGCACTAATTACCATTAATAATCAAAATTAGTTACTTCTTTCTACTTTTTTCTAGAATTATTTACTTAAATAAATATAATAATATGATATGTCTTACGCTATTAAATACTCAGCAATTCGTTCGATTGGCCATTATTAAATCATAAAAACATGATTAAATTTGGCAATCGACATTATTAGAGGGTCATTGTCGGTGATGTTCACATACGTTAATGACTCGAGGACCGTTACCTTTCACACCTTCCAGTTGGGGTCCGTAACTTATTAGAGCGAGACCCAAATGTTTCGTAACTCGTCGTAGGGTTTTAGGACGGGGCTTTGGGGTCACGCCGTAACCATGTGGAGGGCGGTGAGAACCGTAGCACGGCGAACGGGGGGCGCCGGATCGGTCCGGCGTCTGTCCGACAACTCCTCCTCATCCTACGCCTCCGTCGGCCGACGGAGGGAGCCGGAGGACGAGGGCGACTGGTCATATTCCTCCGAATGGTGGGGCTCGGATTCCGGCGCCGGCGACGACGTCAACACCGTCTTCCGATCGACGTCCGATCATGGGAACGGCGTTGTCTCAGTGCTCGCTTATCCGTCCTCCAGACCCGTTGACTCTTGACCCTTCTCTTCTGCTTCTATCTTATTTCCATTGTTGTATGATAAAATGATCGAACACGTTCTCCTGAAGATATATTTTTATGATGTCTCCTTTGATAAGTTCAATCACTACTTTGGAAGATCTCATTAACATCCGTGTAGCTTATGAGAGCTTAATTACATGGGCATAAGTGTAGTATCACTGAAGATTGTGTGTGATTTCACAATGGTTCACCTGTTGGTGAAGGCTTTTTTTTCCCTCAAGGTCTCATTGGTTTTTGCTAAGTCTTTCTCCATGATATACAAGCGACAGATGATTAAGTTAAACCAGCATTAATCCTACAGGTGATCAGATCCTTAAAATTTTGAATAAAATGGACCACTCGCTTAATGGACAAACTGTGTCCATGACAAATCCGATATGCTGGAGCTGATAGGGATGCCTAATGTCGAGTTTTGGGAACATTGTCGAAATTTCCTTTTTTTGGATGTCTTCAGGCCAATTCATGATGATCAATGTAATAGACCGCATATTATTGGGTCATTCATGAGGTTAGCAAGTTTTCATTACTGATATGTTGGTGTCCAACACTATAATTATTGCCACATGTTTGAGAGGTTAGAGGGCGGGGGAGGTAATACGATGAGAAGTAAATGCAAATGGTGCTATTAATCTGTGTCTTGGGCCTCTTTAGATAGGGCTTGAGGTTTGTTCATTTGAGTCATATTAACAACAACAACAACAAAGCCTTATCCCACTAGGTGGGGTCGGCTACATGGATCATACGACGTCGCGTTGATTCATGTTCATGAGATTCGACAGAGTTTTACGCTGGCTGTCGGGGCCTAACACAACCCTCCTCCTTTATCCGGGCTTGGGACCGGCTATAAAACATAGGCGGTTGAATCTGATAATAAACAATGATAAAATTCTATAGAAGACAATTGCATACCTTATGTTTTAGACGTCGAAGCACAAAAGGTCGAAGAACTTGGTGAAGCCGGTTTATTATCAAAAGATTTTCCTCCTCAGAAAGTAAAGCTTCATCGGGAGAATTATCATTTGAAACAAAATTGATGTTGCTTTTGGACCTTTTTCGTAAGATGAACGTTGCTTCTGGATTACATTGTCATTTGAGTTGCTTGCTGTATGAATTTTTCTTTTCTTGTTTATCATGATACCTTTTGTGTTTCCGGGTCCACCCCTTCATGATGTCTCTGAAATCATAATATTCGTTCTTTAATAATGAACTATGCGTAGTTTGATTCCTCTTAGTTCACATTCTTTTTTCTTTCTTAAGGAGGGCAAGCCCTCCAGTTTCCAGTGTTTGACCTTCTGTCATGTGTCTATGCAGTCTCCAGATAGATGGGCAGCTAAGGAGGCATGGCTTCAACAAAGGTATGCAAAGATCAATCCAAATGTTAAACATGATGCACGGTTTAAGATACTTGGTTATCAATGGCGCGTTCTCCGTTTTAATGACAACACTCGACAAAGCATAGTTAAAGTTATGGCAGGTTACAGAAAGTCAGGTCATGAATCATTATTTTTGGTGCAGCAGCCACACTGTTTAGCTGTTCCATGTAATTCCTTCACCTAGTTTCTGGTGTGCTTTCTATTAGATAATTGTTTAAATTCCTTTACTCTTTAATAGTATATATAATAATGGTTCAAATGTACCTTTGCAGTTTAGGTTTTGATAATTGTTGTGCCCAAGTGATGTTGAATATTGAATAATGATCATGGAATATGCAACCATTAATGAATGAATATTACATCACCGTGTTCCTTTTTTTTTTTAGAGGAACATCATCATGCTCTTGTTAGCGTTAACATGAATATGTGTTGAATGCCCATTACTTAAATTTCAAATCCAAATTGTGATAATGATAAGTTATCACTTTGTACTAGTAAAAAAAGATAGTGGGTCGATTAAAATTTGTGGGCAGTTACAGTTGACATATTCTATTAGTCCATGTTCTTATTAGATATGTTATGTTTATGAATAACTAATCCTTCTGATTATAAATACACTCATAGGTTCTATCTTTATTGGCAAATTTTGAAAAGTTTGTCTATCAACTTTGTTAGTAAGTTATGCTATCATATGATCTTTCCTTGTTTGAACATTTTCCTGATTTATGTGCGAAAATATCCTCTGGTCTTTTAATATTCATTGGTCTCGGTATAATGGTATTAATAACTTCTGTGTTTTGGCTTAAAAAAAATAACTTGTGTTTTATTTGTGCTTTTGGCAGATCTTAAAAGTATGGTATCCGCTGGTCTGACAGCATTGGCTTCCTCAAGTTATGATTTATCTAAAGCAGTTGTAGGGAAGAAAGATTTAAAGGTCCTTTGTGTTGGTCATGGTGGTGGTAGCCTACCCTTGTTCATTGCCAGTAAAATAAAGGGTAAATGACCTATTATTCTCTAATGTGTACCACTTAATAATTTTTTTGACGCAGTTAAGAAGTTTCCAGGTTAATATCAATTCTTGCTATCTGAAGTGGCATTGATCTTCTGAGCAATTTCATTCAGTGAACAGTAAGGTCATGTTATATAGTGAAAGGAGTTAAAATGTCTTGTCAAGATGATATAAATTTTCTTTCTGAAAATGGGATATCATAGTGTTGTTGAGTGCACAATTTCAAAATCCTGTTGAAAGTGGTATAGTCTTATGTTGCTACATTATTACGAAGAACTTTCAGTAGTCCTAAGATTTTTCAGTAGTTGTTTGACGTTCCTTTTCTCATCTTGCTGTTTCAGGTGCTACTGTCCATGTTGTGGAGATAGATCCCGTTGTTATTTCAGCTTCTATTCAGGCGATGGGTTTCCCTTGTTCAACTGTGAAAGAAACATCACCACATTTGTCCTTTCCTTGTTCAGCGGAACTTGATAACCTACTTTGGGAATGCATCCATGAGAGGATTATCCTTTACAGGTCAGATGCCGAGGACTTTGTACTCGACAGCCATAATGTGTATGATCTAGTTTTTATAGATGCTTATGATGGTGATGACATCTTCCCTCGGAAACTCTGGGACCCTGAAGGTCCTTTCCTGAAATCCATCCAGAACAGAGTCCATCCAGTACATGGCACTGTTGTGCTTAATCTCCATTCAGATTCTGAAGTCTTAACCAGTGAGATGAGCAATTACTCGGACCATGAAAGCATTTTACCAATGGGAAAGCACATTTTACGTGTCTGCCGAGCTTACAAGGAGCATTTTGATTTGACATTTTGTGTTTCAGTCCCTTGGCTGTGCAACAGCACCCTTGTTGCATGCAGGGGTTTGGGGTCAGGCACTAGTTCAATAAATTTAGATAGGGTCTCTGTTCTAAATTTTCTTATGTCAAAATCGAATCTGGTTGAGTTTGTGATGGGTTTTCCATTTCCTTGTTTGCAGTACATCAAGAATGGGTTTGTACTGATTTGATTGGTATTATTGCTGTGGTCCTTATTCCATAACAGGGCATTGCTACACGGTGGTGCTGCTGAATGTTAATGGCTTTATGAGATTTGCCTCCAGCTTTTTATGGGAAATTTCTTTTGTCAGGAGCTTTGCGAATCGTTCTACCGGTTTGCAATGGTTAGTTTATAGTTAAGTCATTATTCCTTGAGGGGATGATGCCAATTTTGAATTATTTGGTAATGTAAGCTTTGTCTTTCCATTTCAGAAATTGCCTAATTGCCTGGTTGCAAAAACATTAGACGATGTGATTGTTGTGTGAATGAGTATTTTAGGTGTCTGGCTAGCAAATGTTGCTGTTTCAGTTTGGATGGTGCTGTTAGCCGCATTCATCGTCGATCCTGCCAAGCATTTTTGGACGGAGGATTTTTCATTTTTTTTCAATTACATTTAAAGGACTGAGGATTAAGACTTGATGTCGAATGCGGATTTCTGTGGGTCCTTCTCCACACCTGTTTTTTTAACTTCTACGTGCAAAGTGGTAGCTCCCTAATCCTTATCCAGGACAAAATTTATAATCACTGGCCAATCGTAAGAACCCTACCGAACCACGAATTGAGGAAAAGATTTGTTGCGACTGAGGCTTGATTTCTTTCACTTTGAAGGTCTTCTGAGAAAATAGAAATTTGGAAATAATTTATTATCTTATGTTTGAGCATGTATGCAATTTTCTGGGTAAAATGATGGAGTGAGGCTTTTCAAAGTTTCTGTTTAGACCTGCAACTGAAAAAAAAAAATTAAGGCCTCGTTTCTTAATCGTTTCATTTGTTGTCACATATAAAAAAAGGGGGCAATCGATGTACAGCACACAATATTGCTGTAAATTACAGCTTTCCATGTTGAGTCGTTAGATTTATATCAACGGCTGGATGTAAAAGACAAAAAAATGTCTCTATCCCTTGTCTGCATGGGAACTCGCACATGACATAATCGTTTGGTTACACAATCTCCCTTTTTCTTCAACTCCCTCCCTCTCGTCCATTGCGCTCCCTCTCTCTCATCCTTTCTCAACTCCGTCCTGCACTCCTCGCTCATTTCTTGTCTTTCTCTCACAATCTCATATTTCTTCACTCTTACAGGTTCGACAAAAGGAAGAGGAACTACAAATTTATTATTGCCTTCGTCCCAAGATAAATTTGTTTCCAGTCTTTATTCGTGTCTATTCACGAGAAATAACGATGCTGATTTTTTTTCCCTTTTGTTTGTTGAGGCATTTTTATTAGAGCATATAGATGATTATAGTTTTTTGCCTTCCAAGTTCAAGCAGCATAAGTCGGTGATTTCTTCCATGGGTTTTTTTCTTTTCTGTTTTCGATGCTCAAAGCGTCCTAATGATATGAGAAGAATGTCTTAAAAATTAAAGTGGAGGCAGAGCAGACTTGAAGTAGGAAGCGTAGCAGGCTTCAATAGGATCCTCGCGATGGAAAAAGGTTTTCCTTTTTTTAGTTTCATTTTTTTTATTTTCAACGGTTGAGATTAAAGCTGTAGATTACAGCTTAAGACTTGAGCAGCACATTCTTTTTTTTTTCCTATAAAAAATTATGTTATTTTTATTTTGGAATTTTAAATTACTGTTCTCGTATCCTACATAAATCGTGTCCTTGTCTCGATAATTCCTTTTCCTTTCCCCACATTTGTAAACGATTTTTGCGTGATGAACATTAATTGCTTGCATATTTATGCCCACGCACTTGTGGGTCCGAAGGATATAGACGTAGTAATTCTACATGCACGAGGGATCTATCGAAACATCCTTAAACACACTGCTGTCAATTTTGTGCATTCCAGAACTGTATCGATTCAACAAAATTATCAAACTAATTAAATGCAAGGACTCGTCATAATCTTTTGCAGGTTGTGTCAGTGATGCATATTATTTTTAGTGCAAGTATAAGACTTTTGTTTTGATTAAAGTGTTATTCTTGAAAAACAAATTTTTTCTTCTTTGGGGCGACCCTCCCGACCTCAATTCGCAGTGTCACGTAATCCAAAGCCCTTCTATTAACTAATAGACATTTATAAATGGGAGTACATTTTTCCCTCACAATGTTCTCCTTCCATATTGTCCGAAAGACTTCTTTTCTATCTATCAAACAAAGGAAAAAAATGAATTATATTTCTCGAAATTCATTGAGCTCAGGAGTTTTTCTTCATCAAAACCAAAATGAGCCAATCTCACAGTTTGGATATGTGAAGAACATCTGACAAGAACCCAAAGGAAAAAAATCTGCATGCACGATTCAGAGTGTTCAAGGGGGAAAAGAATGGAAACACAAAAAACTAGTCCGCTTCAAAATCTCACTTCGTCAACAAAATTACAACCAAAAATTGCAAAAGATCCATGAAGTAATGTATAAGTGATCAAAATTTTTCTAACATACCCTACTGTAGAGACAAGATGTACATGATAGCGGATGATTGTGAGAAAATTTTGAAAAGCACGAAGCATATTCCAGCAGCTGGCCTCCAGATTGGATCCAAGGCCTTATTTTCTCCCACCACTGGCACATGCAAGCTGGATGGCAACCGCAAAACAGAAGCAAGCAGCCAAAAGAAAAGTACCCTCCCTCCCTCTCTCTCTCTCTCTCTCTCTCTCTCTCTCTCTCTCTCTTCATGCCAAAGCAATTTTCACCGACCTCTCATCAGGACAAACCTCCACCACCAACACCACCACCACTTCATGTCCTTCAAATCTAACTTCCCCTTCGATCCCTTTCAATTATTTTGATGTCTCCCTCCACAAATTTAATCTGCAGCAGGAGGGACAGGAAAAATACGGAGATTATTGACACCAAGACATTTTACAACATGATCATTTTGTAGTGTCATAATATGCTCACCATCTTGCTTTTTTATCACGCTCCTGGCGAAGAGCAGGCAGATGACCAGGAAACCCACCCCTGCCGCTGCTCCCACCACTATGGCCACCGTCTTTGCTGTTTGCCCTGATCACGCCATCACAGATGATCCAATATAGCAAGCAACATTAGTGCAATGCCACGCCATTAATAGCTACGTACTAGTTATGTTTGAAGAATCTAACGAGATTCTTGAGAAATCTAAGCTGCAAAGAAATGCTCGACGTAATTTAGATGGGTGCTCACCGCCGCCGCCGCTACTGCCGCCTCCGGCGCCAGCGCCGAAGACGCTGCTACCGCCGTGTGGAATGCCGCCGGAATAGTAGCTGTAGCTAATGTAGCATTTGTCGAGGTAGACCTGGCCGGAGGAGGCGCCACCGCACTCGACCTCCGACTTCTGCACGGCCTCGCTGACGCACTCGCCGCAGTCGCCGGTGGAGAGGTCGCCCTCGCACTGCGCCATGGCGTAGACGGAGGAGTAGCTGGTGGCGTAGAACCCCTGGCCGGCGGCCACCCCGCTCTGGAGCTGCGCGAACGCGGTGTCGCGCTTGACCTCGAAGCCCCCGCCGCCGCCGCCGGAGCCGCAGAACTTGTAGAGGAGCTGGGTGCCGGAGACCTGTGCGAAGCCGGAGACCTCGTAGAGGGCGAGGCAGCCGGTGAGCTGGACGCGGGCGGCCACGGCGGTTGCGCAGAGGCTGGACCACATGGGGAGGGCCCGGGCGACGCAGGCGGAGCAGTCGGCGGGCGAGAGGTCGCCCCGGCACTGGAAGAGGCCGAAGACGGGCTGCCCGCCGGCGAAGGCGGCCGACGCGGTGGTCTTGTAGAACTTGGCGGTGGCCGACTGCGCGGTGAGGGAGGAGGAGAGGGCGGCCACGGTCTGCAGCGAGGCGGCGCCGCCGCCGGAGAAGGTCTGGTTGGCGCAGCCCTTGTAAACCAGGCCGTAGAGGTCGGTGGCGACGGCGGTCGGAGTGAGGAGGGCGAGGGCGAAGGCGAGGAGTAGGAGGAGGTCCAAGGGCAAGGATAGGAGCGGGGGGTGGAGAGGGTGGTGGGCTATGGGAATGCCCATGTTACTAGGGTTTCCTCCTCACACCCTCGCTCACTCACTCTTCCGAACTCACACTCGGTTCTCTTCTCTCTGTCACAATCTTTGTCTCCTGCTTTCCTTTTGGAATAACTAATTTTATTATTTTAACCTCTCTCTCTCTCTCTCTCTCTCTCTCTCTCTCTCTCTCTCTCTCTCTCTCTCTCTCTCTCTCTCTCTCTCTCTCTCTCTCTCTCTCTCTCTCTCTCTCTCTCTCTCTCTCTCTTCAACCTTTTCAGTCAGTGTCCGCATTGGAATGAGCGATTTATATAACAATGTCTCGTATGTTTTTCCTTCTCTCTCTTCACTTTTTTTTAAAAAAAATATTTTCTTTGAAAAATAGCTACAAATAAGCTTGGAAGAAAGAAATTCTATTTTTTTTCAAAATATGTCTAAGTTTTTTTTTCAAAAAACATGTCTAAGTTGAAAAGTGAGGGTCATGAGTGTAATATAAAAAAATAAAATTAGGTTAATATATCTGCTGGAGATTCTATGTTCATCTCTACCAAAAAAAAAATCAAAGTACAGAGTTGATTAATGTGTATAAGAAAAAGGTAATCTCATACATGAAGGAAAGAATATGAAAAATGATAGTACTGTCTTCTTTACAGAGGAGCGGTTTTTTCCCCAAATTGTATCTTAATTTATTAGTCATTAAAAATAATCAAGAGATCTAGTTAAACCAAACAAATATTAAAATTAGTATTTGACGCGAAATATATTCAAATTATAAGTTGTTTTTAAATGTAAATCTGGTCTTCTAGGCGACCAAAGGCACAAGAACATGAAGATTGGATGGTGGGAAATGTGAGGAGATGGAGAGAATGTGAAGGGCATTTGTTTCTAAATTATGGCATCTATTTTAGAGTTAATGAATGCCAAGGTAGGACTGAGAAGCTTTTATCAGACACGAGTTCATGTGATCATGCAATTATTAAGTTCACAACTCGCTGCCTGAGACACACGCATAAATATATGTTATATATAGGGGAGAATGACATCGGTAGGAAAGTTGTGAATGGAGTTATGAGATCTAGAGGAATTTGAATACAAGTGGCGTTTAATTGATGATGGAAAACTAGAAAGTAGAATCGTGAGAGAGACGTGTGCAGGAGAAGAGGGTTGGTGGTTTGACTAGCTGGAAAATATATTTTTGTTTTCAAGGTCCTAGAATATTTGGGGCAATGGGGGACTCTTTATATATTCATAGAAAGTGACCAAGAAGGGCTTCTATTAAGAGTTTATCTTTCCTTATGCATTGCTGCTGTAGAACTTTTCCTGGGAAAAAAAATAAACCTTGTAAAATATTACATGGGGAACAGCTTTGGTGGTTATTAACTACTGCGCCAGTTTTGTTATGTTGTATTTGGATGGAAGGGATAAAGTCCCAACTGGTCAATCCGGGATACAAGAAAAATTACGTTGATTTTTTTATCAAGATAAAAAATTATTGATATTTATAATTTACGAATCGAGGCTCGGCGATCTTAGGAGTTAGAACATATTTTGGGTTACTTTTATTTTATAAACTTATCTTTCAAAGGCAGAGTTGACATATTTTACGTGTTACTATTCTACTAGAAAGTAATTAATATAGAATGCAGTTCGAAATGAGATTAGAAGCACACTTCACGTTTTGGTGCTAGTCAATTAAACCCTAAGGTTTGAATAAGATTGAAAATGTGCTCTTTACTTTTTATAATTTGAATAATCATGCAATCTTCAAACATGCCATTAATTACCTCCCATGGTCTTTTAACAATAGGAGACAAAGGGCAAAAGTTTGGTGATACAATTTGTTTTTTTTTTCTAGAAAAGAACAGAATAAAAATATGAGTTACATGAAAATTCAGAACAGAGGCAAAAACATATGTGCGTCATCCAAGTTCAATCATTCTAACATGACAACTGGATTTTGTCAATTATAGTCCTGATTCCATCACATGCAATATCAACTCATAATGACCACCGACCACTGCCCACTGTTTGTTACGTCCTGGAATAAAATTAATAGTAACTGCCAATGCCGGTTCAAAGATATCCAACTTGAGGTCCAAATATTGAGTAGTCTCAGTTGCAACATTGTTAAATTATTCATGTGCACGAACTAAAATGAACAATTCTGCATGGCAAGTAATACAACAATATCAAGAATTACTTGTGATTTTTTTAGGTTGGAGATTTTTTTTATCAATATCTATGGTAGATTCTTACAGGAAAAAATATTATATCCAAGCTAGCTGTAGAAGCGAACCTGATATAAATACACATGATGGTATTTTCGACAACAATATACACTATCATCTAAAGACAAATGCTGTTATGCACAACGCAAGATATCATAATTCACAACAAGTATTTTCAAATTTTGTACCAATGTTTTGACATTAATATTAACGCAGTTAGTCAATCATGGTTTTCAAACGTGATATAGAGAGAATGAGCCGCAGCAGAAATTACTTCCAACAAAAAGAGAGTAAGGCTTTGATAACTCACTTTTTTGCTCAGCATGCTCGTCATCTTCTGTACGACGTCTTTTGGGAGGGCCATCCTCCTTCGGAGGCCCTCCAATTTCTATATTTTGATAACTCACGTTGTTTTATTTAATGCTTAATTAATCTTTCCTTCACCAAAAAAAAATTACTTCCAACACAAACAAGAGTTGTAATGCAAATGTGTAAGGAACCGTACGATAACATCAAAAGCAAAACTTCCAAGACAGCAAAAAAGTAGGAGCATTTCATAGCGGACGCTCATTACAAAAATTGAGGGTTCTCTCAACCCCAAAAAAAAATTCAAGAGGGTTACCTAGAGACAAGTCACATACAAATAATAGTCACAAGATTAGTCATATATGATACAAGTCAAGAACATAACAATCAAAGCCACGAGATCCATATCATTAGAATTTAAAATTGTACATACTAATAACGAATGAATAGAAAATAGTTCCGACCCCAAACATATATAGCATTCAATATTTTAGGACCATATCCATCAAATTATATTTCAGAACTAGAAAAAGGTTTTCTGAAACAAGGATTGACTGAGAATTAAACTTTTGACCTGTCTTTTAATGGAATTAATGTCAATTTACAATCACTTTTTTTTTTGCTGGTTCATAAATTTAGCACCACGATCATAGCTTATAACTACATCAAAGCAGGGAACGTTTAGACAGCAAAGGGAATATGAAATGAAACAGTTCATGTGGCTTTCTCAGGTAACAAACCACGCTCAAGGATAGGTTAATAGTATTGTCTAGAACTAATAATTGGATGACCAAAGGTATCGAGTTCAATTAGAGGTGAAATTTATGAAGCCATCGATGCCCCACCTAATGAACGTATGCACAAATTTTCCAACATCTTTTAACCCATAGCTGTCTCTTTTCAGTGAATAAAAGGTCTCAAACACCCACAAACTACAAGATACAAGCAAAGACTTAACCAAACATTCTGAAACATACCACATATTACATGTGTCCTAACAATGTTGATGAAAATGACAGATCCCAAATTCATAGGTGGTTAACCAAATTCATAGGTGGTTAACCAAGGACACTGAAGCTCAGCTGAATAGTGAGCACCTATCGAGCCAGGAATCAACAACTCCAGTTGCCAAAGGGTAGATGAGCTTGATTACCACATGTTGATTACGCCACAAACTTTTTTTTTTTGAGCAGAAAAAGGATGACTACCAGAGTTGTGGTTGTCATCCAGCAATGTATATATATGAAAGAATGAGAAGATGTACAGGTGAGAGCTCTCGGAGAGAGCAGCAAAAGGTGACTAAGGTCACAATAGGAAAGCTAGCCAAAACCTCACTCTCTGATAAGAAATGAGATGTGGTGTACAACACGCTCAGGCTGACATCGCTCCCCACAAAAGATAATCCGGTTGCGCTGAAGCCAAATGGCCCAGGCACCGGCCAAGAAGGTCATCAATGGCGCTCGCCAACTCTGTCTCTCATGCAACATGCTCCGGAAGATTTGTCATATGGACTCTGGATCTGACAGAGAAAATGCCGCAATGGAAGTCTGCTGCCATATGCCTCGAGATGTGGGGGTCAGTCGAAAAAGAGGTGAATGATGTCCTCGGCCGAGTCGCTGCAAAGGACGCAAGAAATATCGCTGTGCGGAGCCCAACGCGCCCTGTAGGTCCTGGTAAGAAGCCGTCCACGCCGTAAAAGCCAAGCAAAGATCTTGACTTTAAACGGCACCCGAGTACGCCAAATGAGTCTGCAATCCGTCCTGAAATCCTCTGATAGTGTAGAGGCGGGAAGAAAGCGAATATAGAGACTGCGCACCGAGAAGGACTCTGATAGCCAAACCCAACCATCTAACCTGGACTGGTCCGGACGTATCCCGGCTAAACGCTGGTGAAGGGCCAATAAGTCGGTGAAGCGCTGATATGGCAAATGTGCTCTGAAACGGGGAGACAAAACACCGGAGCCTGACTCCCCCTCCTCGGACCAGGTGTCCGCAACCGTCGCCTTGGGGAAAGTCGAGAGGGTCCAAAGTCGGGGAAAAGCCTCAGCAAGAGGGCCACTAGCAGTCCAGGCGTGCCGCCAGAAGAAGAAATCCCTCCCCAAGCCAAGGGAAGGAACCATAAGGTCACAGACCTGCGGCGCCACGGCCGCTACACCCCGCCAAAAAGATGATGCCCATCGGGGTAAAATGAATCGCGACTCCCAAGATAGATCCGGACCATAACAGGTACTGAACACCGAACACCACAAAGTATCCTCTGGCCCCATAATCCGCCTGAGCCAACGGGCTAGAAGAGCCCAATTGGCATACTGTAAATCGCGGACCCCTAGGCCCCCATGAGAGGCAGGCCGGCAAATACTGGACCAATCAACCAGGTGGACACCGCGATGATCGGGACCACGCCCCTGCCAGAAAAAGCTGCTCCTGAGTGAGTCTAAACGTCTGAGAACCTGAGCTGGTAGTGGCAGGACCGACATGTAGTACGTCGGAAGGGCCGAGAGCACCGACCGTAGTAGAACGAGTCGGCCCCCGCGCGACAAAAGACGTGCACTCCAACCGTGAAGTCTGTGCTCCATACGCTCAATAACTGGCGTCCAACCTCTAGAGGCAATGCGGCGGTCTGAAAGAGGGGGTCCCAAGTAGGTGATCAAACTTTGAACACGTGAACTAACCAGAGTCTCAATGTGCCCTGGTGAACTCATTGGTGTTTATAACTATTATATGACTTCTTGTTTAAGGATTTGAATAAGATCTGCAGTCAAATTGCTCAGTGAAAAATTTCAGGCTTAGGTATCCAGGAAATCATGCCAATGTGTTATATGATGTTAACAATCTTGAATCAAACATGAACGTAATATTTTCTCATTGCTCACTCTAACTTTCTATAACATTTCACCTGACAAATAAAAAATTCATAATATTATAAGCACCTACTTCTAGCATACGCTCCAAACCAATGATAGATCATGCCATTCAGAGTGCATGTGAATTCTGGAATAAACTAGTGATCGCAAGATTGATAATGTCCACCATGTCCATGGAAAATCCAGGAATGAAGTTTTAGAATAGTGTGCATGGACTAAGCCATTTTTTTGAAAGTATGCATGGACTAAGCCATCGTTGAGTCAACAACAACAAAGCCTTATCCCACTAGGTGGGGTCGGCTACATGGATCATATGACACCGTTGATCCATGTTCATGAGATTCGACAGGGTTTTACGCTGGCTGTCGGGGCCTAACACAAGCCTCCTCCTTTATCCGGGCTTGGGACCGGCACTAAGCCATCGTTGAGTACCAAATAAAAATTTGAAACAGAATGCAATAGCACGATCTTAGGCTTCTTCCACAACTCAACAAACATTTGATTGGCAATCGCCAACATCCCAGAGAATTCTTTGATATAACTCTACAAAGTATAAGAAGAGAAAGGCGATCACATAATCTGAAAGTAACACGAACCTGTCAAATAACTTCTACCAATGCAGCTAAAAAAGCGGCAAAGATAAAAAGACCTAACATTTGTCATATCCGCCCGTGTCCAAAACCCTCCAAAAACCCTACAACACCCACACCAACAATTGAATAACAATCCCTGACTGAAAATGAGACATCGGCTGACCTTGCGATTAGCAAAACTATTTGGTCGGAGCAGCCGCCGCGAGGGCAGACGGGGGGGCCGGAGACGCGCCGAGGAGGGTGGCCTGCTGCATGTCGAGCTCGTTCACCTGCTGCTCTCGGTCCATCTCGATGATGAGAGGGACAACAAGGATGAGGAAGGTGGTTCCAGCGATCCACGCGGCCTTGCCGGCGCTGCGGAAGAGCTTCATGGCGACCGTCGCCGCATCAGAGGCGGCGCGGCGGCCGCGGTAGACGACGGGGGAGTTGGAGATGGTGCTCGAGACCCTGGAGAGGACTCCACCTTCGCCGGAACGGCTCGCGGCCGGAAGCGAACCCTTCCGTCCCTTGGAAGCCATCGCGCAAGTCGTGAACAAACCCTTTCAGAGTCCACGAGGATCCGAGAAGATGAGGCGACGGCTCGAAGACGAAGGTCTCTTTCTTTGGGTTAAACCCTTTCAGAATTCACGTGCTCATCACGTGTAGCATGACATGGCTCTTACTAAAATGCAGAATATTTTAGTAGCTATCTTTTTCTTATATATAGTACAACGAAACTTTATTACAAAGAATGACTAAAGATAAACTATGATTATATACTTAGTTAATACTATGGAAATCTTATTGTAATTATTATAGAAGTAATTAAAAAATGAGTTTTTAAAAGTCGTTTAATCATATTACACGATTAAAAATTACTGGAAAGCAGCGTTACACTTTTTTTTCTTAATGTAGGAGTCGTTCCATTTTTCTTCTCCTTTACTCCTTGGTTGCAATATAAACTTATAATTATTTATTTACGTATTCAAATCAATTATGTGGTCAACATAGGAAAGTGCCATGAATCTGGAATAGTTTTTAGGAGATAAACTTATAACATGCATACATTACATGATTTATCAAATTGCAGTAATCAGATGTATCTCACTCGGAAAAATTAGAATGACCACGATATTTTTTTAAAAAAAAAGAAGGTTCTATTGGAAATTGTAATAACATTTAGTACTTCAAATCATTTCGTAGTAAGCATACGTTTACTTAAGCTAATCGAATAAATGCCAATGAAATGTAAACTGCTCTGTTGGAATTGATGCATGATAGAGGATCAGCTTGCAGAGTTGTAATCAATGTTGTAAGACCCGACTCGGTCATCGACCCGGATTGTTTAACGGGTCAGGTCGGACTGGTTGGACTGGGTCGAACCGAATGATCGGACCGAGTAATATAAATTAATAAAAAAAATAAAATAAGTTCAAGTGACTATTAGAATATTATTAATATGTAAGATATTATTTAGCAAAAATATCATGTAATATAATAAAATAATTTAGATCAATAATATAATAAAGTAAGCATAAATTAAATCATCAATTGAATATTTTCTAAATAAAAAATCTTGTGAGTAATTATAAAAAATAAAGATATTAATGAAATTTTTTTTTTGTGATAAAGAAGATATTCTAAAAAAGTTTAATATATGACTTTCAAGTATATATATATGATATTCTAAAAAAGTTTAATAATTTTTATACATTTTAATTTTTTTATATTTTTCAATTTGACCCGGCCGGGTCGGCCAAATCCATCGGGTCGGCCGGTTGAATCCGAGTTTTGACCGGGTTTGACCGAGTCAAAGCGGGTCAACTTCGCGGTCGGATTTTGGACGACCCGCGGGCCGTTTCAGTGTCCGGACACCGGTCCGACCGACCGGGCCGGGTCTGACAACACTTGTTTTAATACTGTGTTTCCTTCATTTCTTCTTCTTGGTTGAATTACTTTATAACAATATAATATTAATTTATTCAATTTAGTTAGTTGATATATCAGTTCCTTAGTAATATAATGTAATGAATGGCTGAGCCAGATGTAATTGCCCTTTTTTTCTATAAGAGTTGTAATTGCCCTTTACATTTGAATAGAATCACCCCCATTCCTCCTTCCTCTGCGCTTTCTTTTTCCGTGTACTTTCTCTTATTTCCTTCTTCTTCGGCAACTTTCCTTTGAATAACATCACAAGAATTCAAGTCATTTTTTTTAACAGAACGAGAGGTCAAGAGTTCAAATCTCGTTAAACTCTTCTTAGAAAAAGTTTTTCTCTCTTAATTATTGTTCACGTGATGGGATAATCAAAGTTGTGATCATGCCACACTTGAGAAGGAGTGTTAAGAATATAAAATTATTTATGTTGTTCTTCCTTAATCTTTTAAGATAATTAGTTAGCACATCAATTTCAACATCGTTAATAATAGAAAATCATTGATCTTGCTCTTGCTAATGGCTTAAACTTTTAGAAAAAATAGTTAACACACCAATTTCAACATGATATCAAAACCAAAAGTCCTTTTAGGAAAATTTCTCTACTTCGCCATCTTTGCTAAAATTTCACCGTCTTCAAGTTCTTTGTTGCTAAGGTGGTCTGTCAGCTTACATGGCGCCCATGAGTTCAAAAGATGCCCATATGGTCGTGATTGACAAAGATTTGTCTGATTTGAGTGCCGACAATTCTCTCGTTGTCGACATCGAGCTAGAGGACGAAGATGAGGACGATCACCATTTCTCTTCTATGTTTCCTAGATGACACTTCTGACCAATCACCAAGATTAGTTCCTCCTATCTTGATGCAGTTAGTGAACTCAATCTTCTCTGCCTTATAGCTTCTGCCTCTTTGCGATTGTCGATTGTTCCCCTTCTTCGTATCATTCCATTTTAATAATCGATCATTGTTTTCTCTATGTTTTTTTTCTATCTTTTCTTATTCTGATTGAGTTTAGTTCCCTCTCAATTTCCTCCTAAATTCCTTTTTCCTTGGATTTCTTCTTCCAATCCATGGCGCTATGATGGATCAAATTATTCTGCAATTCAGCGATCATCGTTTGCAACTACGGAGTGTTTTTTCATCTCGTCGGTTTGTTCTTGGTTGACGTTCGTCTTCAGCATTCAACATTCATTTATGGAGCTTAACTTTTATTCTCACACCAACTTCGTGACTAAATTCTAATCCCAATTATCATATCCTTAATTTTGCTTAATAATTTTAAAAATAAAATCGACAAAACATCCTCCCTTGATTATGTTGTGTTATTTGTCAATGCATACAATAAATGCATAAAATACTTATCAAAATTTAAAATAAAAAGGCATGAGATGTCATATTCATATATTGTCACTATTTTTTTCACAAATCATCTCGCATATCACATCCCATATGATCAAGTTTCATGCAACCTTACGAAAAGTTTCTCATAAACTCTAGTACAACATCTATGTTTATTTATTTCATGCATGCTTCAAAAAATAAAAATGAAAGGAAATAAAAGTGCTCAGCAGCTTGACCTTACAAGCAATTCGAGAACTTACAAGCATTTGAAAATTTTAAGGGTATTATGAGCAATAATCATTTGTTCAATGAGTGCTATAAAAGTACAACATTGAGAAATAATACGAGTGTATATAATATTTAAATAACTACACTTTTTCATAGAAAAAATAATTAAAGCATAACACACATATAAAATAAGTTTTCAAATCATATGAACTTTCACATAAAAAAACTCAAGATGTCATTGTATTTATAATTAAATTTCACATGTGTCATTGCACATACTCAACATGTGTCATACAAGTAAGCAGAGATTCATGAGACTCGAGTACGTAGATATGTCCATGACCATGTGTCATATTGTTATGCAAAGCTTTATAATCATGAGTCTCGAATACGTAGCCCATAATATAGGTCAATACGTGCACGTAGAGTAGCCCCAAACGATAAAGACATTTGATGTACGCTCCAAAGGCATCATGTATATCGAACGGGGTTCCAAAAATCTTTTTCAATCAGCATGACCAATGAAACATGTAGTTTTATAATATCAAAGTAACATGTCATAATCACATATAACAATTATCAAGTAAACTTTATTTTAACTTCAAAAGTATTGTTCCTTAAAAATATTTTCATGTAAGAGTTTACTTCATCACATATGAAGCTCTTGAAACATACAATAAATGCTTTTCATAGTTCAATATATACTCTAAAAACAATAATAATCCTTACAAGAAATATTGCAATAAATAAAATAAGTAGCATATATTGTTTCTATGTTGTAAATTTATCCACTTACCTTAGACTTTATATTTGAAATGATATTTACTAAACTTCATTTCTTTCACTTGTAACTTGATTGTTTCCTACAAGTAATAATGCCCTTTTATTTTTCAATCGCTAATAAAATAATATGCAATGTATGCTCATGATGCATGAATGCTTATTCATCTTAAAATGCATATGATCTCTTTTAAATACTAATATCTAAATATAAGTATTTATATTCATATGTTATTTCTCATGTGGAACTACTTAATCTTTGAAAACTTGACTAGATGTTGTCTCTGAATTCTAAATCGAGTGTCTATTTATAAATAATTCATAACTTCTTAAACATAAGGTGAAATCTTATGGTTCTGGATGATTTAACAATTAGACTTACTAAAGTTTTTAATCCCTAAATATCATCGACTAATTTTTAGTGAGTAACTCATAAAAGTCAAGTCCATTTGGCATAGGGTTTGTGTTTTGGCAGATTGTGTATCACGAAAAGAATAATTTATATATTCCTAAATACTTGTCTATTTTAAGAAATCATAATTTTTTTCTAAAAATTAGACTTCAATATTACGTAGTCATAAAAATTGTAGAATTTAACTCCTTGTAGATCGTTCTACCAAAAATAGTCAATTAAGATCATGTTTTGTCAATATTTTGAAACCTGATAGAAGAAGTCATACGAAATAAAAAAAATTCATTTCTCTCTATATATAAATCCAATTTGGATGATTTCACTTCTCACTTCTAAAGTCTAGTTGAACATATCCCAATTTCAAATCCTAATTCATCCTAATCGTGACCTAATTTACAAGGGGAGCATGTATTTGACTCGAGACAATACAAGTGACATGTGAAGATAGATTCATAACTCCCTCTATACAAACACTTTTAGGTGATTCAAGTGTCCATGAAAAAGCTAACTTCTAAATGATTAGTCATGCAAAATTTTAGAATTTATGGCTAGAGAAATACGAAGCAATGAACATCTAAACTAGCACGTCGATTTTGAATTAAGGACTCACCTTAAACAATCGAGAAGAATTTCTCCATTCTGTTTCATTCAATTTTTATCTTTGATAAATTTTCAGTCGTAAAAGGATGAATATAGATAGCTTTTTTTTAAATTTTTCTGAGATCACATGGAGGTTCAAAAATATTTTCCATTAAGTAACTTTGAACCCTAAGTGACAATATCAATGATCAATCACATGGTTTTGTCATAATTAAGTGTTCTTATCCTAATTAAACTTACTTAATCATAGTTATATATATTATAATCTTCATGAATTTTATAATTTATTCCTAGTAATCTTTTATACTTTTTTTATAACATTTACTAATAATTTAATAATCATTATGCTCTAATCAAAATATTAATTACTATATACAAATATCACTAAATTATCATCCAAACTTACTTAATATGTTAATTAAATGCATGATTATGTACCAATGAGGTTTATAGAGACTGTCTATGACATCTGTGATTTGTCGGCATCCGTAATCAGTGTTTGGATCTCCTTTCGGCTATCATTTGCATTCTCGGTTGTCTGCCTCTTCTATGGCTATGATCGTTTGTGTCAACTCAATTGGAGCTTGTTTTTTCATCATGGCTGAGGCCGCATCTTTTCGCTTCGACTTCTCTCTACGCACGAGTTCATCGTCGCCATCTCTGATCATCTCCTCTCATCCACATCTCTGTTTCTTGTGTTTTTCTTATATCATTGGAAATCGCGGGATCCACACATCAACTTCATGTTCTTTTGTGTCTCAATATCCGATCGTGGTTTTCATTTCCCCCTTTGATATGCTTGCAGTCAACGAGTCTCATTTTTTAGTTGCCGTGAATTTTCTTGCCGAGCCGCGGAGGCATCTTCTGCATCACTAGTGTTCAGCTCGTTGACCACCTCTACACTACTCGGTGATAGATTTTCTGCCGCCACCAAGTTTCAATTAAATGGCTAACATTTTCTAGTCGGTGTTTGACGAATTGTTCTGTTCTCTCCCCTTCACTGGTTCAATGATGATGAGTTAGATTTTCAAGTTGTCATCGTTCAAGCTTCTTCCCGACTTCAACTTGAGGGGGGTTATTGAAACTGATGCATGATCATCGTCTTCAATGATCGAGGATCAGCTTGACAGCGCAACATGGGTTCCCAATTGTTGTGGAGTTGTACTGTTGTGTTTTGTTCATTTCTTCTTCATCGTCGAATTACTTTGTGATAATAGTTAATATTGGTGAATCCGATTTAGTTAGGTGATATATCATTTTCATAGTAGTATAAATAAGTGTTAATTTGATATAATCAATGGTCGAGTTAGTTGTAATCGCTATTTACATTTGAATAGAATAATCTCTTTCCTCCCTTTTCTGTGTTTTCTTTCTCTACGTGCTTTATCTTCTTTCCTTCTTCTTCGTCAACTTTCCTTCGATGGGGAGTATCACAAGAGCTTAGGTCGTTTTCCAACATGCTCTAAGCCTTTCACCTCATTTTTGTATTTTTTTTCTTGTCATGGATTTTAACTTTTGAGGCTTCTGATCAGGTCATCATCAAAGAAAAAATAATCTATTGAAAATAATAGTGAAAGGAAGAAGGTAGAAAATTTTGATCTAAAACACCGAAACTATATATATGGGAGTCCATGGCCTCTCACATTACAAGGAATAATGAACACAATTATGTAAGAAAATAAATACAATAAATGACGTGGTACAACTACCCGGATCTCGAATTAATTACAAAGGACTTTGCAATTACGATGTTTAATTGATTACATAGATTCATTCATCAACTTTCATAATGAAATGTTTTATATGTTATTTGTAACATCTCAAAATTTTGTAAAAAACAAAAACTTTTATCAATTAACATTGTCGGCCCATCGGTCGACCAAAACATTTTTGGACGCTCGCTACGTGGTTGTCAGATTTTTGAATGAGAAGTCAAATCCAACTTTAACTCCTCTTTCTCTCACACAATCTTTTGAAACTTTGTGCAACCCTCCATATCCATGATTCTAAGGATTATGAGAGGCACAAAGATCCATCCTCCACTCCTATTTAATCCAAGAATTCCTTATCTCTCTCTTTTCTTTTCATCTTCTCATTTTTTTTCTTTTCCACCATTTGTGTTGTGTGTGCTCCACCTATTGGGCTCGTCCAGAAGCTATTGGAGGAGGCTCCACAAGTGCTGATCATGAAGGATGACATGAAGGAGGAAGGACTACAACTTCAACCATAGAAGAAAACAACAAAAAATTAGGCTAAAAGGTGTGTTAACAAAATCTGAGCTATAGGATTCTTTCAGGGGATTTTAGTATGTTATCTAAGGATTATTTAGGTTAGAATCATGCTAGAAAGAGAGTAATTTGATGCCTTAATTTATAAGGATGATATGCATGCCAAGTTACTAGTTCATGGTGCCTCAGTTGAATGATAGCATACTGAAATGATTACTACCCATGAATATTTGAAATAATGAATATCAGATGATTATGTACGTGATGTCATGCATGTTTAGGGATTTAAATGTTCAGATTCTTGGATCATGATTGGTATGCCTAAGAATTATTATGTTAAGGTTTTGATAACATGTGTTACTATGTAATGAGGAGATTCACATGGTTGGTCTTACTTCATTATTACTCTCTGATGCGTAAAATGATATAGCAAAGTAAAATCGCTAGTAAGTGCACTAGTCGTTCAAGTAATATAGAAAATAGAAGTAAGAGTGTAGAACCCACGAGGAATATTATTAATAAAATATCTGAATTTATAAATTAATAAGAGAGGAAAAACATGAATTTTGAAAAATGTTTTGTAACTATAAAATAAAATAAAGAAAATAAGATAATAATAAGATAAGATAATGGTGTTGAAGTTAGGCCTTAGGATGAAAATAGATCAGGATAAATATTTGAATCATAAAAGATAAATTTAATCTTTAAAGATGGATTAGAGTCTCCCTAAAGTAATCTAACATGATTAACTTGCGGTCTCCACGACTGGCATCCCTCAACCTAAGCATGTAGAACTATCTTTATTTAATAAGAATTGAAGTTTCCACGACTGACATCCCATCAAATCATATTAATATTAAGACGCAGTAAATTGGATTCCCTAGACTATTAATCACTCCACAAACTGGTATAGATTAATAGACCACACAAACTGAATTCTCCACACACTAGTTATCAAATTAATATCAATTATTAATTTCAAATAAAATCAATTATAATTAGTATCATGAATTCCGAAATTAAACACTCCACAAACTGGTATAGCCTAAT
Organism: Pontederia crassipes; assembly: GCA_030549335.1. Lineage (NCBI taxonomy): Eukaryota > Viridiplantae > Streptophyta > Magnoliopsida > Commelinales > Pontederiaceae > Pontederia > Pontederia crassipes. Next base: position 67,661,599 of record CM060196.1, on the reverse strand, counting down.
TCAAAAATCCAATTAACTAATATAAAAGCATTAAGCATAAATAATAATTGATCAGAAAAGATTAAAACAAATAAAATAGAGTTCAAACATTTCCCTTCAATTAATAATCTCCTAAAATAATAGATATAAAAACATAGAGTTCATCCTAGAAATTCTGGAGAGATAATAAATTACAGATGATAAAAATGAGAAGAATTACACCAAGAATAAAACAGGATCTTTTGATATGGGCAGACAGTCAGGCAGCCTTTCAGACTTGAACAGAGTTGTGATCAACCTCCGGCAATCGCATGTCTCTCCTCTTGATCGTAGCCTACAGAGCTCACGACTCACCGTAGAAGAAAACCACTCTTCAAAGCACGAATTGAATTGATGCTTTTCGTCCTCTATTTATAGGTGCAAACGAGACTTCAAGTTGATTACGGGTGTAAATCGTATGGCTGGATTTAAATTCACCGGATAAAATGTTGACCACGGTATCTTCGATCTCGGATAAAATGATAACTTCTTCTACTCATTACTCCCAAAATGATAAACACTTCTTATTTTTACTCTCTTCTTTTAATCTCGGCCAAAACGATAAATTTTTCTTGTCATTATGCCCAAAATGATAAACTCTTCTTATCTTTACTTCTTTCTTCAAATCTCGGCCAAAATGACAAGTCACTTCTTCTAATCTCGGCCAAAACGATAAATATTTCTTCTAATCTCGACCAAAATGAAGAGTCCTTTAATCATTACGCCCAGAATTATAGCTATGCATGTCATGCTACGCCCACAAAATCAAGTTGCATTTATTTTTACCCCCAACGAAGTAAGGCGTAACTTTATCCAATGAAGGTGATACACTCAATTTTACGCCCTAGCTGGCTGTGATCATCTCGGCCAAAATGTGATAACTTCATATGTATTTTGCCCAAAATAACGTGGTTTACGACCGATCCATCCATTAATTCGGTTTGCCTGTAAAATAATTATAAAAATTAAGTAAATCCCTCCTTATTTAAAATATTCAAAGCATTAATAATCAAAATCAATAAATTTATAATTATGATTAAAAATGATCTAAAATGATGCATGGCATGATCAAATTAGAGAAAGTTTAATTAAAATAATAAAGTAAAATATATTATATTTTACATGCATCACTCTCGAAATTGATAGTATGGTATGGTTTGTTATAGTTTCTTAAATGTTAAGTTTGATTACATGAAAAGTATTAGTACATTTTATGAAAATAAGAATAATTATGATGCCCACATGTTTATTATGATGCATACAATGAAATTTCGGATATAGAATCATGTCACATGCTCTCTTATTATTTAGTTAATGTTAGACATAGTTTAGATTGATTATAAAATGTTGTGTTTAGAAAATTGATTGAAAACATAAAGACTCAACAATGACCTACGATGAACGGTTGACCGATCCTAGATCGGGCGCCTACTATCGACTCAATAGAAGTTAATGGATTATTGGAACGGATGATAGAACCTCTTTTGAACATCCGATCTGATATTTTGATATGATATCGATTGACTGGTGGACTTTCTCAATCGACTGATGAATGATTATTATGCGACTTGGGTAAAACGAGCGATTAGTGGACTTTCGGGCGATCGTAAATTTTAGCTCGAGAACTCGCATTTTATCTATGAAAAAATCGGACGACTCCGATCTTTTGGACATCTGATTTGAGTCTGACCTTTGAACGACCGAAAGATATATCATGCCGGACGATCGCTCGACTTTTGGGCATCCGGTAGTGGACAAAGAGAATGATTGACTTTAAATACAAAGTAATATTATGATTTTCTTCTGTCCACATGATTGTCCCCACACCTTATGATCATGCACATTAACCTGGACAACCTTGCTCCCCAAAGCCTTGATTGATGCTCTGATAAAAAATAGGTCAATATGTTAATAAAGATAAAAGATGAAATGGAGGAGTGTCATACTTATCTAGATGAAAAGTCTATTGTTTTGTCATACTTCTCTTGAGAAGGCACCTGCCCTTGGGTAAGGCTCCTTTTTTTACTATGTACGAATGTTTCCATCTTAAGTGAGGTCATTCATACAAATATTACTGCCTTAGCAAGTTCATCCCTCCCCTTTTAGGGAGCGGTCCAACCGATTTGACCGATTCAACCACGAATCGGTACTTGGTCCGGTCCGGATTGACTCCAAAATCGGTGTACATATCAAATCGAAAAACATCTGATTTAATCGAAAAAACTGGTAAACCGGTGAACTAGTAAAAAAATCGAGTGAACTTAATTTTGAAAAAAAAAAATCAAGTTAAAATGGAAAATAAGTTGAATGAAATGGAAAGAAAAAAAACTAAAGAAGGCAAGAACGAGGGAATCGGCTAACAGGATTAAAATTTAAAATGAAAATATAAAAATAAATGTAAGGAAATAATTAATAGGTAGAAAACAATTTTGAAAGTGGAGAAATAAACAAGGCATGACTTATGGAGTGACGCAAACATAGATATAGGAAGATAATTAATAGGTAGAAAAAAAACAAATTTAAAAGTGAAAATATAAATATAAGAAAATAATCAATAATAATAAAATAATTGATTAAGCATTATACAATAAATAATTTGAAAAAGAAGTCTAACTCAACTATAAACATGAAAAGAAGGGAAAGAAGAAATAATGGGAAAAATGAAAATAAAAAAGAAAATAAATGTGGACGCATATGCAATTAAAAGAATAATTGGAAATAAAAAGAAAAGAGACGAAAATAAAAAATGAATTAAATTTAAATAAAGTAGTATAAAATCACTGATATTATATTAATAATAGAAAATTAATAATAATCCACTATATTTGGATAGTTTAACTTTATACAATATAACAAAAAATAATTTTATATTAATTTATGATTATTAGTAGTTTATTATCATTAAATATAATATATTAATTATTATATTTATTCAATATTAATATAATATTATTATTTTAATAAAATTTAGTTCTTTATGGTTGAACCCGATTGAATCGGTCCAACCACAACCGAGTTGATACGCCGGTCCGATTATAAAAATATTGCTTGGATAAAATAAAAGATGAATGAATGGACTATGTTCATATGAATATGAACATAAAATAAAAAGAAGAGAAACGAAACAACGAATGTTATGTCTTTCTAATGAAAAAATGAATGTTCTCATGAGTCATGTTATTAATCATTGATGATGACTTTTTTCATCATGGTCCACGAATAAGGAGAATGAAAGCTAAAAATATTATATAAAAGATCTATGTGATGATCCCATGAATACTTATGATATTGTTATAAATTGTTATTATTCTTATATTTTTTGGATCATTTTTATAACTCATATTTCTAACCTTGTGTTAACGGAAAGTTCTCCTCCTCTTATTTATTATGCTTGATTGAAGTATGCCAGAAACTCTTGCTCTGGTGGTGTATGTGCACATGAATATAATAATTGGTTTCTACTATTTTATGTCATTAAGTTGTATGTGAGACTTATGTGCACTCTGTATTATGACGTGATTGTATTATGTCATGTGATGTATTTTTTTATATTACCAAGTTTTCGCATAATGTACTCAGATTTATGAGCCTTTATCTATTCAAATTTCGTCGTATGATCCATGTAGCCGACCCCACCTAATGGGATAAGGCTTTGTTGTTGTTGTTGTATCTATTCAAATTTCATATTTATGTTTCAAAATTGTATATTTTATTTTTTAAATTTTTCGCTAGTATGGCACCCTTATTTACCACTCGGATGAAATAAATGATCAAGATGATTAAAAAAAAAAGAAGAAATACCACGTACCACTTTAAGAGGAGATTTCGCCACGGTTCGAAATTTGGATAGAAAATTAATTTGAAACAAACTCCGAAATACATATGACAAAAGTACTCGTCTTTGTGTACTAAAAATTGGAATAAGGATTATTAATTATAATAATCTGTGAGGTTTATGGAAAGAAGAAAAGCAGAGGGGAAAAAACCACGAGGAATGGAATTGCATGATCATACTAAGAACGCTCCAACGCGCTCTCCATCACTTGTTCTCTCAATGGCTTCTCCTCAACCATGTGAGTCGGAGGCGGCGGCGGCGGTCCCGGCCGGGAACCCGCCCCCGCCAACTTCCCGGACTCCCCGTTCCAGATGCTGAAACACGACATCCTTCCGATGCTGGTCATCTTTGCAAGCCGTCGTGTTCCTCCCAAATCGTCCCTGGCGATGTTGACGCTGACGCGCTTCTCGTCCTTCGGCTCCATCAGCAGCGGCCGCAGTTCCTGTCTCCACTTCTCGAGCTTCTTCTCCAACTCCTCCCTCTCCTTCTCTACCGCTGCGTCCCTCCCTGGCCCTCCCTCGTCGAGGCTCTTCGCCTTCGCCGCCTTGGCCTTCTCCCCGCCCGCGACGTTTCGAGCGGCGATGGCCGGGAGGGGGTGTGGGTGGAGCGGAAGGGATCTGGTGTGGGGATCCAGAAGCGAGACGCCGACGTTGAGGATGCCCTGTGGCCGGAGGGACTTGGGGCGGCGCACCAGGAGCGCGACGTAGCGAGTGACCTGCGTGGGGTGGAGGGTGGACATCAGACCGCGCGCGGTGCCGAGGTGGACGTCCGGGAAGCCGCGGCGAGAGGCGTAGACGTCGACGGTCACGGCGGATGTGTCGGAGAGGATGAAGGCGTCGTCGACGCGGAAGACGAACTTGTCGTTCCAGGAGGGCTCCGTGTGGCCCGTGGAATCGAGGCGGGTGCGAGGGCGGTGCTTCGGATTGACGTAGGTCTTGGCATACGTGCGCATGGAGCTGCTGGCCGGGTGGAGGTCCTGCGCAGACACCACCGTGACCTCCAACAAGTATTGGAAGGAGGAGACGCCGGCCGCCGGAGGAGGCGACATTGAGAAGATGGAGACTTTTCCTCGTTGAGGGCCTCTGCCGGCTCCGGCCGCCGGGAGGGGAATACTAGCGGAGATGAGAAGAGGCTGTTAATGGTGATCTCGGGGCAGGGGGGTTATTGGGTTCCACCTCATGGCAGAGGCGGAACCAGAGCAAGGGAGGTTGCAGGCTTGCAGATAGATAGCTGCCGCGACGGCGAACTTTGGACATAGAGTCGTAGTTAGTCGTTAATATGAAGAGATTGCAGCGAGGCGCAGTTAATTATGGTAGTGCTCCAGCTAAATAAGTTGATACAGCTGTAGGGAACGAATCGATGGTAGGTGTGGGTCATTGTTGGCTGGTTAAATCGGCTAACGTGCATAATTTTGAGTTACAGGGCTAGCAATTTTAAAACATTTAGTTTAAATAAATTTTATTTCACATTAACGTTATCAAAGAAATTTATAGTAAAAAATTCTAACTTTTCGTTTATTCAGAGCTTTACAAAAAAAAAAACTTTATTCGGGTTTATTTATTCTTTGACATTTGACTTTTTTTACATATATATATATATATATGATTTTTATTATTTCCTTATTTTTACTCCAAATATTAGAATGTTCCACGTGGCCAACGGTGACTGTCCGTAAAACGTAAATCGAGATGTGCATTGATAGTATGAATGTTTTAATTTAAAAATGCAAAGACAAAATCTCATTTTGCTTCTTGTATGAATTTAAATTATAAAACAACTCAACTAAACAATTCAAGTTACATAAAAAGTACGATGATGATGTTTATTCAAAATTAAAAGTTGGAGGAACAAATTAAAAAATGTATAATCCCGACCACATGATCTTTTCATGATTTTAAAATATATACTATTTTTTAAAAAAAATATTGCGAGGAGAGAGCCGATCCGCCCCTTAACTTATCTTTGCAAGAGAGTATAATATCACATCCCTCTGATTTAAAAATCGGTTGATTCAATTGGTCTAATCACGAATCAGTTACAAATTTAACTTGATTCATCATTAAATTAGAAATATTAAAAAATTAGATTAGTTCGAAAGAAACCGGAGTTGAATCATTAAATTGAACTCGATTTTTTATTTCTTCTAGCAAAAGATATATGAAAAGATTTTATAGGATAGGGAGAGAGAAAAAAATAGTCCAACTAGGGATGTTCACAGGTCTAACCTATGAACAAATTCGATCCGACTCGGGTTGGGTCGGGTCAAAGGACTTTATGGGGGCAAATCCGATCTAATCCGATCCGGTTATTCGACCACCTTTTTTTTAATTTTTTTCTTACTATTTTTATATTTATTTAATATAAAAAATTGTTAATATTTATTTTAAATCATAAAATAAAAGTTTAAACTATTTAATGTTATTTTTGTACTTATAATATTTTATTTCAAATTTTTAAAAATTTAAATTAAATATAAGCTTAAGTTTAAATAAAAAAGGAAAACAAAATAAAAGAATATAAAATCGTATTAATCAGGTCGGGTCGGGTCAACTCGGGTTAGAAAATTTCAATCCGTACCTGACCCGACCACCAATCCGACTCGAGGGTCGGGTCGGGTCATCGGGTTCACGGGTCGATCCGACCTGCTGCACACCCCTAAACGCAACTACTTAAGTAGAAAGAGAGATAAAGTGTGACTAGTTGAGGGGATGATGTGAGAGAAACTAATTTACAGGTTTCATATTATGATGAGAGGAAAAAAAATGCCACTAATTAAGGAGAGAGAGAGAGAGAGCGACTAATTAAGAAGGGATGATATGAGAGGCTAAGAGGCCAATTTAATATATAAATCTTTTTCATATATTTTATACTAAAATGATTTTATATGAAAAATGAACTATTATGAAGAGGAGAGAGATAAAAGGCAATAATTTTAAATAAGAAAATAAAAGAAAAAGATGTTAGTGAAGGAAATAAATAAAATGAAATATATTATTAAGAGAATTATAGATAAAAAGAGAATAAAATACAATTATGATGTTAGGTTAAAATTAAATTTAGATTATTATATTAGTAATAATATATCTAATAAAATAAATTTACTATTTAATCAATATATAATTATTAATTAATTTAATCATTTTTGTAGTAATTTATATTCTTTTAAATAATTATAAATAATATTATTATATAGTTCAAGTAGCTAGTTAAAATTCGATTCAACCGATCGAACCTCGATTCGATTGGCATGCGGAATCGATTTTTGGAACATTACTTTTTTCTCCTTAAATGATGAGTTATCAATATCTATCAGATTTGTTTATCATCAACAATTCAAAAAGTTTCATCAGCCTAACATTATCTATTTTTCTCTTTGTATGTCATTATTGGAGATAATGGATGCACTTTCCATACAAAGTTTTTTTATATATAATTTGGCGGATTTATATGAGGTTAATAGTTTAGATCGAGGAAGCAAAATGAGCTACAGAAAAAAAAAAGATTAGCGCAGAGATATAGTTTTGAGGTTGAAGGAAAGGAGGAGATCGATGTAGACAACTACATAAATTGTATTTCTTAATTTTTTTTATTTTTTTCTATATTTTGGGCACTAATTGACGACAGGATGAAAGAAACAGTTTTCGTGATTTCCGTCTACAGGAAATTCGGACAGGTAAAAGAAAAAAAAGTTGGATAATAAATTCAACGCAACGGAGAATATATTATATACATGACCTCTTAACTTTTATTTCATTTATTAATATTTTACATGCATTGATTTTGTTTTTACAACAATAGCTCGTCGGTTGGACTCTTTTGCATGAAAAATGTAATTAAGAGGGAGACTACGTGCATGTGACTCCTGCATGCATCTCCTTTCTCTCGTTTTAGGATGCTGCTTGCGATTCCTGCATGCATCTCCTCTCTCTCTCTCTCTCTTCACTAAAAGGTTAATTATTTTGGAGAGAGATGGTTTAACGGCAATCTCGTGAGCTCCTCTGTCAGCGAGACCGAGTGACTGCCCGCGCGCCGAGCGTCAAGATGTCAGCCGTGAATTGTTGGTACGTTGGAGAGGGCCAGTTTGATTCTCGAGTTGACTAGAAAACTTATCATTTACTAAGGACAAGAGGGAAAATGAGGGTAATGGGCTAGTGATCAGGGTATAATTAATTAGGTATCTTTTTGTTTGTTTGTAGTAATTATATATATTTGCATAGGATATTTTGTTAGTTTTGGATTTCTACGTTCCATCTGTTAATTAACATCCATTTTAACCCATATATTTCGTAGTAAACAAAGGCAAAGCGTGCATTTAGCCACCTAATTAGGACATGCTTTCCAATGTCCAACCTAAAGATATACTTTACCCCATAATTATCTATTCTCTTATGTGCACAGCTTGTTTCCTGTACAGCTTAAAAGGAAGGCCACGAAAAATAAGGCAGAAAAGAAGAGGGAGAGACAGGGGAGCAGAGATGGTGTTGAGGAGCTCTTCTACTCCGATCCTCGGCTCCCTCTCCCTCTCCTCCTCCACCACCTGCCCTCTCTTTCCCGAGAGCCCCAAGGCCCCGAACCACCACCATTTCCACCCCAACGCCGCGGCATTCCCCTCGTGCAGCTTCTCCCCTGTCTCCGACCACTCCGATCACACCTCCTCCTCAACAGGCGTCCGCAGGACCCTCTCGGACGGCAGCCTCCACTCCCTCCTGCCTCCGGAGCAGACCCATGAGCACCGGCAGCACCAGGCCTCGGCTCCCAGGCGGTGCTCCTCCGCCGCCGCTGCCGTTCCTCGCCGATCCAAGCCTGTTCTCGAGTCCATCCCTTCTTTCTCCATGCGCAGCTCCAAAGTACCAGAACTCGCTGAAGAGGAGGAAGAAGAGGAAGAAGAACAGAAACAAGAGCCGGAGAAGTATGAGGCCGTCGCTTGCAAGGCGATCACCATCGGGGAGGGCGACACCTGGGATCAATGGGGCCTTGAAGCGGCGGGTGGCTCGGCGGGAAGCTGTTTAGGGGCGGGGGGTCCGCTCCCGCCTCTGTTCCTCGCGAGAGGGCTCGGGATCGACCGGCTGGGATCGGGATTGTTCGCTGCCGGCGGCTTCGACGGGGGCGATGGCGGCAAGTGGTCAGTTTTTACAGGAAGCGGAGGAGGAGATCAGTCGGGCGCAGAGGCGCACTACAAGAAGATGGTGGAGGAGGACCCGAGCAACGCCTTGATCTTGAGGAACTATGCGGAGTTCCTCTACCAGGTCTGTGCATTTCCAGTAGTATGTGACCAAGCGGAGCATGAATACTCTTTATCTTTGGCATTCATGTGAAGCAATAACCTTCCCCTGATCGATGCGTTTATGACGTCTGTAATCAGACCATTGGAGACCTTAAGAGATCCGAGGAGTACTACTCCCGTGCCATCCTCGCCGACCCCGGCGACGCCGAGGTCCTGGCGCAGTACGCTAAACTCGTGTGGGAACTTCACGGCGACGAGGAAAGAGCTACCAGCTACTTCCAACAAGCTGTTCAAGCAGCTCCCACTGACAGGTAAATCCCCCACCATCACACCTCACAAGTTAAAGGAAATTAAACGCTAATGGGACGAAATGGACATCTCAATCGCCATTCCTTCTGTGCTCCCTGGCAGTCATGTTCTTGCAGCGTATGCGGGGTTCCTGTGGGAAGCAGAGGATGGCGAAGATGGTGCAACTCATGATGTGATGGCAATGCCGGTACATGCCGAGGTGTTTGCTTCTGCCGTTTGAAAAGCGGACCGACCAATTGAGGTTCCTTCTGCCGTTTGCTTCTGCCGTAAACGAACTGATTAAGCTACTAATTTAAAAGAGTTGATACGTGAACAATAATAGGAGACAAATGTGGCTCTGACTTTTGCAAGCCTGTGCAAAGTGGTAAGTTCGTCATTGTTATAGTCAGCTGTGTTGCCACAATTGTAGTATATATGTTTGTCGTGTGTATGATCATATTGACGGCAACTGGTATAAATTGTAATTGTAATGTATTTCCTATCAAATATACATATACATATACATTATAAAGTTAAGCAAATTTATTTTCCCTTCATTACGTTTCCTGTCAACCAGATTTTTGTTTAACTCAAGATAATTGCACCATGTATTATGTTCCTCCGTTGAAAGATCACTAGGGTCCAGGGATGCGTTAGTAATGCACTAATGCTTTTCTCTTTTCTATTTTCTTCTGCCTAATTATCTAACTGTTTGGATTGAGGGGAAATGAGGATAAGGATGGGAGGGGAAGATAATTTTTTTTCTTTTGTTTAGATAAAATTTTAATAGAGGAAAACGAAAGGAATTTTTATTTTTTCTCCTCCATCCATTTCCATTTATGTTATTTTATTTTAACCCTAAATTAAGGTGTGACAATTCTCTTCCTCTTTATCTTTTTTCTCGTTTTCTTCTCTTTTCCTTGATGACTCTTTATCCAAACATAGTGTAATAAAAAAAAATGGAGAATTTAGTAAATAGTCATTTTTCATTTAAGTAAGGTGATGGGGGTCATTTTTCCACACAGTCTCATATGAGGCGTATAAAACTTAAATTTATAATTGCTTTCAAAGTGGGGTAACTTTTTCATTAAATTAAAATCACTACAAAAAACAATTTAAGTCAGATAATGCAAAATGATCCTTCATAATTAAAATAAAATTATTTTAAATATTTAATATTCGTTATTTTCGTTATATACATATATTATTTTCTTATACAACCTGGACATTCCATGTGGCATTAATAATCTATTTATCTAAGACAAGTATCCAAAGGTTTTTTCAAAAAAAATAAAATAAGATTTAAGAAAAGAGTATGATTAGATGCCAATTTTGAATTTCGAATTTAATTATTAATTAAAATCTTGGTTGCCGCAAACATTTGTTTTCACAATTATCTTAGCACTTTAAAATTACATTAAGTGTTTTTGAAGTTCATCTCATTTTAATTTTGAATTTTACGTTTTCACATTTTCATTTAAATTTATTTTTGTATAAAATATTTTGCCTCTTTGGATAATATTATTTTATTTTAGACTTTTGTTTTTAATAATATTGATAATTGATTCTATGCCATATAATTTTTTTATTACCCTGTTCCCTAGTTAGAAAATAATAATAATAATTGCCTTTTAGTTATTTACCGAAAAAAGGAAAAAGGAAATCTGACTTGAGGACACGTGCCTTCATCTACGGTCAGTAAATTTAACAACAGAAAGCTTTCTATTTCCGATTTCTCTTCTGTTAAGCTTTCAATCCGTTTTTTTTTCTTGTATTCATGTTTCGATTTATTTTAGACGATTTATAAAACCTAGTCAGAATCGGTTTGGAATATTTTTCCCCATAAATAAATAACAGCCATGGAAGCCAGTCACCTGGGACCAAAAAAAAAAAAAATCTCTATATTACAAAAGATGAAATTACAGTTTGCTCCATTCATAACATGATTTCATTTAGTTGGAGAAGCGACACCCTCTAAAAAAACGTAAATAAAAGTTACATCTCTATATTAACTTTTTTTTTCTTAGATGAAATTAATTTAGCCGATAATTTGCTCGATAACTATTCAAAGCGAAAATAGTTATGAATATTTTTATCGATCAATTACTATTCTCATTTATAAGTAACTGGAAAAAAGTAATGATGTATCGTTTTAGAATAGGGAGTTTTTTATGAGATAAAATTAAGTGTTCAAATCGTTGGCTAGATTAACGTTAGCAAACTTAAAGTATCAATATGTTGCCTAGCTTAGTTCAAAGTATTTCTTTGATAGTGATTTTATAGAAACGACATTAATTTTAGATTATTTTTCATGTAAGAACTAGGGATGAACATACGTGATGTTGGGCCGGTCAACCAATGACGGAGCCTAGAAAATTTGTCAATGAGTTCATAAAAAAATAATGAACAATTTAAAATAAAAAAATTATTGTTATGAAAAAATACTTTTTAATGTTATGTTAATAATATTATAAAATATATAGCTTTTGTAAATTAATATTAGCAAGGAAAAGAATGGAGAATGTATTCAATTAAAAGAATAAAATATTTATAATATATAATATATAAAATAAAATGGTTGAGATAATTATTTTAAAATTTTGTTTCAGGTTTTCATATTTTTTTTTGCTTCCACATTAAAAAATTAATTAGAAGATAAATAAAAAAGTTATGTAAAGATATTAAAAAATTAAAAAATATAAAAATATTAAAATGTTTGATGTAATTTATATTTAAAACCTTTTTGAGGTTTTCATACTTTTTGCTTCCATATTAAAAAAGTAAATAGAAGTTAAATAAAAAAGTTATGTAAAGATATTAAAAAAATATAACATATAAAATATTAAAATTTTTGATGTAAATTATATTTAAACCTTTTTGAGGTTTTCATACTTTTTCCTTCCATGTTAAAAAAAGTAAATAGAAGTTAAACAAAAAAGTATGCAAAGATATTAAAAAATATAAATAATAAAATGTTTGAGGTAATTATGCTAAAAATTAAAGAGATGTTCAGGAAGAAAAAATAAAAGGAAGAAAATGTGTAGAAATAAGATGGAAAATTTGAAGGCAACATGATTCGAACGACAGCAAAACAAATTACTTTCAGCTTTCCTAAACACCAAACCAACATTTAAGTTGTGAGATTATTGGGACATACTGATATTTTACTTCCTGCATATGCACTCGATTTTAAAAGTGGATCCTGTTATTTCCGAATATATTATTAAATATTTAAATATATAATAAAAAATTTCGTGCCACACTGCTCTCTAATACGAAAACTTATGTTGTTCTTTTTATGTTCGTGCTAATTAATTTAAAATTTTAGATGTCTTCGTCTTATTATGTATAATATATAATATATATATATATATATAATATAGGTTTCTTTGTCTTATTAAAAAATATCATTATCTTCAGATTTTTTGTATATTATAATTACCAATAATAATAGCGTCTGATAGAATTAGACAAATTAATTAATTATATTGCAGTTAGATTTCTTTTCCTTTAACTATTTCTAGTAAATTAATCCAAAGTCTAATTAGGAAAAACAGAAAAAAGGTAGTTAGATTTTAAAGTTTGCCCTCTAAGGCTCGAACTTAACCCCGTTAAGAAATCTACGTTTCTTGTTTCTTAAATCATCGTCTTTATTGTTATTATCTAGAAGGGCGATGCGGTCATACTTAATCATGTTCGGTCTTTTGCGGTACATTGTCAACTGTTCAAATCAGTACACAAGTGGACGCAGACTTAAACAAGGTTAATATATTTGAATCTTAATTTGCTTGCGGAATCAGAACAATTTTGAATTGTTTCTTCACTAACTACGGGGAAGTTTATACGTTTGGACATTTTAATGAATTGAATAATATATATATTTATGATATCTCAAACATTCTTGTAGTAAACATATGACTTATCAAACATTTTGATGTTAACAGTGCACACTTAAAAAAAAATAGAATGATCGCAATATTTGAAAAGTAACGTTTCAGTTGGAATTTTTTATATCGCATAAATAATTTCATAATTAATCAACGTCATGTTTACATTTTAAAAAAAAGTTTTTTCCGCTTATCTCTCCAGAACTATGAACTTTTTTTTTGCGTCTACCAACGACTTTTAAATTTTCCATTTAGGTCAATCCGCCAATCCCGAATTTCTCCAGTCTGTTTCTCTCGATTTTTATCTCTGATAAGTTTTGGCTCGTGAAAGGATAAATATAGATAGCTTTTTTTTTGAATTTTTTTGAGATCGCATGGAGGTTCAAAAAATTTCCTTGTTGACCTATATGCTTCAGCTGCTTGGAATCCTAAGTGACCACATCAATGGCCAATCACATCTTTGTGTCATAATTAAATGTTTTTATTCTTGTTAAACTTACTTAATCATAGTTATATATATATTATATTTTTTATGAATTTATAATTTATTCCTAGTAATCTTTATAATTTGTGTAACAGCTCAATTGGAGCTTGTTTTTTCCTCGCAACTGAGGCCGTAGCTTTCCACTTCGACTTCTCTCCACGCGCGAGTTCATCATCGCTATCTCTACTCGTCTCCTCTCATCCACATCTCTGGTTGTTGCTTTTTTTTTATAAAGTTGGAAACCGCGGAATCCACACATCAACTTTATGTTCTTTTGTGTCTCAATCTCTAATCATAGTTTTCATTTCCCCCTTTGATATGCTTGCAGCCAACGAGTCTCATTTTGAAGTAGCCGTGAATCTTCTAAAGATTGTAATAAGTATCTATAACTTATAGATTTGAACCTTACTCTAAGACTCTAATCCTCAAGAGCGTTATATTTGAATGTAACGGTTCAACTTCAGTTTGAAATAGAGTTAAAGTTCTAAAGATCTATCACCTCTTAGGACACCCAAATGTTGTAATAAGTATCCATAACTTATAGCTTTGAACCTAACTCTAAGACTCTAATCCCCAAGAGCTTTATCATTGATTGTAATGGTTCAACTTCGGATTGCAATAGAGTTAGAGTTCTAAAGATCTATCACCTCTTAGGACACCCAAAGGTTGTTATAAGTATCTATAACTTATAGCTTTGAACCTTACTCTAAGACCCTAATCCCCAAGAGCGTTATCTTTGATTGTAACGGTTCAATTTCGGTTTTTAATAGAGTTAAAGTTCTAAAGATCTATCACCACTTAGGACACCCAAAAATTGTAATAAGTATCTATAACTTATACCTTTGAAACTTACTCTAAGACTCTAATCCTCAAGAGCATTATCTTTGATTGTAACGGTTCAACTTCGGTTTGAAATAGAATTAAAGTTCTAAATATCTATCACCTCTTAGGACACCCAAAGGTTGTAATAAGTATCTATAACCTTTAGCTTTGAACCTAACTCTAAGACTCTAATCCCCACGAGCTTTATCATTGATTGTAACGGTTCAACTTCGGATTGCAATAGAGTTAGAGTTCTAAAGATCTATCACCTCTTAGGACACCCAAAGGTTGTAATAAGTATCTATAACTTATAGCTTTAAACCTAACTCTAAGACTCAAATTCCCAAGAGCTTTATCTTTGATTGTAACGGTTCAACTTCGGTTTGAAATAGAGTTAGATTTCAAAAGATCTATCACCTATTAGGGCACCTAAATGTTGTAATAAGTATCTATAACTTATAGCTTTGAACCTAACTCTAAGATCTTTGAACCTAACTCTAAGATCTTTGAACCTAACTTATTGTTATTATCTAGACGGGCGATGCAGTCATACTTAATCATGTTCGCTCTTTTGCGGTACATTGTCAACTGTTCAAATTAGTACACAAGTGGACGCAGACTTAAACAAGGTCCAAAGGTTGTAATAAGTATCTATAACTTATAGCTTTAAACCTAACTCTAAGACTCAAATTCCCAAGAGCTTTATCTTTGATTGTAACGGTTCAACTTCGGTTTGAAATAGAGTTAGATTTCAAAAGATCTATCACCTATTAGGGCACCCAAATGTTATAATAAGTATCTATAACTTATAGCTTTGAACCTAACTCTAAGATTTTTGAACTTAACTTATTGTTATTATCTAGACGGGCGATGAGGTCATACTTAATCATGTTCGCTCTTTGCGATACATTGTCAACTGAACTGATTTGCGGACGCAGACTTAAACAATGTTAGAATCTTTATTTGCTTGCGGAATCAGAATAATTTTGAATTGTTTCTTCACTAACTACGGGGAAGTTTATACGTTTGGACATTTTAATGAATTGAATAATATATACATTTATGATATCTCAAACATTCTTGTAGTAAACATATGACTTATCAAACATTTTGATGTTAACAGTGCACACTTAAAAAAATAGAATGATCACAATATTTGAAAAGTAACGTTTCAATTGGAATTTTTTATACGGCATAAATAATTTCATAATTAATCAACGTCATGTTTACATTTGAAAAAAAACATCTTATGCGGCGGTCGCTGGATGCTGTTGACGACGTTGACACGCCTCTCGTCTTTGGACTCCTTGTGCGGCGGCCGAAGCTCCTGCTTCCGCTTCTCGAGCTTCCTCTCCAGCTCTTCTTTCTCTTTCCTTGTCCACCACTACTTCGCGACTCCCTGTCTCTCCAGGGGTCCTCGCCTTCGACATCGCCGGGTCGCCGCAGCTTGGTCGTCTCCGGGCTCTGTGGCGTTTCGAACGAAGATGTCCGGGGCGGGGGGCGGGATCGAGCAGAAGGGATCTACTGTGGGATCCAGAAGCAATACGCCGACGTTGAGGATGCCCGAGGCCGAGGGCCCGAGGGACTTGAGGCGGCGGACAAGGAGTACGACGTCACCTGAGGACTGAGGTTGGGGCGGAGGGTGGACATCAGACCATTCGCGGTGCCGAGGAGGACGTCGGGAAGGCTTGTGCGAGAGGCGACATTGACGGCGGAGGTGTCAGAGCGCGCGGATGAAAGCATCGTCGAACTTGTCGTTCCAGGTGGTACGGTGTCGGTGTGGCCGCCTGCCGGGGTTCGACCGGTGCTCCGCTTTTGAGGTAGGTTGAGACCCTAAAACCCATTATAAAACTCAAAATCCGTTAAGCCCGAAACCCATTAAGACTCCTAAATTCTCCACTATAAAAGTTAAAACCCTCAAATTGGCCGTTTCTCCATTTTTCTCATCCCTTCTCTCTTTAGGTAGTCTCAAAACCTTCCAAATAAGTAAGGGTTTCAGTACTAATTTCTTTTCATTTTTGTAGCTCCTCAGGTGATTAAGAGTGAACAAGGACCTAGAGAACCGAGGAGAAGAGCTAAGAGGAAGAAGCAAAAAGATTTTGATTAATGTTAGCGGGATTAATAATTTTTTTTAATACTTTCTTATGAATTAGATTATGTATTGCATTTGATTTTGTTTAGAAATTAAATGCTATCTATGAGCATTTAATGTTGCAAGTAAGAAACAAAATCTGTCTAGATTTCATAACTCATGTTCTAACTGTGGTTTTACTGCTCTCAAAATTATAAATGATATATGAATGAATACATCTCAGAGTCTAGTTTATTTAGAATCCAGAATCACCTCAATTAGAGGTGTATAGAGACAGTTACAATAGAAACACTGGCATACTGTCATGCTGATTCAAAATGCAGTTTTAGTGTGCCGACTTTTATAGGTAGTAGGTTATGTTTTTTTATCCAAAAAATATGTACGATATATGGATGAACAGAAACTGATTTCATCTCAATCTAAAATGTATAGACACAGATATGATTAAAACATTATCTCACTATCATGCTGTCCCACGAAGTGGTATGGGTGAATGTAAAAGGCACAAAAAATGTTACGGATTAAATCAGAACTTGAAAGTTATGCAGTGCTTATATATCTTTATGATATTTTCAAAGAAACTCGAAGTTCCCCGAGGTGAGAAGTAAGGACAAAATCTCGAATGTTAGAAGTTTTTGCTGTTAGAATACTATTAACATATGTTTGGATTTCATATCCTCTATTTCAACAGTATTTGAATATATTATATTTATCCAAAAATTATGAACAAGATACGAATGAATATATATTGGGTTATATTTTTCATAGAATCTGGATTCACTGCTTTTTTTTAGAAGAAAGATTCACTGCTTTTGTAACATTACTTATTCATGACATTTTATAGATAGATATAAAATAATGGTACTCCATCAATTTAATGTTTAAATTACTACACGTGCAAAGGAAAATGATTTGACATAATACTAAATGGCAATGGAACATATGTGACTACGATCGGATTCGTACAACAAGATAGGATGATACAGTTAGATAATACTGATAGATTCGTGGTGAGGGGACTTTGACTCAAATAATTTTAATACTAAAATCGTTGGAGTGAATACATTGTCTCACCTGATGTTGGTGGATTTCATTTTATTTTTGACCATTTATGTCTTGCATGTATATTTCTTCACAGATGTCATCATTTGACTGATGTGTTGTTTTATTGTTTTGAAAATTAAAAGCCACATAACTCTCACCAACGAGATTTGAACTTAAGACTTCTTAGTCTAGGAGTCAAGGGGTGTACCATTGCAACATGCCCTCGTTCCTTGATGTGAAGTTTTATGATATGTTTCTTGTGGAATTTGTACAGCTGTGATAAAGGCGTTATGTTTTATTCTTGACATACATATGGAATTTGTAGTAAATGCTTTACATTTGAAATTTGAACTTAATAGGTAATTTGTATTGTCATGCATCATATAAAAATGCTGCAGGGAGCAGAGTATTTTACCTTGGCGCTGTCGTGTTTATCTTGTGATATATGGGTGTTATCCCCCGTTTTTTTCTTGATAGACAAAAAAGAATGTCTTTATGGTTCTCCTAAAAAAAGAATGTCTTTATGGAAATGGGATGCTACACATTTTTTCTCCCTAGAAAAGTAATAGTCTTATGTAAAAGTATGCATATTATAAGTGTCATTTCTTATCCGTGACAGCCATTCGTAGATATACAATCCCTTGAACATTAAAAACCTCTTACTTCACTACATCCAAAACCTAATCAAGTAGAATCCATTGTAATTGTTTCTTAGACGAGGGCGAGAGGCAGGTGGAGTCTTGATGGACTACTCAGAGGATGAGATCACACAGGAGGATGCTTGGCCCGTTATCAGGTCCTACTTCAAGGAGAAGGGTCTCGTGCAACAACAATTGGATTCCTTTGACCGTTTCATCGTGACCATGAGGGAGATCATCAGTAATACTGTGATGATTGTCCAGCCAGAGTTCCAGCACAAGCCTGGCCACCACTATTTCACGGAGGTTCTCTTTCTCTCTCTCAATCATCTAGCTTGTTGATTGTACACTCCACTTCATCTTGTATTAATTGAAGCAAGACTTCATTTTTTAGATTTGTGTGCTATCCTTCTTGCTGGTTGGTGTAAGTGGAGGAAAGCCACTGGAGTTCTTTGTGATAGAAAAGTATCCAATAAAGTTAAAGGAAAATTCTATCGTACTGCTATAAGACCAGCAGTGTTATATGGTAGTGAATGTTGGGCTATGAAGGGACAACATGAACGTAAAGTGGGGGTAGCCGAAATGAGGATGTTGAGATGGATGTGTGGTCATACAAGATTAGATAAGATTAGGAATGACCATATACGTGAACGAGTCGGAGTGGCTCCTATTAGTGAGAAAATAGTAGAGAATCGTTTGAGATGGTTTGATCATGTTCAGAGAAGACCATTAGATGCGCCAGTGAGAAGAGTAAATCAAATAATCTGGAGTCCGATTAAAAGAGGGAGAGGGAGGCCAAGGCGGACACTTGGCGAACTAATAGAGCAAGATCTATTGGTGAATAATATACCGAAAGGTTTGGTTACTAATAGAGCGGAATGGCGTCGTATGATCCATGTAGCCGACCCCACCTAGTGGGATAAGGTTTTGTTGTTGTTGTTGTTGTGTGCTATCCTTCTTACCTTAATTAAAGCATGTCTTCATTTTTTTTTATCAGACTACATACCAAATTAATTTTGGAACTATTTATATGATGAAACCAAGATTCACTGAGCTTGATGCGAAATCCATCATCTTGATTTCCGAGATTGCAAGGTTACGGAAGCTTACATATTCAGCCGGGATATATGTGGATTTGTCCCTTGATATTCTCAGGCAGGAGGAAGTTATTGAGAGCCACAAATTTCCAGAAGTATTCATGGGTGAGGTGTGTAAAAATGATGAATATATTATTTGACATGACCTGCTTATTATTTCTGTAGTTTTATTCCTTTTCCTGATTATCCTCCTATTAATTTCTCTTTTGCAGGTTCCTGTCATGGTAAGGTCGAGTTATTGTAGGCTGCGCCATGAAAATGATGCGACAAAGTTTGGAGAATGTCCATACGATCAAGGAGGATATTTTGTAATTGATGGGATCGAGAGGGTCTTAATTGCACAAGAGAGGATGTGCACAAATCAAATTTACATATTCAAGAGAAGGCAACCAAACAAAGATGCTTATGTAGCTGAAGCTCGATCTTCAGTACATAACTAAAATCAGCCTGCCAAGAGTATGTTTGTCCGGTTGCTTTCAGATAACAAGGCAACTAATGTAAGTTTTTTACCGGTTATTTAAAAAATAAAGAATGATCTTTTTGATTGGTGCTAGAAAACTTATAATATCATTTTCATATTTGAACCTTTTTTTATAGTGTAATTGTCTATTACATCTTAAACTTTTTGAATTGCCTTTCTACAGGGATCTTCGCGACAGTGTATTCAGGCAACTCTGCCTTATATAAGAGCAAACATACCGATAGCCATTGTTTTCCGGGCATTAGGTTTTGTCTCTGATAAAGAAATTTTAGAGCATATAGGTTGTGACTTCTCTGACACACAGATGATGGAGCTGATATGGCCATCTTTAGTGGAGGCATCTCCTATACAAAATCAGCAGGTAAATCCGTTTATCTCACGTGCTGTTCGATTTACTTGCAATTCAGAGTACATAACATCATGGTATGTTGCTCTTGTCATTTTTAAAATTTTCCTTTTCCTTCAGTACTGTCTAGTTTGATTTCATCATTGACAATTTCCCCTCCCAGGTTGCTCTGGAATACATAGGTAAACGAGGAGCTAGAGTTGGTATTTCGCGCAAGGAGAGAATCAAGTATTCTACGTCGGTCATATTTCCTGACCTTAATAATACTCTCTTGTATCAATTACATGATTAATTTGATTCTTTCAGATATGCAAAAGAAATTCTTCAAAAGGAAATGCTACCTCATGTTGATGTTCTGGAACATAGTGAAACTAAGAAAGCTTACTATTTTGGGTAGGCCATCTGCCTTTTCATTGTAGTGCCCCTATAAAAGCTAGATACAACTGCATATGTAATATTTATAATTCTTCATCTTTTCAGTTATATCATTCATCGTTTGCTCCTCTGTGCACTTGGACGAAGACCAGTAGATGATACGGATCATTATGGAAATAAGAGGGTGGATCTTTCTGGTCCTTTACTGGAAGAATTGTTCAGAAGGGTTTGTTATAAAGACAACTATAATTGGTACCTATTTTCGTATTTTTTTTTATACATTTGTGTATTGTCTTTCTGAACGCAGCTTTTCAGAAAATTAACGAAAGATCTGAGATCATATGTTCAGAAGGTCATCCCATTCTCCAATTGGGTTTTATGCTTAACCATAGTCTTGAATCTTCGAATTGTACATATAATATTTATAGTAGAATTGAGTTCGTTTATGTAATGATGGGCAGTCGGTAGATGATGGCAAAGATGTTAATTTACAATTAGGAATCAATGCTAAAACTATCACAAACGGCCTGAAGTATTTTCTTACTACTGGTAATTGGGACCAGGGAAATCAAGCGGGTACTAGATCAGGAGTTTCTCAGGTATTTCCATCTCTTCAGCATTGCTAGTCTTATATTTTTGTCTATGGAACTTCTTCTTGACCTGTCATCATAAATTCATATTTAATAGGTGTTAAATCGTTTGAATTATGCTTCTACACTATCTCACTTGCGGAGGTTGAGCTCTCCAATAGGTTCTGAAGGTAAATTCAAGATTAAATCATTTTAACTTAAATTTCCAAGATCAAGCACATCCTTTTTCCGTTTCAGGAAATGCAAAACATCGCCTATTACACAATTCTCATTGGGGAAAGATATGCCCTGCAGAAACACCTGAAGGACAGGTAATTTAACTGCAGTTAAAGGGTTTCTGAATTTATATACATGTTAGACTACTTATTTCAATTGTCTAGGTGAACAATGCCTTTGGCGGCTTTTCCTTTGGCGCGGCATTTTTCACTTATTTCCCCTTATATTTTCTTCTTATCACATAATCTTCACAAATAATGTCTCATTTGAAGTGTTGGCTTTGACCAGGCTTGTGGACTGATGAAAAACTTTGCTCTGATGGTGAATATAACTCGGGGGTTAATTCCAGATCGAATTTTGGCGTTGCTGGATGAACATGGTACTGAAACCTTAGAGGTATACTGATATCTTTACGCAATACACACACACACATATGTATATATATATATACTGATATCTTTACGCAATACACACACACACATATACACTTCTTTTGGTGCATCTTGCTTGTTTAACTGCAGGATGATTGTATGCATTTGATTTCATTTTCTTTGCTGGCATCTTTTTCTTTGCTCTCACAGATAATATCACCTGCTGTTATTCCTCAAGCATGTAAGGTTTTTGTTAATGGCTGTTGGATCGGTATGCATCGTAATCCTGACCACTTGGTGAGGAAACTAAAGGAAATGAGAAGAGAGGTTTGCCTCATACTTTCAAATCAATGATTTCTTTTAGTAGCTTTTGAATAGTAGAGTGCTTAGACTACACAGACATGTAATGTGATTTTTCACATGGTAATAACTATTCGGCCTATGACAGTAGTGATTTTATGATCATCCATCATTCTGTGCTTTTCTTTTTGTTTGTGCCTTATCTTTATTCTACCTTTCTGATACATAAGATTCTAATTTTGCTTGTCAAATTGCTAGTGATTTTAACTTGGATTGGTTATCAAAGACCATTTTTTAATACTTTCCTTTTAACTTGGATTGGTTATCAAAGACCATTTTCCAATAATTTCCTTTTAACTTAGAATTTAGCTTCTCAAAAAAGACCATTTTTCAATAATTTCCTTGTATAGCTTTACTATCTACTTGTCTTGGTCATTTCATTGATGGCTCATTCCTTGTATATCTCGATGGCTCATTCCTCGTAAAGCTTGGCCATTTGATTTAGGAACTACCTATACATAGAAGATGACATTTTGTAGTAAGAGATTTTCTTACTACAGTTTTTTTTAAAAATCTTCTACAGTTCAACCCCTTCTAAACTTAGGACAGTTGATGGAATACTCAAAATTCCACTTGCTATTCCTAGAATATGTAATATAGGGGTGTAGCTTCTCTGTACAGCTAATAGGTGTGTCTGTAAAACTATGTTCATTGTATTGTCAAAACAAAGTTGCTTATCAAACTCCTCTTAAGCTAAATATAATAGCAACATTTCTTGAGTCCCAAATTTGAATTATCTTATTATTTGCATCTATCATGACTTACCTATACTGATATTCGTGCCAGGAACAACTTTTTGAAGTTGGAGTTGTACGGGACTTGTATCTTAAAGAACTGAGAATTTATACAGACTATGGGAGATGCAGTCGCCCACTTTTTATTGTGGAAAACCAGTGGCTACTGATTAAGAAAAGGGATATTCATGTACTGAATCAAAGGGTGCGTAAGTGGCTGAAGTTTGGGTTTCATGAAACTTTCAGATTTAAGTCCTTTCTTAAATGTCCTCTATTCAGGAATCACAAGGTGGAGGTTGGGATTATCTTCTTGGAAAAGGACTTGTAGAATATATAGATGCCAAGGAGGAGGAAAATACAATGATATCGATGACTGTTAATGTGAGATTATATATTCTACTTCCTTTTGTTTTGATGCATGTTTGCCAGCTATTTATAAAATACTATTTTATTCTAATCCTATTGATAAATAAATATTTAAGGCATAATTCTTCAATTTGCTCTTGAAAGAGACCAGGTAATTCAGTAACTTTCTTCTACTTGCCTCTGAAAGAGGCCAGATAATTTGGTAACTTTTTAATTCTGGATTGCAATCAACCTTACAATGCTGTATCTGTTTGAATTCATGAGATAAAATTTTCTTAACCATTGAAGAGAGGCTCTTGCTAGGGCATCTGGTGTACCGCTAGAGCTTCCGGCCCGAGTGGTCCCTCATTGCCAAGGGCTTCACCCTGGCGGTGCCATTGCCGATGCCGACAGCCCCTGCCAGTGGCACCTCCTGTGCAGATTTCTCCCTCTGGGTACTCCCTCCTCCGAGCACAATGCACTCCATGGCACAGCCTCCGTCAAGCTGCTGCTCCATCACGCATTTTCCTCCCCGTCACCGTTCTCCCTGAACTTCTTCCCCTTCCAGGTCACATTGCCTCATCTCCTCTCGCTGCGAACCCTAGCCCCTGTGGAATTCGTGGCTGTCCATATGCCGCTGGAAATCCAATGCCAAGAGAGAGATTGGGAGATGTACTCCTGATGCCAGTGCCGGCCACATAACCCATGAGAGGACAAGTGCTTCAAATGTCTAGGCGGTGACCACTACGCCCAATCCTGTCCCTGTCCAGTGCCTCCACTGCAGGAAGGAGGGACATCAGCAGTTTACCTGTTCGATCCTGCAGATCAGATGCCGGCAAGGGCCTTGCTGAATCATCTACTACCTCTCCAGTCTAGCTGCCTCCACCCGCGCTGGAAACCAGCAGTCCCTGCTGTTTTCTTGCCATGGATGCATACCTTACAGCAAAAAAATCAACTTCCTCCTCAGCTGTGTCATCAGCAAGGTGGATGGCGCCCCTATCGACCACACCCAGCTTTGCACGTTGCTCATTGCTGCCATCGCTGCAGCCACTCCTGTCCAGGCTCAGTTGCGTATCAGCTCGCTCATGGCTTCTCACCCCAGGCTCCCCTCAGCAGCGCACTTCACTCTTGGCAGGCTGCCTCCCCCTGCCACAGAACAACTCTGTCACTTGGTGGCCATGGTCGGACGTCAATGTTTCACTTGAACTCCCACAAACGGCCAGGCGTATGGTGAAGATCCAGGCCATTCCCATCCATCTTCTGCAGCCAGAAGTTATTGCAACGGTGACGGGCAGTTTTAGCAGACATTGTATCCATTGAAGTCCCCGCCTGTGGCTCACTGGAACTTTCCATGTCTCCACTGAGGTTGAACTGCGTCCAGACTGCAACATTCCGCTCTGGTTGATTCTGTGTGCTGGTGGGGAAAAAAGACTCATCCTCCATCTACAGAGCTCACGGGCTTGGAGCTGTGGGCTGAGGTTGTCTCTAGTTGACCTCTGACTTCTTCGTGGCCATCCGAAAGTGTCAGCTCTGTACGACACGTTAGCATCTTCTATGGACCCTGCTGTGCGCTGGGGTGCGTGCCGAGCACGCAGTCCACACACCTACCTATCCCCATAACTCAAACTGTCCTCGCAGCCCTACGTAGAATTGGCCAGTCAATCAATTGATAGGTTCCTAGTCCAACTAAATCCTAAATTGATCATTTTGAGGGAATCAAACTTTCAATAGGCCACTTTGAGGGGTCAGGCCTCCAAGATAGTTGCTCCAAAGCAATTATTAAAAAGAAGATTAATTCTCATATATATATATATATATATAAAGGTTCCAAAGGCTCTTATTTATAGAGATAACCCAAATCAGTTCTAGTCAAAGTAGAAATAAAAGGAAAAAGAATTATAATCAAACTAGGAAGTAAGAAACTAATTCTAAGTAAAGAGAATAAACTATTCTTATCTATATTAGGAAGTAGGTTCCTAGCATTTCCGTACCCTCTTCAAAATAGTCTTGTCCTCAAGGCAATCCAAAATATGTGAGAGAACTTTTCTTTCGCTACTTAATTGGCCGATAACTTGAACAAAATAAAGATCCCTCCTTAAATAGTAGCTTTGATTATGCATTAGTAGCATTTGAATAAATTTGC
Organism: Pontederia crassipes; assembly: GCA_030549335.1. Classification (NCBI taxonomy): domain Eukaryota; kingdom Viridiplantae; phylum Streptophyta; class Magnoliopsida; order Commelinales; family Pontederiaceae; genus Pontederia; species Pontederia crassipes. The sequence goes on along the minus strand of CM060196.1, from coordinate 67,636,209 downwards.
ATCGACTGGAGAAAGATAACTTGTAGTTGGCGAAATTCGTTTTGAATGAATAAATTTGTCTTTTAGTCTTTTGAACATTGAAGTCTCCGAAATTCTTTGAGGTTCAGTCAATTGTCATAAGAACGAGTAAGTCCTTATTAGTATCTTCATAAGTTGACGACTATTCCATATGTGATCTATGCGTGAAAATCAGTAATGTATTTTGAAGTAAAATATCTTAAGCTTGTTTGCTCATTTGAATGTTGAATTGCAAATGCCACATATTCAATGGATTCTATAGAATATGAATCCAGAGGTTGAATTTCAAATGAATTGTTCAATGTTCTTCATTTCTCGTTGAGAGAAACTTTTAGTAAAGATAAGTAAAGGATAGAGCATTAGACTCTTCTGCTTTGGATGAAAATATTATTGCATTAATGCTTATGAATGGTTTGTTCCAATTTTGACTTGATTGATGTATCCCGTCATTTAAATGTTCCTCTTCCATTCAAGCAAACGAAATATCAACAACTATGGTAATTGGCCGTCGAGCTTTCACTTTCTACCGAGGAAGGAGACCAACAAAAGTTTTCACAGATCGGTGTCTGCCCCAATTTTTTATGACTTGATAATAATTCAAAATGAGTTTGGAACTCTATGACTGTACTTAATTATTGAATCTTGATGATGTGAATTGTGTGGAGTGTGATTAGCTTGCTGATTTATTGGACTCTATGTTAAAATGCAAAAGACTAAGATTTAGACGTAGACTATGTAGAAGTGAAATTTGAAGAAGGTGTAGGCGTAGACTATACACAATTAGAAATTGAACAGAATTGAAAATGACCTAAACTCCTCACTTCACTAAACTGCAAGTGCACAGATCAAAGTAGTAGATCCGAATGTCGTATCCACAATGTTTTGAAACTTAAGATTCACTAACTAATCTGAATTAATCCTAAACTATATGAACTCTTTTTGGTGTTTTTAAGTAACTCATGTAAGATGATACTAACAGGTGTGAAATGTTCTCTTAGGAAAGGGGTTCATCCAATATTCTGCTATGGATGGATTAGAACAACTCAACAATAATGATCATAGGATTCAACCTATAAAAACTGCTTTCACAGTACACTAAAATAGGAACTAATCATCATATTTTCATATGAATGTTAGTTAGGTTGATTTAGAAAGGGTTTCAATTGATATTAGACTATGATGTGACTTGTGACAACTACTAGTATGCTAACATTCCTTTCAGACATAAGCATAACAAGTCACAAACCAGAGGTAGTAGCAATCACAAGACAAGATAATTATTCAGCTCATAACACAGAACATAATCTGTTAAGATATGATTTGCATATCTCTTCATATCTTTCCATATCTTTTCATATCTCCGCATATCTTTGTAATATTAGTTAGGATTAGTATCCCAGATTTCTTGGGATAGGAAATTGTCGACGAAGAACAGTCAAACTGGGATGACCTAGGCGGCGATGGAGTTGTTGGGAAATGCTGGTAGTGTAGGCTGTGAGATTTTTGATAGATGGCTGGAGATAATAGAGTCCATCACGTTCAAATCCTCCACCAATCTGCCTCATCGTTTGGAGATCCTGCAAAATGAAAAAAGAGTCATAAAAAAGTGCTCGACAATTTAAGGACTTTGTTAGCTGGCTGATCGAAAGAAGGCTTTAGAGCAAACTTTGGAGCATACGTAACATTATCAAGGGAGAGGTTACAATTAACAAAAATTGTGCCAAGGCCAGTGACGGAAGAGAGAGAACCATCGGCAACTTTGACATTAAGAGGATTCGATAGAGATTTGAGGGATAAGAAGAAAGAGGCATCACCTGTTATGTGTGAAGAGACACCCGAATCGACAATCCAGTCAGATTGAGAACTAGTAGAGAGAGCAAAAGTACCTGAATGATGCATTACAACAACACCAGTTGACGGAGATGCAGATTCAGTGATAGACAAAGAACGAAGGCAATCATATTCTTCTTTTAATATTAGAATATCCGACTCATTAGTAGTGGCAGCATGAACCTTTGGGTGATCAGTAGGATATCCAAACTTTTCCCAGCAACGGTCAGAGGGATGATTGGATCGATGACAGTGGTCACAAAAGAATTTACCACGTCCTCCAGAGTCGTTCTCTCGTCCACGTCCACGGCCTTTGCCTTTGTCAGGGAAAAATCATCTTCCTCTTCCACGTATAGCAAGTGCAAATGCATCCGTATGAGGAGAGAAATCATCAATACGGGAGAGTCGAGCATAGATTTCTTTAGGGTTGGAATAGTTTTCTGTGTCATCAACCGATCCTTGACTGATTTATATTCAGGACCAAGACCAAAGAGAAACTGAACGGATCTAATTTGATCACGTTGTTCAGCCAACACTTTGATATCTGCAGAGAGAGGCTGATAGGTATCTTGCTCATTCCAGAGGTTAATTACAATAACAACAAAGCCTTATCCCACTAGGTGGGGTCGGCTACATGGATCATTTTTCTAATGGCTGATCATTTTTCTTGCATGATTGGATTTCTTCAAGAACTTTGTAAAGGCGAGATATATTGCTTTTATGAGAGTGAAGTTTTTTAAGCACCTCTCACATAGTCTTGGCTGACCTATAAACCATGACCTGTTTGGCAACAGATTCGGTCATGCTATTGAGCATGGCAGAGGCGACCCAATCATTGTCAGCATCCCAATCTTCTGTACGTTCTTCAAATTTGGTGAGGATATGCTTCTTCCTGTGGGACCCTATGTAGCGCTCAAATGCCGTGGACCAAAGGAGATAATTGGTACCATCAAGTTTGATATTGATACCGAGTGGAGTGCTGAGGGTGGATTTAACACCAGAGTCGCTAGATGAAGCTAGATGAAGCTTTCTGATCGGCCATGGTCGAGCACGACGGGTTCCATGGAGAAAAGATCAAGCGCCAATCTTGAGAACTATGGATCTAGATCGGAATAGACCTGTCATCCATCTAAATTGAGGAGAGAAGAAGACTGGGGAGGAAAGGGAGAGGAATAACGATTAGACTGTTACTGCTCTGATACCGTGTTGAGAAACATGTTTTCTCTTATTATTGACCAAACACTAGTGCCACCTATCCATCATGTAATCCTCCAAACAGTCCTAACTTGTCGGAAGGGGATCCTCCTCAGGTAACTCATGTTCTAGATGTTCCTATTGCACATCGCAAGAGCATTAGGTCTTGTGTAAAATATCTTATTTTATGACTTTTGTTCACTTGTCTCCTATTGCCAAAGTTTTTCAGCATCTCTTGATAGTTATTTTATTTCCCGCAATCATTCTGAGGCATTCCACCATTCGTGCTGGAAAACTGCTACGGATGAGGAGATGTCCGCTCTGCAATCTAGAGACTTGGTAACTTGTAGACCTCCCAACTGATGCAACAATAGTTGGTTGTCGGTGGGTGTTCACCCTAAAGTATCTCCTGATGGGACGGTTGTTCGTTTTAAGGCTCGTTTAGTAGACAAAGGTTACACCCAAACTTATGGTGTAGATTATTTTGAGATTTTCTCTCCAGTTGCTCGCCTTAATTCTGTTCGAATCTTACTTTCTGTTGCTATCAACTCTGGGTGGCAAGTTCATCAACTTGATGTTAAAAATGCTTTCTTATATGGTGATCTTACTGAAGAGGTTTATATGGAACAACCGCCTAGGTATATTATTCAGGGGGGGGTGTTCAAAGGTTTGCAAGCTAAAGAAAGAAATCTATGGACTCAAACAAAGTTCAAAAGCATGGTTTGAAAAATTCAACAGAGCTATTGAAGAATATGGCTTTAGTCGATCCTCTTCAGACCATTCAGCATTCTCTTTACATACTTCTAAAGGTTCAATCATCATCATAGTGTATGTAGATGACATTTTAATATTTGGTAGTGACACTGACGATATTTTGACAGCAAAGAAGTTTCTGCAACCTCAGTTTGTGACCAAATATCTTGGTCTAATAAAATACTTCTTAGGCATTGAAGTAAATCAGTTTGATGATGGATTCATTCTCTCTCAAAGAAAACATGTCTTGGATCTATTAAAGGAAGCTGGTATGATGAGCTGTAAAATAGCCACCATTCCTATGGATCCACAACTACCTCTAGCTGATTTGAGTAGCCCTATTCTAGAAGATATCACCAGATATAGAGCTATGGTTGATAAACTTATGTATCTCACTGTAAGTCGTCCTGATATTTTTTATGCCGTTGATCGCCTAATCCAATTTATGCAAGAACCACGTGAAGTACATTGGGCATGTGTATGTTAGATTTTACGATATCTAAAAGCCTCTCCAGGGAAAGGTCTTCACTTGAAAAATTATGGACATTTAAAAGTGTGGGTTTATTCTGATGCAGATTATGCCGGGATTCATGAAGATAGAAGATCAACCACTGGTTATTGTACTTATATTGGTGGAAATCTTGTAACATGGCGCAACAAGAAACAAGATGTGGTCTCACGCTCTAGTGCTGAGTTAGAATATAGGGCAATGGCTCATACTACATGTGAACTCTTATGGGTCATCTCTCTTCTACATGATTTTGGAATTTCTGTTACTTCTCCAGTACCTATGTATTGTGATAACGAGGCTGCAATATTTATTGCAAACAATCCTGTGTTTCATGAGAGGAGTAAACACATAGAAGTGGACTGTCACTTCATTCGTGATACTATTACAACTAAGAAGATATTCACTTCACACTTGGCCACTGAAGATCAACTAGCTGATATCTTTACTAAAACATTTCCCAAGAAGAAGATCCTGGTTATATGTTTCAAGCTGAGCCTAAATGATATTTACGCTCCAGCTTGAGGGGGAGTGTTGAGATATGATTTGCATCACTTCATATCTTTCCATATCTTTGTAATATTAGTTAGGATTAGTATCCCAGATTTTTGGGATAGTATCTAAGATATTTTGAGATAATATCCCTAATTTTCTGAAGTAATATTCTCCCTTCTTGTATTGCCTACCTTGATTATAAATAGGTGGCACTAGTATTTGGTCAATAGTAAGAAAAAACATGTTTCTCAACAATATCCACAAATCAATGCTAATGCTCTTGGTTTATCTTTAAACATTAAGGGAATTTAGAATCAATCTCTCGATTGCCATTTCAATATGGGATTCACATTAACAAAAGTTGAATGGATGCATCAAAACTCAGCATGGATAGATTGGAATCAGAAAACAAATCAATGTTCTTAACTCATTTCTGAGTAAGAAAAGAATTTGAAATCAACTTCTTAGTTGTCATTACAAAATAGGATTCACATCAATAAGAACAGATTCCAAAACACTTAAAACTGTACTACCATCAGTGATAAAATCAGTGGTGTTCATCATCCATTCATAACAGAAATTAGACTACTACCCTATCCTAAGAGAGCTAAGATTTAGCTCTTCATAGATGATAAAATTAATACAAAATAGATGAGGAACAGAATAAAAAACATTCTGAAATATAAAAATGGCAGAATCAACTTGAAATCTCTTCTTGGTTCGTTCCTCTCCTTCCTTCAGCTCCAAGGTGCAGAATGTGGAGAATCGTGAAAGACCCCTCTCTTCTCCTGGAATCTCTCCTTTTATATGGCATTTCATCACCCTTTGATCCTAATCAGAAGTTTCTATTCCTTCTGATTCATGCCATCTGTCCTGGTCCTTTTTGCTTTTGTGCTGAGAAAAGATTCCTTTCTTGCTTTTTGGCAGCCTGCATTGTGGTCCCCCCTTCTTTTCCAGGAGGGATGTGTGTTTTATATGCTTAATTTAGTTGCTGGATTAAAGAGAACAACAAGCATCAGATTTCAAGTGAAAATTAAATAAATAAGGATTAAAACAACACATCAAACAACTCAAATATGCAAGTGCAACATAATATTATGTTGGAAAGATAAATGCATGTATATTAAGCATAATTATCCAAATATAAACATTTCAGGGCTTATATGCACATGAATTCAGATGAAAAATGAGTAAAATTATAGTATGATCAGCTAGTGATCACTTGACTAGCTCATCTTCTATACGACTTTCCTTGTTTACTTGCTGATCTTTAGTTTCATTGTTGAATACTTGTAAAATTTGCTGAAATCATTTTTCGGTTCGAGTAAAACGGTCGGGCAATGTTAAAATATACGAAGTAGATAAATTTTGAAAATCCATACAATTTACCTGCACATTTGATATAATATATTAAGGATATGAACTATTAATAAAATATATAAGGACTTAATGATATAGGTCGGTTAATAGTAGTTGGCAACGATGATGATGGTGTGGCGGTAGCAGGCATAATGTGAATTTGAAGCTTATGCAACAAATAACAACAAAAGACGAAGATGGAGCCTACATAGCATGATGGGCACCCCACGCAGACTCCTCTTGCGTCCTTAGTGGGGAGATGGAGGAAGATGTTTCTCACCTATTCTTCGGATGTCGGGTGTCCCAGGAGGTTTGGTCTCGGACGAGCATTATGGGCGGTGACCCTCTGGCACTTGTTGACTTTTGGCAGGCCCTGAGGGGACTAGGTAGACAGTGACTAGGTTGGTGACCTTTGCGGCCGGTGCCTTGGCCATATGGCTTAAGCACAACCGTGTCATTTTTTGTAGGGAGATATGTGATATTGTACATCATATGTTTTGTCTTCTTCCGGAGTGGGGTTTTGGTTAGTACTTGTCTCTCCTTTTTTTGCCGCTCTCCGCTGGAGAGCGTTCCACATGTACATGATGTTTCTTCTTAGTGATATATATATACATGGATGACAACCAAATGTTAGTCATCCTTTTCCTTCTCAAAAAAAAAAAAACCAACAAAGACAGATAACTAGGTTATTGATCCAACCAAAAATTTGAAATATCATAACTGTCCAATGAAGATCAAATAGCTCGCATGCTAACTAAGATCCTAAATTGATCACTTAGAGGATATCAAGCCTCCAACTGACTACTTCCAAGGGTTCAAACGTTCAAGATATTTGCTCCAAGCAGCTGTCAAAAGAAAATTAATTATCATATATACATATTTAAAAGGTTCCAAGGGCTCCTATTATAGGAAAACCCAAAAAAGTTCTAGTTAAAGTAGAAATAAAAGAAAAAAGAATTATAGTCAAGCTAGAAAGTAAGAAACTAATCCTAATTAAAGAAAATAAACTATTCCTATCTATACGAGGAAGTGGGATCTTATAATTCTCATCGCAAACCAAACAACCCATGCCCAAACAAGGACTCGCGACCTTTCCATGTACATCTCACCTATCTAAACCTGCGGCCATCGTTTGTGTTAAATTTTATATGCTGACCAATTATCCTAAAAGCTTAAGCCGTTAGGAAGAGCAATATCAATGATTTTATATTCTTAACACTCCTCACGTGTGGGCTGATGATAATTGTGATTTAATCCATCCCACCATGTGGACAACAATAAGGGAGGAAAATACTTTTTAATAAGAGTTTATCAAAGCTTGAACTCTTGACCTTTGGCTCCGATACCATATATACAATATCTCCGTTCCACAGTTATATATATATATATATATATATATGGATGACAACCACAACTCTGGTGGTCATCCTTTTTCTCCTAAAAAAAAAGAAAAAAAATTCCTCTTCAAGGTTACCATGCAAGAACGCATTCTTAATATCAAACTAGTGCAAAGACCAATGATTAATACTAGCAAAAAAAAGGAGACAGATAGAAGTGATTTAAGCAACATGTGAAAAAGTATCAACATAATCTAAGGAATTTGAGTATAACCCTTGGCAACCAAACAATCAACTTGACAGGCGATACTTTGTATTTTACCGCGAGGCAGAGGTACAAGTTTCCAAGTACCACTAGCATGCAAAGCAGACATTTATTCCATCATAGCTGTGCGCCAACCAGGATGGTCCATGGGCTCCACAATAGTTTTAAGAATTGAAACAAAATCCAAAGAGGAAATAAAGGCAACATATGAAGGAGATAAGTGACTGTAACACAAAAACGAATAAATAGGATGTGGATTGACGGTACTGCATGTACCTTTTCTTTGAGCAATAGGCAAATTTGATTCTATTTTAGGTGATGGATTTGAGGATGGAGGAATAGATGACACTGAAGGAATTGCATGTCCTTCCTGGGGAGTTGTCTCATGTGTTCGTTCTTCAACTGTCGGGGGGTCTTTTATTTTGTCGATGATATGTAATAATATCTTTATGATCAACATGCTCAAGTTCAGATGTTCTTAAAGAAGGAGAAACATACGAAGGTGGAATAGGGAGAGGTAGTGACTCAGATATGGACTCAGAAGAAGTAGAATCGAAGAAAAATGGAGTAGACTCAAAGAATGTGACATTCGCATGTTGAGTGTAGGGCTACAGGGAGTAAGTGGATCAAGTGAAATGTAAGAAATATGAAATGAGAGGAATGGTCTCAAACATGTTTTAAAAACCCTCAGCCTTCACAAATCTGCAAGTGCACAGATCGTGTACCCCGGGGTCTCGTATCCTCAATGATTTGAAAGTCTAGATTTGGCCTTACAACCTAGCTATTAGTTCCTATAAAATAAAAATACAGCAAAATGAAATCTGATTTAACTAGACAGATGAGTATTAACAAGACTAAAATGAATTGGCATCATAATATATGAAAGATGTCTAGTTTCTAATGGGAAATGTGGATGCAAATATTTTTGGTATTCTAGTTAAGGACAAAAAAAGAACTATGCAGAAAGTAAAAAGATTCAAAAAAGTGGAAAAAGAGTTTCTTGGAAATGGAAGGTTCTTTAGAGTCCTTGTATGAGATGATTGCTAAAATCTATAAAAGATTCAGTTCATGGGTTCTATTAATACAAAAAATGACATACTCCCACATGAATAAGTTGAAGACTTTGGACACACTGAGCAGTTCACCTTGTCGATTGGCCCAACTTCTGTCGACCCACTTCCCACGGAGGCTTGGGGGTTCGAGATCTCCGGTGCATCAACCGGGCTAGGAGAGCCCGACGGTTCAGATAGATTATGAGGTTCGAGGACAGCCTTTGGCGCATGGTCTTCTTTACCTGCTATGGGCGGGACCTATCCTGGGAGTCGAGGACCATCTTACCTCGTGGAGCGTCATCCTTTTGGCGGGGAGTAGCAGCTATGACCCCGTGGACCCGCCCCCTCATGGTTCCTTCCCTCAGCTCAGGGGAGGACTCCTTTTGGCAGCATACCTGATCCCTTGGGGACTCCCTTGCAGAGGCTTTCCCTTGCCTCTAAGCCTTGACGACATTTCCCGAGGCCACAGTAGCAGAGACATGGACAGAGAAGGGGGGTCGGGATCTGGCGCTTGGTCTCCGGGGTTCAGATCGCACCTATCTGATCAACGTTTCACAGAGTTTTTGGCCTTTCAGCAGCGGCTAGCAGCGGACCGGTCGTCCAGGATGGATGGGTCTCGCTGGTACTCTCCAACACTGTCTCTAACTTATGAGTCCCCGAAATGTGCCACATGGTCTTTAAGTCTGAAGAAAGGAGGCTCGCGATGCTCGTCCGATTCCATATACCCCAGGATGTCGGACAGCCGAAGAATAGGTGGGGGATGTCCTCCACTGCCTCGCCGCATAGTACGCACGATGTGTCACTATGTGGTGCCCATCTCACTATGTGGTTCCTTTTTCTACAAAAACCACTTGTTTCTACACGTGCGATGGAACATTTGCATTTCAGAGAGTTACCTGCTGGCACAGTAAGAAACTGATTTCTTGCTTTATAATGCATGCCATCATGTAGTTGAGTAGAGATGTGTACCTGTAACTAATCTTCATACTATTGCATATCGTTCTTATATTTATGTGAACGAAGAATGCTATTGTCGCAATTGCTTGCTATTCTGGGTACAACCAAGAAGATTCTGTAATTATGAACCAATCATCTATTGATCGGGGCCTCTTTCGCTCCTTGTGCTTCTGGACATACAGGTAAAGCCTTATATACTGTCTTTTTTTCTTCCTGTTTCAATCAAACATTTGGACACCTGATGCAGAGATGAAGAGAGGAAGATCGGGTCCATTGGGGTTCTTGCCAAAGAGAATTTTGGGCGTCCAAACAAGGAAGATACAGTGGTAATTGTAAAATTAAGATAATTTCTAATTTTGAATTTGTTTGGCATTGTTCCTTATTCTTCATTTAGGTTGTCTATTAATCCTACTACTTTGTACTGAGGCAGAATATGAAGGAAGGCTCATATGCGAAATTAGATGATGATGGTCTTGCACCACCAGTAAGTGTTTAGTGAGAAGTATTTATTGGATGTATCTTATGCCGATATTCTCTTTTGATCTTATCATTCACCGGCAGGGAACAAGGGTCATAGATGGCGACATCATCATTGGGAAAACATCCCCTATTAATTTCTCCTCAAAAAAAACAGCCCCTATTAATCAAGATGAATCACAGGAGCAGACTACAAAGTTTACAAGATGCGATCATAGTACCGCCTTGCATCGCGGTGACAGTGGGTTGGTGGATAAGGTGTGTACTTTCCTTTTGATCCAACTATAATGCTCTTGATTTTTGCTCGAAAATGAGGATCTACTTGCATAAATATCAAGCAGGCTATTTATGATGGGTTTACTACTCATATCTGTTGACTAGGATGTGTGTGCTATGTAACAAGTGGCTGTGTGAGCAGTTTCTTCATTTCGTCTGAGGAAAATATTTATAGAAATTTAGGCTAGTTTGTCATGTTGTTTTCAAGTGCAACCTGTTTTCTCTCCTCTAACTAGTTATCTGCCTGCAGGTTTTGTTGACTACAAATGCTGCAGGTTTTCAGTATGTGAATGTAAGGGTCCGCTCAGTGCATATTCCTCAAATTGGGGATAAATTTAGTAGTAGGCATGAACAAAAAGCAACTATCGGAATGATTTTCACACAAGAGGATATGCCATGGACTGTGGAAGGCATTACACCAGACATCATCATAAATCCACATTCGATTCCTTCTCGAATGTCCATTGGGCAACTCATGGAGTGTATTAGAGCGAAGGTTGCTGTTCACAGGGGGGAGGAGTTAGATGCCACTCCATTTACAGGTGTCACTGTAAGTGAACTGAATGATCCTTTGCATTAAGTTCTTGTTTCATCTTTTTACTCTATTAGGAAATGACTTGTGATCACCAAGTCTTCTTTTCCTGAGATATGTTGACATGTACACTAAATGTAAAAAAATGTCAATTAATTACTTGAGTTCTTGATGCTGCCATCTTAATACTTTGTATTAGGAGATATGAACCTTTTGCGATTAACTAATGAAAGAAGTGTAGTTGTCGTTTTAATACTAATTGTAGTAGAACATAAGAACATTTTGTATTAGCTAATGAAAGAAGTGTAATGTGAGAATGTTGTTGCCATTTTAATACTAATTTGTAGTCGAACATAAGAATCTTTTGCATTAGACTATGGAAAAAAGTGTAATGTTGGAACCATGCATGATCTTTGATTGTTTGCATACTAGGTTTCTGGAGAAACTTGAAAGTTGGATATATGTTCTTATGTCATTGGCTGGCTCGGTCACCAATTCATATCAGATTTTTCATGTAGTTGTCATGGTGGGAGTGGTTTCTTACCCGAGTAGATAGGACAAGATTGGCTTTCAGCTCAGATGTCTCTTGCGCCTTTTGTGGGTTGCATTAGAGCATCTTTTTTCTGGGTGCATATATGTAATGTATGTTGAATAAGTGTTAGAGTCTGGACATCAGGCTTTTTGGAGATATTTCAAATTCGGCAATCAACATATGTATATACTTTGGGTCTAAACATGTGGATATATTTCAAATTGCACTTTTTGGGCTATTTGGTCTCAACCATTTCAAATCACCGACCCTGTTTTCAATCCTCAACCGACTCCCATCACCACTGCTCCAACACACAATCCCCTCCACCACGGAAAACCGTCGGCAATCCTCCAGCGACCAGACACCTCCACCCCGCCTGCAATTCCCCCACCGCCACAGCAGCCACACCACACCAACCATGCCGGGATCACCCCTCTCCCCTCGTCTTCAGCACGGCTGTCACGCGCTGCGAGTTCCAGCCACGTAGACGACCGGACACCCCTGGAGTTGCATCAGACCCTCCCATCCCCCTCTCAACAAATTTCACCCCATCCACCTGACCTTGGCCAGACACCTTCAGTCTCGCCGCACGTATGGTTCTCACCGGCATCTCGGTGGTCATCCCTCTATCGGCCACACCCACCGGCGATGCTCTCACAGCTCCTCTCTGCCTTGCTCAGCCTGTTACGCCGCCAGCAGGACAGCAGTCACCATTTCTGCCGCCCCAGCAACCTGCAGCCTGTGGGAGGCGCGTCACAGAACGAGCCAGCTTCCCAGCTTCGCTGGACGCCAATGGGGATCACGGGGCGAATGAGGAGTCTGGCCTTGCTGCGGAATCTACCGGCCTTTGTCATACCCGCCTGCAGGCACTTGCAACAGGTGTGGCTTTACACCGGCCCCTACAGCGCATGCTCACCCACCCTAGCAGCAGCCATAGGAAACGCTCGGCACCGCGACCATTGAAGGGACAGCAACCGCCCACGCAGCTGTCTTCGATATTTCTGCCAGCGAGACATCAGCTTTCCATGCAGTCATCACTGCCACCGTCCCAACAGCCCGTGACGGGGGGTGCACTGCTGACCGCGCCAGACTCGCTGGATACCGAGGACCGGGATGATGGGGTGCGTCTCCTCGCCGGTTGGTCGGATGAGGAGGTTCGCCTAGTTGCAGAGGCCTCCGGCCTACTCTCCACACGTCGGCATCCTTGGGCAAAAGGAGTGGCTTCCCAACAAAGGGATGGCAATCACATGGAAGGCGATGGATGAATGGACGGTGGATGTGCTCCCCCTATGAATCCGAGCACCCGACGACTATTTGGGGGACCAGTGATATCTCATCGCCGGAAGACTGTGTTATAGTTGGCACGGAGGTGTACGACAAACACTTCGAGGTTTAGCACGACAGAGATCGAGGTGGAGGACGCCATTGGCGACTTTTTGGCCGATGCCCGTGCCATTTTGGCACCGGTGCAGCCGACTTACTTTTGGGTGGGGAGAGATGCCGACTTACTTTTGGGTGGGGAGAGATGCTCGGTTGATCATTTTGCACTCAGCATCTTTTTTTTGGGATCGGGGCTTTGGCTTGATGAGATATTTTCCTTTTGTTGTTGCTCTTCCTTTGAGAGTACTTCCATTCCATAGTTATATATATTTGGATGACACCCATACTTCTGGTGGTCATCCTTTTTCTCCTCAGGAATAAAAAAGAATTCTGCACCTTTTAGGAGGAAGTTTCTTTTGTACAAGTTAGAATGCCAGTATCTCTATGTACAATGAGTCTGAAATCTACTACTTTTGGTTTTAGAATGCGACAATTCAGTATTTCCTAATAAATGGCTTTTTTATTCCAGCATTATTTATTCCATTTGTTCAGGATTAATGATGTTCAACTGTTTTCTTCATAGGTGGATAGCATTTACAAAGCTCTTCATCAGTGTGGATATCAGATGCATGGACTTGAAATTATGTATAATGGTCACACTGGAAGGAGGATGCCAGCCATGATTTTTGTTGGACCAACCTATTATCAGAGGCTGAAACATATAGTTGATCATAAGATTCAGTCAAGATGCCGTGGAACTGTGGAAATACTCACCAGGCAACCGGTAGCAGGACGTTCTCATGGTGGAGGCTTGCGGTTTGGTGAGATGGAACGAGACTGTTTGATTGCACATGGGGCAGCACATCTCTTGAAGGAAAGATTATTCGATTGCAGCGATGCTTCTAGGGTACATGTATGTGAGAAATGTGGTCTAATTGCTATTGCAAACCTCATGAAGAATTCCTTCATATGCAAGGCATGCAAAAACATGACCGACTTTGTTCAGGTACGTGTACTTAGATTCTTAATGTGGCAACATCTGTTAGTATTTTAAATTCTCTTCTTGGAGTGTTCTCTTATTTTTCAATGACGAATTTGTTGCAGCATCTTTGCATAATGCCACTATCATATTATGCTATCTTTCATTAATTGCAGAATATTTTCAGTGTATTGTGGTATTGTCTTGTTGCATATGATACTACTGAGTTATTCATTCTCTCTAGTGAATTGTCAAATTTGTTAAGCCATGAGATATCCCTGAGATGTTCCTGTTTATAAGCTAGTTTTTATTGTTTTCCTCTGTGAGACACGTTGTTCAGTGTAATTGGCTTTTGTGATTTCTTCACACCTTCAATGACTTGGCTTTCAATTCCTAGGTGCATATACCGTACGCATGTAAATTGATGTTCCAAGAGCTTATGGCCATGTCGATTGCTCCTAGAATGCTCACGAAGGATGTGAACTCTCCGAAAAATCAAAGAAGCAATGAACAAGAGCACTGAATATTTGGTGAATTGCACATGGTTGCAAAATATGTCTAGCAACCATGTATGATATTCCATGGCTCCCAAAGACAAGCGGCCTTTTCCAGCAAGACGGAGATCCTGTTTGAAGAGTCGCACCCAGCGGCCACATTCTTGTAACCCACATAGATTCTTGCTGGATGGTGGTGCATGCTTCCTGTTAACAGCAGCAGAGTAGGTCTATCTAGGCATTCATTGTTTTTGCGTAGCAACTTTATGACAAATTTCTTCTATATTGCACATTCTTGACATCAATGCTTGAACAGTTGATTCCCAAATGCATCAAAAGAATACTTCGTTTAAAGATAGTTCTTGGACTCGATAACAAATTGAGTGTTATGAATACAATGCTGCGGAAAGCCCGCATCGTCACAGTTTTTGCCTCGGAACTCTAAACACTATCATAAGGTGGCTACGTATAGTTCAATATACACACTGACTGTTATTCGATACTTTAATATTATGATATCTTAATCTTTCTATAGAAAAACTTTACCCAAAAGTGAATTCAGATCTACAAAGTACTTTGTTCAGACAGAATTATCTCAACCCCTAATTTTGCATGCATTTCGGAGGAGATGATTAGGTTTCCTACAATAAGTCTATCCTTTGACAGAAGGTATACCACGAAGAGAGGACTGATTAGAGTAGCCACACACGTGCACTACTTAATTCTAAGTTGAATATATATATATATATATATATATATATATATATATATATATATATAATCCTGAGGCTTCAGAGGCCTTCTCCTTCTTTGTTATTTGTCTTTTTTTTGGATTTATATTTATTTATTTATTCTAATTTTAACCACCCATATCTTTCCTATATATTCTCTCAATCCTCTTCTCTATCATCATCTTTCATCCTTCTTTTCCTCACAACCCTCCGTTCTATCACCATGGATCATCACTTCATCCTTGGCCCCTCTATATTTATTATTCCATTATTATCGCCTACTCCGTTAGCATCGTCGACACTTGCATCATGGTCGGCCTACTCTATCAGCAGCATCAACTTTGCTTCGGCACTAGCATCACTGACAGATCATTGCTATCGGCATACTTCATGGACGGCCTACTCCATCAGCAGCATCAACTTCGCATCACTGCCATCGGCATATTTCATGGTCGGCATCACATCGGTCTCTGCCATCGCCAAATTTTTTTTTTGTGGCCGTCTGTAATGTAATTGTGTTTCGTTATTCTAAAGGACACAGTAAATCAAATGTCATCATTTATTTGTCTATTTATGTGATGTAATTGTGTTGCCTTATTCTAAAGGAGATAGTAAATCAAATGTCTTCATCTATTTGTCTATTTCACTATAATAATGTTGAGCAATATCTATTTCACTATTTGATGATCTTCATTTTTTTACTCTAACATTTCTTATTCTCTCTCTTCCCTCATCGCTTATTCTCTTTTAATACATTTTTTTATTTTTATTGTATAATAACAAATCTTATCATAATCTTATCACTAACTATCCACTCATTATCTTATTCTCTCTCTTGCCTCATCACTTATTCTTTTTTAATACAAATTTTTATTTTTCTTGTATAATACGAGAGGATTATTCTCTCTCTTGCCTCATCACTTATTATCTTTTAATACAATTTTTTTATTTTTCTTGTACAATACGAGAGGAAATAACATTTATTTATCTTTAATATTTTTTAATTATTTATTTAACTGGTAATATAAAAATTATAACACTAACTAAGTATTATAACAAATCTTATCGCTAACTACCCACTCATTATCTTATTCTCTCTCTTCCCTCATCACTTATTCTCTTTTAATACCATTTTTTATTTTTCTTGTATAATACGAGAGGAAATAACATTTATTTATATTTAATATTTTTTAAATTTTTTATTTAATTGGCAATATAAATATTACAACACTAACTAACCCACTTACACATCATGATACTCACATGTTATTATTTAACTAACTCCCCAATAATTATCTTCTTTCTTTTTTCCCTCACCACCTTATTCTCTTTTTATTCCCTCCACAACCTTATATTAACTCCCCCATTATATTCTGTCATATTTTCCATACTTATTCTCTCCACAAACTCATGCTAACTTCCTCATAACTAAAATTTAAAATCGTGTTATTATATCTAGAAATCATACTACCCATAATTAATATCATTTCCCATTAACTTGCATAACTATCCCCTATAACTAAAATTTAATTTAGTTTGTGTAATTATGTCTATAAACCATACTCACATCTCATTATCTTACGTAACTAACTCCCCACTAATTATGTTCTTCTCTATATTTCCCCTCTATCACCTTATTCTCTTTTTACTCTATCCATGATCTTATATTAACTCCCACATTATCTTCTATTATATTTCCCATAATTACCTTTTAATACAATTTCTTATTTTTCTTGTATAATACGAGAGGAAATAACATTTATTTATCTTTAATATTTTTTAATTATTTATTTAACTGGTAATATAAAAATTATAACACTAACTAACTATTATAACAAATCTTATCACTAACTACCCACTCTTATTCTCTCTCTTCCCTCATCACGTATTCTCTTTTAATACCATTTTTTATTTTTCTTGTATAATACGAGAGGAAATAACATTTATTTATATTTAATATTTTTAAAATTTATTTATTTAATTGGCAATATAAATATTAGAACACTAACTAATCCACTTACACATCATGATATTATCTTACGTAACTAACTCCCCACTAATTATCTTCTTCTCTCTTTTTTCCCTAACACTTATTCTCTTCACAAACTCATGCTAACTCCCCCATAAATAAAATTCAAAATCGTGTTATTATATCTAGAAATCATTTCCCATTACTTTGCATAACTAACTCCCCACTCATTAACTTCTTCTCTCTCTTCCCTCCACAACCCCATACTAAATCCCCTATAACTAAATTTTAATTTACATTTGTGTAATTATGTCTATAAACCATACTCACATCCCATTATCTTACGTAACTAACTCCTCACTAATTATGTTCTTCTCTCTATTTCCCCTCTATCACATTATTCTCTTTTTATTCTCTCCATGATCTTATATTAACTCCCCCATTATCTTCTATTATATTTTCCATAATAAATAATACATTTGGTAACTTCCACACATACTCACTACCCCACTACCCAGTGGTAATAAACATTTTCTTAAAAAAATGATTTATAGACATTTAACTGATTTCACACAATACATTCTTTCTATTTAAGATCATCCTCTCTTCAAATTTATTCTCTGACCTTTACATATAAAAATGAATTACTCACTACTTAGTGATATTAGCAATGTTACAAATGATTGGTCAGTTATAGTTTGTAGAATTTGGGAAGCGAAAAATTTGAAAAAAGATGGAGAGCTAATAAGTTTAGATATGATTTTAGTTGATGAGAAGGTAATTTCTTATTCCATTTTTTGTCACATATTTTTTTATTTGTTTTTTATTAACGTAGCTTATTTTTCTATCTTATTACAGAAAAATATGATGCATGCTTCAATCCGTAAGAATCAAGTTGGACGGTTTAGGCACCTATTGATTGAAGGAAATATATTTTTTATTACGACATTTCAAGTTGCCCCTCCCTTGACAGAGTTTCAATCAGTAGAAAATGATAAAAGAATTATTTTTCTTCCAAAAACCATAGTGAAGAAACTAGATGACCATTCACATATTCCTATCAATGCATTCAATTTTATAACAAAGGGATTAGTTGAAGAATGCATTAACAATAATAAAATACTATCAGGTTTGATTTAACATATGATGTATTTTTTTCTTTTATCATTGTGTAATCCATTTTATTTCCCTTTTGTTCTTTGTAGATGTTATTGGATCCATTTTGTTCTTTGTAATTCATGCAACAAAGAATGCAAATTTCCTCTTGTACGATAAGAATTTGACATTTTTGTAAATGTTTTGAAGTTTGTAATACATTATTATTACTAACTTTGTCTCTTTTTTTTTGTCTTTTTTATCATACTTACAAGATACATCTTAATGTGGGGGATGATACAGGAAAAATAACATTTGTCATGTTTAATACTGAAGCAGAAAAGCTACTAGATACATTTGCTCATAAGTTATTTAATCGCAAGTCTGCAAATGATGCTACCATTCCTCCACAAATTGAGTCCCTTCTTGGAAAAGAATATGTTTTCAAATTAAAATTGAATGATTAGAATTTGAAACAGGAATTTGAGAATTTTACAATTGTCAAGATTTTTTAGGTCAATGAAAATATGGAGAGAAAACTTGTATTGAAAACAAAAGAAAAGGTTATTACTTATTCATGGGTTAATAAATTGTGTTACTTATTATTTTTTTCGACATTAATGTTTGTTATATCATTTTTTTGTAGGGAAAGTTTGTGAATAATGATGAGCATTATATTATTCATGACAACAATAAGAGGACACAAAGGTAAATTTATTTTGAATTTATTTTTTCTTATTATATATTTCTCTCATATTACCCAATTCAGGAGGATGATGATGGACATAACAAATTATTGAAACTTGAGATGAACGAAGATCCACTCCAACGACCTGTAAAAAAATGAAGAATTGTGATGAAACTTTTGTTAACTCGAATGTTAATGTTTAAATTTATCTACTCCTGAACTTATTTTACATGTATATCATCTTATATGTTCTTTTAGATGTTTTTTCTATGTCATTGTTATTGTTTAAATTTATCTTATCATTGACTTATTTGTAAATGTATATCATGTTATATGTTCTTCTAGATACTTTTTTATTTTCTATGTTCATCACAATGTTGTTCTGCGACAATATAGTGTGTTACGTCCATAACATAAATATATATTGAAGTGACTATCTCATATGTTTCTTTTATTTCATTATTATTATTTTCTTCTTTCATAAAGTAATTTATTCCTTAATGAGTCTTATAACATATTTAAATGTAAGTGTAAATAATTTTATTACGAAATTCTATTATCATTTCTTATTGATTATATATATTTATTTGTTTGTGCAAAATAATCATTACTACCATAATATGTTAAATAGTTTCTATATCAGAATTTAGTTAACTAAGATTTTGCTATTTCTCCATCTTTTTTGTTATCTTTTATTGTAATTTTCAAATTATCTTATTTTATGTTATTGATTTTAGTTGCATGTTATGTTATGATCTCTAATTCTGTAACGACCAACAAAAGATAAAAGATAAAAAAAAAGAGAAAAGAAATCAGGATGGATTTGGACGGCACCAAATCCCAATTAGACTCAAATTAGAGATAAAACCTTATCCCATTAATTAAATCTAACCTATAGTAGAAGAGGGGATTTATTAGATAAAAATTTAACCAAAGAAATTAAAACCCCCTCTCCTAACCCTCACGACCTCTCCCCGCTCATCTTTTTGTTCCCCTCATCCACGAACAGAGGCAAAGAGATACGTCCTCTGCTTCTAGGTGCAAAGGTAACCTTAGAGTACTCTTCCTGCAGTAGCATATGATTCTTATTTTTTTTCCTCACGTCGTCTCCATCGGGCTATGCAGACGGGCAGCAAGAGAACCGAGAGGGAGGACAGGGAAGTCAGGGAAGAAACAGGGGAGGGAATCGTTAATTGATTTCCGACGAACTTAGGAACGAATTAACCACGAACCGAGGTGGGTGAATCGAAATCACCTTGCATGGCCTCTGAATTATCTCAATTCATGCCCGAATCGTTATGAAAAGAATATGAATATGATTCAAGTTATTGTTTTTAATTGTTTGATTTCTTGAATTCTTTGATTGGTTGATTGTTGTATGCATAGTTATTTTCTGTTTGTTATATTTCTGTATTATTGATTGCTAAGGTGTAAGATTTAGAGGGGATTTCGTTTTCGGTCTTATAACGCAATTTAATTTTTAAAAGTAGAAGTATTACAGCCGTAAAAATTGTTTGGCCGTAATTTTCTTACGGTCGAGAAAAGGGATAGAGAGGTAGAGAATTTTGGCCGTAAAAGAATAGAGAGAATAGAATTTCGGCCGTAAAAGAATAGAGAGAAAAGAAGAGAGAGAAAAAAGGGAAATAGATTGTTACGGCCGAAGAGTTAGGTTTTCGGCCGTAATAAAATAGAAAAGATAGAGAGAGGGAAGATGTCGGCCGTAAAAGATGTCGGCCGTAATAGATGTCGACCGTAACAGATGATTTTTACGGTCGTAAAAATCCGAGAAGTTGGGAGAGAGAGAAACGAAGAGAGAGAGAAAAGGGGAGATAGATTGTTACGGCCGAAGAGTAGAGTTTTACGGCCGTAACAGGATAGGCCGTAACGGATGGGAGTAACAGATGATGGCCGTAACGAAATAAGAGTTGAATTATTACGGCCGAAATAGAATGGAGAGTAGGGTTTTACGGCCGTAACGTAATAAAGGTTAAATTTTTACGGTCGTAAAATGAAAGAATTCCTCGGGCGTAAAATCCAAAGAATTAGAGTTTTACGGCCGTAAGGTGGAGGAGATTCTTTGGGCATAAAATCCAGCAAAATTCACCTATTAATCTCTCTTTATTTTTATATGGATATTATTGATTTCTTTATAATTCCAACATGAACTCTTTGTCTTGATTTACCTCATACCGATCATATCTCCTTCATCACATGATACAAAGAATGAAAAGATAATAAAAGTGATTAATAAGTTCAGATGAAAGATTAATGATGGATTGCCAGTCCAAGCCAAGTGCATCAAGATAAGAGTCGCTCCATTGGTCATGGTTTGATCACCCATTGACCCGCACAAGGCCGTATCGTTTGCTGGGCATACCCAAGAATTAAAGGCACCTCAAAGTCACCCTGATTGTTAATTAATAACCAAGATCGACAAGCATGTTCATGTTCAAGTTCAAGTTCAAGTTCAAGTTCAAGTTCAAGTCAAGTCAAGTATGTCATGATTCCAAGTCTACTATGTACTATTGATCCTCATGATTTATGATATCGCTGATCTTATCCTTATTATGATCCATGATACTGATATGTTATCTTTCATGCTCAAGTTAAGCCTGATTAATTATCGCTGATTATTATATTCATGTCATGCATTGTATATCATGTGGTTCCTCACTAGGCTGTAAAGCTTACGGGAGGACCTCCTCCCCTGTGTCTGATTTCCAGAGGACCAAATCAGTAACGTGGTGGAGTAGGCGTGTGGTGATGAAGCTCTGGCGATAGGACAACACATGAACCATAGGGCTTTTAGAGTGTTATTTAGTTTTCATTTACCTTCCGCATTTTAGATTTATGATGTAGAACTTATTTTATTTCTTTTAGACTTCCGCAATTAAAGTTATAATTTATCTTCTTTTCTTTTCTTCCGCTGACGTGTCTCGGTTCTTGACTGAGATATGGTCAATATGATGGTCAAAGTCATAGCATGCCGTAGCGTCTCCAGGTTGGTCTTCGCCACGTGGCGGGGGTCGATTTGGGGGCGTTACATTTATGGTATCAGAGCCTAAAGTCAGGACTCTCTTGACGTCCTATTGTATAGAATATGTATGGTATTGGTTCATGTGCTATCGCCGAGCAGTCGCCACACCCTCCACCGTAAAGTACAAGTAAGATTTTCTTGCATTAAGTTATTATTTATTGATGTATTGATATGTATTTCACATGAGTAGTTGATTCCTAAGAAGGTCTGTATGGTAGGAATCAACTTAAATGTTATTAGTGATTAAACAAAAAGGATCATAAAGGTTACGAACAAATTGGAAAAGAATAAACAACATGCATGTGGATAAATATACCTACGTGAAAAAAAAGGTCTTACAGATATTTAAAGAATAAAATATAAGAAACGATTATGTTTCTTATAATCCATGTTTTTCATCTCTTTCATGATTGCTCTATTCACGGACTTCTTCTGCTGACTGCAGCAGTATGAAGAGGAAAATGAATAAGTATATCAGTTGCAAAGAGATGTAGATTTAAGAAAGAAACGAAGGAATTATAAGAGTAATTAAAGGATTCGACTCACACAACATGTAGGTGTGAGATGATTTCAAATAGTAGAGGTGAAACCAAGCATGCATAAGTTATGATTTATGGTGATGACTTAGGTGGTTCCATTGGTCTACCAATATAAGGGTTCAATAAATTATCTTATATGTTTATGTTGATAAGTATGGACCCATAATGCTTCTTGCGCCTTAGACTTCATATGATCCCTTTATTATGTGGATAATGGCCCTAAGCAAATCTAAACTAGTTATACGAAATTCTTAGTTGGACTACTTTATGTGGAAAAATAATAATCAAATTAGTAATTATGTTCAAGTTATGTAATATCCGTACACAAGAGTTTAAAGAATTAGTAAGCTGTCCAAGAATCATGTATAAGGTATGGATGAACAAATATAGAAGCTTAAAGGGTTTAGAAGTCACATTAGCTTGAATAAATATTAGGAGAAATTTTCAATAAGTAAGTGATTATTTAAGTTAACCGAACTTTTAGACCTAGCATACTCACACACATATGTACATATAACATAATATACTTATAAATATATAAGGATAAATAAATAAGTAAACAGATTTAATTAACTTAGTTTAGTATACAGTATATTTGAAATTTTATTAATATGAAGTATATTTTTAAATAGCCATTATTAAAGAATGAATTCTCTATCATCGCAATGTATATATATTTTCAAAATAGACTAATATGATTAATACAAGAATTATATAAGAACAAGTAAGACATGAAAGGGTTACAAATGAATGTGAGAAATTTTAAAAAGATTTAAGGTCTCTTAATTGAGATATGCTTGAGGAGGATATGAGCCTCCAGCCATTAAGTATTAAAAGATCAAAACATCAAGTGAGGAAAACTTTAGAAAGTATGGGGGGTTAAGGTAAAGTATGAGGAATTTTATAAGTCCCCTACAAGATTTCTGAAAAAGCAAGTTATGCACCCAAGAGGGATGATTATGCAAGTTTTAATTGATTTATCTTGATTATTGATATAATTATAGTTTTCATAATAATGTCAAAACGTATAGAGTATTTAATTATATAATCATAGTTGATGGTTCAAGAGGAAAAATAAATCATATATATGTTTAGATAATGGGTTAAATCATTGGATGATACATAGAATGTCCTCTAAGATGCAAGATATAAGATGATATATAGAATGTTCTCTAAGATGCCTCTAGGTCAGTATGATGAAAAATGTTCAAGATTTTGTCTTGATCAAGTGGACCACTTATGATTTGATCATAAGTTTTATAAAGGGATTAGTTCTCCTTTCCAACTTTAAAGTTATCCCGACCCTCTCCCATGTGCTACAAGATATCGTTAATGCAAAAGGATCATGAAATGATACGCAAAGAAGAAGAATGCTTGCTTGTATTCTGTTTGATTGATTGTTTTGTTTTCTTATCTTATTGTTTGAATTCATTTCATGTGTTCACTTGCATTCATGATGTTTTTACTAAGGACTTATGTTAGAGAATGTGCATAAATGGTTTTGTTCATTAAAAACTAGATTGTACTATATGATCAACCCCTCATCGTAAATATCGTTCGACCTTAACATTAATTCAAGTGCTTCAAGATACTCAAGGAAAGAACTTATTGTGATAATATATAATCACTAGCCTCCTATGGAATTATATGAAATGACATTGCAAGAACCAAATCAATGTAGTCAAATAAGTTATTCCTTCCACTCAAAAAGTTAAATGATTATGATGATGTTTAGAGTAGGGTAACATCAAACATAGGTCATCGTGAAAGTTATTGATCTAAATTGACCTTATAAAGATGATTATTGGCATGATTCCATCACCAATTTTATCGAATCATATGATGATGCCATTATCTACGATAATGGACAATGTTCTTAGTGATCCTATTGATTCTTACATGGCATAGGTCACTTGATAAGGACGATGACCCTATGGAAATTACTTTAAGACAAGAGATTCATAAGACCCAGGGTTCATTTCTACATGTTCCATTTCTTTTGTAACGAAGAATGATGACTCTATGAATCTAGAGCTATATTAACAAGTTGTTAAATAAAACAACTATCAAGACATAAGTGTCTATTACCATGCAAAGATGGCATATTTAAGACTAAGTGTTCTCAAAATCGACCTATGGAGTGAGTACCAGGAGTTTCGAGTTGCCGAAGAAGATGTAATGAAGGTAATTTTCCTGGCAATGAATGATCACTATAAATTGAGCGATGCCATTGGACTAAGAACATCCCTCAAACCTTTAAGTTCTCAAGAACATTGTGTTCAAACTATGCCCACATTTACGTAGAAAAAAAAATTGAAGTGTTCATCGTTTTAAAAAAAAAGTCCTAGGTATATTTTCTTTTAGTAGTATGCTAATATGTGATAATGAAGATAACATGAAGTTTGAAAGATTATGAGTTCTCCATGAAGTACCATTTTGGTAAAAAAATGAACTCAGTTACACATACACTCAAACACAAGTGATGCTCGCTAGGCTTCATGAGGCTGCGTATGTAATGATGAAGGAA
This sequence comes from Pontederia crassipes, assembly GCA_030549335.1. NCBI lineage: Eukaryota > Viridiplantae > Streptophyta > Magnoliopsida > Commelinales > Pontederiaceae > Pontederia > Pontederia crassipes. The sequence goes on along the minus strand of CM060196.1, from coordinate 67,611,245 downwards.
CCAAGCATGTGAAACCCAAATGATGAAATCCTAAAGAGAGAAGTACTAGATAAATAACATAAGCCTCGGTTGCGGTCCATTTAGGAATAAGTCTTATAGGAAGTATGTGATGAATATTATAAGCCTGGGTTACGATCCATTTAAAAAGTACAAAGAAGTATAAGGATATAACCATAAGCCTGGGTTGCGATCCATTCGGGAAGGACACGGATGTATAATGATGAATAAATAGTTATGACATAAAACATGGAGATACGAAAATAAGTCCCAAGTACCCAGCATGTTAATGTGGAAAAAAAAATATAGAGCATCAGAAATTCTATGAGATGATGATGCATGACGTTAAGAATTCGTAGACTTATCTTCACTGAGTATCTAACGCACATAGTGAAGCACAAAGTACAACGTCAGAAGAACAAGGATGTCCCCATGGTCAGAGTGGCTTGGCGTCACCATAGCGGAGATGATGCGACATGGGAGCTCGAATCGGAAATGCGCCAAAAATTTCCCCACATTTTCGGTAAGCCCTCTACTTAGTGCAAAATTCGAGGACGAATTTTCTTTTAAGGGGGTAAGAATGTAACGACCAACAAAAGATAAAAGATAAAAAAAAAAGAGAAAAGAAATCAGGATGGATTTGGACGGCACCAAATCCCAATTAGACTCAAATTAGAGATAAAACCTTATCCCATTAATTAAATCTAACCTATAGTAGAAGAGGGGATTTATTAGATAAAAATTTAACCAAAGAAATTAAAACTCCCTCTCCTAACCCTCACGACCTCTCCCCGCTCATCTTTTTGTTCCCCTCATCCACGAACAGAGGCAAAGAGATACGTCCTCTGCTTCTAGGTGCAAAGGTAACCTTAGAGTACTCTTCCTGCAGTAGCATATGGTTCTTATTTTTTTTCCTCACGTCGTCTCCATCGGGCTATGCAGACGGGCAGCAAGAGAACCGAGAGGGAGGACAGGGAAGTCAGGGAAGAAACAGGGGAGGGAATCGTTAATTGATTTCCGACGAACTTAGGAACGAATTAACCACGAACCGAGGTGGGTGAATCGAAATCACCTTGCATGGCCTCTGAATTATCTCAATTCATGCCCGAATCGTTATGAAAAGAATATGAATATGATTCAAGTTATTGTTTTTAATTATTTGATTTCTTGAATTCTTTGATTGGTTGATTGTTGCATGCATAGTTATTTTCTGTTTGTTATATTTCTGTATTATTGATTGCTAAGGTGTAAGATTTAGAGGGGATTTCGTTTTCGGTCTTATAACGTAATTTAATTTTTAAAAGTAGAAGTATTACAGCCGTAAAAATTGTTTGGCCGTAATTTTCTTACGGTCGAGAAAAGGGATAGAGAGGTAGAGAATTTTGGCCGTAAAAGAATAGAGAGAATAGAATTTCGGCCGTAAAAGAATAGAGAGAAAAGAAGAGAGAGAAAAAAGGGAAATAGATTGTTACGGCCGAAGAGTTAGGTTTTCGGCCGTAATAAAATAGAAAAGATAGAGAGAGGGAAGATGTCGGCCGTAAAAGATGTCGGCCGTAATAGATGTCGACCGTAACAGATGATTTTTACGGTCGTAAAAATCCGAGAAGTTGGGAGAGAGAGAAACGAAGAGAGAGAGAAAAGGGGAGATAGATTGTTACGGCCGAAGAGTAGAGTTTTACGGCCGTAACGGGATAGGCCGTAACGGATGGGAGTAACAGATGATGGCCGTAACGAAATAAGAGTTGAATTATTACGGCCGAAATAGAATGGTGAGTAGGGTTTTACGGCCGTAACGTAATAAAGGTTAAATTTTTACGGTCGTAAAATGAAAGAATTCCTCGGGCGTAAAATCCAAAGAATTAGAGTTTTACGGCCGTAAGGTGGAGGAGATTCTTTGGGCATAAAATCCAGCAAAATTCACCTATTAATCTCTCTTTATTTTTATATGGATATTATTGATTTCTTTATAATTCCAACATGAACTCTTTGTCTTGATTTACCTCATACCGATCATATCTCCTTCATCACATGATACAAAGAATGAAAAGATAATAAAAGTGATTAATAAGTTCAGATGAAAGATTAATGATGGATTGCCAGTCCAAGCTAAGTGCATCAAGATAAGGGTCGCTCCCTTGGTCATGGTTTGATCACCCATTGACCCGCACAAGGCCGTATCGTTTGCTGGGCATACCCAAGAATTAAAGGCACCTCAAAGTCACCCTGATTGTTAATTAATAACCAAGATCGACAAGCATGTTCATGTTCAAGTTCAAGTTCAAGTTCAAGTCAAGTCAAGTATGTCATGATTCCAAGTCTACTATGTACTATTGATCCTCATGATTTATGATATCGCTGATCTTATCCTTATTATGATCCATGATACTGATATGTTATCTTTCATGCTCAAGTTAAGCCTGATTAATTATCGCTGATTATTATATTCATGTCATGCATTGTATATCATGTGGTTCCCCACTAGGCTGTAAAGCTTACGGGAGGACCTCCTCCCCTGTGTCTGATTTCCACAGGACCAAGTCAGTAACGTGGTGGAGTAGGCGTGTGGTGATGAAGCTCTGGCGATAGGACAACACATGAACCATAGGGCTTTTAGAGTGTTATTTAGTTTTCATTTACCTTCCGCATTTTAGATTTATGATGTAGAACTTATTTTATTTCTTTTAGACTTCCGCAATTAAAGTTATAATTTATCTTCTTTTCTTTTCTTCCGCTGACGTGTCTCGGTTCTTGACTGAGATATGGTCAATATGATGGTCAAAGTCATAGCATGCCGTAGCGTCTCCAGGTTGGTCTTCGCCACGTGGCGGGGGTCGATTTGGGGGCGTTACAAATTCACTCATATGTCCACTATATTCATGGCAATATTTCTTTTCTAGGTGACTACACAATATCTAATTTGGGAAGGGGAGAACTTTTTAATGCACATTTAATTCTCAAAATTTATCATACTTTTCGCTTCATCAACAAATATAATTTTTAATTTTGACTTGCTATTTCATCTATCTTGCAATGACTTACTTTCTGGTAATAAGAATGAAATTCAACCAAATAAATTTTTTATTTTAATTTGTTTATGTTCTCTTTTTTCTAACTTTCATATTAATATGTTCATTTTAACATATGCAACACAAACTAACCAAAAGCTTAAGAAGAAGAAAAATTTTATATGCATGTTAATAATTGTTTTATATAATCATTTTCTTGCATACAAATTTATACAATTATAATTAAATAATTCTAATTCTCAATTGATTTAAAATTAAACATATGTATTACTCAAGAATAAATTAAGAGGCTTTGAAAAAAGCAATTAAAAGAAAAGTATTCATTTGTGTACATGTAAATAATTATATAAAAATGGATAATTTAATCATACTATTATTTCTAATCAAAACATATAATTAAAAAATATTCTTATCTTTTAAAATAAATTATGAGCATAATTCGAAGTTCACGTCGTTATGATATATTTTTTTTAATAATTACATTTGTTAAATACATATTTAATTATTACAAAAAGTTATTCAAACTTAATTATAAAAATATTAAATTTATTTTTAATCACACAACGGGCGAGGGTTTTCACTAGTTAGATTATAATCTAAAACTAGGTGCTAAACTTTCCTCTATCTCTAATTCTAAACTTTATTTATAACTATCCTTAATTATTCTAATTAAATACTTTTTTTTCTTTCTTTCTTTTCTTCTATTCAAACTCTTATCTATTCTTACCATCTCCTTTTCCTTTCTTAAGTTTAATTATCATTTATTTCTAAATAATTCCGAAATTAAATTTATTTATTTATACATTAAATAAGTTAATTCTGAACTTTTATCTTAATTAAATTAATACTTTCTTATTTATCTTTTTCTTTTTCTTTCTTTCTTCATGTTCTTTTCTTCTTTCAATCAAACTCTTATCTCTTCATAACATCCCCTTGTCTTCTAATTTTCATGTATTTCGAAATTAACTAATTAGTTGTCTTTTTATCTAAATTTTCAGAAAAAATAATAAAATAATACTATTTCAATCCACGAATATTTTAACATCCCATATTAGAGTCCTTGAAAGTTATGATTAAATTGAAATTTAATTTTAATTTTCTAATCTTAATCTAATTGCAACTCTAATTCAATTAGTATTTAATTTTTCTTTTCTTCTTTCTTTCAAACTCTATCACATCATAATATCCACATATCTTCTAATTCTATCTATTTTTGGAACAAAATAACAATATAATATAATTTATCTTCTAAAATTTTTGACATAAAATTATTATTTTAACTCTCATTAGGAATCCTTTATATTCTAAACTTATGGCTAGATTCAAATTTGATAATCAAAATCCTAATTATATGTTAATTAGGACTTATCTTTTCTTCTTTTTGGATTTCTTACCTAACTAAACTTTTATTCATTTTTTAACTTTCCTTATCCTATCTTTTCGTCTTCTCTTATTCCTCAACCATATAAGGTTATTTCGTTCCGAACTTTCGGGGTGTTACCATCATAAATTCTTAAGGACACTTGTCAACATATGCTTTTCCCAAGTTTCACTCTCCCCTTCAATACTATTCTCTCTTTGATAAGATATAAATATTAATTGGAATTCAAGAAAATAAACATTAGGAAAATCCAACAAAATATACTAAAAAAATATCAAACATTAATTGTAAAATGATTTCTGAATTCATAAAAATAAAATATATGTAATATGAATAAAATTATGGAAGTGAGGTTGTGATGTATTTTGTCCTAAGGATCCTTAACCTAATTAAGTTATCCACTTAAAAGGAATAAACTCAGAAAAATATTCATTCATGCAATATGAATGCTAGAAATATTGTGCAAGAGTATTTATGTGCTTATAAACCCCTTATGCTAAATAACTAAAGAATTCAATTAAAAGACAAAATAATTCAATATCAAGAAAGTTAAACTTGGAATATCCAAAATAAAATATTAGAGTCTATATTTATATAATATTTGTTTACTATTACCAACTAGTATCTCTCTATTTATGTGCATATTCATTTGCAAGTCAAGTATATGAAAAATCACTATGAACATAAAACTTAATATGTAAGTCATCTAATGATAATATATTATTATCCAGAATTTTAGCATATGCACTATCATTTAATTGCATGAAGCACATGGAAATAGGCATAAATAAAAACATCAATTTAGTAATTATCGATGTGATTCATCAATCAAGAAATGAATCATTTGATGATTAACCATATCATTATCAATTAATCAATTAGAATATATTCATATTATGTCCTTAATATCATAATAATTACAAATAGTAAAAGATGACTGTAATTCAATTACAATGTTATCAATCATCCATAACATATTATGAAGTAATTATTAATGGCCAACCAATTGAACAATTATCAATAAAATAATAAAACTTAATAATAATGTATTAATTATTTTTTCCAATATTTGATAAGAATATTTAATTGACAAATTATCAATTATCGATGATCTATAGTTCATTGTCAATTATCAAACAATTGCCAATTATCAATTAATAATTCTCAAGTATTAGTTATCAATTTGCAGTTATGCATTACTCATTATCCATTATTAATTATCCATAAATATATCATGAAATATATAGAAACTTAATAGCGACACATCAATAAAATAATTATCCATAAATAAAAATCAATTAACAACATAAATAACAAACCAATCATTATCAATTATCAATGATCAAGTTCTTTATAAATGATTAGTTAACAATATTTAATTTATTAGTCATCAACTATCAAATATAATGATTCGAACTTCAAGTATCGATGGATAGTCCCACATGGATAAAACATATAGGTGGTCATGTGCTTACACGTTGCCATCTCCTTCACGTATCAAGATGTATTTTAAATTCGTGCTGATCGAAAGCTCAAAGCGCATAATATCTTTGATTGGGTCAAGGATCACAAAATGGTATCGGAGCCACTCCACATGGACAGCTATGCATGATGGGATGCAACAGCGAGGACGTTGAATCCCTAAGGAAGAAAGGATGCAATAAAAATACCTTGGATTAGTCCTCACATGCTCAAGTCACAACATGAGAGACTTGACTTGTATGACATATTTTGGTAAAAATCGTGTGGACCAAGGTCCAAAACGGATAATGTTTTACGCAAGTGCAATAATGTTACATGTTGATGATCAATTATCAATTTAGGCCCTAACTTAACTATTGTCCATTAGCCATAATAATTAGTTAACTATAATTATCAATTTTCAATTATTCCTTGTTCACAATTATGAGTTGCTCTTAATTTCTTCAATTTATTTATATGGAAAGGTTATCAATTATCAATTTATTATTAATGGTTATTATTTGTAATGACCACAAAAGATCTATCTCGATCACTCGGGCCTACATCAATTATGAATGCCTCCATCAAACATAAAGGCCTATATCAAACACAAAGTAAAGGTTGCAATATGAAAATGTTCACTTATGAAGAGTACATCAAATTACGCCCTTGTCTATCCAACATAAATGGCAAGACCATATACAATAATGGTGCGCAACTTGCGTTTTTTCTTTTACCGCAACTGCCAAATATGTCTATCTTCTTAAAATTATTATCTTCTTCACCTTAGGTCATCGTACCATATCAATTAGGAAGAATAGTAATGAATTAGACATAAATCCATTATCATATCACGATATATAAATCATAACATGCATGCAAATAAAAAAAAAACACTATTCAAAGATCATTAGTGAGGTTCTCAAAATTTGGGCCACGTCAACTTGAACGCTGATTGAGTTCCAAAGAGTTCCAAAGTACCCGGGCTGGGTCGTTGCAAATTTAGGTCAGTTCGAGAACATCCTTACATGTTGCGTTCTTCGTCGCAATTTTCAATTGAGTTTTTTAGGCTTTTATGCGTTAAAATTCTAGTCTCATGTCATGATCCTATAGTACAATAAAACAATAAATGGAAATGTGGGTCTACATTGATGACATATGGATCATCCTACATACTTGAGGTAGTGAAAATCACTTGTCTTGACTTGAACCTATCAACCGTCTTCCACGTTAATAGCTGGCCATTGCACCTTGACATTCGTGCATCAACATTGAGGAGATGAAGGTCGATTATTGTTGGTGGTTGAGATGCACATTCCCTTGATTTTGCATTAGAGAATGCACACAAGAAGGGAGGGGGGGATTGTGATTTGTGTGAGAGAAGTTGGGTGCTATTTATAGGGATTGAGATGCACCATCCTTTTCTAATTCAATTTAAAATTCTTAAATAATCATAGTAAAAGTATATTATAACTCTAATATCTTATTCTAATAACTTTTTATTTACTTTTTTATTTTTTTTCTCGCTATTCTATGATTCTATCTATATTCAAACTCTATTGTATTTTATCCCTTCATAACTATAATTTTATTCCTTCTCAAGCTCTTTCGTATCCCCATTCATACATGCCAATATTCTACCCTCATTCATATTTTTCATCGGGACTATCATACATTTTCCTAAATTATATATGACATTTAATTTTATGCCTTTAAATTTCCTAGAACTTCACACCTACCTACAAATGAGGATTGAGCCAATTATGTTATCCTATGCACAATCATTTATTTGCGGTCATTTGATGAAAATCTCTTCATTAGATTCATGAACAAGGTGTGACTCCTTAACAAATCATGAATGTAATCTCCTTTTCTCTTTGATTATTGTGTTCTTGTATCCAAAATTCATGCCTCATGATTCTCCTTTTTAGAGATATTGTTATATAAGTGCCTCTGATGATCTATATTTTTATATTCTTAATCCCTTATCATTGATAACTCAACAATGAGCTCTTTGCTACTCTCAGCCTATGTATATATCATAAATATTTGTCAATCATTCCATAAGCATGTTTTCTCATGTTTAATTAACATAACTCCTTACAACATTCTTTTTTAGCATAAATCTTCCCTTAATCTTTACACAACAATCCCAATGATTGTGCATTTAGATAATGTTCAATTCAAATTATTGAACATTAGTATTTGACACGTTCAAGGGATATTCATCTAGGTAATATCCCATAACCTACTCATGTGTGAAGTCACTTAAACATATTTAAAAATCTCAATTTCTATCAATTGATAAATTTGACACATTTGGTCATTCAAATTCATTACTCATTCTATAGGAATTAAATTATATTATTTCCAGAAGATATACTCCTCTTAATGTTCACTTAACAACTCTCATGTGGTTAATCCTTTTAATAATCAACTCTCATTTCACTACAAGAAATAGGTTGATTAGAGACACACACAAGGCACCTCTAATGCGACATTAAGTAGGCGCTAAAAACATTAGCTACACATGAGCGTCGCCAGAGCGCCACAACATTGGCAACACAACCGTTCTGGCGCCAATAGCATCGCAATCGCGCCTAAGAATAGTCAACACTATTACTGTCAACAGGTGGCGCTACGGAGATGCTAAGATGACATTTTTTGCTGCCTTGGGCAATCATTTTCCGCGTTGCACATGTCGACGCCAAAGTGACACTACACATTGAGACGCCATTGTGATGTTAATTTGACGCAAAAACCATCATCACGTCGAGCATTTCCTTATTGTGCATGACGGTATTGTGACGTTAAAACGTCACTATAGGTGATGCTATTGTGACACTATTTGGATGCAAGATCGAGATGATATGGCGATGCTAATGAGATGCCAATGTTATCGTCATGTCGGGTATTTTCATTATCATGCATGGGGCTACTGTGATGTTAAAATGACGCTAAGATGTGACACTATCGCAACGCTAATGCAATGCCAATGTTTAAGCTTGGTGATGTGAAAGTGACGCTATTGTGATGCTAATTATGATAAACAGTGATGCTAGTATGTCACTAATGTGACTCTAATGTCGCCACATTTCTCACCATGCTAGCCCCTATTCTTTCTTTCCCTTCCCATACAATTTACAATGGATATATATTATATGCATACTACACATTCATAACAGTATAAGCTAAAATATAATGCTTCAAAGTGAACTAACAAGATCATCACAAAATTAATAATATAGATGTCGAGAAAGCTGCTCCGAAATAAGTCCCCTGATGTTGTCCAGTGTCAGTTCAGGTGTAGCGGGTAAACTCGAAATAGATGAACCATCTACATATCCTCCACTCTTCCTAGAAGCCTCAGCGGCTATTCCTAGGACTCTCAAGTATCCTCCTCATGTCATGTCGACCATCACTTCCCAAACAATAATGTCATCTGTAAAATAGATAAATTATATAAAACCATATAAAGTCTTATATAACATTAAAAATATGAATCATTTTCGAGATACATTATGTGGTGGCTGAGTACCAAGATCATTTCTGTACGTACTTCTCGATCATCTTTCTATTATACGCGTCCTAAAAAATTAAACATTGCAAATTTGAGAAATCATTTACACTAATTCGAACAAGCAAATAAACATGTGATGAGACTTATCAAAATGCAGCGGGCAATGGGCATGACCAAGTCATTGGTCTTTCTGCTCTTACTCGTAGACCGCATAAAAATCGATAGGACTACTTTCTTTCTCCTCCTGCAACAAAGTTTCAAATTTTGCAAAATAAATAAGTATGAGATAAAAGTTTAAAATTATATATATTATTTTTATCAATAAATGTATATATATATATATATATATCAAATTAACGTTACCCACTTAAATCAATGTAGGTATTTACATGGTTTTCTATAATTTGTATACATATACACAAACACACACGCGTGAGTGCGCCCGCGCATATATATATATATATATATATATGTATATGTATGTATGTATGTGTGTATCCATATTGTATATATATGTGTATTTGTATCTATATATGTCTATGAATACATTTATAATCAATATTTAATCAATTTATATATTAAAGTATATATATTACAGGTAACATATATAGCATGCTAATATGGCACGAGGCACTTGCACTATCAAGACTGGGGAGGACGCGAATAAAAAAGGAGTCCTGAATACAAATTAACATTACCAACTTAATTAAATCAATATATATGTCTTTCTATTTGTATATATTGATGTGTGTATGTTGGATCTAAGTTTTAGTGATATATACAATTATATTTTGATGATACAAACCTTGAAAGATTAAAGTTAAAATACTGAAAAAGTTTAAAGAAAAAGGGATAACTTTATGCACTACACTTTGATTAAATAATCAACTATGATCCTATTAGATTTTGGATTAGTCATAAATATCAAAATTGTAGAGAATTCTATTAGTTTTCATAAAATAAAAAATCATCTCATTTGGATAACTGTGCAAAAAGTATGCTTAAAATAGTGCAGGATGGGCGAGCTGTCGGCTGGAAAATAGGTACGGTCGACCGGTTCAGAATATCGATTGACCGATCCAGAATATCGGTCGACCGGTCCAGAACAGAGGTCGGTAGAAAATGTCCAATTTCAATCAGCAGAATGTCGAGACTATACCGGTCGAGGTACCGGTCGACCGGTCTACAACATAAGTTGATCGGACAGTGCAAAATTCGCCAACGGTCACATTTTTCATAACAGAAAGTATATTGGTCGATCAGTCCATGTGTGCGGTCGACCGACCTCCGAGTCAAATGAACAGTAACAGTCAAATTTAAAGAAGAAAATTGTGGAATAATTTTTGGACGACTTTCTCACTTGCAGAAGCCTATAAAAGGACTGTCAAAGCCAAAAGGAAGTGCACTCATCCAAGCCTTGAAGAAAAACTTCAAGTTATCAAAAGAAGATATTCTTCTTGAAGTTTTCATTTTTTTTCTCTTCCACTTTTGTGAGCTTAGCTTTGTAAAAGAGAGAAACATTTTGTTCAAAAAAAAATAGAGAGAGCTCCTGTGTAAAAGAGGTTCTAAATCTTACCTATTGAGCGAGAGAAAAAGATTAGCTTCCTAGGAGGAGAGGTTGCCTTGCCTCTCGAAACGAAAAAAATGTGGTTGATGTAAAGGGCTTTTTTCCTTACCCCATTTGAAATTAAGGAAGGGATTAGTGGAATCTTCGACGATCTCGAAGTCGAGAAGTCGGAGCGAGAACGTAGGCCAAAGTGTGGCTGAACCTCGTCAACAATCATCGTGTCTTTGCATTTGATTTTTTCTCTCTCTCCCCGTTCATATTATGCTTATGATCTGAATTACTTTATTTTAAAAGGTTTTAAAGAATCATTTTTATGCTTCCGTGACGATATTTGTGAAATCGACATTTTTTATTTAACATCAATTCACCCGCACCCCCCCTCTTGGTGCCATTTGGGATCCTACAATTGGTATCAGATCGGGTTGCTCTTGTTTTAATTTTTTGAATCATCTTGTTTTAAGATCTAATCACTTTTAGATCTAGTATTTTTAAGATTCAATTATGTTGTTTTAAGATTTAACAATCTTTAAGAGCTATGACATCAAGTGGTTTTAATTTTGCCGAAGGACAATCAATTAGTCATCCTCCCCTTTTAAATGCATAAAATTTTGCTTATAGCATATATTTATTCCATTGATATCGACATGAGGGACATAAAAGATTTTTTTAAAATTTGATTGGAAAGCAAAAAATATTTTTTATTATGCTTTGGATTCAACGGAGTTTAATCGGATTTCAAGTTGTGAAACTGCAACCAAGATTTGGGAAAAACTCATCACTACTTATGAAGGAACTGACAAAGTTAAAGAATCTAGATTGAATATTCTAAACCATCAATATGATTCGTTCAAAATTTCCCCTTCGGACCACCCGGATCCCACGAGTGTATGATAATGAATCCATAAATGATATGATCACTCGGTTTAATGATATTTTGAATGGCTTAGGTCTCTCTCTTCCAAATGACATACGAAGAGGACCGTGATTGAAGAAAAAGATCTGAACAAATTGGATTTTGATGATTTTATTGATTCACTTTTAACATATGAGATCTCAATCCAAGAAGATCAACAAGAAAAAGCCCCCAAGAAGAAAACATTGGCATTAAAGGCAAATGCAAATGAAGATGACTCAAGTGAAGAAGAAGTGGACGAAAAGAGTTTCGCCCGCTACATAAGAAAACTAGATAAGTATCTCAAGTTTATGAGGAAGAAAGAAACGAATGAGAAGCCTACCCGAAGATCATACAAAAATCACAAAGAAAAGACATCTCGAAAAGGTAAAAAGAAAAAGTATGAAGAATCAAGTGAAACAAGTGACTCGTCAAGCTCTTCTAGAGATGAAGCATACTTATGCTTAATGGCACACGACGATGAGATAACTTTTAATCCTTCAAATAACTCATCGAGCTCTTTTGAAGAAAATTTTTCTTTAGATGTAAATAAGGAACTTTCCTCCCTTATAAAAAGATATTACTCACTTAAAGAGGAAAATGAGAAATTACGACATGAGATTGAAAATTTAAAAGAAGAAAAGAATACATGTTTCATGGAGAATGAAAACTTAAAAAAAGGAAATTGAAACTTTGGAAATTACACATGCATGTGAAATTGTAAAACTAACATGTTCTTTAGAAAAAGCAAAGAAGGAAAATGATCTTTTGAAAAATTCACAAAATAATGATAAAACTAGTTCTTATGTAAAGAAAGATAATTCCACGAAATACTTTGGACATGAAAATTCTTATTGGAAGTCTAATCATTCATACGATAGAAAATCACATATCACATGTTTTGCATGTGGATTTTATGATCATTATGCTTATCAATGTAAAGTAAGAAAATCTTCAAAACATAGGATGATACGGGTTCCAAAAAGAACTTTGACTAACAAAATTAAACCCAAAAAAGTTTGGGTATCAAAATTTAAATGATTATTTTTTAGGTGTACCTCACATGTAAAACAAAGGAGGAATTGGAAATGTGAAGACACAAAGGTTATGGTAAAAGTATCATCTATCTTTGATTTCACTCAACAATTCAAAATTACTATTTCTTTGAAAAGAGAGAACATCTAAAATTGTTAATAGCGATAGGGAGAACATACTAAACTTTATTTTGACATATCATAGATATCATTGTTGTATCAAAGTTTTATGTCATATTTTGATTATTAATATATATAAAAATAGTTTTGGCCTTCATCAAATTATTTCCATTTCGCCATTATAAAATAATCATAAATTTATGGGGAGTTATTTCTTATATATTAACTCTTTATGATGCAATATTTTACATATTTCTAATATGAAAAAAAGGAGAAAATAATTTGTTTCAAAGATGGCATGATTAAGGGGAGTTGCATATGATTTCCTATATGCTTCATACAGTATTCTTTTTTATGAAACAAAAGGGGGAGAAATATAGGAGAAATATGATTTGAATATCACTTTATATAAAGAGTTACTTACAAATTATACTTATGTGAATATCTATCATTGTAAGGAAAGTTGAGTGTTAGGGGGAGTAAAATTGATTTTACAACTTATTTTATAATTTTTTCGCAACTTATACATTTTTCATATTTCTCGGTTTGTCTTCATCAAAAAAGGGGAGATTGTTTGATCTAAGTTTTAGTGATATATAAAATTATATTTTAATGATACAAACATCGAAAGATCAAAGTTAAAATGCTGAAAAGTTTAAAGAAAAAAGGGATAACTTTATGCACTACATTTTGATTAAATAATCAACTATGATTCTATTAGGTTTTGATTAGTCATAAATATAAAAGTTGTAGAGAATTCTGTTAGATTTTCATAGAATAAAAAATCATCTCATTTGGATAATTGTGCAAAAAGTTATGCTTAAAATAGCACATGACAGTCGAGCTGCCGACTGGAAAATAAGTCGACCGGTCCAGAATATCGATCGATCGGTCCAGAACACAGGTCGACCGGTCAGTGCAAAAAATATCCAATTTTAACTAGTAGAATGTCGAGACTGCACCGGTCGAGATACCGGTTGACTGGTCCACAACACAAGTCGACCAGACCGTGCAGAATTTGCTAATGGTCACATTTTTCATAACAGAAAGTATATTGATCGACCGGCCCATATGTGCGGTTGATCGGCCTCCGAGTCAAATGAACAGTAACGGTCAAATTTGAAGGTGAAAATTATGGTATGATTTTTGGACGACTTTCTCACTTATAGAAGCCTATAAAAGGAGTACCAAAGCCAGAAGAAAATGCACTCATCCAAGCCTTGAAGAAAAACTTCAATGTATCAAAAGAAGACATTTTTCTTGAAGTTTTCATTTTTTATTTTCTTCCGTTCTCTCTTCCACTCTTGAGAGCTTAGCTTTGTAAAAGAGAAAAATATTTTGTTCAAAAAAAAACAGAGAGCTCCTTTGTAAAAGAGGTTCTAAATCTTACCTCTTGAGCGAGAGAAAAAGATTAGCTTCCTAGGAGGAGAGGTTGCCTTGCCTCTCGAAGCAAAGAAAATGTGCTTGATATAAAGGGCTTTCTTCCTTGCCCCATTTGAAACCAAGGAAGGGATTAATGGAATCTCCGACGGTCTTGAAGTCGAGAAGTCAGAGCGAAGACGTAGGCCAAGGTGTGACCGAATCTCGTCAACAACCACTATGTCTTTGCGTTTGATTTTCTCTCTCTCTTCCCGTTCATATTATGCTTATGATCTGAATTGCTTTATTTTAAAAGGTTGTAAAAAATCAGTTTTGTGCTTTCGCAATGATATTTATGAAATCGATATTTTTTATTTAACACAAATTCACCGCCCCCTCTCTTGGTGTCCTTTGGGATCCTACAGTGTATTTTTATTTACACACATATATTTGTATTTCTATTCATATCTATTAAATTAATTTATAATTAATAATTAATATACATCTAGGAATATTTATTATAATAAATTTTGCGACACAATAGGGACGCAATAGCGCCGACATCTAAACAGGGACACATTAGCCTCAATATGGCGTCACTACTCAGTTGGCGCAAAATCTTTAGCGTCGCAAGTTGCCGACACCATTATAGCGCTCGATGAAAGGTGTGAACAGGGTCATGTAGTGTCACAAGAGCATCGACTACTTTTGCTATGCTATCGCTTCAGTTGTGTGTCGAAATATCACGATGCCAAAGTGGCATTATATTTTAGCGCGCATTACGCTTTCTCACGTGTAATAATAATTTCATAGTGTCGATAAGGCTCCACATCAGATGTTGACTCCGTGCAACATAACGGTGACGATAATTCAAGGATACGGTGAGACAACTAGCATCGCCTTGTTGTCGGCCCAATGCGTTGGTTCGATGCCATTGGCATCTAAGTAGCGTCGCATGTGTTTCATCTCTATTGTGCGTCGTCGATAGATTTCTTATAGTGTTTGGTCATCCTTTTAATAATACAATTCAATTCTCATTAGATATTCCAAAGTTGTAACAATGATATTGGTTTATAACCTCCTTAGGATATGAGTTATACCATTAATGGAAAATCACATTGCCTTTAGTAAACCTTATGTATAACCTCATCCATAAACTCGGAAGGTCCTAAAAACTATAAAGCATTTGATTACGTCAACATGTTTAAAAAAACCTTACTTGACTTTTACTTGACGGCATAATGGTTGCTCATAACATTTGCATATAGACTCTATACTATTAAAGACAGCTAAAAAAGTATCTCTCATTAAGCTTTGATATCTTCTATATCATATCAATAAAATTGTTTAAGAGGAGTTATCCTAGGCGTTAAATTTTCTTTTACTTTGACTAACCAACATTTGTGTTTTACATATGTGGAAGACTTAAAAAAATAGTTCTATCACAATGTACGTGAATTATACTTTATTCAATTGCATGTGAAATATGAATCTACATTTATGAAATATTATTGTGTCCCTATCCATGCCCATATCCATAGATAAATCAATCATCACAGGAGACGCCAAACCATCTCTCCATCACCATCTACTCATTCTACATGAATAAAAGTATAGAAGAAATACGATGAGTGTAACATTCAGTTTGTGCGAGTGATCTCCTCACTTCCTACTGAGTGCATCAACAATTGAGTTTGCCTTTTCCCAATGGTAATTGATGGAAAACTCATTTTCCTTCAAAAACTCGATCCATCGCCTCTAACACATATTCAGATCACGCTGAGAAAATATGTACTTCAAACTTTTGTGATCCATGAAGATTTCTAATTCTTCACCATAGAGATAGTGTCTCCAAATCTTGAGGGCGAAGACCACCGCCGCTAATTCGAGATCATGTGTCAGATAGTTCTTCTCATGTTTTTTCAATTGCCTTGATGCATAGGCAATGGACCTTTCTATGTTGCATCAAGACGCACCCCGAGCCGATGCTATATGCATCGTGGTGGATGACATAACCTCCTTGGCATGAAGGTATGGTCAAAATGGGTATCGTTGTCAATCTTTTCTTTAGCTCATGGAAGCTATTTTCACATTTTGTGACCATTGGTATTTGACGGCCTTCTTCGTGAGATTGGTCAGTGATGTAGCTTTTATTACTTATATCAATTAGTAAATAACTCCAATTCTAGCACTTTCAAATTTCCCTAATTTATTACTTATGGAGGTATAACTCAAAAAAATTTTTAGATTTTATTCTTCTAGACTGGGCACAATAAATTTAATAAATACTAACATAATCTATCCTAAATTTTATTCCGACAGACTGAGGAGGCTTCCAATAATCATTTATAACTTTCTTTTTAAATATTTTTTTCAAGTGTTTCCAATTATAGATGAAAGCTAACATTTGTACCATAAATTATCAAATAATTCTATAACATATTGGATTTAATACTTAATTTACAAATTCGGATAACAGTTTCGACGGACAGAATGACAACATTTTAAAGACAAGAACATAACTTTTGCTATAGACATCGAATTAACTTTATTCCAAAGCTGAAAGTAGATTCATAGGGGATTAAGAAAAGTTAATTTAATAATTTCTAGACCATCTGAAGGTATGCAAATCATCGACTAAACTTTGAGGAACAGATTGGTCATACCTAGGGTTTACTCTTTCTCATGAAAAGTTGGGTTTCAACCTATGATTACCTAACTTTAGGGAAGGGAGAGGTATAAAAAATTCAGTTAAACCCTAATTTAGAATTTTTTTGTAGTTGAAATCACTCACAATTAAGCAAAACTTACCACGAGTTAGAAATCCTTAAGCTTTTCCCTTCTTTCCAGTTTCTTCACTGATCAAATGGCAGCCACAAGTGTGAGTGGAGGAAAGATAAGGATAAGAAGTAAGATGGAGAAATCGACTTAAGTTGGTGAACATATGGTTCCAAAAGATACCCTTGATATCTTCATTATTTACAAGTAATTAGCTATTCATTTATTTAATATATTATATGTAAATAAGAAACTACTATCCATTATTATTCAAATAAACTATCTATAAAAATATTTATCCAACGAATCAAAATCTAAATTTTTGTCTAAGAAACAAAAATGATAATTTTTCTGATTTTGCACATTCATTTTACCTAACTAGGATTCCACTTAAAATTTATTAAAAACACATTCAAAATACTTTTATATATAGGAACAATTATCGAGACTTTATTTTCAAAATTCTCGTATTTTTTGAAAATCATGTTTTCATGCCTTAGTGGATGTTCGTCATTTATGATATAATATTAACACATATGAGTATATGTTAATTAAATTTGGAATATTACAAGCTCGTTTCAATTGAAATTGACAATCCATGAATATATCTATCACTCTGGCGAATCAATTTCAATCGATGGACGAACTCTCCGGTGACTGTATTGACCAAAATTGACCTCCTGTGCTTTCCCCCTCATCGTGCGCGTATGTAAGCTGGAGGTAGGAGATAAAATATGTTTTCATTGTAGCATATAATCTCGACCATCGATTTATTTTATGTTTTGATCTAGGCCACAAGTTTTCTTTTATAAATCTGATCCTTTCTTTTATGTGATGAATCTTGTCCGTTCATTAATCTTTTTGATTTAATATGTTTCGCTAATTCGGGCCACAAGTTTGCTTAAATTTGGGATATTTACGAGAAGTGGTGTAAAGGAGAGGGGACTAGTGAAATTGAGTTGGTGTCATTTTTTGGTAAGGAATAAGGAAGTTGTGGACCATTTTTATGGTCAATAGCTGTGGGTTGTAGTTGATCGTATCAGTTATCCTGAAGACGCTCATCGTTTAGCGCCTTTTCCGATTTGATCAAAGTCGGTTCAATGATTCAATCAGTCTCGACCGCGATCCCTTCGACACCCACACATGTTCGACTTCTCTCACATGTTGGCACACCCCTGCCTCATACGCCGTCGTCGAAATGCTCCTGCCCCTGATGCCGCGACTGCGACCCCGCTCCCCCACCTCCCCGGAGCCGTCACGCCCCTACCTCATACGCTACCATTGTCGGAATGATGCTTCTACCCATGAGCCACTGTCACTTTCTCCTGATCGTGGATGAGAGAAGTTCGCGGGCGCAGTCGTCGCCCAACGCCACCGCCCCGGACCCACATTAGACATAGTCGCCTCGGACAAGAGAAGTCCGCTGACATCGCCGCCGCCGCCCCCGGACCCCGCTTTGGACGTAGCTTTCTCCCACTTCAGAATCTTTCATCCCGAAGTAGAGGAAAAGCATGAAGAAAGGGAAGAGCCATCGGCGAAGAATGGAAGGGTCGGCAAGGGTGTCCAGGGCGGGGGAGAACTTTTTGATGCCCTAGATCTGGATAATGCGACGAGGCATCCGGGGCAGGGCATTCTAACGACGGCGGCGGCCTCCAGTCAGGTGCGCACGTGCTCTGACAGGGGTGCTACAATAGGGGCATCCCAATAGGGGCACTCTGGTAGGGATGCTCCGACGGAGAGTCGAAGGGGTGAATTACGATGAGGGATGGGGGAATCACAAATCGAGTGATGGAATCACGAACTGAGTGAACCGACCGAACTAGAGAAATTTGTAGAAGAAAGAGCTAAACCATGTAGCCTTGAGGATAGGCGTCGGTCAGATCGACAATAGTCCACACCTCTGGACCTTATTATGCTCCACAACTTCCTTGTTCCCTTTTGGTAATTCTTGTGAACTTATATCATGTGAATTGTAGTGAGCCCTCTGTCTCAAAAGTTCTATACTCTCATAGTTCCAATCTCTTTCCAAATCCTCCCAGGTTCATTTCCATATTTTCTGTCTCTTCAGAAAAATTAAGTATATGTATATGTATATATATAACCTTCTTTTTAATTTAATCTATATCTATTATCTTATTATCAATATACTTATTACATATTTATGTTAAACTAATTCATATTTATTTGTGTTTACTTGCA
The DNA here is from genome assembly GCA_030549335.1 of Pontederia crassipes. Lineage (NCBI taxonomy): Eukaryota > Viridiplantae > Streptophyta > Magnoliopsida > Commelinales > Pontederiaceae > Pontederia > Pontederia crassipes. The sequence goes on along the minus strand of CM060196.1, from coordinate 67,591,911 downwards.
ATGTTTAAAACATTTCTTTGTGAGGAATTACTCAAAATTTTATATCTTTTCAGAACTAATATACTAAAAAATAGTAACATGATATTTATTTAAAATTTCTAATAGTGTTTGATATATTGTTTTTAGTTTAATATTAGATACATTTCAACCATATGATGATTATCTAAAGTTATTCATCGTATTTAATATATTATTTTATTAATGCATCAAGAAAATAGTAAAATGTAGAAAGAGAAATAAGCATGGTATTATGTTATAAATATTAATAATAAATTATTATTAAATCCGTTGGTAATTTTAAAAGCTGTCTATCAATAATTAAAAAAATAAAATATTAAGCATATATTAATATTATATAAGATATATATTATTATAAAAATAATTACCGACGGAAATTTGTCGTCCGTAGTAGTGGACTTTTTGGCTTTCGGTATTTCGAAAGATTTTTTCAATCCGTCGAAAAATGCGAAAAACTTTTATTCGTCGAAATTTTTTGTTGTAAATTGATGACTTTCTTGTAGTGATTCTCCACTTCAATCCCATCTTAAACATTTAATTAATGTCTCTTTTTGCACTTGACTTTAGTTTTGAAGATCATGAACTTATCGGACACTTTTTTCTTTAGAACACAACAAATGCACATGACAAAAGTGAGAAGATTACTTTGTAAAATTTATATATGAATATATATATATATATATATATATGAAAGAGATTAAAAAAGAATAAATCTATTTGTAAAATTTATAAATCTAGTTATACGTTTTAAATTTATCCTATTTCAAAACATATTTATATTTTTTCATAAAACAAATTTATAATTTATCATAGCAATTCATTATTACTTCGTGTAGAATGATCATGAAATATCTTTTACTACTTGTTACGTTTCTTATTAGAATTTTATTATATTATAAGCATTTAAATTATATAATAATGGTGTAAGTAACATAAAAGCATTTAATTTTTGCAATCCGTAATATATGTTTTTTTATAAATTAAACATTTTCGGTACATCAAATTCTTTTACTATGATTGATATAAAAACCTCGAACTTAATGAAATAGTTTTGGACTTTATGCGCTTGCTCCAAGGAGGTGTTACTATTCATGATCACGATTAAATCACATTTTGTAATTCTTTTCCACACACAAAAAAACTTCACTAAATTGAGAAGACCAACTTTGGTGCAGTGCAGATATCTTCTCCAACAAAACTTTATTGTCGGATGCTCAAAGAAGTGCATCGCCAAAGATTAAACAAATTCAGAAGAAATATTAAAAATTAAAAAGAAGATAAGTTTACTCCATCGATATAAAGAATTTCTGTCCCATATTTGCAACAGTTACACGAAAGGTCTTACTCGTTACAATATCCTCGTTGCTAGTTATTCTTTTATTTCTCAAAAGGATAAGAAAAATACTTCCTATGGCATCAGCTCAATCCAACAAGCACCCCACCTGGTGAAGGAAATATTGTGCTGGGCGGCATCTTCATATTTCTTTATGGTTTGCAGCTGATAAAAAAGTTTGCAAGAATAAGAGCATATCTTCTTCCCATAAATAACATGAATCTTTTCACTGAATTCTCTTGCAGAGGCCACCTTCATGAACATTGAATTGACGGCGCTAGAGAACACCAACCTCTCTCCAATGGTTTTCAATAAAATCCACTCATTCCCCCACTCGTCAAGCTCATAAATGTGAATGGATTCGTCTACATTGATGCAGACTGACATGAGCTTATTATCAATCTGCACAAAGTTAAGATTATCACTTCTGAAATTCATATGCGGCCCACCTTTGATAACATTGGTCAGAACTCCAGCTGAGAGATCATAAACTCCCACGTCACAACCTTGATCGCTCCAAACATAGACCCTGTTCTTGAAGAAAACAGGATTTTTGAATGCTCTGAATTCCTTCTTATAGTGCCTCACATGGAGAGACGTCCATTCTTTCTCTCCAGGATGACAATAGCAAATGTTGGTACTATGCGTCTTTGTGCTCATGGCAGTGACGACACAATCAGACGAAGTTGGGGATGACGAGAAACCAAAGACAGTATAATATTCCTGGGTTGCTAATTTCGGAAGCCCAATGATCGACCTTGTTAAAGGATTGAACAAGATAGGATCAGAGCCAGATGTAGAACAAGGGGCGAGCATCAACCAGCCATAGCCCGAGAACCTTATGACGGCACCATGGGGTAGGCCCGGCGTGTCGATGATGGAACTCACTCCGCGGAGAGGGTCGGTGATCATGCACCTCTTGCTGTCGTCGAGGAGCCTCACACAACATGGACTGCCATATGACCTGGGTTGTGATTTGGGAGTGATGCGTACGGCCGAGGATCTCCATTGCTTGCACACCCGGGAAGACTGGATCCGGTCGCCAATGTGCATACGGGCCATGATCAGCTCCAAAACTTCCGGCAATAATTCCGACCAGTTTGGCCAGCGTTCTTCAACGGCTTCCTCTTGTTTGTGTTTGTCCATGTTTCTATTAACCTGAGGTACCTGGAACGAGTGCCGAAGCTTCCTCTGTTTTCTTGGAGGCTCGTCTCTTGAACTGGTTCTGGGGCGACGTCCACTCATAATAGTGCTGCTGATGATGTGAAACAGTCGGGAGCAGACGGAGGGGGAGGACGGACCCAAGTTGCGGTGGCGGCGGACATTTATAGAGAAAAAAGGGGAATCCAAACACCGACCGAATTTAAATAGGATTAGAAGATTTAACTAGGAATAGACGGAGAGGGAGCAGATTATTTATAGAGAAACAAAAAAGAAACAACGAGAATTCTAACACCGACTTTAAGTAGGACTAGTAAAATAATAAATAATAAAAACAGGGAATCCGATCAGGAAAATGAATTTCTCACGCTCGCAGCAGAGGGGCAGATCTACGCGCATGGCAGCGGCGAAGATCAGGAGGCCGCCGGCGACGGCAGAAATAAGGAATTTCTCACGGAGGGAAAAACAGTCCGATCAGTCGCAGCGCGGCACAGGGCGGCCGCGAAGAGGAGAGCCGCGCCGAATATCAGGAGGGCGCCGGAGAAGATCGGCGATGGGCCGGCGTCGAGGCTGGCGGTCAGCCGGTGGCCATCTGGGTTGAATCGTCGAAGGGTTTGCGGAGAAGGGATGTAGCGCACGCGCAAATCTGAAGGAAGGATTTCAATCTTTCTAAATTAATCTAAGCCGTTGATTTACACCGAACAGTTAAGATGGATCTTTTCCTTGTCAGAAGGAATATAGTTGTTAATGCAACTTTTTTTGTACTGATATTAAACTCTAAATTCCTCTTGGCATCTTAGGCATGGACAGCAACTCCCATAGATATTTTTTTGGACCAAATTGTCCTTTCGCATATATATATATATATATATATATATATATATATATTGGAAGGAAAAGTTATCTATTCATATATGCGCCCAACTAATCCGAGTACAAAAAATTGAGAATATCCGGAGGAGGAGTTACATCCCAAAAAGTATTGAAAAAATTCGTTTTTCCTTGGCATGCTAAGTAATCAGCTACTAGGGGTGTCCAATTTGACCCGTGAACAAATCCGACCCGATCCGACCAAATTTGATCGGTTCGGGTCAAGAGGTCTGGGGGTGTCAAATCCGACCCAACCCGATCAAGTTCGGGTCGGATGGTCGGGTTACCCGACCATCCAATTTTGCTTTTTTTTAATTTTTTTCTTATTGTTTTTTAAATTTTTATTTAATATTATTTTAAATGCATAAAATAACTTTTCTAACTATTTAATATTATTTTGGTACTTAAAATATTTTATTTCAATTTTTTATAATTTTTAAATCAAATATAAGCTTAAGTTTGAATTAAAAAATAAAAATAAATAAAAAACTCGGGTTGATCGGCTCGGGTCGGGTCGAGTTCGGGGCGGGTCGGATCATTGGGTTCACGGGTCGACCCGACCCGGTGAACACCCTATCAGCTACTTTGTTAGTTTTCCTATAATAATGTGTACATTTAAAATATTCAAAATGGGAAATGATCTGCTGAATCTCATGCATAAGAGTCAAAATCCTCCAAGGGCAAGCAGATTCGCCGTTGACGATTGCGACGAGGTTCGAAGAGTCACTCTCCAGTCAAACACGATTGAGACCTGCCTCCTTGCATTTCCTAAGACCAGCAAGCGTGCCCCACGTCTCAGTCCACATAACATTGCACGCCATACAATGTAAAGCACCTGCCATAAGAAAGAATCCATTAGCACTTATAATTATAAACTCTGCCCCACCCGGAGTCTTCGGGCAATTAAAGGACCCATCCGAGTTAACCTTCACCCAAGTAGAGAGCGGAGCCTCCCACCGGACCCAGATTAAGTCTTGGGGGCAATTGGCCTCAGGTAGGGTGGATCTGATGAACTCATTTGAGCTCGCCAAAGCCCGACCCCGGACACAAGACACGGCAACTTGTTTGGAAGCGAAATGTGCATCATTACGAGCAATCGAAATACCCCACAGACAAAAAGCAATGATAGACAAAAGCATGGCATGCCAAGAGGGGGACAAGTCTAGCCCCTCACGAATCCAATCCCCTATATGCCAAGAGGGACTAAAGGAGAAGGCATAGGAAATCTCACGCTGAACAGAGACCAGAGTTCATTAGCAAAAGAACATGCAAAGAATATATGGACGTTCGTTTCAGTAGCAATGCCACAAAGAGGATAGCAAGTATTTATATTAGGATTAAACATGACAATCATATCAAGATTGGGAAGGCGAGAATGAGTAAGCTTCCACAGAAACATTTTAATCTTAGGCGGGGCATTTACTTTCCACAAGTGCTTCCAAATATGTCTACTAGGTGCCGAGTGCAGGGAGAGTCGGCGACTCAAAGAGAGGTAAACAGAGCTAGACCTAACTTCATCATGTGGATCAGCAGTCCAGATCCACCGGTCATCACCGGCCGGACAAAAAGATGGGGCCAGAGGAATAACAATAATGAGATTGACAATTGATAAAGCAAAAAGGTTGTTGATAAGTGATAAATTCCATGAACAAAAAGGTTGTTGATAAGTGATAAACTCCATGAATTATTTTCAATCAGATCACTAACATGGAGTAAGTCAAAGGATGCATGCATGTTAATGTATGTAGGCATATGCGAGAATGGTGTGTTGGAAAGCCAATGATCATAAAACACAAAAGTGGAAGTCCCAAAAGCAATAAATTTTTTCATACCAAATCTAATATCCTGCATAGTCTGAACAATCATTTTCCATGGCCAAGAGGTCTACCTGATGTCCAAATTCGTCCAAGGTTCAAGAGGTCCATACTTACATTGTATGAGTTTAGCTCAAATGTTCTGCTCACCATTGCGTGCACTTAGAACTCTCTTAGCCAGTATTGAAGTTCTAATCCAATGAAGGTTCCTGGTCCCCAAGCCACCCTGCATATGATGAGATTGGACCACTTTCCAATTTAGCAAGTGCAAACCAGTCTTAGTGCCCTTGTAGGACCACAGAAAATTCTTAGAATATTTCTCTAAAGAGTTGATTAGACCACTTGAGATATAAATAGATGACATTGTATGAATAGGTATGAAATTTAGCACAGATTTAATCAGAACAGTTCTACCAGCCATGTTAAGCATCTTACCTCTCCAACCAGATAACTTAGAAACACATTTATCATGAAGATTTTGTTGCTGTCTTTGACTTATATACTTATAAGAAATAGGAGCACCAAGTAATAGAAAGGAAAATGCCCTTGCTTTATGTTGAGAGTATGCATGATTTTCCTCTTACATGATAGATTAAGTGGAAAGAACAGTTCAGACTTTTCAACATTCACAACTTGATTAGTTAGAGTGCCATAAGACTTTAAAACATCCTGAATCTTTCTAGCATTCTTAATGGTAGCCCTTAAGCACAGTAATAGATCATCAGCAAATAACATATGGCTCAAAGTAAAAGATCCAATGTTGAAAGGAATAATGACGTTAGAGGAAACAACAACATTAAGCATAGAAGATAAGACTTAAGAAATTAGAGTAAATAAGTAGGGAGAAATGGGATCCCCCTGGCGAATGCCAAGACGAGAGGGAAAATAAGGAGACTGCTCTCCATTCATCCAATAGGAGAATTTTGCAGACTTAACACAACAGGATATCCAAGCAACAAATTTTTCAAGGTTATTCATTTTAAGCATGACAGAAGTGATTGCCGACCAGGATACTCTATCAAATGCTTTTGCCATATCAACCTTAAACATAAAATATTTTTTCCTACCCTGAGGGAGTGAGTGTGCCATTTCCTGAGCAATTAAAATATTGTCTTGAATTGATCTTCCTTTAATAAATGCAGATTGACAAGGATCAATGATGGAGGGTAGAGTGGATCTTAATCTATTAGCAATGATCTTGGAGACAGCTCTATAGATAATATTACATAAGCTTATGGGCTGTAGTCAGTTACAGTCTGGGGGTTGTTCTTCTTGGGAATAAATATAAGTGCAGTCTGCCCCCAGTCATGAGGAAAATCATAATTATTGAAAAAGTTTTGAATGGTAGTAACAACTTTACTTTCAATAATGTTCCAATAGTACTTTTAAAATTATAGGGTAAAGCCATCAGGTCCAGGAGCAGGGTGCATGGACTAGAAAGCATCCCTAATTTCTTTAGGGGTAACAGGAGCCAGCAGAGAAGCATTTTAAATGATTATTGCTCATAGTACTCATTTTAAATTTTTCAGATACTTTTAAGTTCTCGAGTTGAGTCGACTCTGAGCTTGATTTTGTTGCATATAGAAGAGGTCGAGCCGCTGGAGCACTTTAATCCCCCTTCATTTTTATTTTTGATAACATGCATGTAATAGATAATCCTAAATGTTGTAATCAAGTTTGAGAAGAACTTTTTGTAAGGTTGTATGAGACTTGATCCTGTGGAATTATATGTGAGATGGTTTGTGAAAAAAAATATAATGGCAATATGTGAATGTCATGTCGTATAGCTTTTTTATTAAACTTTGATGAATATATATATGAGTCTTTTGTATGTATTGACAAATAACACAAGATAAGTACGAGAGGGAGGTTTTGTCGATTTATTTTTAGAATTGCTAAATATAATTAAGATTATGATATTTGATATTAGAACTTGGTCATGGAGTTGGGTGTCATAGGTTTTGGTATTAGAGCTTAGGTTATAAGATTTTGTAGAAAGTATATCCTAAGTTAAGGCTAGGTGACATTATTTGCATTGGATTGATAATGCATGTTTTTACTTTCTTTTTATTTTTATTTTGAAGGGGTAAAAATGCCATCGTGTAGGCGTCGTGGCGACGGCCAATTTGCTATTATTGGCCCAGATATGTATGATTTCGGAAGAAAGGAAAGTTAAGTCCGAGATATGTAGGACCGAATGAAATTTTGGAACGTATTGGACTAGTTGCATACTGATTAGCGCTACCACAAGAGTTGTCACGTATTCACGATATCTTTTATGTCTCTATGCTTCGACGGCATGTGTTGGAGCCCCAATCTATTCAAGTACGAGACGATTTGTCATATGAAAAGAATCTAGTACAAATTATTGGAAGAAAGAAAAAAGAACTACGAAATCGAAAGAGTTAGTTTTGGTGCTTTGGAGAAATCATTCAAGAGAAGAGGCAACTTGGGAGCGAGAGGATCAAATAAAAGAGAAGTATATCACTGAAACAGGTAACCAAATTTCGTGGACGAAATTTTTTTTAAGGATGAAAGAATTGTCACAGACGTACCCTAAAAATATTATTTGTGCATAATCATGCATTTAATTAATATATTAAATTAGTTTGGATGTCCATTTCATGATAGTTGTATATAGTAATTAATATTCTAATTAGAGCATAATAATTACTTAATTATCGATAAAATTTATAAAGTAATTACATAAGGTTATTATGAATAAATTATAAAATTTATAAATATTATAATATATATGTTTAAATAGGATTAAAACACTTAGTTATGATATAAAAATGTGATTGACTATCACTTAAGTTCTAAGCAGCTGAAGCAGACAAGTGAGAACTGCTCAAAAGGGATATTTTCCAAACCACCTTATGTCGTGAGAAAATTCATATAAGCCACTTAGCATTATCCTTTCACTGTAGAAAATTTATCAAAGACATAAGTCGAGCGAAACAACATGGGAAAAATTAGGAACATCAACTATTCAATGTGAGTTTTTATCTGAAAATTGTTCTTCTAATTGAGAAGATCATTTCTTAGTGATTACCAAATCATAAATCATGAAATTTTGTACGGTTAATTCATTCGAACTTAGCTTTCCATGGCCCCTACAATCACTTAAAAAAAGTTATAAAGGAAGTTATGAACTTATCTTCGCGAGTCACTCATTCTATCTCGAGTCTGATACAGGTTCAATTTGTAAATTAGAGCACGGTTAGAATAGAGTGAATTAGGGTTTGAAATTTGGATATGCTTGAATAGACATTCCAAGGGTTCGATGAGATGTGGAATCATACTATTTGGACTTGTATCTACGGAGAAATAAAATTTTCATTTCATAGTTATTTTTCTGTCAGATTCCAGGACATGGACAGATCGCAACTCGAATTAACTATTTTATTTATAAGTCTATACAGAGTTAAATTATATACTTTTATGATGTAATACTAAAAAAGTCTAGTTTTCAGAAAAAATTATGACATAGTTAAATGGACAAGTATGAAGAAAAATATAAATCAATATTTTAGTGGCACACAGTCTGTTATGACACAAACCCTAGGTCAGATTGCCTTAGATGTTATGACTTACCCACTTGTAATTTGATAATGATATTTGGGAATTGGAAACATTAGTATGTCTAATTTCTAATTAATCTAGAATCATAAGATTTGTCTATGTGATTAAGAAGTTATGAATTATTAATTGGCATACACTCAGTCTAGAATCTTGAGACAACACTTAGTTAAACTAAGAGGATTGAGAAATTTCAATTGTGAAATAATCTATAAACATAAGTACCTGAAGTTAGAAATTGATATTATAGATGATTATATGCATTTTAGGGTGCATAAGCATTTATACATCAAGAGCATGCATTGCATATTACTTTGTTGTAATTGGAAAGTAAAAAGACATTATTACTTATAGGAAAACATCAAGGTACAAGTGAAAGGGAAGAAATCTAATAAACCTCCTTAAAAAAATAAAGTATCAAGATGAGTGAGTAAGTTTACAACAGCAAAATGATATATGTTACTTCAGTATTGTTATTGAAACAGACCTTGAGTTAAGAAAGATATCTATGATATGTTTCAAAGATTTCATATGAGATAGAGTATCCTCTTACATCAAAATATTTTCGGAGAACAATACTTGTGAACTTAAAATAAGTTTACTTGATAGTGATATGTTATTTTGTTATTACAAAACTCCATGTGTACATTGACCATGCTGAATGAAAAATATTTTTGGGACCGCATTCGATATACATAAAGCCTTTGGGGCATATATCGGGTGTCTTTGTTTTTTGGGGACTGTTCTGCGTGCACGTATTGACCCATGATATGCTCTGCGTATCTGAGGACCATGATTGGGATACGTATTGATCCATGATTTGCTCTGCATATTTGTGACTCTTGATTATGAAGGTCTGCTTCACTGTATAACACACAATTATAAAGAAATATGTATTGATCCATGATTTGCTTTGCGTATTCATGACTCTTGATTATGAAGTTCTATTTAACGGTATGACACGTGATCATGAAGGGAAGCATATTGACCCATGATGAGTACATGCAATGACACATGTGTGAAGTTTAATTCTGAAAATGATGATATCTTGAGTTACTTTTACTTATGTGAAAGTTCATATGATTTGACTAGTCATGTAATATGCGTTATGTTTTAAATATTTTTTCATATGAAAGAAATGTGGTTATCTAAATGTTATATGCACTCGTATTGTTTACTTATGTTGTACTTTTATTTCACTCACTGAGCAAATCAGAACCTATTTTAATTTTTTCAAATAATCGCAAGTTCTCGAGTTGAATCGACTCGGAGCTTGATTTTGCTACATATAGAAGAGGTCGAGCCGCTGGAGCACTTTAATTCTCATTCACTTTTGTTTTTGAGAATATGCATGTAATAGATAATCCTAGATGTTGTAATCAAGTTTGAGAAGAACGTTTTGTAAGGTTGTATGAGAGTTGATCCTGTGGGGTTATATGTGAGATGGTTTGTGAAAAAGAAACATAATGATAATATGCAAATGTCATGTCTTATAGTTTTTATTAAACTTTGATGAATATATATATGTGTGTGTGTGTGCGCATTTTGTATGTATTGACAAATAACACAAGATAAGTAAGGGAAAGAGATTTTGTCGATTTTATTTTTAAAATTACTAACTATAATTAAGATTATGATAAAGGATTAGAACTTGATCACGGAGTTGGGTGATACAAAGGAGAACAGTACCAATAAAAACTTTGGAAATGACAATAATGCAATCAAGAACTCGTTTAAAAGTTATTATTAGTTTCGTACTACAAATTTGTTACTTTTAAATGCTTATGTGACTTTAGTCACTCCATTTTGATCATGAGGTGTAGTAAATTGTGTTATATGATCCTCGTGTATTTGTAATGGGATTTCAATTTACTTGACATACTTTTATTGTTGAATATGTTGGTCTCAATTTACTTGACATACTTTTATTATTGAATATGTTGGTCCGAAGATCATGTCTCAAGTATTTTGATGATAATGAATAAAGAATGTGATATACTAACGTTAGTTTAAGTGTTGGTCCAAATAGGTTAATTAATTTTTGAAATAACATAACACTTTTAAATTTTGCTGACAAAACAAACGATTGATTGGCATCTGCTAGAGATAAAATAGACAAGACGAAACAACTGGCACCACGACCACTAATGGTCGAGAATTTGAATTTTTCAAATCAGACGATTGATTATCTTTCGAAAGTTCGCTAGAGATAGATCAAAAGGCCGAAACAATAGTCACAACAACAGTTGATATTCAAGACTTCAAGATTTTTAGAACAGATGACCGATATAAGAATGAATGCCTTTTTTAGCAACAAAAGCAAAATCCATGTGAAAGGGATGACCGAAAGAGCTACCGGTTCGAGACATAAGCATTTTTGGAACAAACGACCGAAACATTAACAGACGCCTATTACAAGCAACAAAAGCGAAAAACCATATAGAACGTTCGATCGAAAGAAATCATCATAACATCCGCTAATGTCCGAGACTTCAATGTTTTTAGAACGGATGACCCGACACTATAATAGACGCCCATTATAAGTATCAAAAGTAAACCATGTGCTACATACGGATGCATGATCGAAGGTAGGACAACAAACGACTACACAGAAAAGACAAAATAGTATTGACTATTTTTTTTAATGGACAGTCGATTTAGAAATGGTCGTTCACTTTAGAAAAAATAAATGTATAATGGCTAGTTTCTGTACAAAATGGACGCCTAAATCTAAAATGGACGTCCGCTTCAAAGTTGGAGATCATCTTTTCCAAAAACATTGCAATGGTCATATTTTCAAGAAAATACTATAAAAGAAATGTCAAAGCCTTAAGGAAGATTATTCAAGCAAGATAAATAACTCTATAGTTTCATTCAAGTCCAAAGCATTCCTACGATTCTATTTTGCAAATCAACTCTTTCATATTTTAATTTTTAAGTGTGAGCATTCTTTGTAAGAAGAGAGAGTTGGAGAGAACTCTTGTATACTTATTTAGAGAATTTGAGATCTCCTTTATAAAAAGATGTGTGTATTACCTCTTGATTAAAGAAAAAGACGATGTAGTGTGAAAGAATTTTTCTCTCACTACAAGAAAAGAGAAAATTAGAGTATCTCCAAGAAGAGATTCTTTATAAATAAAAATAAAAAGCTTCTTTTGTATCATTTTTATAATAACTAGTGTGATAAATAGTTTTGAATATCACAAAAATAATTCGAAATATCATGAATGTTTCAATAACAAATAATAATTTGGGTATTTTATTTTTGTTAGTAATATATATATATATATGGAAAATGTAAAGGTTCACGGAAAAATTAATTTCGTGTTAGTGATTTTTATCAATTGAAAAGATAATAGCCTTAACTTCATGCTACTATCTCATTAGGAACAAGTTCACATTTTAATTATTATATGATAATATATAGTTTGAGTACATTTTATTCTTGTATCATCCAGATATCGTGATGCTCCCCCATATCACTTTACTCGTGAATTGTATATTTGTACTTAAAATATTTATTTTTAAAAATAATTAATAGCTACAAGACTTAAATATATAAGTATGTGTAATAAAATAAAAGAAAATGCCAAAGAAAGAAAATAAAAGAAAAATTATAGTTAAGAAGAAAGTGCATCGAATTGCAATAAATGATATTTCATAAGTTACGATATTTTATATATGCGTTCTCCAAACAACACCAAAATAGATATTTCTTTTATAAAGCCACCAGTTAAGAGGATTACCCTATTTCACCTTTTATATATGATATTTTACCTTTTTATATGTGATATTTCATTTTTGGTCAACAAGATTTGGATTAGGAGTGAGATGAAGAAAGAAAGAAAATGTTAGTTATCCTAGCCTTGACACATTAATCAAAGAAAATTAAAAATAAGAACAAATATTATAAATTACATAATCTTTATAATTTTACATTAACATATATGTTATTTTAATAATCATTTTTATTAAAATGAAGAAAAATGGAAAAATGACAATTAATTAGTTTTAAAATTTGATAAAAAAATTGATTAGTAATTTTAAGTCGTATATAACATCGTCACACTCGTCAGTGTGGTTGATCTTGACGTGACATCTTATAACTCATTTTCATTGTGCAAGAAAAAACAATTTGATCCCAAAAAATATGTAATGGAGTGGTGATTTTTAGGGTTTTAAATTTAAAATACCCAACAAAATTACTGTCCATGATACAGGGCTATTTGATTGCATAATAAAGTAGAAGAGAATAAAATAAAAAAATATCATATTATGATATTCTTATTTGAAGAGAATAAATTTGAATAATATACCATTTTACATTTAAAATATTTTATTATACATAGTTGATGTTCAATATCATAGAAATAAAAAATATTTATAAAATATATATGATTGAATTTTTAAAATAAAAAAAATGATTGAAAAGTTGAAAAAAATGAAGAATAACTATATTCTTGAATTTTAAAAAAAATACATTTATTCATTTTCATGAGTTAAAAATGACGATTTCACGATTTCTAAAGTAGTTTCGTGATTTTTAAAGTTTGACTAAAATATTTTTATTTTGCGTCATATTTGATTATACTTTTGGAATATCAAAAAATTCTAGTCTTTATTCCGCGATCAAACGGCCACAAAGCCTCAAGCTCATAGGCTACTGCTCAAGCTGAAGTATGAAGTGAGAAAAAAATTGCAAAATAAACAACCAAATTCTGAAATTATTTTGAAAAAATATGGATGAAAATGATTAAAAAGAATAAATATATTTGTAAAATGTATAAAACAAGTTATACATTGTAAATTTATCCTATTTCAAAACATATTTATTTTTTTATTAAAATATAATTTATAATTGTTTTAATTTATAATTTATCATAGCAATTCATGATTACTTCGTGTAGAATGATCATGAAATTTTTTTTATTACTTTTTGCATTGCTTATTATAATTTTATTGTATTATGACCATTTAAGTTAGATAATAAAGCATTCAACTTTTCCAATCCGTAGTATTTGTTTTGTTATAAAATATCCAAACATGATTTTAAACTTGTGGAAAGAAATAGTTTCAGACTTTATGATCTTTCTCCAAGGAGGTGTACTAGTCATGATCACGATTAAATCATATCTTGTAATTCTTTTCCCAAAATTTTCATTTTGTTCATTAGAAAAACATTGTGCTATTTCACTTTCACGCAGAAATGAAGTAAAAGAAAGAAAACACTCAGAAGACCCAACTTTGGTGCAGTGCTGATATCTTCTCCAACAAAACATTATTGTTGGGTGTTCTGCATCGACAAATCAATTCCTTGATTGATCTGAAATCGATGGACAGTAATAATCCCAAATTTAATTCCTAGAATCATCATATTAGTCATCGTTCAAACATCAGATTAGCTCTGGACATCGATCAAGTTAGAAAAAAAAAGGTTCATCGACAAAAATTAAGCAAATCAAGAAAAATATTAAATAATTAAAAAGAAGAATCGATATAAATAATCTGTCGCATATTTCAACAACTACATGAAAGGTCTTACTCGCTACATTTCCCCTGGCTATTTAATTCTTTTATTTCTAAAAAGGATAAGAAATATGATTCCTATGGCATCAGCTCAATCCAACAAGCACCCCATTTGGTGTAGGAAATATTGTGCCGGGCAGCATCTTCATATTTCTTTATGGTTTCCAGCTGATCGCCCAGTTCACAAGAAATAAGACCTCATCTCCTTCCAATAAATAGCATGTACCATTTCACTTAATTCCCTTGCAGAGGCCACCTCCATGAACATTGCATTTGTAACAACCAGCAAAAGATAAAAAAAAATGAAGATAATATAACGTGATGGATAACACTGCTGGGATAAAGTTCAATGCAACTCAAAGTTGGAAAAGAAAAAGAGATAAAATCTGATTTCATCAGATCTGATTAGGGTGGAGATTGTTATATATATAGAATCAGATTTATGCATTAAACCCCACGACCTCTTTTCTTGTTCTTTTCTCCCCGTGCTGTTGTTCGTGCGCGACAAGAGCAGAATTTCTCACGCCTTTGCTGGAATTCTGCAGAAGGTGACCGAGAGGAAATTAGGGAAGAAAACAGGGGACGCGGCCGTTGATCGTGAATAGAGATGGGTGAATCGAAATCACCTTGCATGACCTCTGAATTATCCTAATTCATACCCTCATAGTTATGAAAAGAAAAGAATATGAATATGATTCAAGTTATTATTTTTAATTGTTTGATTTCTTGAATTCTTTGATTGGTTGATTGTTACATGCATAGTTATTTCTGTTTGTTGTATTTCTATATTATTGATTGCTAAGATGTCAGATTTAGAGGGGATTCTGTTCTCGGTTTTATAACGCAATTACGGCCGAAAATTTGTTTGTCCGTAATTTTCTTACGGTCGAGAAAAGGTTGGAGAGAGAAAAAGTGGAGATGGATTGGCCGTAAGAGAATTAAAAAAAAAAGATGAAGCTTACGGCTGTAATGCAATAGGGGTAAACTTTACGGCCGTAATGGAATAGAGAGGTAGAATTTTACGGCCGTAAAGAAAAGGATGGAGAGAGAGAAAGCGGAGATGGATTGGCCGTAAGAGAAATAAAAAAAAGAAGAAGAAGCTTACGGCCGTAACGAAATAAGGGTTAATTTTTACGGCCGAAATAGAATGGAGAGTAGGGTTTTACGACCGTAACGTAATAAGGGTTAATTTTTTTGGCCGTAAAGTGAAAGAATTCGTCGGGCGTAAAATCCAAAGAATTTGGGTTTTTACGGCCGTAAGGTGAAAGAATTCGTCGGGCGTAAAATCCAAAGAATTTGGGTTTTTACGGCCGTAAGGTGAAAGAATTCGTCGGGCGTAAAATCCAAAGAATTTGGGTTTTTACGGCCGTAAGGTGAAGGAATTCCTCGGGCGTAAAATCCAAAGAATTAGGATTTTACGGCCGTAAGGTGGAGGAGATTCTTTGGGCGCAAAATCCAGTAAAATTCACCTATTAATCTCTCTTTATTTTGATATGAACATTATTGATTTCCTTATAATTCCAACATGAACTATTTGTCTTGATTTACCTCATATCGATCATATCTCCTTCATCACATGATACAAAGAATGAAAAGATACTGAAAGCGATTAATAAGTTCAGATGAAAGATTAATGATGGGTTGCCAGTCCAAGCCAAGTGCATCAAGATAAGGGTCACTCCTTTGGTCATGGTTTGATCACCCATTGATCCGCACAAGGCCGTATCGTTTGCTGGGCATACCCCAAGAATTAAAGACACCTCAAAGTCACCCTGATTGTTAATTAATAACCAAGATCGACAAGCATGTTCAAGTTCAAGTTCAAGTCAAGTCAAGTATGTCATGATTCCAAGTTTACTATGTACTATTGATCCTCATGATTCATGATATCGTTGATCTTATCCTTATTATGATTCATGATATTTATATGTTATCTTTCATGTTCAAGTTCAGCCCGATTAATTATCGCTGATTATTATATTCATGTCATGCATTGTATATCATGTGGTTCCCCACTAAGCTGTAAAGCTTACGGGAGGACCTCCTCCCCTGTGTCTGATTTCCACAGGACCAGGTCAGTAACGTGGTGGAGTAGGCGTGTGGTGACGGGGCTCTGGCGATAGGACAGCACATGAACCATAGGACTTTTAGAATGCTTATTAGTTTTCATTTACCTTCCGCATTTTAGATTCATGATGTAGAACTTATTTTATTTCTTAGCAATGATATAACCACTTTTAGACTTCCGCATAATTATGTTATCTTCTTTGATTTTATTATCTTTCCGCTGACGTGTCTCAGTTTTTTACTGAGATATGGTCAATATTATGGTCAAGTTATAGCATGTCGTAGCGTCTCCAGGTTGGTCTTCGCCACGTGGCGGGGGTCGATTTGGGGGCGTTACATTTATGGTATCAGAGCCTAAAGTTAGGACTCTCTTGACGTCCTAGTGTATAGAATAGTATGGTATTGGTTCATGTGCTACCGCCGAGCAGTCGTCACACCCTCCACCGAAAAGTAATGTAAGTCAAGTTTATGTTTAAGATAAGTTATGATTTATTGATGCATGATTTTATTGTATGAATAGAGGATAAGCATGTCACGACGGTCAGAGCGTATTCAAGAGCAAATGGCTAGAGCAGACCATAATCTGTATGAGGCATCGGAAGGCCCACTTCCTGAGATGGGGGCCCAGCCGGGTCGCGGACGTGGCCGTGGCCGAGGTCGTGCGCCAGGCCGCGGAAGAGGTAGAGGCCACGCAGCTAGAGCGCCATTAGAGGAGCATGTGGATGAGTTTGCTCCACCTGAGGGTAGCCAGGCAGGAGACAGTCCACCGGCGTCAAGGCGTCGTAATCAGAGGGCACGCCATGAAGCAGTAGAAGACACCATCCAGGCTTTCCTGAAGTTGCATCCGCCTCATTATGATGGGAAGGCGGACTTTTTCAAGGCTGAAGAATGGATTGAGACTATGGATCGGATTTTTAAGCTGATGAGATGTACTGATGAACGCAAGGTCCTGTATGCCACACACATGCTTACTGGTACTGCGATGGGCTGGTGGAAGACTACAAGGGCCACCAGGTTCAGAGGGATGGAAGAAGAGGACATAGCATGGAATGAATTTAAGAAGGCCTTCATGGCGCGCTACACTCCTGAACATGACCGCATCAACAAACAAGAGGAGTTTCTGCAACTGCAGCAGGGAACCATGTCTGTGGCGGATTACCACACCCAGTTCAACAAACAAGAGGAGTTTCTGCAACTGCAGCAGGGAACCATGTCTGTGGCGGATTACCACACCCAGTTCATCCAACTGGAGCAATATTGCCCGATGCCATTTGAAGGACGTATTAGGGCTAACAGATTCATTAATGGACTACAGCAGGCACTAAAGACTGAAGTCCTGTCTGGGGATTATGAAGATCTAGAGAAGGCTGTGAGGTTAGCCACACGTATGGAAAAGGATCAAGCTGAACGCAAGGCCAAAGCTCCAGCCAAAGCAATAGAGCAGCCCAAGCCTCGAACGGATGATCATCGGCCATTTAGGAGGAACGACCGCCGCGATCGTCGTTACAGGCCATACCAGCAGAGAGAAGCCCCAAGACAGGCTCAAGCTCAACCACGGCCTGCGCCAATGCAAGCACAGCCACTGAGACAACTGCCACCGCCACCACGTCAGCCACAAGTGTCACAGAAGCCTTTATGTCCTCACTGTGGCCATCACCATGATGGAGAGTGTCGTAGACTGAGCGGCGCATGCATTCAGTGTGGACAGTTCGGACATTTCATCAGAAATTACCCACAGGCTGCTAGAGGAGGCCGAGACAATCGAGCAGCAGGAGGTGCAAATTCCGTTGTGCAAGGTCGTGTGCACAACCTGGAAGCTGATGCAGCCCAAAATGATAATGATGTCATTAGAGGTACTCTCCTGATCGCCAACTTGTCTGCTACTATTTTATTTGATTCGGAGGCTACACACTCATTTATTTCAGAGTCGTGTGCCCAAACTCTTAGTCTACCTCAGAAGCAGATGCCCCATGCTATGCGTGTGAGTACACCTATGGGAACTCTCCATGCTGCCAAGTACATCCCGAATATACCTGTCAATGTAGACAAGAAAAATTTTTCTGCAGACCTCATAGTCATTCCCATGGTGGATTATGACGTCATTTTGGGGATGGACTGGCTTTCATATCACGATGCAACTTTGCAATGCAAACAGAAGAAGATCGTTATAGGGACGCAAGGCAAGCCCAAGGCAGTGATCAGAGGCACTCCATCAACAAAGAACAAAGTCATTGTCTCAGCAATCAAGGCACAGAAGTTATTGCAGAAAGGATGTTGTGGGTACTTGGCTAGTGTGGTCAAGACGGATGCACCTGTCACTGAGCTTCAACAGATAGATATGGTGCGGGAGTTCCCAGATGTGTTTCCTGAGGACACATCCGGATTACCACCGAAACGGGAAATCGACTTTAAAATAGAGCTCCTCCCTAGGACTGCACCCATCTCTAAAGCACCATATCGTATGGCACCTGCTGAAATGCAGGAACTGAAGAAGCAGATACAGGAGCTACTGGACAAGGGATTTGTCAGACCGAGCGTCTCACCCTGGGGCGCACCGGTCTTGTTTGTCAAGAAAAAGGACGGCTCCCTGCGGCTCTGCATCGACTATAGAATGCTCAATAAAGTGACAGTGAAGAATAAGTACCCCCTGCCTCGGATAGATGACCTTTTCGATCAGCTGTCAAAAGCATCAGTGTTCTCTAAGATAGACTTACGTAGTGGCTACCACCAGCTGAGAGTGGCAGAGGAGGACATACCGAAAACCGCTTTTCGGTCAAGATATGGCCACTACGAGTTCTTGGTCATGCCATTTGGACTGACGAACGCTCCTGCCGCGTTCATGGATTTAATGAACAGGGTCTTCCGACCATATTTAGACCAGTTTGTCATAGTGTTTGTGGATGACATTCTGATCTATTCTTCCAGTCCAGAGCAACACCGAGAGCATCTCAGGATAGTATTGGAGATCCTAAGACAACACAAGCTTTATGGCAAGCTTTCAAAGTGTGAATTCTGGCTGAAGGAGATCGTGTTCTTGGGACACATAGTCTCCAAGAAGGACATTGCAGTAGACCCCGCAAAAGTGGAAGCGGTGACGAATTGGACTAGGCCGAAGAATGCTTCTGAGATTCGCAGCTTCCTTGGTTTAGCGGGTTATTATAGGAGGTTTATCCGGGACTTTTCTAAGATTGTTGCACCCCTCACAAATCTCACAAAGAAGGCGGAAAAATTTATCTGGACAGATAAATGTGAGCAAAGCTTTCAGACTCTAAAGGACCGTCTGACTTCGGCACCGATTCTCACTATACCGACAGGCAGTGGAGGTTTCGTGGTCTACAGTGATGCGTGTGGAACAGGATTGGGTTGTGTCCTGATGCAACATGGCAAAGTAGTGGCTTATGCTTCACGGCAACTAAAGAAGCATGAGGTCAATTACCCCACACATGACTTAGAATTGGCGGCTGTGGTCTTTGCTCTGAAGATCTGGATGCACTATTTGTATGGAGAGACGTTCGAGATCTTCACTGACCACAAGAATCTCAAGTACATCTTCGATCAGAGGGATCTTAACATGAGACAACGACGATGGCTTGAGCTCCTCAAGGATTATGAATTTGCTATCAATTACCATCCGGGTAAAGCAAATTCAGTCGCCGATGCATTAAGCAGGAAGTGGGAAGGCTCGCTAGCTTATATGAGGCTACGCGAGTACGAGATACTGGAAGAAATTGAGCAATGGTGCCCCAAGCTGGGAACAAATGGAGCTTTATGGATGATGCATCAGATGAAGCCCAGCTTAATTGACAGGATCATAACAGCTCAGAAAGTAGATCCTGAATATCAGAAGGTTCTGAAGAGGTGCCAGAATGAACCAGCAGATTTTTATATCTCTGCAGATGGAGGGATTAGATATCGGGATAGGTTGTGGATTCCCCCTGACGCTGATGTCCGACGAGAGGTACTGGATGAGTGCCACAAGTCGGAGTTCTCCATCCACCCCGGTAGCACCAAGATGTATAAGGATGTACAACGCAGCTACTGGTGGCCGGACATGAAAAGAGAGATAGCAGAATATGTATCCCGATGCCTGGTGTGTCAACAAGTCAAGATTGAACATCAGCGGCCTTATGGCAAGTTGAAGCCTTTGAAAATCCCACAATGAAAGTGGGATAAGATCACTATGGATTTTGTATCCCACTTGCCTAAGACTAAGAAGGGTCATGATGCCATATGGGTAGTCGTGGATCGTTTCACAAAGGCAGCACACTTTATTCCAATCCGATGGAAGCAATCAGTGGAGAGTCTGCTAGACTTATATGTGAGAGAAGTGGTCAAACTCCATGGGATCCCAGAGTCCATAGTGTCTGATCGAGACCCCAGATTCACTGCCAGATTCTGGAGGAGCATGCAGGAAGCCTTTGGTACAAGGCTCAACTTCAGTACAGCTTTCCACCCTCAGACAGATGGGCAGTCTGAGAGGACCATCCAGACACTAGAGGATATGTTAAGGGCCTGTGCACTAGATTGGCAGGGTAGCTGGGATGAACACATTCATCTGATTGAATTTGCTTATAATAACAGCTACCATTCTAGTATTGGTATGGCACCATTTGAAGCCATGTATGGACGACCTTGCCGTTCACCTGCCCACTGGAGCGAAGTAGGCGAGGAAAAGATCATGAGTAAGGAAGAAGTGAAAGAAGCAGTAGAATATGCTGAGAAGATAGAATTGATTAAGCAAAGGATGAAGACTGCTCAAGGAAGGCAAAAGAGTTATGCTGACAAAGGCAGACGAGAGCAGATCTTTCAAGCTGGAGACCAAGTTCTTCTGAAGGTATCTCCCATGAAAGGAGTCATGAGATTCAGTAAGCGAGGAAAGCTCAGTCCTCGTTATGTAGGCCCATTTGAGATACTCGAGCTGGTAGGCGAGGCAGCATGCAGGCTGGCTCTACCCCCATCTTATGGGAGAGTGCACAATGTATTTCATGTATCCATGCTCAAGAAGTACAAGCACGATGCTGCAAATGTTCTAAGGATAGAGGAGTCAGATATAGCTGCAGACTTGACCTTCGTTGAGTATCCAACACATATAGTGGATCGCAAAGTACAACGTCAGAAGAACAAGGATGTCCCCATGGTCAGAGTAGCTTGGCGTCACCATAGCGGAGATGACGCGACATGGGAGCTCGAATCGGAAATGCACCAAGAATTTCCCCACCTTTTCGGTAAGACCTCTACTTAGTGCAAAATTCGAGGACGAATTTTCTTTTAAGGGGGTAAGAATGTAACAACCAGCAAAAGATAAAAAAAATGAAGATAATATAACGTGATGGATAACACTGCTGGGGGATAAAGTTCAATGCAACTCAAAGTTGGAAAAGAAAAAGAGATAAAATCTGATTTCATCAGATCTGATTAGGGTGGAGATTATTATATATATAGAATCAGATTTATGCATTAAACCCCACGACCTCTTTTCTTTTTCTTTTCTCCCCGTGCTGTTGTTCGTGCGCGACAAGAGCAGAATTTCTCACGCCTTTGCTGGAATTCTGCAGAAGGTGGCCGAGAGGAAATTAGGGAAGAAAACAGGGGACGCGGCTGTTGATCGTGAATAGAGGTGGGTGAATCGAAATCACCTTGCATGACCTCTGAATTATCCTAATTCATGCCCTCATAGTTATGAAAAGAAAAGAATATGAATATGATTCAAGTTATTATTTTTAATTGTTTGATTTCTTGAATTCTTTGATTGGTTGATTGTTACATGCATAGTTATTTCTGTTTGTTGTATTTCTATATTATTGATTGCTAAGATGTCAGATTTAGAGGGGATTCTGTTCTCGGTTTTATAACGCAATTACGACCGAAAATTTGTTTGGCCGTAATTTTCTTACGGTCGAGAAAAGGATGGAGAGAGAAAAAGTGGAGATGGATTGGCCGTAAGAGAATTAAAAAAAAAGATGAAGCTTACGGCTGTAATGCAATAGGGGTAAACTTTACGACCGTAATGGAATAGAGAGGTAGGATTTTACGGCCGTAAAGAAAAGGATGGAGAGAGAGAAAGCGGAGATGGATTGGCCGTAAGAGAAATAAAAAAAAAGAAGAAGAAGCTTACGGTCGTAACGAAATAAGGGTTAATTTTTACGGCCGAAATAGAATGGAGAGTAGGGTTTTACGATCGTAACGTAATAAGGGTTAATTTTTTTTGCCGTAAAGTGAAAGAATTCGTCGGGCGTAAAATCCGAAGGATTTGGGTTTTTACGGCCGTAAGGTGAAAGAATTCGTCGGGCGTAAAATCCAAAGAATTTGGGTTTTTACGACCGTAAGGTGAAAGAATTCGTCGGGCATAAAATCCAAAGAATTTGGGTTTTTATGGCCGTAAGGTGAAGGAATTCCTCGGGCGTAAAATCCAAAGAATTAGGATTTTACGGCCGTAAGGTGGAGGAGATTCTTTGGGCGCAAAATTCAGCAAAATTCACCTATTAATCTCTCTTTATTTTGATATGAACATTATTGATTTCCTTATAATTCCAACATGAACTCTTTGTCTTGATTTACCTCATATCGATCATATCTCCTTCATCACATGATACAAAGAATGAAAAGATACTGAAAGCGATTAATAAGTTCAGATGAAAGATTAATGATGGGTTGTCAGTCCAAGCCAAGTGCATCAAGATAAGGGTCGCTCCCTTGGTCATGGTTTGATCACCCATTGACCCGCACAAGGCCGTATCGTTTGCTGGGCATACCCCAAGAATTAAAGGCACCTCAAAGTCACCCTGATTGTTAATTAATAACCAAGATCGACAAGCATGTTCAAGTTCAAGTTCAAGTCAAGTCAAGTATGTCATGATTCCAAGTTTACTATGTACTATTGATCCTCATGATTCATGATATCGTTGATCTTATCCTTATTATGATCCATGATATTTATATGTTATCTTTCATGTTCAAGTTAAACCCGATTAATTATCGCTGATTATTATATTCATGTCATGCATTATATATCATGTGGTTCCCCACTAGGCTGTAAAGCTTACGGGAGGACCTCCTCCTCTGTGTCTGATTTCCACAGGACCAGGTCAGTAACGTGGTGGAGTAGGCGTGTGGTGACGAGGCTCTGGCGATAGGACAACACATGAACCATAGGACTTTTAGAATGCTTATTAGTTTTCATTTACCTTCCGCATTTTAGATTCATGTGTAGAACTTATTTCATTTCTTAGCAATGATATAACCACTTTTAGACTTCCGCATAATTATGTTATCTTCTTTGATTTTATTATCTTTCCGCTGACGTGTCTCAATTTTTGACTGAGATATGGTCAATATTATGGTCAAGTTATAGCATGTCGTAGCGTCTCCAGGTTGGTCTTCGCCACGTGACGGGGGTCGATTTGGGGGCGTTACAGCATTTATGGCGCTAGAGAACACCAATCTCTCTCCAATGCTGTTCAATAAAATCCACTTGTTCTTCGACTCGTCAAGCTCATAAATGCAAACGGATTCGTCAGAAAAATTGACGCAGACTGCCATGAGCTTATTATCAATCTTCACAAAGTTAAGATTATCACTTCTGAAATTCATATGCGGCCCACCTTTGATAACATTGGTCAGAACTCCAGCTGAGAGATCATAAACTCCCACGTCACAACCTTGATCGCTCCAAACATAGACCCTGTTCTTGAAGAAAACAGGATTTTTGAATGCTCTGAATTCCTTCTGATAGTGCCTCACATGGAGAGACGTCCATTCTTTCTCTCCAGGATGACAATAGCAAATGTTGGTACTATGCGTCTTTGTGCTCATGGCAGTGACGACACAATCGGACGAAGTTGGGGATGACGAGAAACCAAAGACAGTATAATATTCCTGGGTTGTTAATTTCGGAAGCCCAATGATCGACCTTGTTAAAGGATTGAACAAGATAGGATCAGAGCCAGATGTAGAACAAGGGGCGAGCATCAACCAGCCATAGCCCGAGAACCTTATGACGGCACCATGGGGTAGGCCCGGCGTGTCGATGATGGAACTCACTCCGCGGAGAGGGTCGGTGATCATGCACCTCTTGCTGTCATCGAGGAGCCTCACACAACATGGACTGCCATATGACCTGGGTTGTGATTTGGGGGAGATGCGTACGGCCAAGGATCTCCAGTGCTTGCACACCGGGAAGACTGGATCCGGTCGCCAATGTGCATACGGGCCATGATCAGCTCCAAAACTTCCGGTAATAATTCCGACCAGTTTGGCCAGCCTTCTTCAACGGCTTCCTCTTGTTTGTGGTTGTCCATGTTTCTATTAACCTGAGGTAATAATACCTGAGGTAATAATACATGTAATATGCGTTATGTTTTAAATATTTTTTCATATGAAAGAAATGTGGTTATCTAAATGTTATATGCACTCGTATTGTTTACTTATGTTGTACTTTTATTTCACTCACTGAGCAAATCAGAACCTATTTTAATTTTTTCAAATAATCGCAAGTTCTCGAGTTGAATCGACTCGGAGCTTGATTTTGCTACATATAGAAGAGGTCGAGCCGCTGGAGCACTTTAATTCTCATTCACTTTTGTTTTTGAGAATATGCATGTAATAGATAATCCTAGATGTTGTAATCAAGTTTGAGAAGAACGTTTTGTAAGGTTGTATGAGAGTTGATCCTGTGGGGTTATATGTGAGATGGTTTGTGAAAAAGAAACATAATGATAATATGCAAATGTCATGTCTTATAGTTTTTATTAAACTTTGATGAATATATATATGTGTGTGTGTGTGCGCATTTTGTATGTATTGACAAATAACACAAGATAAGTAAGGGAAAGAGATTTTGTCGATTTTATTTTTAAAATTACTAACTATAATTAAGATTATGATAAAGGATTAGAACTTGATCACGGAGTTGGGTGATACAAAGGAGAACAGTACCAATAAAAACTTTGGAAATGACAATAATGCAATCAAGAACTCGTTTAAAAGTTATTATTAGTTTCGTACTACAAATTTGTTACTTTTAAATGCTTATGTGACTTTAGTCACTCCATTTTGATCATGAGGTGTAGTAAATTGTGTTATATGATCCTCGTGTATTTGTAATGGGATTTCAATTTACTTGACATACTTTTATTGTTGAATATGTTGGTCTCAATTTACTTGACATACTTTTATTATTGAATATGTTGGTCCGAAGATCATGTCTCAAGTATTTTGATGATAATGAATAAAGAATGTGATATACTAACGTTAGTTTAAGTGTTGGTCCAAATAGGTTAATTAATTTTTGAAATAACATAACACTTTTAAATTTTGCTGACAAAACAAACGATTGATTGGCATCTGCTAGAGATAAAATAGACAAGACGAAACAACTGGCACCACGACCACTAATGGTCGAGAATTTGAATTTTTCAAATCAGACGATTGATTATCTTTCGAAAGTTCGCTAGAGATAGATCAAAAGGCCGAAACAATAGTCACAACAACAGTTGATATTCAAGACTTCAAGATTTTTAGAACAGATGACCGATATAAGAATGAATGCCTTTTTTAGCAACAAAAGCAAAATCCATGTGAAAGGGATGACCGAAAGAGCTACCGGTTCGAGACATAAGCATTTTTGGAACAAACGACCGAAACATTAACAGACGCCTATTACAAGCAACAAAAGCGAAAAACCATATAGAACGTTCGATCGAAAGAAATCATCATAACATCCGCTAATGTCCGAGACTTCAATGTTTTTAGAACGGATGACCCGACACTATAATAGACGCCCATTATAAGTATCAAAAGTAAACCATGTGCTACATACGGATGCATGATCGAAGGTAGGACAACAAACGACTACACAGAAAAGACAAAATAGTATTGACTATTTTTTTTAATGGACAGTCGATTTAGAAATGGTCGTTCACTTTAGAAAAAATAAATGTATAATGGCTAGTTTCTGTACAAAATGGACGCCTAAATCTAAAATGGACGTCCGCTTCAAAGTTGGAGATCATCTTTTCCAAAAACATTGCAATGGTCATATTTTCAAGAAAATACTATAAAAGAAATGTCAAAGCCTTAAGGAAGATTATTCAAGCAAGATAAATAACTCTATAGTTTCATTCAAGTCCAAAGCATTCCTACGATTCTATTTTGCAAATCAACTCTTTCATATTTTAATTTTTAAGTGTGAGCATTCTTTGTAAGAAGAGAGAGTTGGAGAGAACTCTCGTATACTTATTTAGAGAATTTGAGATCTCCTTTATAAAAAGATGTGTGTATTACCTCTTGATTAAAGAAAAAGACGATGTAGTGTGAAAGAATTTTTCTCTCACTACAAGAAAAGAGAAAATTAGAGTATCTCCAAGAAGAGATTCTTTATAAATAAAAATAAAAAGCTTCTTTTGTATCATTTTTATAATAACTAGTGTGATAAATAGTTTTGAATATCACAAAAATAATTCGAAATATCATGAATGTTTCAATAACAAATAATAATTTGGGTATTTTATTTTTGTTAGTAATATATATATATATATATATATATATATGGAAAATGTAAAGGTTCACGGAAAAATTAATTTCGTGTTAGTGATTTTTATCAATTGAAAAGATAATAGCCTTAACTTCATGCTACTATCTCATTAGGAACAAGTTCACATTTTAATTATTATATGATAATATATAGTTTGAGTACATTTTATTCTTGTATCATCCAGATATCGTGATGCTCCCCCATATCACTTTACTCGTGAATTGTATATTTGTACTTAAAATATTTATTTTTAAAAATAATTAATAGCTACAAGACTTAAATATATAAGTATGTGTAATAAAATAAAAGAAAATGCCAAAGAAAGAAAATAAAAGAAAAATTATAGTTAAGAAGAAAGTGCATCGAATTGCAATAAATGATATTTCATAAGTTACGATATTTTATATATGCGTTCTCCAAACAACACCAAAATAGATATTTCTTTTATAAAGCCACCAGTTAAGAGGATTACCCTATTTCACCTTTTATATATGATATTTTACCTTTTTATATGTGATATTTCATTTTTGGTCAACAAGATTTGGATTAGGAGTGAGATGAAGAAAGAAAGAAAATGTTAGTTATCCTAGCCTTGACACATTAATCAAAGAAAATTAAAAATAAGAACAAATATTATAAATTACATAATCTTTATAATTTTACATTAACATATATGTTATTTTAATAATCATTTTTATTAAAATGAAGAAAAATGGAAAAATGACAATTAATTAGTTTTAAAATTTGATAAAAAAATTGATTAGTAATTTTAAGTCGTATATAACATCGTCACACTCGTCAGTGTGGTTGATCTTGACGTGACATCTTATAACTCATTTTCATTGTGCAAGAAAAAACAATTTGATCCCAAAAAATATGTAATGGAGTGGTGATTTTTAGGGTTTTAAATTTAAAATACCCAACAAAATTACTGTCCATGATACAGGGCTATTTGATTGCATAATAAAGTAGAAGAGAATAAAATAAAAAAATATCATATTATGATATTCTTATTTGAAGAGAATAAATTTGAATAATATACCATTTTACATTTAAAATATTTTATTATACATAGTTGATGTTCAATATCATAGAAATAAAAAATATTTATAAAATATATATGATTGAATTTTTAAAATAAAAAAAATGATTGAAAAGTTGAAAAAAATGAAGAATAACTATATTCTTGAATTTTAAAAAAAATACATTTATTCATTTTCATGAGTTAAAAATGACGATTTCACGATTTCTAAAGTAGTTTCGTGATTTTTAAAGTTTGACTAAAATATTTTTATTTTGCGTCATATTTGATTATACTTTTGGAATATCAAAAAATTCTAGTCTTTATTCCGCGATCAAACGGCCACAAAGCCTCAAGCTCATAGGCTACTGCTCAAGCTGAAGTATGAAGTGAGAAAAAAATTGCAAAATAAACAACCAAATTCTGAAATTATTTTGAAAAAATATGGATGAAAATGATTAAAAAGAATAAATATATTTGTAAAATGTATAAAACAAGTTATACATTGTAAATTTATCCTATTTCAAAACATATTTATTTTTTTATTAAAATATAATTTATAATTGTTTTAATTTATAATTTATCATAGCAATTCATGATTACTTCGTGTAGAATGATCATGAAATTTTTTTTATTACTTTTTGCATTGCTTATTATAATTTTATTGTATTATGACCATTTAAGTTAGATAATAAAGCATTCAACTTTTCCAATCCGTAGTATTTGTTTTGTTATAAAATATCCAAACATGATTTTAAACTTGTGGAAAGAAATAGTTTCAGACTTTATGATCTTTCTCCAAGGAGGTGTACTAGTCATGATCACGATTAAATCATATCTTGTAATTCTTTTCCCAAAATTTTCATTTTGTTCATTAGAAAAACATTGTGCTATTTCACTTTCACGCAGAAATGAAGTAAAAGAAAGAAAACACTCAGAAGACCCAACTTTGGTGCAGTGCTGATATCTTCTCCAACAAAACATTATTGTTGGGTGTTCTGCATCGACAAATCAATTCCTTGATTGATCTGAAATCGATGGACAGTAATAATCCCAAATTTAATTCCTAGAATCATCATATTAGTCATCGTTCAAACATCAGATTAGCTCTGGACATCGATCAAGTTAGAAAAAAAAAGGTTCATCGACAAAAATTAAGCAAATCAAGAAAAATATTAAATAATTAAAAAGAAGAATCGATATAAATAATCTGTCGCATATTTCAACAACTACATGAAAGGTCTTACTCGCTACATTTCCCCTGGCTATTTAATTCTTTTATTTCTAAAAAGGATAAGAAATATGATTCCTATGGCATCAGCTCAATCCAACAAGCACCCCATTTGGTGTAGGAAATATTGTGCCGGGCAGCATCTTCATATTTCTTTATGGTTTCCAGCTGATCGCCCAGTTCACAAGAAATAAGACCTCATCTCCTTCCAATAAATAGCATGTACCATTTCACTTAATTCCCTTGCAGAGGCCACCTCCATGAACATTGCATTTGTAACAACCAGCAAAAGATAAAAAAAAATGAAGATAATATAACGTGATGGATAACACTGCTGGGATAAAGTTCAATGCAACTCAAAGTTGGAAAAGAAAAAGAGATAAAATCTGATTTCATCAGATCTGATTAGGGTGGAGATTGTTATATATATAGAATCAGATTTATGCATTAAACTCCACGACCTCTTTTCTTGTTCTTTTCTCCCCGTGCTGTTGTTCGTGCGCGACAAGAGCAGAATTTCTCACGCCTTTGCTGGAATTCTGCAGAAGGTGACCGAGAGGAAATTAGGGAAGAAAACAGGGGACGCGGCCGTTGATCGTGAATAGAGATGGGTGAATCGAAATCACCTTGCATGACCTCTGAATTATCCTAATTCATACCCTCATAGTTATGAAAAGAAAAGAATATGAATATGATTCAAGTTATTATTTTTAATTGTTTGATTTCTTGAATTCTTTGATTGGTTGATTGTTACATGCATAGTTATTTCTGTTTGTTGTATTTCTATATTATTGATTGCTAAGATGTCAGATTTAGAGGGGATTCTGTTCTCGGTTTTATAACGCAATTACGGCCGAAAATTTGTTTGTCCGTAATTTTCTTACGGTCGAGAAAAGGTTGGAGAGAGAAAAAGTGGAGATGGATTGGCCGTAAGAGAATTAAAAAAAAAAGATGAAGCTTACGGCTGTAATGCAATAGGGGTAAACTTTACGGCCGTAATGGAATAGAGAGGTAGGATTTTACGGCCGTAAAGAAAAGGATGGAGAGAGAGAAAGCGGAGATGGATTGGCCGTAAGAGAAATAAAAAAAAGAAGAAGAAGCTTACGGCCGTAACGAAATAAGGGTTAATTTTTACGGCCGAAATAGAATGGAGAGTAGGGTTTTACGACCGTAACGTAATAAGGGTTAATTTTTTTGGCCGTAAAGTGAAAGAATTCGTCGGGCGTAAAATCCAAAGAATTTGGGTTTTTACGGCCGTAAGGTGAAAGAATTCGTCGGGCGTAAAATCCAAAGAATTTGGGTTTTTACGGCCGTAAGGTGAAAGAATTCGTCGGGCGTAAAATCCAAAGAATTTGGGTTTTTACGGCCGTAAGGTGAAGGAATTCCTCGGGCGTAAAATCCAAAGAATTAGGATTTTACGGCCGTAAGGTGGAGGAGATTCTTTGGGCGCAAAATCCAGCAAAATTCACCTATTAATCTCTCTTTATTTTGATATGAACATTATTGATTTCCTTATAATTCCAACATGAACTATTTGTCTTGATTTACCTCATATCGATCATATCTCCTTCATCACATGATACAAAGAATGAAAAGATACTGAAAGCGATTAATAAGTTCAGATGAAAGATTAATGATGGGTTGCCAGTCCAAGCCAAGTGCATCAAGATAAGGGTCGCTCCTTTGGTCATGGTTTGATCACCCATTGATCCGCACAAGGCCGTATCGTTTGCTGGGCATACCCCAAGAATTAAAGACACCTCAAAGTCACCCTGATTGTTAATTAATAACCAAGATCGACAAGCATGTTCAAGTTCAAGTTCAAGTCAAGTCAAGTATGTCATGATTCCAAGTTTACTATGTACTATTGATCCTCATGATTCATGATATCGTTGATCTTATCCTTATTATGATTCATGATATTTATATGTTATCTTTCATGTTCAAGTTAAGCCCGATTAATTATCACTGATTATTATATTCATGTCATGCATTGTATATCATGTGGTTCCCCACTAGGCTGTAAAGCTTACGGGAGGACCTCCTCCCCTGTGTCTGATTTCCACAGGACCAGGTCAGTAACGTGGTGGAGTAGGCGTGTGGTGACGGGGCTCTGGCGATAGGACAGCACATGAACCATAGGACTTTTAGAATGCTTATTAGTTTTCATTTACCTTCCGCATTTTAGATTCATGATGTAGAACTTATTTTATTTCTTAGCAATGATATAACCACTTTTAGACTTCCGCATAATTATGTTATCTTCTTTGATTTTATTATCTTTCCGCTGACGTGTCTCAGTTTTTTACTGAGATATGGTCAATATTATGGTCAAGTTATAGCATGTCGTAGCGTCTCCAGGTTGGTCTTCGCCACGTGGCGGGGGTCGATTTGGGGGCGTTACATTTATGGTATCAGAGCCTAAAGTTAGGACTCTCTTGACGTCCTAGTGTATAGAATAGTATGGTATTGGTTCATGTGCTACCGCCGAGCAGTCGTCACACCCTCCACCGAAAAGTAATGTAAGTCAAGTTTATGTTTAAGATAAGTTATGATTTATTGATGCATGATTTTATTGTATGAATAGAGGATAAGCATGTCACGACGGTCAGAGCGTATTCAAGAGCAAATGGCTAGAGCAGACCAGAATCTGTATGAGGCATCGGAAGGCCCACTTCCTGAGATGGGGGCCCAGCCGGGTCGCGGACGTGGCCGTGGCCGAGGTCGTGCGCCAGGCCGCGGAAGAGGTAGAGGCCACGCAGCTAGAGCGCCATTAGAGGAGCATGTGGATGAGTTTGCTCCACCTGAGGGTAGCCAGGCAGGAGACAGTCCACCGGCGTCAAGGCGTCGTAATCAGAGGGCACGCCATGAAGCAGTAGAAGACACCATCCAGGCTTTCCTGAAGTTGCATCCGCCTCATTATGATGGGAAGGCGGACTTTTTCAAGGCTGAAGAATGGATTGAGACTATGGATCGGATTTTTAAGCTGATGAGATGTACTGATGAACGCAAGGTCCTGTATGCCACACACATGCTTACTGGTACTGCGATGGGCTGGTGGAAGACTACAAGGGCCACCAGGTTCAGAGGGATGGAAGAAGAGGACATAGCATGGAATGAATTTAAGAAGGCCTTCATGGCGCGCTACACTCCTGAACATGACCGCATCAACAAACAAGAGGAGTTTCTGCAACTGCAGCAGGGAACCATGTCTGTGGCGGATTACCACACCCAGTTCAACAAACAAGAGGAGTTTCTGCAACTGCAGCAGGGAACCATGTCTGTGGCGGATTACCACACCCAGTTCATCCAACTGGAGCAATATTGCCCGATGCCATTTGAAGGACGTATTAGGGCTAACAGATTCATTAATGGACTACAGCAGGCACTAAAGACTGAAGTCCTGTCTGGGGATTGTGAAGATCTAGAGAAGGCTGTGAGGTTAGCCACACGTATGGAAAAGGATCAAGCTGAACGCAAGGCCAAAGCTCCAGCCAAAGCAATAGAGCAGCCCAGGCCTCGAACGGATGATCATCGGCCATTTAGGAGGAACGACCGCCGCGATCGTCGTTACAGGCCATACCAGCAGAGAGAAGCCCCAAGACAGGCTCAAGCTCAACCACGGCCTGCGCCAATGCAAGCACAGCCACTGAGACAACTGCCACCGCCACCACGTCAGCCACAAGTGCCACAGAAGCCTTTATGTCCTCACTGTGGCCGTCACCATGATGGAGAGTGTCGTAGACTGAGCGGCGCATGCATTCAGTGTGGACAGTTCGGACATTTCATCAGAAATTACCCACAGGCTGCTAGAGGAGGCCGAGACAATCGAGCAGCAGGAGGTGCAAATTCCGTTGTGCAAGGTCGTGTGCACAACCTGGAAGCTGATGCAGCCCAAAATGATAATGATGTCATTAGAGGTACTCTCCTGATCGCCAACTTGTCTGCTACTATTTTATTTGATTCGGAGGCTACACACTCGTTTATTTCAGAGTCGTGTGCCCAAACTCTTAGTCTACCTCAGAAGCAGATGCCCCATGCTATGCGTGTGAGTACACCTATGGGAACTCTCCATGCTGCCAAGTACATCCCGAATGTACCTGTCAATGTAGACAAGAAAAATTTTTCTGCAGACCTCATAGTCATTCCCATGGTGGATTATGACGTCATTTTGGGGATGGACTGGCTTTCATATCACGATGCAACTTTGCAATGCAAACAGAAGAAGATCGTTATAGGGACGCAAGGCAAGCCCAAGGCAGTGATCAGAGGCACTCCATCAACAAAGAACAAAGTCATTGTCTCAGCAATCAAGGCACAGAAGTTATTGCAGAAAGGATGTTGTGGGTGCTTGGCTAGTGTGGTCAAGACGGATGCACCTGTCACTGAGCTTCAACAGATAGATATGGTGCGGGAGTTCCCAGATGTGTTTCCTGAGGACACATCCGGATTACCACCGAAACGGGAAATCAACTTTAAAATAGAGCTCCTCCCTAGGACTGCACCCATCTCTAAAGCACCATATCGTATGGCACCTGCTGAAATGCAGGAACTGAAGAAGCAGATACAGGAGCTACTGGACAAGGGATTTGTCAGACCGAGCGTCTCACCCTGGGGCGCACCGGTCTTGTTTGTCAAGAAAAAGGACGGCTCCCTGCGGCTCTGCATCGATTATAGAATGCTCAATAAAGTGACAGTGAAGAATAAGTACCCCCTGCCTCGGATAGATGACCTTTTCGATCAGCTGTCAAAAGCATTAGTGTTCTCTAAGATAGACTTACGTAGTGGCTACCACCAGCTGAGAGTGACAGAGGAGGACATACCGAAAACCGCTTTTCGGTCAAGATATGGCCACTACGAGTTCTTGGTCATGCCATTTGGACTGACGAACGCTCCTGCCGCGTTCATGGATTTAATGAACAGGGTCTTCCGACCATATTTAGACCAGTTTGTCATAGTGTTTGTGGATGACATTCTGATCTATTCTTCCAGTCCAGAGCAACACCGAGAGCATCTCAGGATAGTATTGGAGATCCTAAGACAACACAAGCTTTATGGCAAGCTTTCAAAGTGTGAATTCTGGCTGAAGGAGATCGTGTTCTTGGGACACATAGTCTCCAAGAAGGACATTGCAGTAGACCCCGCAAAAGTGGAAGCGGTGACGAATTGGACTAGGCCGAAGAATGCTTCTGAGATTCGCAGCTTCCTTGATTTAGCGGGTTATTATAGGAGGTTTATCCGGGACTTTTCTAAGATTGTTGCACCCCTCACAAATCTCACAAAGAAGGCGGAAAAATTTATCTGGACAGATAAATGTGAGCAAAGCTTTCAGACTCTAAAGGACCGTCTGACTTCGGCACCGATTCTCACTATACCGACAGGCAGTGGAGGTTTCGTGGTCTACAGTGATGCGTGTGGAACAGGATTGGGTTGTGTCCTGATGCAACATGGCAAAGTAGTGGCTTATGCTTCACGGCAACTAAAGAAGCATGAGGTCAATTACCCCACACATGACTTAGAATTGGCGGCTGTGGTCTTTGCTCTGAAGATCTGGATGCACTATTTGTATGGAGAGACGTTCGAGATCTTCACTGACCACAAGAATCTCAAGTACATCTTCGATCAGAGGGATCTTAACATGAGACAACGACGATGGCTTGAGCTCCTCAAGGATTATGAATTTGCTATCAATTACCATCCGGGTAAAGCAAATTCAGTCGCCGATGCATTAAGCAGGAAGTGGGAAGGCTCGCTAGCTTATATGAGGCTACGCGAGTACGAGATACTGGAAGAAATTGAGCAATGGTGCCCCAAGCTGGGAACAAATGGAGCTTTATGGATGATGCATCAGATGAAGCCCAGCTTAATTGACAGGATCATAACAGCTCAGAAAGTAGATCCTGAATATCAGAAGGTTCTGAAGAGGTGCCAGAATGAACCAGCAGATTTTTATATCTCTGCAGATGGAGGGATTAGATATCGGGATAGGTTGTGGATTCCCCCTGACGCTGATGTCCGACGAGAGGTACTGGATGAGTGCCACAAGTCGGAGTTCTCCATCCACCCCGGTAGCACCAAGATGTATAAGGATGTACAACGCAGCTACTGGTGGCCGGACATGAAAAGAGAGATAGCAGAATATGTATCCCGATGCCTGGTGTGTCAATAAGTCAAGATTGAACATCAGCGGCCTTATGGCAAGTTGAAGCCTTTGAAAATCCCACAATGAAAGTGGGATAAGATCACTATGGATTTTGTATCCCACTTGCCTAAGACTAAGAAGGGTCATGATGCCATATGGGTAGTCGTGGATCGTTTCACAAAGGCAGCACACTTTATTCCAATCCGATGGAAGCAATCAGTGGAGAGTCTGCTAGACTTATATGTGAGAGAAGTGGTCAAACTCCATGGGATCCCAGAGTCCATAGTGTCTGATCGAGACCCCAGATTCACTGCCAGATTTTGGAGGAGCATGCAGGAAGCCTTTGGTACAAGGCTCAATTTCAGTACAGCTTTCCACCCTCAGACAGATGGGCAGTCTGAGAGGACCATCCAGACACTAGAGGATATGTTAAGGGCCTGTGCACTAGATTGGCAGGGTAGCTGGGATGAACACATTCATCTGATTGAATTTGCTTATAATAACAACTACCATTCTAGTATTGGTATGGCACCATTTGAAGCCATGTATGGACGACCTTGCCGTTCACCTGCCCACTGGAGCGAAGTAGGCGAGGAAAAGATCATGAGTAAGGAAGAAGTGAAAGAAGCAGTAGAATATGCTGAGAAGATAGAATTGATTAAGCAAAGGATGAAGACTGCTCAAGGAAGGCAAAAGAGTTATGCTGACAAAGGCAGACGAGAGCAGATCTTTCAAGCTGGAGACCAAGTTCTTCTGAAGGTATCTCCCATGAAAGGAGTCATGAGATTCAGTAAGCGAGGAAAGCTCAGTCCTCGTTATGTAGGCCCATTTGAGATACTCGAGCTGGTAGGCGAGGCAGCATGCAGGCTGGCTCTACCCCCATCTTATGGGAGAGTGCACAATGTATTTCATGTATCCATGCTCAAGAAGTACAAGCACGATGCTGCAAATGTTCTAAGGATAGATGAGCCAGATATAGCTGCAGACTTGACCTTCGTTGAGTATCCAACACATATAGTGGATCGCAAAGTACAACGTCAGAAGAACAAGGATGTCCCCATGGTCAGAGTAGCTTGGCGTCACCATAGCGGAGATGACGCGACATGGGAGCTCGAATCGGAAATGCACCAAGAATTTCCCCACCTTTTCGGTAAGACCTCTACTTAGTGCAAAATTCGAGGACGAATTTTCTTTTAAGGGGGTAAGAATGTAACAACCAGCAAAAGATAAAAAAAAAATGAAGATAATATAACGTGATGGATAACACTGCTGGGGGATAAAGTTCAATGCAACTCAAAGTTGGAAAAGAAAAAGAGATAAAATCTGATTTCATCAGATCTGATTAGGGTGGAGATTATTATATATATAGAATCAGATTTATGCATTAAACCCCACGACCTCTTTTCTTTTTCTTTTCTCCCCGTGCTGTTGTTCGTGCGCGACAAGAGCAGAATTTCTCACGCCTTTGCTGGAATTCTGCAGAAGGTGGCCGAGAGGAAATTAGGGAAGAAAACAGGGGACGCGGCCGTTGATCGTGAATAGAGGTGGGTGAATCGAAATCACCTTGCATGACCTCTGAATTATCCTAATTCATGCCCTCATAGTTATGAAAAGAAAAGAATATGAATATGATTCAAGTTATTATTTTTAATTGTTTGATTTCTTGAATTCTTTGATTGGTTGATTGTTACATGCATAGTTATTTCTGTTTGTTGTATTTCTATATTATTGATTGCTAAGATGTCAGATTTAGAGGGGATTCTGTTCTCGGTTTTATAACGCAATTACGGCCGAAAATTTGTTTGGCCGTAATTTTCTTACGGTCGAGAAAAGGATGGAGAGAGAAAAAGTGGAGATGGATTGGCCGTAAGAGAATTAAAAAAAAAAAGATGAAGCTTACGGCTGTAATGCAATAGGGGTAAACTTTACGACCGTAATGGAATAGAGAGGTAGGATTTTACGGCCGTAAAGAAAAGGATGGAGAGAGAGAAAGCGGAGATGGATTGGCCGTAAGAGAAATAAAAAAAAAGAAGAAGAAGCTTACGGCCGTAACGAAATAAGGGTTAATTTTTACGGCCGAAATAGAATGGAGAGTAGGGTTTTACGATCGTAACGTAATAAGGGTTAATTTTTTTGGCCGTAAAGTGAAAGAATTCGTCAGGCGTAAAATCCAAAGAATTTGGGTTTTTACGGCCGTAAGGTGAAAGAATTCGTCGGGCGTAAAATCCAAAGAATTTGGGTTTTTACGACCGTAAGGTGAAAGAATTCGTCGGACGTAAAATCCAAAGAATTTGGGTTTTTATGGCCGTAAGGTGAAGGAATTCCTCGGGCGTAAAATCCAAAGAATTAGGATTTTATGACCGTAAGGTGGAGGAGATTCTTTGGGCGCAAAATCCAGCAAAATTCACCTATTAATCTCTCTTTATTTTGATATGAACATTATTGATTTCCTTATAATTCCAACATGAACTCTTTGTCTTGATTTACCTCATATCGATCATATCTCCTTCATCACATGATACAAAGAATGAAAAGATACTGAAAGCGATTAATAAGTTCAGATGAAAGATTAATGATGGGTTGCCAGTCCAAGCCAAGTGCATCAAGATAAGGGTCGCTCCCTTGGTCATGGTTTGATCACCCATTGACCCGCACAAGGCCGTATCGTTTGCTGGGCATACCCCAAGAATTAAAGGCACCTCAAAGTCACCCTGATTGTTAATTAATAACCAAGATCGACAAGCATGTTCAAGTTCAAGTTCAAGTCAAGTCAAGTATGTCATGATTCCAAGTTTACTATGTACTATTGATCCTCATGATTCATGATATCGTTGATCTTATCCTTATTATGATCCATGATATTTATATGTTATCTTTCATGTTCAAGTTAAACCCGATTAATTATCGCTGATTATTATATTCATGTCATGCATTATATATCATGTGGTTCCCCACTAGGCTGTAAAGCTTACGGGAGGACCTCCTCCCCTGTGTCTGATTTCCACAGGACCAGGTCAGTAACGTGGTGGAGTAGGCGTGTGGTGACGAGGCTCTGGCGATAGGACAACACATGAACCATAGGACTTTTAGAATGCTTATTAGTTTTCATTTACCTTCCGCATTTTAGATTCATGTGTAGAACTTATTTTATTTCTTAGCAATGATATAACCACTTTTAGACTTCCGCATAATTATGTTATCTTCTTTGATTTTATTATCTTTCCGCTGACGTGTCTCAATTTTTGATTGAGATATGGTCAATATTATGGTCAAGTTATAGCATGTCGTAGCGTCTCTAGGTTGGTCTTCGCCACGTGACGGGGGTCGATTTGGGAGCGTTACAGCATTTATGGCGCTAGAGAACACCAATCTCTCTCCAATGCTGTTCAATAAAATCCACTTGTTCTTCGACTCGTCAAGCTCATAAATGCAAACGGATTCGTCAGAAAAATTGACGCAGACTGCCATGAGCTTATTATCAATCTTCACAAAGTTAAGATTATCACTTCTGAAATTCATATGCGGCCCACCTTTGATAACATTGGTCAGAACTCCAGCTGAGAGATCATAAACTCCCACGTCACAACCTTGATCGCTCCAAACATAGACCCTGTTCTTGAAGAAAACAGGATTTTTGAATGCTCTGAATTCCTTCTGATAGTGCCTCACATGGAGAGACGTCCATTCTTTCTCTCCAGGATGACAATAGCAAATGTTGGTACTATGCGTCTTTGTGCTCATGGCAGTGACGACACAATCGGACGAAGTTGGGGATGACGAGAAACCAAAGACAGTATAATATTCCTGGGTTGTTAATTTCGGAAGCCCAATGATCGACCTTGTTAAAGGATTGAACAAGATAGGATCAGAGCCAGATGTAGAACAAGGGGCGAGCATCAACCAGCCATAGCCCGAGAACCTTATGACGGCACCATGGGGTAGGCCCGGCCTGTCGATGATGGAACTCACTCCGCGGAGAGGGTCGGTGATCATGCACCTCTTGCTGTCATCGAGGAGCCTCACACAACATGGACTGCCATATGACCTGGGTTGTGATTTGGGGGAGATGCGTACGGCCAAGGATCTCCAGTGCTTGCACACCCGGGAAGACTGGATCCGGTCGCCAATGTGCATACGGGCCATGATCAGCTCCAAAACTTCCGGTAATAATTCCGACCAGTTTGGCCAGCCTTCTTCAACGGCTTCCTCTTGTTTGTGGTTGTCCATGTTTCTATTAACCTGAGGTAATAATACCTGGAACGAGTGCCGAAGCTTCCTCTGTTTTCTTGGAGGCTCGTCTCTTGAACTGGTTCTGGGGCGACGCCCACTCTGCATCATAGTGCTGCTGATGATGTGAAACAGTCGGGAGCAGACGGAGGGGGAGGACGGACCCAAGTTGCGGTGGCGGCCGACATTTATAAGAAAAAAAAGGGGTAATCCAAACACCGACCGAATTTAAATAGGAATAGACAATTTTTACGACTTTAACTAGGATTAGACGGAGAGGGAGCAGATTATTTATAGAGAAACAAAAAAGAAAAAATGGGAATTCTAACACCGACTTTAAGTAGGACTAGTAAAAGTAATAAATTAAGATAACTGAAGGAATTTATCGCGGATCAAAGGTAGAAACAGGGAATCCGATCAGCGATGGGCCGGCGTCGAAGCTGGCGGTCAGCCGGTGGACTCGTCGAAGGGTTTGCGAAGGAGAAGGGATGTACCGTACGCGCAAATCTGAAGGAAGGATTTCAATCTTTCTAAATTAATCTCAGCCGTCGATTTGCAGTCAACGGTTCAGATGGAACTCTTTTCCTTGTCAGAAGGAATTTAGTTGTTACGCAACTTTTTTGTACTAATATTAACCTCTAAATATCCTATTGGCATCTTTGGCATGGACAGCAATTTTGTTGGATATTTTAAATTTAAAATTCTAGGAATCACTTCTCAATATTTTTACGCCACTCCACTGCGGTACAAATTACCTTCCGACTTCCGTGCATGAAAAATAATTATTAGATGTCATGTCAAAATCAACCGTACTCACAGTATTAGATATATGACTTAAAAGGGAGATGCTATATTCTCTTACGATATACCCTCCTAATTCTTTCATTATGACATTAGATATAATTTTATCAACTTTTTAGAGTAAATTAAAAATGTGAGTATTAGGAGAATTTTTAGGCTAAATTTTTAAGAGGATTTAGCATTTTTCATGACTTCAAAATCTAGACAATTTTTTTTTGTCAAATTAAAACACTAATTAATTGTCATTTTTCCATTTTATCTTCATATTAATCAAATGACTATTAAAATAGCATATATGTTAATGTAAAAGTATAAAGATTATATAATTTATAATATTATTCTCTTATTTTGAATTTTCTCTGACTAATGTGTGAAGGTTAGGATAACTAACATTTTTTTCTCTTTCTTCATCTCACTCATAATTCAAATTTTCGTTGTAACAAATAATTCTTGTTGACGAAAACTGAACTCAGACTTTTCAATTCAAACTATATATTATCATATAATAATTAAAATGTGAACTTGCTCCTAATGATCACCCGAACACACCCAGCCGGATAACACCTTTATACTTGGAGTAGTAACCCTCTTTCATTTGACTTGTTTAACTTAAGCTCAACCGACACAGTATTCAACAAGAAATTCTTATCAAAATGGCATACATATATAATAAAAATATTTAATTAGAAATTCGTCAAAATATTCATACTTTCACTCAACATCATTGTTCAAACCATTAAACCTTACACTAAAACGATAGATGATAAACATAATAAGCAAAGTGATGTCCGAATTTCACTTATTAGCGTGATGTCCTTGAATAAAGCTTAATAATAAGCAAATATTGTATTTTTGAATTTTTATTTTTATTTATTGTAAGAATGTAATATGTAGACTAGATAAAAATTGCACGAAGGGAAAAACATGCAAAGTGGGAAAGTAAATGCATGAAAATGCAACTTCAACTTAACACTATCCTAAATGTTTAATATCGGACCCGTAAAAGGGATACAAACATACTAAAAGAAAATGACTAAAAGAAAAAGGAAAAGAAAAGAAACAACCCTCTACTCCATAGGTGGTGGTGTCTGTGACGGTGGATAGTAGATGAAAGATCCATAATGCCCTTGGCTTGTGTGGTAGTCATGCATGCGGCGAACCATAGCATCAGATTGCACATGATTCTCAATCAAAGCATAGACGTCAGCCCGAATCTAGCAAAGCTCATGGGCCTGACATAGCCACTCTCTATGAATGTCCTGTTGTTCGGCATGCGTCGTGATCTTTAAACTCATGCATGGCTGAGAAATCGATGAAGCTCAAGGCAAGAGGGTCAATGTGCATCTCATCAACTGACACCTTGGATGGCTCGGGGTCCTATTGTCAGAATCATCGTGCAATCTGGGGATGTCCAGCTGGTAGATTAAGACAATTAGCTTCGATGAATGGGTCAAAGCATTCTGGCTTTGTGCAAGAAATGTGCATATCAAAATCCGGCATCATCACTGGTTGTGTCGGGAGTCCAGCCTGTGCGTCGAGCCAAGAAGGAGACTAGAGCCGAGAAGGGAAGAAGACGACGAGTAGGGCTTACAGGAAAAATAATCATCGGTGACTCCGTTCTCTATGGTTTCGGCGGCAGCGTTCATTGTGTCGAAGATCCGAAGTGATTCCACGAACCTTATTTCGAGAGTCCGACATGTCAAGATATTAGGGCACCAAGAGAGAGAGACTCAGGAGATCAGAGCATGAAGGGTTTTTGTAAGTCTGTCTCGTTCGTGTTAGACCATCTCCGAGTTGCCCGTTGGAGACCGGTTCATGCGCTTCAACCCGTGGGCATTGATGATAGATCTGACGAACGCGCTACGCGCATCGCACGATGAGATGCCCTTTAGGCGTCTTACGCCCATTATATCCATCTAGAAAAGATTGAGGCCATTTGGTTGCAGAACAAATATAAGAAATATATCAATATTCTGATAATACAACTAAACACTCGGTATAATTAGAATATTTAGGTCAAAAATTGAAATTTGCGAACCAACTAAAAACGTAAATCACCTTTTTTGTAATCCCAATTCGAGTTCCCATCTTTTCAATTATATTTTTTAAATTCTACTCATTATTATATTAATATTTTTAATGTTGTTATAATATTAAACATCTAACTCTCTAGAATAAAATATGTTGTAAAATGTTATATTTTTTAAATGTATTCTCTTCGAATTAAATAGTAGGTGAAATAAAAATAAGTTTAACTTTTTAATGACACAATATTATGTTGTTTTATTACCTGTGATTTTATTCCGTAACCAAAGGATCTAAATGGATAATCAACAGAATAAATGGAGGTTAAGTGGTAGAATAAATGGATATTCATCAGAATACAACAAAACACATTATTTATTTTTAAAAATTAAAAATATTTACCATTTTTATAAAAAGCTAAACTTGCGAATAGTGAGATTTTGAAAGATAACATATTGTTTTGGAAAAAGTGAAATATAGATATTCTAAACGTAAACTTCAAAAAATGACTAATCCAATATAATATTTACTTTTATTTCATGCTATCCTAACTCCAATAAAAAGGTCCCAAAGTGTCTAATTGTTCCAATTATTTACATTAGTTACACTAACATTTTAGCTTGAATATTCGCAGGGCTACAACTAAACCTAGGCTCCTAATCAAGCTCATATGCTCCTACTCAAGCTGAAGTATGAAGTGAGAAACAACTGCAAAATTAACTACCACATTCTGGATTTATTTTGAAAAAAAATATAGATGGAAATGATTACAAAAGAGTAAATCTAGTTGTAAAATTTATAAAAACTAGTTATACGTTTCAAATTTATCCTATTTCAAAACATATTTTATATTTTTTTATCATAAAACAAATTTATAATAGTTTAATTAATAATTTATCATAGCAATTCATTATGACTTCGTGTGGAATGATCATGAAATATCTCTTACTACTTGTTATATGGTTTATTATAATTTTATTATATTATGACCATTTAAATTATATAATAATGGTGTAAATAACATAAAAGCATTTAATTTTTGCAATCCGTAGTTTTTATTTTGTTATAAATTAAACCTTTTCCGTACATCAAATTCTTTTACTGTGATTGATATAAAAATCTTTTTTTTTTTTGTTATGAAGTATCCAAACATGATTTCGAACTTCTCGAATGAAATAGTTTTGGACTTTATGCGCTTGCTCCAAGGAGGTGTTACTATTCATGATCACGATTAAATCACATTTTGTAATTCTTTTCCACACACAAAAATTAAAAAAAAAACTTCACTAAATTGAGAAGACCAACTTTGGTGCAGTGCAGATATCTTCTCCAACAAAACTTTATTGTCGGATGCTCAAAGAAGTGCATCGACAAAGATTAAACAAATTGAGAAGAAATATTAAAAATTAAAAAGAAGATAAGTTTACTCCATCGATATAAAGAATTTCTGTCCCATATTTGCAACAGTTACACGAAAGGTCTTACTCGTTACAATATCCTCCTTGCTAGTTATTCTTTTATTTCTCAAAAGGATAAGAAAAATACTTCCTATGGCATCAGCTCAATCCAACAAGCACCCCACCTGGTGAAGGAAATATTGTGCTGGGCGGCATCTTCATATTTCTTTATGGTTTGCAGCTGACTCAGTTTGCAAGAATAAGAGCATATCTTCTTCCCATAAATAACATGAATCTTTTCACTGAATTCTCTTGCAGAGGCCACCTTCATGAACATTGAATTGACGGCGCTAGAGAACACCAACCTCTCTCCAATGATTTTCAATAAAATCCACTCATTCCCCCACTCGTCAAGCTCATAAATGTGAATGGATTCGTCTACATTGATGCAGACTGCCATGAGCTTATTATCAATCTGCACAAAGTTAAGATTATCACTTCTGAAATTCATATGCGGCCCACCTTTGATAACATTGGTCAGAACTCCAGCTGAGAGATCATAAACTCCCACGTCACAACCTTGATCGCTCCAAACATAGACCCTGTTCTTGAAGAAAACAGGATTTTTGAATGCTCTGAATTCCTTCTTATAGTGCCTCACATGGAGAGACGTCCATTCTTTCTCTCCAGGATGACAATAGCAAATGTTGGTACTATGCGTCTTTGTGCTCATGGCAGTGACGACACAATCAGACGAAGTTGGGGATGACGAGAAACCAAAGACAGTATAATATTCCTGGGTTGCTAATTTCGGAAGCCCAATGATCGACCTTGTTAAAGGATTGAACAAGATAGGATCAGAGCCAGATGTAGAACAAGGGGCGAGCATCAACCAGCCATAGCCCGAGAACCTTATGACGGCACCATGGGGTAGGCCCGGCGTGTCGATGATGGAACTCACTCCGCGGAGAGGGTCGGTGATCATGCACCTCTTGCTGTCGTCGAGGAGCCTCACACAACATGGACTGCCATATGACCTGGGTTGTGATTTGGGAGTGATGCGTACGGCCGAGGATCTCCATTGCTTGCACACCCGGGAAGACTGGATCCGGTCGCCAATGTGCATACGGGCCATGATCAGCTCCAAAACTTCCGGCAATAATTCCGACCAGTTTGGCCAGCGTTCTTCAACGGCTTCCTCTTGTTTGTGTTTGTCCATGTTTCTA
The DNA here is from genome assembly GCA_030549335.1 of Pontederia crassipes. Lineage (NCBI taxonomy): Eukaryota > Viridiplantae > Streptophyta > Magnoliopsida > Commelinales > Pontederiaceae > Pontederia > Pontederia crassipes. Next base: position 67,546,939 of record CM060196.1, on the reverse strand, counting down.
TTAACCTGAGGTACCTGGAACGAGTGCCGAAGCTTCCTCTGTTTTCTTGGAGGCTCGTCTCTTGAACTGGTTCTGGGGCGACGTCCACTCATAATAGTGCTGCTGATGATGTGAAACAGTCGGGAGCAGACGGAGGGGGAGGACGGACCCAAGTTGCGGTGGCGGCGGACATTTATAGAGAAAAAAGGGGAATCCAAACACCGACCGAATTTAAATAGGATTAGAAGATTTAACTAGGAATAGACGGAGAGGGAGCAGATTATTTATAGAGAAACAAAAAAGAAACAACGAGAATTCTAACACCGACTTTAAGTAGGACTAGTAAAATAATAAATAATAAAAACAGGGAATCCGATCAGGAAAATGAATTTCTCACGCTCGCAGCAGAGGGGCAGATCTACGCGCATGGCAGCGGCGAAGATCAGGAGACCGCCGGCGACGGCAGAAATAAGGAATTTCTCACGGAGGAAAAAATAGTCCGATCAGTCGCAGAGCGGCACAGGGCGGCCGCGAAGAGGAGAGCCGCGCCGAATATCAGGAGGGCGCCGGAGAAGATCGAGGCTGGCGGTCAGCCGGTGGCCATCTGGGTGGAGTTGTCGAACGGTTTGCGGAGGAGAAGGGATGTACCGTACGCGCAAATCTAAAGGAAGGATTTCAATCTTTCTAAATTAATCTCAGCCGTCGATTAACACTGAACGGTTCAGATGGATCTTTTCCTTGTCATAAGGAATTTAGTTGTTATGCAACTTTTTTTGTACTGATATTAAACTCTAAAACTCCTCTTGGCATCTTAGGCATGGACAGAAACTCCCATAGATATTTTTTTGGACCAAATTGCCCTTTCGTACACGAAAAAGAGTTTTTAGATGTCATGTCAAAATCAACCTTTACTCACAATATTAGATATGCCTTAAAATTACTAGTCAATTTTTTTTTCAAATTAAAAAAATAATTAATTGTCATTTTTCCATTTTGTCTTCATATTAATAAAAAATTATTATTAAAATTGCATATAGCTAGTGTAAAAGTATAAAGATTATATAATTTATAATATTATTTTTTTATTATTTTGCATGTCCTCTGATTAATGTGTGAAGGCTAGGATAACTAACATTTTTTTCTCTCTTTCTTCACCTCACTCAACAACAATAACAACAAAGCCTTATCTCACTAGATGAGGTCGACTACATGGATCATACGACGCCATTTCGCTCTATTAGTAACCAAACCTTCACCTCAGTCATAATTCAAAAATTTTCATTCTAGCAAAAAATTCTTTTTGACCAAAAATGAACTCAAACTTCTCAATGAAAGTGTACTCAAACTATATATTATCATATAATAATTAAAATGTGAACTTACTCCTAATGAAATACTATCATGAAGTTAAGACCACTAACTTTTCAATTGATAAATATTACCAACAAGAATTTTTTTTTTCTGTGAGACCTTTTCATTTTTGAGACAATGTATATTGTTAACAAAAATTGTTGGATTTATAACATATATAAATCATAGAGATTGTGTAATACATTTTGTAGCGAAAGCGAATTGATAGGACTTTTCCACGAACCTAGATGAATGCACTTGTACTTCGAGATCAGGAATCGAACATCGGAAGAACGAAATATCTTATCACAGCACAAGTATCTCTGAATGAACCTTCACGAAAATGTATTTAGAACTTGGCATGGGTCCCTTTTTATAGGTAAGAAAGACTTGGATGAGGAGTTAAGCAGAACGCATCACGCGCGTCCATCGCGCGTTCTCACAGCGTGCAAATTGCGTGATGAGATCGTGCGACTTGTGCGATCCACGCGTGATCGCGTGATCCGTGTTCTTGCGCGTCCGTCTTCGCCCATGTGGGCCACGCGCACGCACGGCCATCTGCCCAAAAAATGGTATTTTGTAACAATCTCCCTCTTGTCCGCATTGGGCATTGCACTTTCCTTCATCCAAAATTGGTAAATGTGTCGTGCGACCTACGAATACAAGCACGCTTCTTTATAGGAGCTAGAAAAATGCTTGTTAAGGTTCAATCGTTCAATTATCTCTGGAGTGTATGCCATGCCCGTTAGGGATTCATGATAACTCACATATGAGCCAACAAAATGCTCAAATTATGTAACTTGTTATCTCCTAAATGTTGGGTCAAAATTTTAATGACATATAAAATTATATTTTGATAAAACAAACATCGAAAGATTAAAGTTGAAATGCTAAAAAAAGTTTAAAGAAAAATGGATAACCTTATGCCCTATGCTTTGATTAAATAATTACCATTGATCTAATTAGTTTTGAAAAAGTGCTGTAAAGAATTCTGTTAGCTTTCCATAGACTCCAAGATCATCTAATTTGAATAACCGTGCAGAAAGTTATGATAAAAAAAGTGCAGGTCGATGAACCTGCCGATCGACGCAAAGAAGGCCGGTCGAGAAGACATCGGTCGACCGAACAAAAGATGTCAGTCGACCGATAACTATTGAGCCTGCTCCGAACGACGTTGAGACAATACCGGTCGACATCCGGTCGACCGATCAAGTGCAGAAACTGTGAAAACGCGCAATGGTCACATAGACCGATCGACTGGTCCAGAAGTACGGTCGACTAGCCTCCGAGTCAAATGAACATTAATGGTCAAATTTTAAGGAGAAATTTGTGAAATAATTTCTGGACGAATTTTTCACACAATGAAAGCTATAAAAGGAGTGTCAAGGCCAGATGCAAAGGCACTCATTCACTCATTGAAGAAAAACTTCAAGTTATCAAAGAGATATCATTTCTTGGAGTTTTTATTTTATAATTTTCTCATTCTTTCTCTCTTCTTCTCTTGTGAGCTTAGCTTTATAAAAGAGAGAAACACTTTTGTTCAGAAAAAACTAGAGAGAGCTCCTGTGTAAAAGAGGTTCTAAATCTTACATCTTGAGCGAGAGAAATATATTAGCTTCCTAGGAGGAGAGGTTATTTTGCCTCTCGAAGCGGAGAAAAGGCGGTGGTGTAAGGGACTTTCTTCCTTGCCCCATTTGGAACAAAGGAAGTGATTAGTGGAATCTCCAACAGTCTCGAGGTCGAGAAATCAGAGCGGAAACGTAGGCCAAGGTGTGACTGAACCTCGTCAACAACTACTGCGTCTTTGTGTTTAATTCTCTCTCTCTCCCATTTATATTGTGTTTATAATCTTTATTTTAAAAGGTTTTAAGAATCGATTTTGTGCTTCCGCTACGAATTTTGTGAAATTGATATTTTCGATTGAACACCAATTCAACCTCTCCCCCCCCCCCCTCCTCCTCCCTCTTGGTGCTCTTTGGGATCCTACACTAAATATGTCTTGCACCATAGCCAAAATAACATATGTCTTGCTTCGGAATAACTATCTTTCACATACACTATATTTTTCAACATAAGAAAAAGTGATTGGCCAGTGAAAGTTTAATGTGACTCATAACAGTTTTTTCTTTTACCATCATATCCTTTAGTAGTGAACTAGCTGTTTTACTAAACGTGTTACTTTACTTTTCACATTCTAAAGTAGCAATCATTAATTTCTTTCCTTAAAACATAGTCAAGAGTTTAAAGGCATGTGAAAATGAATCATCTGTCAGAGACTCACACATCATTGAACTAATCAATTCATCATGTCACTAGGCCGACTTTGCATACTTGATACTAAACATTAGTACTATAGTATAGACTCACACTGAAGGACTCTATGTGTTGCTCTATTTAAATTAGTAAATTGCATAAAAATACTTTTGATTTATTCTCAAATCTAGTCCGAACTTTTATTTTTTGCGTAAAAAGTCACGAACTTTAATTTTGTTCTCAAATCTAGCCTAAACTTATATTTTTGCATAAAAAGTCGAACTTTAATTTAAGTCTCAAATTTATCCTAAAGTTTTATTTTTAAAAATTTAAATTTAGTTGTAAATGTATCCTATTATTATTATATTATTAAAAATTATTGAGTGATCATTACATAGACAAGTCATAAAAAAATAAAAGATTAAAACTTAAAATATTTTTTACAACTTTAATAATAAGTTAGTTTAATTTTTTAACCTACTATATTAGATATTTTAAAGCAACTAAAAAATAATCTAATTATAAAATAGGTTAAAATTAACAATCAATTCGAACTCAAAAATATAAATTAAGAATTATTTACATTACCCAGTTAATAATCAACCCAGAAGTCATTCAAATCTGAAGAAAAACATTAAGCACGACAACCATGTTCACAAGGACTAAACTAACTATTATTCAATTAACAGAATTCAGAATTTGTTCTAACAATAAAACTCTTGTAACTAAAATAGAAAGATAAACTGAAAACTAATAATTCAGAGTACTATGATAGATAGTGTAATATTCCTAACTTAAGCATATATGATTAGAATGTTATATTATGTTATTGATTTGTGTTATGAAGATTATGTTAAGACACAAGTTTCAATGATAATTATTGGAGTCCGAAAAGTGATGGAAATTTGTTTAAGGCATGAAAATATGATTTTTGAAAATGCGAGAATTTGGAAAAATAAATTCCCAGCCATTGTTCATATATGTTAAATTATTCTAAAAGTGATTTTTAAAAATTTTTAGGAGGTTGTGAGTTAGGTAAAACGTAGACACAAAATAAAAAATTTTGCGTGATTTTTATTTTTCGAACAAAAATTTAGATTTTGATTCCTTGGTTATTTATTTTTTAAATATTTTATTTGAATGGGGGTATTTCTTATTTACATATAATGTCTTAAGTAAATGAATAAATAAATGGAGAAATGCAAAAGCCATTTACTTAAATGGCATTACATGTGAATAAGTGATACTTCAAAGATATTTTGGAAAAAATTATATGCACCAGCTGAAGTCGGTATCTCCCTCTCTTCTAATACTTATCTTTTTACCATTTACTATCTTTCTCTATCCTTTCACCATCTTTGGCCGAATAGCAAAGGAAGAAGAAACCATACTACATGATTGAAGGAAATTTTGGTAACTAGGATTTTAAATTTTAGGAAGTTCCTATTTTATTTTCTTTGAATTTTAACTATATAATTCCTAATTAGGGTGACTCTGAACCTTTCTCATCTATTCATTTTCGGATTTTACTTAAACATGGGGTAAAACTAATGTTGTTCATGGGTAAGATTAACTCTAGCCATGTTCAATTAATTCCCGAATTTTTAACTACATAATTCCATACATTCAATGATCCAAAAATTATGAAATTTTCATTGAGCTTTGGAATTAAGTTAATATGATTTCTATAGATAAAATTATGCTCTTATCTTTAAGGTACTATCACTCTGTCCACGAAAATTGCTATTCGAATTTGTAAATTATGTATTAAATCTAATATATCTTGAAATTATTTGATAATTTAGATTGTTATATACATTGATGTTAGGTTTCGTTCAAAAGCGGAGCCAAGTGGATTCCTATGACTGCACGGGCACTGGATTGGTATTATTAAAGTGATTATTCTTTACACGAGTGGCAATGCAGAGTTTTTTTCTTTTTACAGGTCTTAGGTTCGAAACTCATCAACTGCATGTTTTAATTATGTTTTTTCTTAATAAATGGTGGTTCTTTCCGGAGTTAAAGAATTTAGTTTTTATTAACTATTTTTATATTAATATAATCAAATATTATGTTTGATATTGTACATTATAATTAAGACTTTTATATTGTTAATATTTTATAATAAATTAATTGAATTTTTTATAAAATATATTTTTTAGTTAGCTATATTAATATTTACGAAATTAAAAAAATATCACGTTTTATGAGTAATGCTAGGTTGAAAATAATATATTTACTTTAGAGGTTTTTTATCTCAGATTTTTTATTTAAAAAATGCAATGAAAACTAAAATTGATTCAATATTAAATAATAATATTAATTTTTTGTCTAAAATAAGTAATGATAAATTGTGAACCCACTAAAAAATGTTTCTGGCTCCGCCACTGGTTTCATTTACAATTGTAATCGCTAGAAAATGATATGTGTAAAGAAAGTTATAAATATTTTACCGAACCTTACTTAGTCTATTATGATGAAACACAGGGCAAACTATGTTAGTATTGGTTAAATTTATTATGCTTAGTAGAAATATATATAAATTCAAGTAATGTTATGAGTTTCACCCTACTATTTGAGAAAATTAAAATTATTAGACCAGTGAATGTTTATTATTTTATATAAATAATAAAAGTAAAGTTACTCAATCTGTCAGAACATATAAACAACATAAACGTTAGGTTAAATGCTGATTTTCATGAGAACAAAGCATAATGAAATAAAATATGAAATTTTTACATATTAATGTATCTGTAATATGGAACTAAAGAAAATTAGAATGATGTCATTTTGTTACATATACTAGAAGATATAGATTTTTCTTTACTATATGTGCAATTTGTCATAATATTAAGTCAATCCTTATGTTAAATAATTACTTAAGTTATAAGAGTAAATACTTAATGTTCATATACCTTTGCAATTAATTATGTTTCATGTGTGATAGAATTGTATTCAGAGGATAGTAGTAATGTGTTTCTTACTATTATTGTTATAGGAGCAGAAGAGTAAAGTAGTGACAAAGGAAATGACAACATTTTATTAGCCCTTATAGGTAAGTTGGTTTCTCCTAATCTATGTATTCACGTCTTTTGAATTCGGTATGACAGTGATTGTTATATGTATTAAATGCATATTCGATAAGTTTATATTAAAATTATGTGTTGAATGTTTGATCAATTGATCATTCATTGGAAGAGCTTATGTGAAATGTTATGAATCGAGTTTATAGGATGCAATCCTATTCTGTTGGAATGAGTATCTGGTACGATTCGTCTTTTGATATTCGAGATATGTTTATTATGTGATGAATCATACATCGACATCTGCTTGCATTTGCATGTATGATAGTTCGTGATAAGTGCTACATCACTTATCACGATAGAAGTCGCCTCTAGAGTCCAATCCATCATTATGTTCCCTAATAATAAGATGAGATAAGCTGGAACTATGTGTCATGCGAAGCTAAGTGCTACATCGTGAGGAGTAGTGATAGGAGCCACCTTTAGAATCCATAGAGGTCACCTCTAGAATCTATAAAGGTCACCTCTAGAATCCACCTATCGTTATATGATATGTTCCCCGAAAGGATGAGGTAGAATGGAGCTAAATGCTACATCGTTGATCACGATGGGAGCCACCACTAGAATGCACCTATCGACTATCGACCAATTGATGATTAGTGCATACATACCAGAGTGTTGCATTACATACACATTTTTGATATGTTTAAGTGACGATGAATGTAAATTGAGTGTAATAATTTTGATTGGAATGTTATATATGTATTTAGTAAATGTATGAAGATATTGACTTTGATATTATGACTAATGCATATATATTTATGTCTCTTTGAATTTATTAGATGTTAACACATAGCTTATGAGTTATCAGCTTACTGAGCTATTATTTGCTCACAGTGTTGTTGTACATTTTTTTCATATCAGTAGAACTTTTGGGATCGTGAGGGATAACCTTAGCAGGGTGTGAATCTTTTTTGCTGCTAAGGTATTGAGAAGTCATGTGCCTCACCGCGCATGTTAAATAGAAGGCTTGTAGCTCTCATATTTCTCTGTTGGGATATTAAGAGAGTTTGATATATGCTACCTACAAAAAGTAATTTTGTACCTTATAAAATATAAATCTTTTATGATTATGTGGTAGTGTAAACCCTAAGGTTGTTACATGTTCTGAATGATCAATATAAATTGTGTGGTTTGATTGTGTATGTTATCACTTTCCTGTATTATCTAGAGGAGTTATGTACAATTTTCTTTTAAAAAATTATTTGATCATCTATAATCAATCGCGAGCTCTGGTTTAAATCACGATTTAAATCAGGGTCATGACACATAGATAAAACATGAAAATTTAAAATATTATCTCAACAATATGTGGAACAAAGGGTACTCTTCAAAAATAATGATGAACTACTATGCAATCTTTGTTCGAGTCTATCATGCCTTTGTTCTTCGGAATTGGCATGATTGTTTGTGATTTTCCTTTTTTATAGATGTTTCCATGCAATTCGAGAAGAAACAAAAATATTTTTCTTGTAAAATAAGGTAAATTCGGAGTCCTATTGATTCTGAAATTATTGCATTTTAAAAATTTAAAATTTCTAGCCTAATTTGTTTTCAATTGATCAACGGGACATATGATATGAGTTGGAATCCTTGTGCATTGATAATTCTTTTGAAAATATGTTAAATATCCAAATTTGTGTTTGTCACGCCCCTTGAGTAGCTTTTCACAAATGGAACTCGGAGTTTGTCTACAATCGTCATAGGGCGTGAAGAAAATGTCACGACTGTGATTCGAGCATTTTTTCTATTCATCTGTGTGACCTAAGCACTTTAATGGCCCGTAACTAAATTATAACTATCGTGAAAGTTACTTTCTTAATCTATCAACATTATGATATTAGTGAGAACATCGTAAGGTATTCGTCTCCAAAACGTTTCAATTCGTAATGGCCCGTGAGAGATGTCCATGGCCCGTGATGACTTTTCCTTCTCCGATTCGCTGGAGGAACCGTGAAATTGTGCGAGCCGTGAATGATAGTTGTAACGACAATGACAAATATGTCATGGCCAGTAAGTTTCTCAGTTGAAGAGTAAAGATCGTCCAGTCCATGAAATGATGAAGTCAGTGCGTGAAATTCCATCTTCACGACCATGAGAAATGTTTAATGGCCTATAAAATACATATTTTTGTGTGAAGCAATTCTATGAGAGCCATGATTGTCAGGTGATGGGCATGAGATAGCTACATAATGGTCATGAGAATGGTATCACGGCTCGTGAAAATTGAATTTGTATTTTTCAAAAGCTGATTTGATTGTGTTGTGCGTGATTCTTCTTTTATTCTCTTCCTTGAACATTTTTCGTCGATAATTCCTACAAAATACACTAGCTAAAAGTAGATTTCTACTTGTAATGATTTAAAAAAATAAATATAAAAATAGATGCATGTTATGAGCAAATTACACAAAATAAACCTAAATGAAAATCTAATTATATGTTGTAAAATGCATGCATCAAACTTTCTCAAGCGTAGATATTTGCTTGTCCTCAAGCAATGTTCAATCATAGCTTCCACCATGTATGTCAACTATTTTTCTTAGCACCTTCTTTATCCATCGCCAAAGTGTCTCACCACATTCTAAAATATCCCAACTTTGTGAAAGTTCTGAATATAAGATATTTTTAAACTACCCCCAATTAAGTTCAATTTCAAGTAGTAAGAAAATAAGCTTTGACAATAAGAATATCAATGTTGAATAAACAAGTGTGGACTGAGCTTTTATTTATTTATTTTTCATTTCTCTTTCTTTCCGTGCTTTCATGCTTTCATGCTTTTCCATATTGCACAAATTGGTTGATGTAACGAACTTCCTATTGATGGATTCCAGAGCAGGTCGCCAGACAAAAATCCCCTACGGGTCTAATCATCCGAACCCACTAAGGTTTCAGATAACACGTTTATATTTCTTTATTTTTTTTTATTTTGTACTCTTTTGCTTCTCCATATTAAGCAAGTTGCTCTTAAGTTGCCAAACAAAAACCTCCTACGAATATAATCACCTGAACACATCAGGTGTCGGATAACACATTTATACCTTTTTATAACTTTTGGAGTTCAACTAACCCTCATTCATTTGATTTATTTATCGACACCTGAGTATTTAGCGGACATATAATTGTTATCAAAATGGCATACATATATATATAATAAAAAATTTGAACAAGAAGTTGTCATCAAAGTATTCATAGTTTCACTCAACACCATTCTTCAAACCAATAAACCCTACACTAAGATGATAAATGATAAACATAAGGTACTTCGATTTTTTATCATTAACATGATGTCCTTGAATAAAGATTAAAAATAAGCAACTATTAAGACAAGAGAAAATCTGATATAGTGTTGCCAAATAGAGCCCTTAATCAAGATCATGAAAAATAACTGCAAAATTAACAACCACATTCTGAATTTATTTTGAAAAAAAGTATAGATGTAAATGATTACAAAAGAATAAATAAAATGTATAAAACTAGTTATACGTTTCAAATTTATACTATTTCAAAACATATTTTATATTTTTTATCATAAAACAAATTTATATAGTTTTAATTCATAATTTGTCATAGCAATTCATTATTACTTCGTGTAGAATTATCATGAAATATCTTTTACTACTTGTTATATAGTTTATTATAATTTTATTATATTATGACCATTTGAATTATATAATAATGCTGTAAATAACATAAAAGCATTTAATTTTTGCAATCAGTAGTATTTATTTTGTTGTAAATTAAACCTTTTCCGTACATTAAATTCTTTTACTGTGATTGATATAAAATCTTTTTTAGTTATAAAGTATCCAAACATGACTTGAAACTTCTCGAATGAAATAGTTTTGGACTTTATGCGCTTGCTCCAAGGAGGTGTTACTATTCATGATCACGATTAAATCATATTTTGTAATTCATTTCCACAAAAAAAAACTTAAAAAGAAGTTATTTCACATTTTGTAATCACGATTAAAAATGCAATATCGTTCTTTGGAAAAAACATTGTGTTATTTCACTTTCACGAAAGGAAGTTAAGAAAGAAGACCAACTTTGGTGCAGTGCAGATATATTCTCCAACAAAACATTATTATCGGGTGTTCAAAGAAGTGCATCGACAAAGATTAAACAAATTGAGAAAAATATTAAATAATTAAAAAGAAGATAAGTTTACTCCATCGATATAAAGAATATCTGTCCCAAATTTGCAACAGTTACAATATCCTCCTTGCTAGTTATTCTTTTATTTCTAAAAAGGATAAGAAAAATACTTCCTATGGCATCAGCTCAATCCAACAAGCACCCCACCTGGTGAAGGAAATATTGTGCTGGGCGGCATCTTCATATTTCTTTATGGTTTGCAGCTGATAAAAAAGTTTGCAAGAATAAGACCATATCTCCTTCCCATAAATAACATGAATCTTTTCACTTAATTCTCTTGCAGAGGCCACCTTCATGAACATTGCATTTACGGCGCTAGAGAACACCAACCTCTCTCCGATGCTGTTCAATAAAATCCACTCATTCCCCTTCTCGTCAAGCTCATAAATGTGAATGGTTTCGTCTACATTGATGCAGACTGACATGAGCTTATTATCAATCTTCACAAAGTTAAGATTATCACTTCTGAAATTCATATGCGCCCCACCTTTGATAACATTGGTCGGAACTCCAGCTGAGAGATCATAAACTCCCACGTCACAGCCTTGATTGTTCCAAACATAGACCCTGTTCTTAAAGAAAACAGGATTTTTGAATGCTCTGAATTTCTTCTGATAGTGCCTCACATGGAGAGACGTCCATTCTCTGTCTCCAGGATGACAATAGTAAATGTAGGTACTATCCGTCCTTGGGCTCATGGCAGTGACGACACAATCGGACGAAGTTGGGGGTGACGAGAAACCAAAGACACTAAAATAGTCGTCGATTGCTAATTTCGGAAGCTCAATGATCGACCTTGTTAAAGGATTGAACAAGATAGGATCAGAGCCAGACGTAGAACAAGCAGCGAGCATCAACCAGCCATAGCCCGAGAACCTTACGACGGCACCATGGGGAAGGCCCGGCGTGTCGATTATGGAACTCACTCCGCGGAGAGGATCGGTGATCATGCACCTCTTGCTGTCGTCGAGGAGCCTCACACAACATGGACTGCCATATGACCTGGGTTGTGATTTGGGGGAGATGCGTACGGCCAAGGATCTCCAGTGCTTGCACACCCGGGAAGACTGGATCCGGTCGCCAATGTGCATACGGGCCATGATCAGCTCCAAAACTTCCGGTAATAATTCCGACCAGTTTGGCCAGCTTTCTTCAACGGCTTCCTCTTGTTCGTGTTTGTCCATGTTTCTATTAACCTGATGTGACACCATGCAGAATTTCAATGTCAATTTATGAAGTAAGAAATCAATAAAACGTTGTGCTGTAAGTGATCAGTAATACCTGGAACGAGTGTCGAAACTTCCTCTATTTCTTGGAGGCTCGTCTCTTGAACTAGTTCTGGTGGGGCGAGGTCCGCTCGTCATAGCGCTGATGATGTGAAACAGTCGGGAGCAGACGGAGAGGGAGGACGGACGAAAGTTGCGGTGGCGGCGGACATATATATGATAAAAAAGGGGAACCCCATCACCGAAAAATAAGGAACCCTAAAACAGATCGTTGAGCTGAGAAAAAAAGGGGAGAAAGGAGAATTTGATAGGAACATCATTTTTAATATTGATAAGGATAATTTATTTCTTTAATTATATTAATTATTTACTTTTTAATTTGATTAGGAATTTTCTTTTAAATGGAGACCATTAAAAAAATTTAATCATACATATGAGAATTAATATTTTTTTAATAATTACTTAGAATGATAGTTTTGAAAAATTCACCCCTCGACGTGAATCTAATTAGCAATGTTTTAAAAATCGTATCGACATGCCAACTAGTCAAAGCTCCGACCGGTTCAATCGGATTTTAATTGGTCGGATCAAATTTTTATATAATAATATTATTTATAATTATTTAAGAGTAATATAATATATAACTTACTACAAAAATGATTAAATCAAATGAATAATTATTATATATTAAGAGATGTTCAATTAAATATTAATTTTATTTTATTTGATATATTATTAATAATATAATCATCTAAATTAAATTTTAACCTAAAATCATAATTATGTTTTATTCTCTTTTTATTTGTAATTCTCTTTTTTTATTATTCTCTTTATAATATATTTTCTTTTTATTTATTTCCATCATTAACCTCTTTTTCTTTTGTTTTCTTATTTTAAATTCTTTTTTTTCTCCGTCTTCTTCATAATATTCCATTTTCATATAAAATCATTTTTAATATATAATATAAGGAAACAGTCTATGCTTTAAATTGGACTTTTAATCTCTCACATCATCCCTTCCTTAATTAGTGCCCCTCTATCCTTAATTAGTGGCACTTTTTTCTCTCTCTCTCTCTTTCTGATATGAAATCCATAATCTCCCTCCTTAATTAGTGATACTTTCTCTCTTTCTCCTTAATTACACTTTTTTTCTCTCTCCATATCATTAAAAACCTTTCCATCATTACAACACAAATTGGCTTTAATGACGTTTGTTAAATGTCACCAAAACTTTATAAAATGTCACAAAAAATATTTAGAGACGTTTATTAAACGTCTGTTACAGATGTTACTGAAGTCGAGTCACAGAAAATATAGATGATGCATATTGATTCAACGTCACTAAAAATTTAAACGTCACTAAACTCAAACTTTTGGTGACGGTTAAACATCACTAAACAACATGAATGAGTGACGATTAAACATCACTGAGTGTCAATTATAACATTCACTAATAATATCAAAACGTCACCAGAGACAATTGATGATGACATTTTCTAAACATCACTAATTGTGATATTTAAACATCATGAAAAATAAATTTGCTATACTTTGTACAAATTTGTAAATATCAATTTCACAATATCAAGTAATGATATTTATATGTATTATAGACAATTAATTTATAGATATACATAAATAGAAAAAAAAGAAACATATTATTATGAAGAAATATTTGTTTTTCATTTACACGAAGATAAAATGAGTTATACTAAACATATACAAATTTCACATGAAAAATTAAACATTATATAAGATTTACATTTTTATATGCACAAGCTGTCATTCTCCTTGGATTACAACATAAAAAGAACAATGATGACAAGCCCTCCAAGAAACCAGATTGCAATGAAGCTAAATGTCGCTGCCCAAAATGTTTCGGGTGCATCTCTCCATCAATCAGTGTCTACTCTCTGGTTGCAACAATTCCCCTATGATTCTTCACAGCATGAATGCAAACACATAAACGAAGAACATCAAAGCTGTGAAGATGGACATGATCCTGTTTCCCTTGGCAATATAGAAGTGTGTTCCTTACCAATCCAATGCATTGGCCGATTCATGGACAGAGGTGGTCAAACTTCATTGGAAGTCCATCCTCTACCTCTCAAGAGGAGCATATGCATAAACATTCAATTACTAGAGCACTTTTACAAATAAAAAATAAATTTATATTCTAATTGGTGAAAACTCAAAGCAACCACAATAATATGGATATTATTACCCGGCCGTCTTTGTAGGTTCGATCGTCGAAAGGTAGACTTGATCAGACGAGTGGCAGGTTTGTTCCAACTGTGCTGCAAATACGATCCAGGAAGTGAAATGGAAGGAGCGGGGAGAAAACCAATATGGAAGCAGAATTGATGGCAATAGAGAAGAGAGAGAACAGTGAAGAAGACTATTTTGTTTTAGATAAAGGTAATCGGAATCATTCAAACGAAATGAATAATCCTCATTAAAACATTTAAGTTATAATTATCAGAAGTGCTCGTTATAATTATCAGACGTCACTAATGACGGTGACATTTGGTATTTGTTACAAAAGGTCTTAAAATTTGGTGACATTTCCATTTTATGCAAACGTCAGCAAAAATAAAATTTGTTGTTGTGCATATATCTTCAATTTTAAAAAAATGGATTGAAATCGATTTACTGGTTCAATCTGGTTTTTCCGGTTTAATTCGAGCCAATCTTATTTTTATGTATTTTCAATTTTTAATGATGAATCGGACCGGATTTGAAACCGATTCGCGATCAAATCGATCGAACCGGCCAGTCCGAACCGGTTTTCAAAACATTGCTAATTAGAATTCTAATTGGACTAAAAACTTATCAATTGATATTTTATCGAATAATTATGACATCTCATATTTAAAATTATTTTTAATTATAAATAACAAATTATATTTAAAAAAGGAATTTTTTTTACTTGTTATCATACTCAAATTGATAAAAAAAGAAAAAATAATATTATTTTGACTCAATTTGAATTATTTATTTTAAATTATTTTTTATTCTGAAAATAATAAATTATTTGTTAAAAAGAATTATTTTTACTTTTACATTATCTTTTAGAAAGGAAAATATTATTTATTTTAAGCATACTAAATAGAAATATGCTTATAATCAAAATATTCTCATAAATTAAATTTTCTTCTAATTTTTATTAACTTATATAACACACTATTATAAGATTTTTCTTTCTGAAAAAACTAAATTGGATGTGCATATATATTACCTTATATCAAAATTAAAATTGATAAAAAAGAAAGATTAATCTTAATTTGACTAATTGGATTATTTATTTCAAAATATTTTTAAATTCCAAAAATAGCAAATTATATTTTAAATAGGAATTATATTTACTTGCATGCATATTACCTTGTAGAAATAAAATATTAATTATTTTAATCATACTCAAATTGGTAAAAAAAGAAAAGATTAATCTTAACTTTACTCGAATTGAATTATTTATTTTAAATTACTTTTAATTCCGAAAATAATAAATTATCTTTTAAAATTGATTTATTATTTACTTGCATATTATACTTTATAGAGAAAAAATATTAATTTTAATCATACTCAAATTGATAAAAAAGGAAAGATTAATCTTAATTTGACTCAAATTAAATTATTTTTAAGTCCAAAAATAATAATTTGTCTTTTTAAAAGGATTGTTTTTACTTTTAATCATATTAAATGTGATAGGAAATATTATCTTTGACTCATCTTGTATTAGTTATTTTAGATTACTTATTTTAATTTTGAAGATAACGAATTGTCTTTTATATAGGACTTATTATTTACTTGCATATTGTCACTTGGAAAAAAAATATAATTTATTTTAATCATACTCAAATTGTTAAAAAGGAAAGATTAATCTTAATTTTGACTCAAATTGTGTTATTTATTTTAAATTCTGACAATAATATTTAGATATATATATATATATATATATAATTATTTTTTTATTTTTGTTACTTTATATAATGAAGTATTATAAGATAAAAAATTTATTTTATGAAAAATTTAAATTAGATGTGTGTATATGTTACCTTATATAAAAATTTGACACATGTCATCAATGCCACTTGTCATGCTCTCGTGTGTTTACCTCTCCCTGTATACAAGCGCGCTAATCATTTTTTATTAATACAACAACATATATGTTAATGTAAAAGCATAAGGATGATATAATTTATAATATTAGTTTCTTTATTTGGAGATTCTCTAGTTAATGTGTCAAGGCTAGGGTAACTAACATTAATAGAATAATTATTTTGAATTTTCTTATAGATACATCAAGTCTTTCTTGAAGATAGCTTGTTCTGCTAAGGTACGTACAAATTTTATGCACTTTTGGATTTTTTAATATAAACAATTAAGATAAAGAAACGTTAAGTTATGATTTTTGTTGTCCTGTGATCCATGAAAGGGACTCATAGTCATGTGCCGAAAGCACAACTTTCTATATAAAGAAATCATGATCAAAGTTGAAATGTCTGAATCAAATTTTGGACTTTCAAAAATGAAGGGGAGTTTCTCGTTAACATCTTAATCATTTTTACATTACGATAATCGGTGTTTGAGTGACATTCAAAAATTGATTGATGAGCAACCAAATTAAATGATGTCATTACAATGACTTTTGAGTTAAATGGATGAATCAATTTAGAGAAATCAGATATTTCCGTGAAAGGCAATCATGTCATAACTTGGGACAAGCTGGAAGAAAGGTTTGAATCAAATTTTGGGTTTTAGAAAGTGAAGGGATGTTTTGGTAGGCCAAAATTAGGATCGAGCATAAGGCAACCGGGGCGAGTTATGTAATGGAGCTCAGGCCAAGTATGAAGGGAGCTCGAGTCGGGCTCGAAACAACATCACAGATGATTGGATTCAACCGGATCTAGGTAGCAAAAATATCCATACGATAACGTGTTCGTCGTCTGTTAACCCGGGCCGAGTTCATGAAACTCAAGTCGAGTTTTTATTATGTACACTTTTTGCCAAGTTTTCTAGATTCTAATATAACATGCTTCAGCCACGGTTCATGTTACCAGAGTAATATCATCGGAGACAAGTAGCACATTAGTCAAAATCATATAGATACAGTGCTATCATTAACCTAGTAGTACACACCAATTATAAATAGCAAATAAGAACATGCAAACTGTGGCTTTCATCAATAAACCTTACTTGGGTAAAATCTTCATTAAGGATTGCATTAGCATATGATGGTCGAGATTCACATGGTAGCAAAAGAGGATATATGATTATGATAACATTCAGTTATTTCTTTAACAACAGGTTGAAAAGGGAAAAAAATAACATCGTACTTAGATCTAATTTTAGTTTTATTTCAATGTATATTCCAATTTCACCCACCTAATCATGTTATTCGTATGGTGTTTCCTCTTGAACATGTGTCGCTATTTTTTGACGATGATCTCCTAATAGGTGTGTTCCCTGATGGCGAGCAAAGGAGGTCGCGAGGGAGAGAGGGAAGAGAAAAATGTGAGAATGAAACAACAATTTGTACCCCCTTTTTTTCCTCCATTAGTCGTGATTTTATGACTAGTTTATGAGAATTTATGAGGAGGTTAATCTATATATATATATATATATATATATATATTATAAGGATAAATGGCAATGTTGTAATTAGTTGGCATGCCTTCTCCTTTCTCCATTTGCATTTATCTATTTTCTTGATTTTTAATTTAATAATTATATATATATAATTCTAAGGATAAATGATAATGTTGTAATTAGTTGGCATGCCTTCTCGCATTTATCTGTTTTTAAATTGAGTTACTTTAACCTCCTCCTCATCATTTAATCTCCAATATACAGATGATCAATTAGTTTCTAATGTTGATAAGTCGATAAACTTCGCCTATGTTTTATAGTCGGTCCCAAGTCCGAATAAAGAAGGAGGGTTGTGTTAGGCCCCGACAGCCAGCGTAAAATCTTATCGAATCTCATGAACATGGATCAACGAGAGCAGAATGTCATCGTATGATTCATGTAGTCGACCCCACCTAATAGGATAAGGCTTTGTTGTTGTTGTTGATAAGTCGATAATTACTTTAGAGATAATAAACATAAAATTGAACAGTCAAAGTGGCATACTACTTTATTTTCCAGATGCTATATCTTATATAAAGCTGAAATCCAACAACGAGAAAGATGCTATTCTCCTTTTTTTTGCTGATCCACTTCTTAACATTTTTTAACTTTTTCCATGTATTTCATTGTTCAATATTTGAGCAAACGGATGACCTGAAATGCATTCCATTGTTCAATGTTTCATCTCCTTCTCGAACTTTTCATATTTTCAATGTTCAATTAAAAATAGAGAAGTAAAGGGCGATGAGGCGCTCGCGATGATTGCATCGCACTGCCCTAACCTCGCTCACCTCAAGCTCAGAGCTTACTGCGTCGGCCCGTCACGGACGATGGCATGGCGCCGTTGCCAAGCACTACTCAGGCCTCCTAAAAAATTAAAAGACTTTTTCCTCCATGTTTTTTACCTTTTTCCTTCATTAGTAGTGCTCCCTTCCTTTCGCTCTCTTCCTTATTGACCCCATTGGAGTCGATGGTAAGAAAATAAAATGTTTACTAATTTACACATTTTTTTCATTAAATCTAAAAAATCATTTTATGAGCACAAAGTATAATAGAATTGAAATGCTAATATAATTTAATACGTATTAATTAAGAATGCATTTATATATAGTATTTATAGACATAGGACCACAAAATTCAATTTTTTTTGTCTCTAAAGAAGATCTTTTTGTATAGGGATATTCAAAACTAGGAGATATATTAAAAAGATTAATCACATCTTTTAAGTATATGATATTACTTTAGATAAAATATTTATTGATTATTCTTTAACAATTGGTAGGAAATTTTTTATACAACTTTCTAAAGCACATGAATATAGATTGAGTAAAATACTTATTCCAATATTTTGAAAGATGAAAATATTTTTTATAGACATTTAAAATATTATAAAATTATAAGATAGCTGTAGATATGTTAAATATTTAAAAATAGTACTTACATTTTTATAAAACTAAGTAAAATTATAATTTTTAAAATATATTCGATTAAATCTCAAGTTTGATGGGTTTGTTTTGATGAGATTTGGTCCTAGCCACGCTGTTACATAGTTGCCTTATTTTGTGTAACAATCGTCTAGTTTTTCTTTTTTCTTTTTTTTTATGGTTGTTAGTCTCAGTGATAAAAAAAGAATAAGCGCTCTATACTAAATATTCATTGACTAAAAAAATGTTGAGCGTTTCTGTAACACCCAAATTTTTAAAAAAAATATAATAAATAAATAAGTAAATAGAGAACCAAATGAATAAGATCAAGAATGAACAGTTATGCATATGAATGGATAAGGTTGTGGATAAGATAAAAAAGGACAACTTGGACACTTCCTTTCATCCAAAACTCCTATATAAGGAGAGCCTCTCTTGGTCAGCCACTTTTCCTCTCCATTTGCCTTTTTACCACCAAGAATGTTGTTGTAGGAGCTCCTTTATGTGCATCAAGGATCATAGGTTCTCTCTCTTCTGCATTAACTTTGATTTCCAATGTCATCCCCTCACTCTCTTCTCCAATCGAAATGCTTCGTAGGTGGAGAACGAGAAGGGGAAGACCAGCGGTGATTCGAAGGAGTTCAAGCAAGGATCAACCATTGGAAGAGGTGGGTGAATCCGAAATTCTTCTACATAACTTAATTAGCAATAGTGTAGAATTAGGGTTCTTATCTTGAAATGTGTTCTTGATTATTGAAAGGATATGAAAAAGGAATGATTGATTATGTTCTTGTGTTTGATTCATGTTTTGTGATTCCTTATAACTATGGATGTGTTCTATATTAGTCATCCATGCTTAGATGATTAATTGTATGCATTGATTGCATTTCTGGATTGAAAATCGTTGTTAATATGATTTTATCCAATTTTGTTTTCTCAACGACCGATCAACCGATCATGAATATCGATCGACCGGTGACATGAAAATTGGTCGATCGATCATTTCCGGAAGTACCAAAATGTTCAAGAACTTGCAAAGAAATTTTTGGGGGGAAGACATGAAGAAGAAAGTGGCCAAGTATGTAGCTAAGTGTATAGTTTGCCAACAAGTCAAGATTTAACACTGAAAGCCTTGCGGCAAGTTACAACTCTTACCTATTCGAAATGGAAATGACAAAGTATCTCTACGGATTTTGTAGTAGGACTACCTCGAACTCGGAAAGGGAATGATGCCATTTAGGTTGTAGTGGACTGTTTGACGAAGTCGGCTCACTTTATTCCTATGAAAGTGAGTCAATCCATGGAAAGCATGGTATAACTATATGTAAATGAAATTATCTGTTTGCACGAAATTCTAGCTTCTATTATTTCAGATAAACATCCAAGATTTACTTCAAGATTTTGGAAAGGTCTTCAAAATGCTTTTGGAACAAGACTAAATTTTAGCACGACGTTTCATCCTCAAATCGATGGCCAAAGTGAAAAAACAATTCAAACTCTTGAAGACATGCTTAGAGCTTGTGCCTTAGATTGGCATGGAAATTGGGATGACCACCTTCTTTTAGTGGAATTTGCTTATAACAATAGTTATCACTCTAGCATCAAGATGACACCATTTGAAGCTCTATATGGTGCTATAACTTTTTTTTTTATCCCGTTCTAATTAACAGCACTTGAAATGGATTTCTTATCTTTAGGACTAAATTAGTGCCTATCCTTAGACCAGTTCTGACTCTTGGACATACATTCCCAACCAGTTTTCCCCTGAACGGCGTATTTTGCCTTAAACGGGTACTTTGCGTCGGTTGTTTATGCAAATCCTCAACAGATACTAAGGTCATAAGGCTATGAACACCATTGTTTGTCCTTGTAAACGATAATAATTTTAATTTCGTATGCCATACAATTTAGAACAGGAATTATAGAGATAAAAAAAAATCATAATGCATAATACCAATCTTCAGGAGAATAACTAGTACAGAGGCCGTCAGGCCCCTATCTGAAAGTTTTACCCCATGAAAGACATACCTGAACCAAGCTCTGATACCATGAATAGCGCAAAACCCAAAGTAACCCCTACCATCTCAAAGAAAAGACAGCTTAACCAAGTTTATGTCCACAAGAAATTTTTGGGAACAAAAGTTCGAGGAATTCAAAACCTCCCATACTTTAGAGAAAGCATCACTTGAATACTTAGATCTTGCACTAATTGACAAGGTATCCAAAAGGGACCTTGGTCGCAACCTATCCATCTTGTGTTACAGGACTGACCTTGGTAACAAGGTACAACTCGCCGCTATCCACTCCAGCTGTGACAGGGTGGTCAAAGAACTTCGTGAGGACAATATTAAGCTCCAGGAGAATCTCAGGGCTAGTAAGGCAGCCATCAATCAATTGACGACTGAAGTAAGAAACCTGAAGGAGGCTGAGGATATCATTCAGAAGGAAATCCTCGGGCTCAGAGGAGTTCTCACGCGAAGGAAGCCTTTATCAAAGGAAGACGTCGAGACACTACTCCTCAGGATATCGGAGCAACCAAAGATCATCGAACAACAGACTGAGGCACTCGTCAAAGAGCTATCTTCAAAAGTCAGCAAAGTTGAGATCCTGATCCATAGACTGGAGGAGGCGCTCCTATCTTAAATGAGTCTTGCCAATTCAAAGGCAAGCACAGCATATATAGAAGCACTACGCGCCACCAAACAAGATTGGGACAACACTACCGGATTTACTGAGAAATTAGATAATCCAAATATCGCGTCCCTAACAAGGCAACTCAACCCTATCATCTTCCTATTAATCCGTTGTGATACAAAGTTGCTGACCTTGGAAGAAAGAATCCTACAGATAGAAACAAGGGTCAAGAACATTGAAGCAGCCAAAGCAGCTCCTGCAATCGGAGCTTTCAGAAGCGAGCTCGAAGCACTCACACTGAAGCTCGGCAGCCTCAAATTATCTACAAAGGAGGCCGGAGGCAACCTAAAGGTCATCAGAAATCCCTACAACATCCTCAGATCAGTCAAGGATGGCCACGAGGGGAAGCATACTGGGAACTAATGAATCCAGTACCATCACAGAACCAGGAAGCTCTCTAGTCGAAGACCAAGTCAGAGACTACAGAAGGACTCAAAGAGCCAGGTATGAAGCCACAAGAGTTGCCAGAAACATAGGCAACATAGGAAGGACAATTGTTGGAAGGCAATCAAGGGAGCACACCCTGACCCTCCTGATGAACCCGGAGACCGAACTCCAGAGATCCATGCAGGAAAGAGCTCGGACAGTACCTGCAGAAGTACTATATATGACAAGGCGTGATGACATCCATCATCGGGTGTACCATCACCGATCGGAAGAAAGAATGTTGATCCTTAGAAGCAGCCAACAAGACAGGACGTTCATCCCACAGGAGTCCTATACGGCCTTGACCAGGGCAGGAATGGAATACATCCACCTAGGTGTATTACAAGTAAGGTTCCAAATCCTACATCAAAGATATGCCGGCACCTTGGCATTCCTCGTATTTAAAGACACCCGATGGAACGAGGACGACCGCAGTATTATCGCGGCTATGGAGGTTGATCTGGCGGAAGGCAATCAGCTAATCTATATCATTCCGGACATCATGATGACGATACGGGATTTCTATCGTCATATTCAGATATCAATTCGAACCAAGGGATATGACTCATGGGAAGGAGGAGAAGCCAACCTCTTAATCACCAGAAGCATAACCTCCAGACTCTCCAACACTCCGAGCGTGGGATTTGCCTATAAGATTGAGAGAGTGGCAGAATATTTATGCTCTAAAGGGGTACGAGCGATTGATGCCACCAAATACTCCGCAAAGCCACATCTTGGCGGCGAGTGGACATTAACACCATCCTCAGTCGCGATACCAATGCAACCCGCCAGGATGAGCACCAGCGTCCGATACGACGGCAGCATCTCTATCGGATTTGGTGACTATGAAGCATCAACCTCATCCAAGCCTCCTCAGTATAATCAGCATGATGATGAAATCAACTCTGATGAAGAGCACACCATCGCCATGCTCACAGATGAAATCGACGAATGGGCCCAATTGGCCTTCGAATCCGGTATTGATCTCACTGAAGATGTTCCCTCAACACCATCTTCCCAAAGTTGGGAGGGGGAGGAGGAAATTATCTCTCAATTCCTCTGAAATCTTGAAGAATCAGACACCTCCAGTATTACAAGTGTAAATATAGCAATGATATCTGATTATCCGGAGCTAAAGAAGGTAGCGGAACTAGTGAATTCGTCTGTAACAAGCCAATATAGACCACCAGATGTAGACATGGTAGGTCCAGCAGGCTACGCTCCAGCCACAACACAGTAAGGATGGGGAAGTTACGAGAACTACCCCTCAACCTCGGGAAGGAACTTCAGGTACAAAAACCCAGAAGAATTCTTCGCACTCCCATCAGCTCAGCAACAGAATGGGTCTATGCTGGTACTCACGCCCAGCTATGATCCTAAAATCTTCGAAAGATGGGAATCCGCCACTCTTAACCATATGGCGGACAAAGCCTTTGCCACATCCGAGGATAAGCTGATCTATATTGAGAATCTACTCGGAGAAACAGAGAAGAAGACATTCCAGACCTGGAGAATGGCGTACCCTGAGGAGTACGAGCAAATGAAGCAGCAAGCGCTGGGTGGGAATGGTACCCAAAACACCATCTCACAAATTAGAAGAATCTTCTATCTTGAAGACCCAAAGATTGGAACAACCACATCACAAGATGCAGCATATAAGACCATCAAAAGCCTAATCTGGATGGACATGAGCGGGATCGCCATTAAGAGATATATGACGAGCTACATGGACCTGGCAGCAACAACTGGAAGAATGTGGATTTCATCGGAACTATCCGATAAATTCTTTACGAAGCTACCCAACGGTCTTGGGGACAGAATATCCAAAGCCTTCAAGGAGAAGTATCCGGGCAACACTATTGGGGTACCGGCAAAGATCACCTTCACCCAAAACTACCTTGAAGAAGTATGTAGAGAGGCGGCATACCAAAGGTCTTTAAAAAATTTGGATTTCTGCAGAGAATTTCCTGTACCAGGGTATTATAAAAAACCCGAGTACAAGTATGGAAGAAGGAAGACCACCACCTATAAAGGGAAACCGCACAAGACACATGTAAGGATTGACAAAAGAAAACATCTCAGAAATAGGAAGTGCAAATGTTATGCGTGTGGAGAAGAAGGGCACTATGCAAGCGAATGCCGAAACAGAAAACAGTATTCAGATAGGGTGCATATCATCAAAAATTTAGCCATCAAGGAAGACGAGGAAATAGTCTCAGTTGGAGAAGACGAGGACGAGGTCTCCGACATATACTCCCTTTCTGAAGGCGAGGATGGCCAGGAAAATCTAGCCATGGTATTTTCTATAGAAGAAGACACCCTAATTGGCAAAGCATGAACTTGGAGATCCCAAGTCAGAGTCTCGATGAAAGAGTATGAGTGTATTCACTCATGGGATTTCAATACCACAGGAGCAGAAGTTTGTAGGGCGTGCAAACTGGAAGCCCGAATGCAAGAAAGAATGAAGTGCGCCAGTTGCCAAATGGTCATATGTTGCTTATGCAGCAAATATTGTTTTGATATCACAATCCCAAGAGAAAGGAGTTTCTCGACACAACACGAAGAGCCCAGGTGGAAAGAAATCGCCAAAGCTCTGGGAGACATTAATGGGAAACTTGAGAAAGAAAAGCAGGCCTTGATTGAGGAACTAAATCATGCCTTGGAGCAAATAAAAGAGTTCAAAGCAAAAGGACTGCCCACAACAGTAGTACATGAAATTGATCGGGAAAGTGAAAGAAGGTTAGAAGACCTAGAAGGAGAGAACCAGCTCTTAAACATCCTCCTAAAGCAAAAGGATGAGGAGCTAAGAAAAAAGGATGAGATTATCAAATGGCTACAGCAGGAAAAGCTATCCATGCTCACTGAGGAAGATGAGAAGGCATTCTCTATGGCCAGCAGATCGGGCCCAAAATATAACGGGTTGTATAATGTCAAGGTAGGAATTGAGGTAGATAGAGAAATTAAATACCTCAATGCAATCGTGGACACAGGAGCAACGACCTGTGTTGTAAGGGAAGCACTCCCACCTAGAAGACTCCCCAGTAAACGTAACACTAAGAGGTATGAACTCAATCTCTAAAGCCTCAAAAATAGTGAAACAGGGGAAGCTGTGGATAGGGGAACAATTCTTCAGAACCCCAAGGACATTCGCCCTGGACATCTCGCTTTCAGAAGGGATAGACATGATTTTGGGATGCAACTTTATTAGGGCTTTAGAAGGGGGAGTAAGAATCGAGGGGGACGTAATCACATTCTATAAGCTAGTTACAAACGTCCAGACCCAGAGGGAAGCACACCAGGTAACCTCAATAGAAGAACTTGATTTAAACGAGGATGAATATTATGACATTGCCTTGACAGATCAGGAAAAGGGCTACATCAGCAGGGAGATTATAAATTCTCAAACATTCCGAAGGCTAAAGGAACTCGGATATATAGGGGAGGAGCCCCTAAAACATTGGGCCAAAAACCAGGTAAAATGCCGACTCGAAATTAAAAATCCTGAGTTAATCATTGAAGACAGGCCGCTAAAGCATGTTACGCCCAAGATGAAGGAGCAAATGCGCAAGCATGTGGAAAAGCTTCTGGAACTCAAAGTCATCAGGTCATCAACAAGTAAGCATAGAACGACGGCCATGATAGTTGAGTCTGGGACGGAGGTCGACCCTCAGACCGGTGTAGAAAAAAGGGGAAAAGAAAGGCTGGTCTTCAACTACAAAAGATTAAACGACAACACAGAAAAGGACCAGTACTCACTGCCAGGAATCAACACCATAATACAAAGGATCGGACGATCCAAGGTATATTCAAAATTTGATCTTAAAAGTGGATTCCACCAGGTAGCAATGGAAGAAAGCTCCATTCCATGGACGGCATTCTGGGTCATCGATGGGCTGTATGAATGGTTGGTGATGCCATTCGGCCTGAAGAATGCGCCGGCAATATTTCAACGCAAGATGGATAACTGCTTCCGAGGAACCGAAGCATTTATTGCGGTATATATTGATGACATTATGGTATTTTCTGAAACCCCGCAGCAACATATCCAACATCTGAATAGGTTCATGGAAATTTGCGAGGCAAATGGGCTAGTCCTAAGCCCAACCAAGATGAAAATAGGAGTAAGTCAGGTGGACTTCCTTGGCGCCACAATTGGGCAATCCAAAATCAAGCTGCAGCCACACATAATAAAAAAGGTTGCAGAATTCAAAGAAGACGACCTAAAGACGACAAAAGGATTGCGGTCCTGGCTAGGTATTCTCAACTATGCAAGAAACTACATCCCAGGCCTGGGTAAAACACTAGGCCCACTTTACTCAAAAGTTTCACCAACCGGTGAGAAGAAAATGAATAAACAAGACTGGGCGTTGGTCAGCAAGGTGAAACAGCAGGTACAAAATCTACCTGAAATGGAATTGCCACCTGAGGAAGCCATTATTATCTTAGAGACAGACGGTTGTATGGAGGGATGGGGAGGTATATGTAAATGGAAACTCTCTGACCAGAACAAGGCATCTGAAAAGGTGTGCGCATATGCTAGTGGGAAATTCAGCCCTATCAAAAGTACAATAGATGCGGAAATCCAGGCGGTCATTCATAGCCTGGATAAATTCAAAATTTATTATCTTGACAAAAGGGAGATAATCATTCGAACAGATTGCCAGGCGATTGTATCCTTTTACTCCAAGATCGCCCAAAACAAACCCTCAAGGGTTCGTTGGTTAACGTTTTCTGATTTCATTACAGGGCTAGGAGTACAAGTCAAGTTCGAGCACATAGATGGGAAGGATAATATCCTGGCTGATACATTATCAAGGATTGTTATTATGTGTTTAAAGGACGAAGAACACAAGGAAGCACTTGAGGAAATCTTCGCCTTGTGGAAATTTGAGCAAATATACTTCACCATAGCAAGAGATCCAGAAAGGAGCATCTACCCAAGGTGTAACTGTGGACGACCCGCGGCCATTAAAACATCAAGAACGGAGAGAAATCCAAATAGAGATTTCTGGAAATGCGCAGAAGATATCTGCCATGCCTGGTGGTGGGATGACCATCTCGAAGACTACGTCCAAGCAAGGATAAATGAAGACTGGTCACAACCTTTCGAAGAGGGGGCACCTTGGAACCCAAGTGATAATGAGTACAACCCTTAGTGGCCAAAGACGAGAAAAAGAAGACCCGCATCGCTGGATGGCACTAACCAGCGTAGGGTAACGAGATGCCCTCGCCCACTTTCAACGGTGGGAAAGTAAAGTAGCATTGTACCAGCTCATAAAGCTGATAAGGGATAAGGTTCTGGGTGCGATGTTGCGTCACGCACAACGAACCTTGTAGGAGGGCAATAATGCTTTGCCTACATTATTGGCGATGATGGGGCCCATAGGAGTACCCGGCCAAGAAGTTTGCAAGCATATTGCTCTTTCTATATAAGGTAGTGTAAACCCTCATTGCTGGGCATCGAGAAACACTCTCTGTTGTCCACTTTGAGCATTCAATAAAACTAGCAAGCTTTCTCCACATCACTTTCTTCCTCTTCAATTCAATGTTTTCGTAAGACTAACCAAGCAGAAAACAAGATCCATTTGGTATTTCTGCGTTTCTTTTGCGATATTCATGATCGGTCGTTTAATGCTTCATGATAACTCGACGGATCGCACGGCCCTCGCGCCGGCGACGCATCATTCAAATTTCTGCCCTATCAACTTTCGATGGTAGGATAGGGGCCTACCATGGTGGTGACGGGTGACGGAGAATTAGGGTTCGATTCCGGAGAGGGAGCCTGAGAAACGGCTACCACATCCAAGGAAGGCAACAGGCGCGCAAATTACCCAATCCTGACACGGGGAGGTAGTGACAATAAATAACAATACCGGGCTCAACGAGTCTAGTAATTGGAATGAGCACAATCTAAATCCCTTAACGAGGATCCATTGGAGGGCAAGTCTGGTGCCAGCAGCCGCGGTAATTCCAGCTCCAATAGCGTATATTTAAGTTGTTGCAGTTAAAAAGCTCGTAGTCGGACCTCGGGCCGGGCTGGTCGGTCCGCCTCTCGGTGTGCACCGGCCGTCCCGTCCCTTCTGCCGGCGTCGCGCGCCTGTCCTTGACTGGCCGGGCCGCGCCACCGGCGCCGTTACTTTGAAGAAATTAGAGTACTCAAAGCAAGCCGTCGCTCTGGATACATTAGCATGGGATAACGTCGCAGGATTTCGATCCTATTCGTTGGCCTTCGGGATCGGAGTAATGATTAAGAGGGACAGTCGGGGGCATTCGTATTTCATAGTCAGAGGTGAAATTCTTGGATTTATGAAAGACGAACGACCCGATCAACCGATCATGAATATCGATCGACCGGTGACATGAAAATTGGTCGATCGATCATTCCTTCCGAGTCTTTTATAGGTCGGCCGATCGGCCGACCGAAGCTCATTTTATAGACTAAGTACTATCGATTGACCGATCCAGAGATATCAATCGACCGGTGCTCAGGACTTAGCAGACTAAGAACAATTGTATTGTGTTATGACCAACCGGTCGACTAATCCAGAAATATTGATTGATCGGTGTCCGGAAGTCGGTCGACCGACCAGTGAGGACCGGTCGACCGAACCCTGACCAGAATTTATTTTTGATTGCTGATTGACCAAGATTCATTCTATGATTGTGTTATGCATTTCCCTACTGATTAAATTATTGTGTGACCGCATCAATTGTCTTGTTATTGCTCTGTCCATTGATCCAATCCCCTTATCGAATGAAAGAATTATGAGTTGATAAAGAGATGAAAGCAAGAAAGGTAAAGAGATAAAGGGAGAGTGGCCAGCCCATGCTAAGTTCTTACAAGTGAAGGGTTGCTCCTTTAGCCATGGCTTGATTACCCATTAGCTGCACAAGATTGTATTATTTGCTCGGCGTAAAACCCCCACAAGTTAAAGGCACTCACTAAGTGAAAGATATAAGCACAAAGAATATATATAAGTGATATGAGAATGATGATGATAAACGAATCATGATTACCAATCCAGCATGATTATGGTAACCTCTCATGATTATATGATCCATGATATCTTCTATCCATTGATATCTATAATCGAATGATCATATGCTCACTATTTGATCTTGTTATCAATGATTAATGATTCTGACTATTGCTATTTATTGTTATGCATTGAGTACTTTATGGATCCCCACTAGAATGTATAGCTTACAGGAGGACCTCCTCCCTGTGTTTGATTTCCACAGGACCAAATCAATGATGATGTTGAGATCGTGTGCCGCGACTAGCTCGAGCGATAATAAAGCATATGAACCGACAGAGGGTCTAGTTATATTTATCTCTATTTTTCGCATTATGAGTTTTGATGTAACTCAGATATTATGACTATCATGGAGATTTTGTAACACTTTGAGACTTCTGCTATTTTGATGTCCCATATTTCCTTGTTATCTCTATTGCTGAATTGTTATTGCTTTTATGGAGTTTTAGTCAAATTATTGATTATAGTTATCGTGTTTTCGTAGCGCCTTCGGAAAGATCCTCGCCACATGACATTGGTCGATTTGGGGGCGTTACAGTTTCAATTTAAATATCCATGTTCCGTGTGAGACATGGGACATTAGAGGGAGCATTTAAATTCTCCACCAAATATGATATTACCATGATTAAAAATCATTTGTTGAACCTTTTACATCTGAATGTTAGAGTTAATCGATAATATATTTTTAAAAATTTTCACATGTATGACTCAATTAAGCCTTCGTTTAATTTAAAATACATTTGTATTGAGCATCATTTTTATCGTATAGTGTAACTATATGATACGTTAGATTAGAATCCAACCATCCATATTAATTATGCTCTTAGAAAATTCTAACCGAATGACTTCCCGAAATGAAGACCTTATAAATAGGGAATAATGGGTGTCCCCCATCTGAAATGGGGGACACTCCCCCAATTTATCGACGCCCGTCCTATCCGGATCGGATTGGCGTCGATGGAAGCCCGGTTTTGTCTTCAAAATGGGGAGGTCGAGGTGGTTCGAGGAGAAAAAAAAATTTGCTCGCGGTCCGCTCTGATCTTGAGGTACAAAAGCGGGTAAAACATATCATCTCCTTCACTCTCTCTCTCGCGCAGCTCGGCGACTCGCCGACCGACGTCTGCCCCTCTCCTCTTGCAACTTCGCCACCGGCAACCGGGCCGTCGTTGACGAGATCTACCTACCGCCCACGAGATCTGCGTCTCGACGACCTCGTCCGTCCACATCTGCGAGCCGAAGATGAGATCTGCGCCTTGTCCGTTGAGATCTGCCCACCGCCGATGAGATTTGCATCTCGGCGACCCTCCGAGATCGCGTTCAAATAGATCTACTCATCGCCGACGAGATCTGCGCCTCAATGACTGCCTGCGACCCCCGCGCAACCTCGTCCCCATAGATCTGCCCGCCTGCGACCCCATCCCGGCAGATCCGACCGCCGGGAGATCTCCTCGCCTCCAGGAAGCCACGACTCTCCCTCGATCTACCCGTCGTCGACGTCCGCGCGAAGAGGAGCGGATCTCCGAGCCTGTCCGCCAGATCTACGACCCCGCCGAGCACCGCGCACCGACCCACCGAGCACCACCGATCCTCCCGCACCCCACCTCCCTGTCTGTCGCCACTCCCCCACCTAGGCCGACGATCAACCCCCCCGAGAGCCGTCGACCCCTTCGCACCCTGCCTCCTTATCCGCCGCCACTCCCCATCGAGCTCCACCACCAACAGCCCTGCCGAGTGTCGCTAACCCCTTCGCACCTTGCCTCCTAGTTCGTCGTCGCTCCCCCGCCGAGCTCCGCCACCAAGCGCTGATGAACAGTCCTACCGAGCGCCACTGACCCCTGCGCACCCCGCCTCCCTATCCGCCGCCGAGATCCACCATCAATCGTCGCCGATCAATCACTCCGAGCGCCGCCGACCCCTCACACCATTGAATCATGTTTTAAATATGCTTATACTGTAATTTTATTTGAAATGTAATGTTTCTTAATGGATCTCTTGTAAATCATTGCCTTATTGTGGCAATTACACACTTTGTCCGCGTATCTCTGTGTTTAAGATGTGGAACAATTGATCATGAAACATGCTCCTCTTTCGATTATGTTTCTTAATCTCTTATGTCCGAAAGTGAGACGACTCTCTTATGTCGGAAAGTGAGATGAGATAGAGATGGAGGACGGGAATGTATAGAGAAAGAGAAGTGCTTTCTAAGTTATTTGATATCTAAAAGATCTCCTCTCACCGATAAGAACACATTTTCATGTTTCCATTTGCGATGTTTTTAATTAATCTACAAGATGAATTAACAAAAAAATTACAAAAGACATTTTGATGTTCGATCTGCAATGTTTTTAATTAATTTACAACATGGATTAACAAAAAATTTACAAAAAGCATAACTAATCGCAGATGGATTAACAAAAGTATAACTAGTTTACAAGATTAAACAATAAAATTTTTTGATAAAACAAGATTAAACAAGATGTATGCGATCTGCTAGAGCGGTAGGAAGGACGTGCGGCGGCATGGGGGAGTGGGAGCGACAGGGTGGACGGGCGTGCGGTAGCGTGGGGGAGTGGGAGCGGCAGAGTGGGCGGGCGGACGACGGCGTGCGAGAGCAGCAGCGCAGGCGGGCGAGCGAGAGCGATAGGGCAGGCGGGTGAGCGAGAGCGGCAGGGCAGGCGGGCGAGAGCGGCGGGGTGGGTGGGAGGCGGCGGGCAGGAGCGGCAAAGTGGGCGGGCGGGCGGTGGCGTGCGAGAGGGGCAGGGCAGGCGGGGGGTGACAGGTGGGAGCGGCAGGGCGCCGACGGCTTCTTGGAGGCGATGTGGACGGACCTAGAGCCGACGCGCTCTCAGAGGTCGTAGATGCCGACGGCGGCGGTCATTGAGGCTTAGATCTAGGTGGACGAGGTCGCCGAGGACCCGATCCGGTCAGCGTCGAACCAGATCTGATCGGCGTCCATCAGATCTGGTCGAACGTGGTCGGGGAACACGAGATCTTGCCAGTCATCGCACTCGCGCATATCTGGGATGGTGGCACTCGCCGGCGGTCGCACTCGCGCAGATCTAGTTGTGCAGATCGTGGATATGGTCATCGACGGTCGTGGATGCCGGAGATCGAGAGTGAGATAGCGAGGGAGGTGAGAGAGAGAGCGAGTAAAAGGATGAAAAAAATTTTAACCCCGCCTTTTGTACCTGCCCACACTGGTTCGAACCGGCATCCGAATGAACCAGATATCTTTTGGTCGAACCGTCATCGACACGCCGATTTAATATTGAAAAATCGTCATTTGATCGACGCCCGTCCAATCCGGATCGGACGGGATCAGTGCCCGTCCGATCCGGATTGGACGGGCGCCGATAAATGGGGGGAGTGTCCCCCATTTCAGATGAGGAGACACCCATTATTCCCTTATAAATATGCAAAAAGCTGTTGAGAATGATAATGATAAGTCACAAAGAACTCTCTTGAATCTCCAATAACCGGAAATAACATTAATCTGTTCACATTAAACATGTTAAGGATTATCTTAATCAATGACAATCTTTTTTCTTTCGGGTATATAATGACATGTTTTTTTTCCAAAATCTTCCGTTTTGCTTCCCCTTATGAACTATTTTTTCTATTTTTCGCAGTTCATTTGTTGTCATTAGGCATGTTGTGCATCACCTAATTAATTTATTTTTTTCGTGAATAATGACATGCTTTTCAAGGAACATTACTTTACATTTTTACATTATGAATTATGGCTTTTGAGGGCCACCATTAGAATTGACCATGGAGTTTTAGGTTGTTTGATTTTTTTCTCTAAATAATAATTATATTATATTATACATGTTGTAAAAAAATAATAAGTGAATTGATTTGTTGTCTAAATAAATATTTACATACAATTGATTGACTATTGTAATACGTGCAGTATGTTCAAAAAAACTAAAATATTTAGATTGCTTAACGTTTGCTTTCAAAATTCTAAATAGGCAACAATTCTTGATTCTGCTATTTATTTCAATCTATATTAAAGTTTATTTTAGACATTTTTGTGATTTTTTTCTTCGCCCAATTTCGAATCCATTCCCAATGATAGTTGGACACACAATCAAATTATTGATGGTGCTATTGAACTATTGTTACAGAACATTTAAGAATATTTTCTTATCAGATACAGAAATTTAAATAAAAACAGTACGTTAATAAACATTGTTTAGAACAATATATCATAAGCAACAAAATATTACTAAAACTAATGAGGTTGCGGTATAATAATAATAATAATAATAATAATAATAATAATAATAATAATAATAATAATAATAATAATAATAATAATAATAATAACACAATTCAACACAAATCTTTCATGCTAATGAACAAGACAAATATCTATATTACTTATGAGTATGATTAATAATTAATTTCGAGAAAAAAATTGGACAAACTATTTTTAACGGTTGAAAAATACATCTTTAGTTATTTTGAGTTATCTGTAGTTGTACAAAATAATTACAAGATAAGAGAATAAAACTATTCTATAAATAAAAAGAATATACACAATTGCCAAAAAATAATTAATAATAGTATTAATATTAGTGTATATATATTAAATATTAAAAAATAAGATACTTTAATTTAATTGGCTTTTTCAAGTTTTGATGACTTAGACATATTTGACTTATATAAAATAATTGACAAGTTAAAGTACTGATAAATAATTTAATGATTGAAGTTAATTTTTTAAAATAAATAGTTATATGTTGATAATAAAAAAATTATAATTTTTTATTTTAATCAAATGATAAAAAGTTCTTAATATTATAATAGATTAAATATATGAAAAAAGTTATGCACAAGGACAAAATAATACATTCATTGATCAAACGATATGTTTTCACACAAAATAAGTTAGGTTCCAATTTATTTTTTCTGACTTATAAGTAGATAAAAAATGCTTACTAACTTTTTTACTAAGTATAAAATAGGTAAAAATCTTTAAAATTATTTATAAGTATTTCGAATGACTTATAAATTTAACCAAACAACTCATTAATATCACCTATCACATGTACGGGTGAAAGTGATATTTTTCTTTAAATTTTGAATGATCTTTAACATCGTCCTAAACTTTTTCAAGAAAAAAACTCGATCTACCTATTTTAAAATAATGTTTTTTAAGAAAATTGTAACATATTTTAAAAACTGACATTTAACTCTAACTTGAACTATTTAATGTAAATAAATCAAAATAAGATATTATTACATTATAATTAAAAATATTCTATTAATTTTGTACAAATGTTATTAAAATATATTAATAACTTAATAATATTCAAGTTCAACTACATTATATACGTCAACAATATACTTAATGTAATAAATTTGAGTAAGAGAAAATAAAAACTATAAAATATAATTAAAATTCAAGTAATAATTTAATTATAATAATTTTAAAAATATATTTAATTCGGGTCAAATTTCTTTTGATTTTTTTATAGGAGTCATAATTCAAACGACTAGTTTTATTTATTTCGAAAGATCGACTTAATTTTTAGTGGGTGCCCATATCTTAAATTTTTTAGAGAGTTTTTTCAGAAAAAAAGTTTAGTGAGATTTTTCGAGTGATTAGATTTTTAATTATACGGTAAGATAGAGGAAGCCACTTAAATTATCTATCAGAAATTTAATCAATTTCAATGTTCAGATGGTATGGGATAAAAATATTTAATAAATTTCAATATTTTCTCAGGAAAAAAAATGAGTTATGTAATTTTTTCCAACCGAATGAGGAACTTTCCAGAGGTTTTTTAACCTTTCACACACATATTTTCTAGTGATAGAAAACAAAAGCCATTTGAATCCAATGGAATAGATGATTTCCCAACGGGCCACCGGAAATGATCAACCTTATTTCGGCGTCATTTTTTTCAAACAACTTTAAGAACAAACAAAAAAAAAAAAAAAAAAAAATCAGCCGTGAAGCACAAAGAGTTGGCATCGGGGTAAATTCGTCTTTGCGGTCGTTGTTGGGTTTCTTAAACCTCCGCCTGGACCGGCTCTCCGCCCTCCGCTCTCCGCAGTCGGACCCCTCCATGGCTGACCCGTCGACGCTTCCGTCCAACACTTCTCCTCTTCCTCCTCCTTCCGAACCGCAGAAGAGAGCGAAGAAGAAACTGAAGGGAAGAAGAAGCCCTCCCGACGAAGATGCCAAGTCGGGCGCCGTCGATTCGCTTCGGTGGAACGAGTCCTTACCCGGCGACGACCCCTTCCTTTTCCTCGCCGGCGGCGACGAAGGAGGTATTCACCATTTATCTCGTACTTCCCTTATCCTTTTTTTTTCTGTTGATGTGTTCCCAAGGATGCTGATTTTTTGCCTTTTGTGGAATTTGGTGAAGGCTTTCTGTCGTTGGAGGAGATTGATGAATCGGAATACGGCTTTATTGGAGGTATTGAGGACTTGGATGTCAGGGACAATAATAAGAACGAGAAGGAGAAAGCGAAAATTTTGAAGTCGAAGAAGAGGAAGAGAGAGAAAGGGAATGGAGATTCGGTGCAGTATGATTCTCCCCTAGTTGACGACATGGGGGATGGAAAAGAGGAAGCCGAAAAAGAGCAAGAGCAAAAGAAATCAAAGAAAAAGAGAAAGAATAGTAGGAATAAGAAGAAGAAGGATATGAAGGAAACTAATGAGGAAGGCAATGAGAATGATAGGGAGATTAAGGGAGAGCCTGCCGTGGTGGATGACAACGATGAAGGTAATATTGGTTCATCTTTGCATTGTAATGCCTGAAGCGTCACTTTAGTAGCTACATTCCCTTAGGGACATCTATAAATCATTTGTCATAGGTAAAATAGTTTTTTTTTCTGATTTGCTCAAATCATGCAGGGTTTTGGATTGTGAAATGCAGACATATTTTATCCATCATTTCGATAAAACGGGTCCATAAAATGTTACTATGTATCAAATGATTACTGAACATTCTATATATTTAGAGTGGCAAAGTTGAAACCTTAGTATTAACTTAAGTCATCATGTTGTAGTGATTAAGATGGATTAAAAGATAGATTGGATTACTTTGTAAAAATGT
Source organism: Pontederia crassipes (assembly GCA_030549335.1). Classification (NCBI taxonomy): domain Eukaryota; kingdom Viridiplantae; phylum Streptophyta; class Magnoliopsida; order Commelinales; family Pontederiaceae; genus Pontederia; species Pontederia crassipes. The sequence goes on along the minus strand of CM060196.1, from coordinate 67,510,608 downwards.
TATTTCAATGGCTTATGTTTATTTCTATTAGATGAAATCAACAACAAACAACAACAACAACAAAGCCTTATCCCACTAGGTGGGGTCGGCTACATGGCTCATACGACGCCATTCCGCATTTGTTGATCCATGTTCATGCGATTCGACAGAGTTTTACGCTGGCTGTCGGGGCCTAACACAACCCTCCTCCTTTATCCGGGCTTGGGACCGGATCATACCTGCTTTTTCTTCTTAGATGAAATCGAGAAGCCTAAATTTGTTCGCTTTCATGAATAAATTTGCTATTTGTTTATAAGTTTCACTTTCTTTTTACCTCCTCCCCTCAATTCACCTTTCTTGCTTTTTCTTGTGCATTTATCGAATGAGATTATCAATTGAATTCAACATTTGACAGATACACTTGATGTCGCTGCCGATATTACTGAGAACCTGATTCTTGAGGAGGATGATATTCATGCTTGGAATGAGTTGAGGCTCCATCCATGTCTTCTCAAGTCAATACGCAGACTTGGATTCAAAGAACCTACACCCATTCAGAAAGTTTGCATCCCTGCTGCTGCTCATCAGGGAAAGGTTGGTGGTTTCATGCAGAAGATCAATATGTCATGAACAACCTTGTTAAAACTTGGTCACATTTTCCATTTAGCATGATAATAACTTTGTCTTCCATTTCTCGTCTATGTTATTCTTATCCTTTAACAGTACATGACTGTTTTTCCTTCTATATCTGATATCTTTCCTTTCTGAGCCCCAACTTTTTTATTCTGTATCCCAGTTGACTTCTTTACAACAGGTAGCTTGTGACTTAGTTCTTGTCATCGTTATGCTATTGCTTTTCTTCCAATTATATGCATTGATATATTTTAATCGAGTGAGTTGATTGTGAGAGGAAAAGCGTCGATTATTTGTACCTGATATTCGAAGAAATATAAAACATAACTTTGCTGTGATGATAGTTTTACTTTCAGCATGTAGCAGCAGTTATCTTTTTTCTTTTAGCTATTAGATTTCTAGGCGTAAAAATTTCACCGGACACAGTTAACAAGGAAAATGGATGAATTATTACTGATTATGAACAGGATGTCATAGGTGCTGCTGAAACAGGATCAGGAAAAACTCTAGCTTTTGGCCTTCCTATTCTTCAACGTTTCCTTGAAGAGCGTGAAAAAGATGCCAGGTTGCATCAAGAAGATGAAAGTTCGTCTGGCAAAGTTTCCAGACAAGGTTTCCTTAGAGCTCTTATCGTGACTCCTACTAGAGAGCTTGCATTGCAGGTATGAGCAGTTTTTCTGACACTTGACCCCTTTGTTCTTATCATAACTTTTGAACTCAATATGGCTGCATTATATTTCTTGACCTGCTTCATTGATGATGCTAGGTCGTGTTCTTTTTGTTGCTCTCTTTGAGATCTTACACTTGTACATTCATTCCACAGCTATATATATAGATGGATGACAATCACAACACTGGTGGTCATCCGTTTTCTCCTAAAAAAAATGCTAGGGTGTGTTCTTTGTTATTCTAGTCACTTCAAGCCTTACTTTTTTTTTGAAATGGACTTTAAGCCTTTCTACTTGTCTTAATGATTCCCATCTTTTAATTTCCCAACATATCATCTCCTTTATTTTCTTTATTTTTACTGTTTTCCTCAGAAGAGCAGATTATATTAATTTGCTGAAATAAAGTTCTTTAAATAACAACAACAACAACAACAACACCAAAGCCTTATCCCACTAGGTGGAGTCGGCTACATGGATCATACGACGACATTCCGTATTCGTTGATCCATGTTCATGCGATTCGATAGGGTTTTACGCTGGCTGTCGGGACCTAACACAACCTTCTTAAGAAATGCTTTCACTAAAACTCTTCAGGATTCCAGAATCTTGTAATACTTGTTTGCTGCATGGTACTAGTTTTGCTGCTTTATTATTTATTTCTGGAGAGGGTGACCGATTTTGTGCAAGAGAAGAAATAGATCGTAGCGGCATTTCTTGTGTTTGATATGTGTGTGTATGTACTCTTTGATCAACCTCACTTTGTTTGTTATTCGTGTTTCAGGTTTCTGATCATTTGAGAGAGGCAGCAAAATTCCTAGAAATTCAAATTGTCCCTATTGTTGGTGGAATGTCTTCAGAGAAGCAGGAAAGGCTTCTTAAAAAGAGGCCTCAGATTGTTGTTGGGACACCAGGAAGGTTATGGGAGCTCATGTCAATGGGCAATGAGCATCTTGTGGAGGTAAGAACACAGGTTACTTTCTGGTATTATTAATTAAACTTCTTGGTTGTTCTTTACACACTTGTCGATGGGAGCCTTGTACACTTGTCTAATGCACGTCATTCATGGATTAGAAACTGTTGTAAAAGGAGTGGCAACTAAAGTGCTGATTTTTGATTTGTATGGGTCAATTGGTATGTGTTTTCCTATCGTTGGAGCTGGATAGCTATCACCTTGTTTGTTATTCTTTTAACTCTACAAAAAATATGTCAATTGTCCTACTTTTGGATTTTCATGGTATAACATTTTATTGTTCTATATTCGTGCTTCAACCTTTGTGATTTTGTGAGGGCAATGTGTAATATTCTTTGGGAAAGTCTTTTTTTTCTCTTGTTTCAGTTTATGAAATTATACTTTTATTCCCTTGAAAAATTAGTTTGTTATACTGTTAGGATAAGAGAACTCAATGTAACAAAGTGATCTTGATGAGTTTTGATTTGATTGCTTGCTGATATGCCTTTCATCAAATATTGTTTATTTTTCTATTAATTTATTACCCACCTAGTGGGATAAGGCTTTGTTGTTGTTGTTGTTGTTGTTGTTGTTTCTATTAATTTATTACAAGGATGGTGGAATACAATTGTACTTTAGTACAACAACAACAACAAAGCCTTATCCCACTAGGTGGGGTCGGCTACATGGATCATACGACGCCATTCCGCTATATTCGTTGATCCATCTTCATAAGATTCGACAGGGTTTTACGCTGGCTGTCGGGGCCTAACACAACCCTCCTCCTTTATCCGGGCTTGGGACCGGCTATAAAACATAGGCAGAGTTTAGAGAGAAAATATTCCACGTAGCAAGGTCACTCTGCAAATGGAATCCCTGACCGTGCATTGTGCGATTTTTTTTCTGCAAGTATAAAACAATTGTACTTTAGTATGAGATTTTTTTTTGCCGCTGAACCAATCTTTCCAATTGCTTTAGATTTGGCTGATTCAATAATTTACAGCAATTGTTGATTCATTTGGTTGATGACTAAAAGTTTAAGTAAAGATATCAATTGTTACTTGATACTGCCCATTCTTATTGCCGACAAACACTTACCAGTATGTATACCTTTACTGTCCCAAAAACTTGTTGTAACTTATGTGTACTTTTTCTTGAAATCTAGTTTGCCTAGTGGTAAAAAACATAATTGATTAGTTTCTCTAAAAAAATTGGTTAGTGGGGAAAACTGGGCTGATGCTTCTTTAGAGTTAAATGCACAACTTATTTTGTTGCCTTGGATGCTTCTTTAGACAACTAAGAGGGTGTTTGGTTAAAACAAATATTTGGAAACATATATACTTATTTTTTTAAGCTAAAAAAAAATAAGCAGGAGCCTAGCTTATACTTTTTGACTTGGTCATTTTGTCAAAGTAGCTAACTTACCATTATAACCCTTAACTTGCCAAATATTTTTGCCACATCAAAATATATTTTTCTTTTTCATCCCGTTTTATCCTGATCCATGTTTACAAATTTGAAGGGCATGTATGTCATTTATTACCAAACAATAAACAAATTATTATCATTCTCAACCTATTTATCCAAACATGTAATTACTTATCTTTTAAAAATAGGTGTTCTTATTTTATCAGCACCATAACTTATCAGCTAAGACAAACAGGCATTATAGCTTGTGAATATAATAACCTTGGGCCAAAGCAATTAAAATATTAACCTCTTTTCTGTTTCAGGACGCTCTTCAACTTTTTTTATAATTTCTAACAGGGTGGAGTCAAATGTCTTATTTTTGTTTGCTTTGTATGTTTACGAGAGAGTAGTGATGTATGTTCCTTTCTCTTCTCCTGTTTTGTTATTCTGTTTCCATGAAGCTGGAAAGGGTTGGTTGAAATTGTGAAGCATATTGGTCTTCTTGGTCTGAATCTGTAAATGCCTTCATATGTTTTGTGTACTGCACTATCTTTTTTTTTTGAGAGGGGACTGCATTCTCTTTTAATTGCCGAAACACTATTAATATATAGTTTTAATGTTTTTTTAGAAGATATATAGCTTTTATGTTACTAGGTATGCATTCTTTTGACGGTTAACGTATCATTTAAGAATAGACATTATGCTACTTTGTGTTTGACATGATGGACATATCCATGTGGCAACAATGCCATTTGCTTCAAGGAGTATGTCCTGAGAGACCTGATTTGATTAACTGCAAAGGTGATACATTTTGTTGCCGTAGCTTTGATTCACTAACGAGAGCCTGCTAATAAGATCTCTTCATCAATCATAGACACTAATTGCTTAGGACATAGGCAGATGGTAAAACCATAACTACTTTCCAGTGACCGATTTTCTGCCAAATTGATGGTCTTCTCTATGGATATTTTCTATATTTATTGGCTAGATGCTTTCTGTTCTTCGTTCTTGTCATGGTTATTTAATTTGTATGTAAAACATGAGGTTCAATATTCAGTTAGTTATTTAGTGCCTTGAATCCTTATTTCATTGTTAGTCTTGACAAGCTGATAGGAAGCATGGCTAATACTCTAGCTATGGTGTGATATCATCAATGATTAAATTGAATAGATATCTAAAAAAAAGGATCTGAATAAATGTCTGTATAATTTAATTCACAGTCGTTTAGTGGAACCCCATCTTTTCTGTTAACATGTTTTTATTTTTGTTACAGTTACATTCGTTGTCCTTCTTTGTGTTGGATGAAGCTGATAGGATGATAGAGACTGGACATTTTCATGAGTTGCAGTCGATTATTGATATGCTGCCAATGAGAAATGGAACACCTGAACAAAGTTCTCAGACATCTGCGGTATGCAAAACTGTGTCAACATTCCAGAGAAAGAAAAGACAAACATTTGTTTTCTCAGCCACCATCACCTTATCTGATAATTTTCGCAAGAAACTTAAAAGAGGATTGTCAAATTCGAAATCATTGACATCAGATGGAGTAAGATCCATAGAGAAACTTGTAGAACGAGCTGGAATGAGACCTGATGCTGCTGTGTTTGATTTGACAAATGCTACAATTGTGGCTCATAAACTTGAAGAATCCTTCCTTGAGTACTTCCTCTATTCTCCTCCCAATTTTAGTACATCTATTTTCCAGAAGTTAAATTTGATTTTTATAGATACCTACTTTCTAGTAATTATATATATGCCTAATCTGACACAATATATTTGACATGCCTAAACCTTTGCATGATTAACACTCTGTAGTGAGAATATGGTGTTTTCATAGGATATCTGAACTTAGTTGTCTAAGAGTTTTGAATATGATTGTTCTTTTTTCTCATTTTTTTTTTTGAGAATGCAATATGTATCTTTTTTCTTTTGTTTGTGAGTTAATGATTGTGTGTGATACTAGTCGTGAGAATCTACTGAGAGATGGTCTTTTGCAAGATGGGGAGGGAAGGTCATGATCGCACATCTCATGTGCATGATGTGCATGTTGGTTTCCTTGAGCGTGATATGTTGCATGGCTCCCTTTGGTCAGTACATTATCAGCTCTCTGGTCCAAAGAGGAATGGTTGGCTATGCATGCAATAGCTGTAGACTGTTCCTAATGCATGCATATAGTGAGAGGGTCAACACTGCATGTGTGAATGGTTAAATCATTCTGTATCCATGTAAGAGCTTGAACGTGTGGTTGCAACCAGTGCTTGGTAGGCTTTTACTGTCATGTTCAAGTCCATGCTTGATATAAATTGCCATCTTCATCCATGGATTGCAATTCCACATGGGTGTAGATGGTTTCAGGCTCCTTGTCTGTTGGGTCCTCGCATCTGCTGGAGTTGCAATTCCACATCAAGGATGGCGTAGAATGGGCTGATATCACCAACGGGGTTCACGTGTGTGCATAGTTTATTCCAGAATTCATCATTGGTTTTCACTTCTTTTTTGGGGAGCGATGTCAGGTCGAGAGCATTGTACACCACGATTCTTTTCTTCTTCTGGAGTGAGATTTTGGTTAGACTTACATCCTTTTTTGCTATGCTCTTCTTGAGAGCTCACACTTGTACATGTTTCCCATTTCATAGAGATCTATATATAACTGGATGACAACCACAAATGGTCATCCTTCCATCTCTCAAAAGAAACAAAATCATTGGTTTTCATAGATTTTTAATGCTGATCTTTCTAGAAAAAAGAAACAAAAGAGATTTTGAACGATGACATTGATATCTTGTGCTATCTAGCATGTCCTTTTGAGGGAAATTAGCTGCATGTGCAGCTTGACACAAAAGTATCAGTTACACCTGTGCGGAATCCAATAGAAATGACATAGCAGCTAGAGAAGTGCACCGTGTTGATTTTGCAACTGGGTAAATTACATGGATCGTCCCCTAACTTTTGGTCAATATCTCAATGGTCTCCCAACTTCAATTTATAACTAGATTGTCTCCGAATTTTGTTTTTCTTGCACACATTGTCCTCCTGACCATTGATAGTAGGTTCCCCGGTTTCCTTGCTTACGTGGCTGCCACATCTTCCGCTTCTCACCCATCCACATCAGGAGGCAACAAATAAAAAAATATAAACCTCTTCACCTCACAACCGGGTAAAATAATATAAAAAATAGAAAAAAGAGGTGGTAGCTTCATGGCTGCCGCCCCTCGCCGGAGCTGAAGGGTGGGGCGGCCCATTTCCTTCTCCCCTACGCTCTTTGGCTGCCATTTTTGGACTAACACACACCCATACATTTCCCTTGTCTCCACAGGATATTTCTATTAATCTAATACAGCAGGGTGACACCTACAATGGTCTGCATCTTTTTTCTTTAATCCAAAAAAGAAACGAGTCCAAGTCCTTATTCCAAAAAATTCATCCCCGGAGGAGCTCTCCTACTTCCAACCTATTGTGCTGTCTAATGTAATCTACTTATCTCCAAAGTGCTAGCTAACAAGTTGTGTTTGGTGATCTCTGACTTGATATCGCCTATCCGATCTACCTTCATTCGTTGTAGATCTCTTTCTAATAGATATGCCATGGTCTCGGAGTTCATTTCATCCTAGAAGTGCAACAAACAAAAAGGTTTTAACTGGAAAGTTTATTTCACCAAGGCCTTCGATTCAATAAACTGGAAATTCATGTGGCAATCCCTCAGCCATTGTAGTTTTCCTGATCTATGGATCTTCTGGATGAAGAGGTGTATCACTACCTCTTCTTTCTCTGTTCTTATAAATGGTTCGTCACATGGTGGCTGGATCCAGTCGTTCTAGGGTGTGTCAGGGATGCCCCTTTGTGCTGCCACCTTTTGACTTCGTAGTTGATTCACTGGCAATTGCAGCTTTCTCCCTCTGCAAGACTGGTCTGGCTTCTGGTTTTTCTGATCCAGACGATGGCAGCTTGTTGACCCCTCTTCTTCAGGACATGGATGACACCATTTTCTTTATTGAGGGCACTTTCCTGGAGGCGCAAAGGACTGCCATAATGGTGGAGCTTTTGGCGAGATTTCGGGGCTCAAAATCAACTATTCCAAATCGACTTTCATCCCTTTCAGCATGGAGGATGATGAGATCGATAGGTGTGCTGTGGAGCTTAGGACTGCTGCAAGCGCTTTACCCATTACCTATTTGGGTCTTCCTTTGACACCTACATTGGTTCGTCCTTGGGACTGGTCTCTAGTCAGGGACATGCACGGTGGTCACGCCGGTGTTAGGGCATGCGTGATGAATAACATCTCGAACTTTGAGGTGTCTGAGCCGGCTGTGGCGGGCGACTCAGCTGCAATTGGCGATTTTGAGCTCCTGCATGATCCAGACATTTTTGCTTTGGTGGCTCAGGCCTGTGGTATTAGGCGAAAGCATGTCCGCAGCCTGAATGTTCAAAAGTCGCGTGTTGTCCAAGTGGGGTAGGCAGCCTGGTGTCTGTGACCCTTGATTGGAGGATTTGCACTCTCTTCAGGAAATAGAAGTTTTCGTTTTATGGGATGATCGTGTGGCTCTTGCTAACTGCTTTCATTGCTTAGTTTTGGCTGCGACATCGATGGGCCTGCAAGAGCGTGGGTGATTATTGGTGTACGGAATAATGATGCCATCTTTGATATTGAGTAGTGTGATGTCTCGTTTTGTTCTCATGGCCCTCTGTTGGCCTTTCTATTAAACTTCTTTTGTAATTCACAATATTATTAATGGGACTTCTGGATGACTACCTTCTTGCTAGTCGTCCTTTCTCGTTTCAAAAGAAAAAGAGCGCCGACTTAATGGATGGAAAGCACAGATCCCTCTCACGCGGTGGCCAGTTGATCCTTCTGAATTCGGTCGTCACGGCCCTCCCCGTCTATTACATGTCTGTCCATTTCCCTAAGCAAATCGAACTTCGTCTTGACAAGCTTCGCCATGCCTTTTTCTGGCATGGCTCTAAACCAGGAGGTCAGGGCCTCCACTTGGTGGAGTGGTCATGCATTTGTAGGCCTAAGGCTGAAGGAGGTCTCGATGTGCTTGCTCTCCGGACCTTTAGTGAGGCTTTGCTTTCCAAATAGGTTCTTCACATTTTTTACTCTTGGTTGTGACCTCTTGTCATACTATTTCGGCCTATCATGGTAACTGACTGTCCTGGAATTCGTAAACTATTCAGCTGCAGGGTGCCTCTTCTTTTTATGTTTTTTGAGAAGGAAAAGGATGACCACTAGGGTTGTGGTTGTCATCCATCTATATCTATATATATATGCTGTCGAAAAAGTGTACAAGTGTAATAACTCTGAAAGATCATAAAAAATTATCCAAGCTAGCCAAAACCTCACTCCCTGATAAGAAAGGAAATGTGGTGTACAACATGCTCAAGATGACAGTTCCCCCCACAAAAATTGATCGGTTGTGCGCCCAGGCACTGGCCACAAAGGTCGCCATGGCCTCCGAGTCTGAAGGAAGAAGGCTCGCAATGTTCTGCTAGATACCCTGGGATGTCGGACAGCCAAAGAACAGATGGGGATGTCCTCCGCTGACTCGCCACATAACACGCATGATGTGTCACTATGCGGTGCCCATCTCGCCCTATAACTCCTAGTGAGGAGCCGATCGCGCCGTAGAAGCCAAGCAAGGATCTTGACCTTCAGCGGAATTCGAGTGCGCCAGATGAGTTTGCAGTCGGTCTTAAAATCCTCTTGCAAAGTGGTGGTGGGGAAGAAGCGGACGTAGAAACTCTGCGTGGAGAAGACTCAATAGCCAGACCCATCCGTCCCTCTTGGACCGGTCCGGGCATAGACCTGCCAGCATCTGGTGGAGGGCCAAAAACTTTGTGAAGCGTTGGTCAGATAGGTGTGATATGAAAATGGATGACCAGATCCCGACCCTCCCTCCTCTGTCTAGGTCTCTGCTACTGTTGCCGTGGGAAATGTCGTCAAGGCCCAAAGGCGGGGGAATGCCCAAGCGAGTCCCCAAGGGACCAGGTATGCTGCCAAAAGGAGAAGCCTTCCCTTGAGCCTAGGGAGGGGACCATGAGGGGGCGGGCCCGTGGGGCCGTAGCTGCAACTCCCCACCAAAAGGACGAGGCTCCGTGAGGTAGGATGGTCCTCGACTCCCAAGACAGGTCCTGCCCATAGCAGGTAAAGAAAACCTTGCGCCAAAGGCTGTCCTTTGTCCCCATTATCCGTCTGAACCACCGGGCTAGGAGAGCCTAGTTGGCACACCGGATCCGGATCCTGAACCCCCAAGTCTCCCTGGGAAGTGGGTCGGCAGATGCTGCCCCAATCAACCCTCGATGCTCAGGACCTCGACCCTGCTGTTGGTTTCCTATCTTCAATAAATCGCTTTCGGAACGCTTGTCTGAGCTGTTGGAATTATTGGACCTCATCTGCCCCTACCAACTAAACATCTATGCAAATGATGGCTGAGGTTGGTCAAGGGGTGTCTTCAACGTTAAGCAAGCCTATGGAATGCTGAATACACCAAGACATTTCAAAAACAATGACATGCTAACTGATTGCACACTAATCTAGAAAATCAAGTTTTCTTTTTAGAAAAATCAAGATTTTTATTTGGCTACTATGATGAAAATGGCTACTAACATCATATTGCTTACTGGATCACTGGGATGACACCTACCTGCAAGATGTGCATCAACAATTTCGTGGAAGACACATCATCTTTTTTCAGCTATGATATTTTTTTAGAGGAATTTTCAACTGTGATATGGCAAGAGAGGTCTGGAAGCTTTGGAACAGATTTGACTTGATTTCTAGTAGGACCGAGCTGGATTTCTGGTCTGCATTTCATCGTGGTGGAACCTTTGGACAGCTCATCACCTACCGAGTTGGGTCCTTATCGTCGCCCTACTTTGGGCTATATGGTACAGCAGAATAGGCTTTTTTTCTAGAATGGCAGATGCTTTGCTGTGAACATTCTGAATCAAGCATACTTTTTGTATAATGAGTGGTGTTCTATGTGACACATTTGTAGTTCACAAACTGTAATCTCCGAGCCTTCATTTGGCATTTTAATATATGGTTTTGGATGATTACACCCTGGATAATCATCCTTTTTCTCTTTTACCTTGTTGCCATGCTTCTTTTCCTGCTCTTTTTCTCGAACTGGTCCGTCAGTTGGGAGAAAGAAGGGTTTCCTTGGAGTGGAAGGGAAAGGCTGTCTCATGAACAGGATTGCGGGCTAGAAGGAAAGACCAGACAGGTCAGATGGAAGGAATTCGGACTCGCCTCCAAACGTGGATGGATAGAAAGGCTCTACGGCTCTATATAAGTCATCCATCCCCAGACAGAATTGTATAAAAAGAAATCAGCCCTTGGGAGCAGGGGTCTGTGTGGCAAGGCTCCGTACGAAGAATGAATCTATGCCCTGAGCTGGGTACAAAGGGGAATGTTCCCCATTCAGATGTTAATTCACCATTTCTGAGGGCAAGTCGTAGATCTAATCTAATGGACGTCGCTGTCTCCGTCGGGGGCGGGTGTGTTGCGTGCCAATCAAATATCTGATAGCCAAAGTCCAGTCGTTGTGTTTTTGCCGGTTGCTTGGATTCAACAAAGAAAAAGGTGCGTGCCGCACTCACGAGGGACTGCCAGTGAGATATCTCACTGGAGGAGATCCTATTGAATTTGAATCTTCCGATTCCAGAAGTACAGCCCCCTGACGGAGACAGAGACGTCCCCCTCAGAAATGGTGAATTAGATAAATGGTCGGGACAGGCGGTATTCAAGATCAAGGCGACTCACTCGAGAGGCAAGCTAGGACTGGCATGACTTCTTAGGCTGGAGAGATCGACTTAGCTCTTGCTGGAATGGAAGAGAGTTCGGTGAACCCGCACGTACGGTTTTAAGGGGGATCCGGCCAGCCGGTGCCCACCCGACGCTCAGTTAGAAGAATCGAGAAAACAAAAAGAAGACTTTTATGTTGAGCCATCTGAGTTTTGTACTTTTTTCATATGGAATCAAAGAACTACTCTAATTCGACCAAACTGTCTTTCAGTCTATGGACTGTAAAAGAAAATGTAGTTGCTTGCTCTTCTTTGAACTCCTTATGGCTTCCATGGATCTGCTTTTGTTGCATTCTTTTATGGATCAGTGTATACAGTGGTGGACAGTTTTTGCGACTGTTTTATCTTTAATTTATCCTTTCTTTTTTCTGTGTTCCATTTTCTAGGGATCAACTATTGTCTGATGCAAAAAGAAAAATGTTGGATTAACTGCAGTTATAGAATCAACAGTTATATTAAAATTTCTGGATAGTTTAGTGTGTTCTTCCTCTTAAAAGAAATATAGTGTGTTTCTTTTCTTTTCTAGTTTGTTTATTACTTGTCCTAATTTGCTAGGTTGGAACAGTTTACACGTCAAATTACTATATGTAAAGACAAGCTGGACTCTCATTTATATATCGGTTTAGAGTGGCACATGTATTCCTTGGGATCTTGTTACACAGTTTCAATAAGGGGTGTATTTTAATATAACTCCCATAAAAAAATTACATAAAAAAAGAAATAGTATGCACCTTAAGAATGGAAAAAAGTATTAAGAAAGCATCTCTTATATTACAAGAATAGAAGTGTTTTCCTGTCCTCTTTGATAGTTACTTTGGATGCTGATGTGTGCTTCCTGCTATAGTTGCAGAGAGGAGGATAAGGAAGCCTATCTCTATTATATCTTAAGTATTCACGGTCAAGGTCGCACAATTGTTTTCTGTACATCAATAGCAGCCTTGCGACGTGTTTCTTCCATATTACACATTCTTAACATCAATGTTTGGACTCTTCATGCCCAAATGCAACAAAGAGCTCGCTTAAAGGTAGTTCTTGTTCAAATGACTCGAGTTTATGAAATTTACGTCCTGTATTGTTTGTCTTTTCAGATTCTGTAATAATAGTTCTTGATCAAATGGCTTAAATTTATCAATAGCTTTGTGGTTGCTCCTTTTTTTTACTGATACTTCTTAGTCAGGCTATTGACCGTTTTCGTGGGAATGAGCATGCTGTATTAATTGCTACTGATGTTGCTGCAAGAGGCCTTGATATCCCAGGCATCCGAACTGTTGTCCATTATCAATTGCCACATTCAGCAGAAGTAGGTTCAATTTATGTCCTACTTTTTGTTTCTTTGGGTTATTTTTCATTGGAGTTAGATGAGATCAGATACTCGTCTTAATATGTTATCTGTTCATAAAAGTTTAATTTTCTATTAGGTTTACATTCACAGAAGTGGAAGGACGGCACGTGCTGCTGCTGATGGTTGCTGTATTGCTTTAATTTCTCCAAGCGATAAAGCAAAGTTTATGTCCTTGTGCAAGTCCTTATCAAAAGTGAGTTGTGTAGTATTTTACTCGTCAATTAGATTTTGAATGTAAAAAAAAAAAGAAAAAAAGGAAAAGATGAGCGATAAAGCGAAGTTTATGTCCTTGTGCAAGTCCTTATCAAAGGTGAGTTGTGTAGTAGTTTACTCCTCAACTAGATTTTGAATGTAAAAAAAAAGAAGAAAAGACGTAAGTTGATCTTTTGAAAATGTCACTTCAGTTTTGTAGTATACCTTTTGTTTAAATCAATCCCCACTTTACTTGCCACATACTAGAAGAATACATATAGATTCTAGCAATTATGTGTTTCTCTGATTTATATGCACTGTCAAACTCTAATTGTATCTTTTTTCATTTCGTTGTATGATTCCAGGAAAGCCTTCTACAGTTTCCTGTAGATAATGCCTACATGCCTGAAGTACTAAAGCGTGTATCTCTTGCACGGCAGGTTGACAAAATATTGCATAAATCCTCCCAGGTCAGAATTTTGCAATTACGTGTTCCTTTGCCGACATATATATTATATTTTGTTTAGATATTATAAAGTGTCTCAAGATCCTGGGAATGATTATTCTGGTGAATGAATTACTTACTACATCAGCTGGATGTGAAGTCAACTTACCTCGACTGTTTGCTAATAAAACACTATTCATTTACACTAGATCTTCCTTTTACTTCAGGAAACTGCTAAAGAGAGCTGGTTGAAGCGAAATGCTGAATCTTTGGGCTTCAACTCAGATGAGAATGACAGTGAGGATGAAAAGGCAAATGAATATGAACAAAAGAATTTAGCTTCTCTTCAGCTGAAGAAGCTGCAGCAGGTTTACTTCTAACTGTCATATCTCCTTCCTGAGTACAATAGTACACAGCTGTCACATTGCAAATAGTAAATCTAAACCATTTTTTGAGAAGTTGACTGAAAGGGACAGCATTCCAATATATTGTTGCGATAAGGTTCTGAGGTCCTCATTTGCCACAAATTTTGCAGGAGTTGAGTTACCATTTAAAGCAGCCATTGCAGCCAAAAACGCTTTCTCATCGCTATTTGGCTGGGGTAAGTAGTGACGTGCATTTGTTTCAGTTGCTGCATATAAAGTTTGCATCTAATTGTCAAGGAAATTTTAGGTATCTGTCCAGTTGTTAAAAAATGACAGGCACCTTGTCTTTACTTTTATTAGGTGTAACCTCTGCATCCTTAATTTGCAAAGTGGCTGCTTTTCTTAACAAGCCTTAGCAGCTATGTAATATATCATGGAATAGGGAGCCAAATTAATACTTTAATCTGCATAAGGAAATGACTATAGAATGTTAAAGAGTCCTGGACACCTGGTTTAAGATCTTGTAACAGTCATGGTCCTTCAAGTGATAATGGTTGTGGAGTGTGTTAGCGTTGTTCAATTATTCTTTTCTCTACTTGATGGGAGTTGATAAGGTTTTGATTCGTGTTAACCTATATATAGAGCTATAGTCCTAATAGACAAATGAGCTTAAAGAATCTTTAATGGATTAAAGAGTGGAACTTGGCATAGGATTAGTTTGATAAAGTTACTGAGGTGAAAAGTTGAGTTTTTTACCAGTATCTATTTAAACAATGGATAATCTCTTCTTGCCTGAAGTGCACCTTCATGGTCTCTCCTAGTATATCTGGATTGGCATTTTAGCATATGTTCTTCTAGAGGTGCTCTAAAAAAAGTGTTCTTCTTGAGGAACTACAGAAGAAAACTCGTTTGGCAGATTGCTCCCTTTCTCGCCTCATGCAGAGTAATCTATCGGCATAATGGTTGCACTTATATATACATGCATGGATGACCACCACAATGTTGGTGACCATCCTTTTTCTCCTGAAAAAAACAGGATTGTTGGTAACTTTTCTAAGTATACATGATGTGTCAGCCGAAACATATTTGTTCTATACTTATTTTGGAAATCTGGTTCAGTAAGATAATTTATTTCGGTGCACACTATTTATAGGCAAGTTATTTGCATGTGCCAATAGATTTTGTTTTGTGAAGCAAAGTGTGATGAATTTCTTTTTTTTACGAGGATAAATTTTAATTTTGATCTGGGTTTTTCCAGTCTGGTGTTTCTTTGCTCCTGCAACAGCAACTTGAAGAGTTATCAAAAAGAAATTGCATTGGCATGCTCAAGTCCAAACAAGATAAGAAAGCTGGGTTTGTGGTCATTGGTCAGGATTGTATTGAACCGCTCCAGGCTTTACGCAATTCCGGAAACGAGGTAATTTACTAGTGTTTTTTCCTTTTATCTACCTTCTCTTTTCCTTCAGACTTTATTCAATTGTGTGGTCAAACTTTTTTCTTCCACATATTTTTCTTCCTATTAATGTGTGTGGGTTCTGCATATATACTTTTTGTAGTAGGATTGTGTATTTAACCACATATGCAGTTTTCCCTATAATGTTTTGGAATAACTGAGCATAGTCCTTTTAACTTGGAGAAATTTCAATAACAAATGACTTAAAAATCATTCAATAACATTATCTTAATTGCAAAATTTATCAACCAGTTGTGTATCAGAGGTTGACAGCATATTATTGAAAGAGATTAATATTTGTAGCAGCACATCACACAGAGAAGAAGAACGAGCATATTGTGGAGGTACATAAGCAATTATGGGTTAAGTGGTTATTGTCCTCATATAGGTCTGCTTACAAGTATGCTGTGGATTCTATTCTTTTAGATGTCTGCAATGTTTGTTCCCACAATCTTGGAACACTGGCTTCGATAATGCAAGGCCTTATTGGTTCCTTGTTCTAATTCCTTATGTTTCTTGATCTCTAGGTATCTGTTAAGTCAGACAAGGAACGAGAAATGAGAAAGTTGGCTGAGACACGGAAACGGAAGAGACAAGAAGAGAAAAAACGTTTGCCTCGTTACTGAAGATTTTATTGTAACGTAGTAAACTTTTGTCAGGGTTGTACTCATCTTCTGGTTAAATTGTCAGGTACACGAGAGTCAGCGAGAAGAAATAGGAAAATGGCGAAAGAGGGAGCTAACTAGCAGGTGTCTGGCTGTCACCAAGGATAGAACTTCCATCAACTGTTCATGTTCGTGTATTTCAATCTATTTGCGGAGATGCATATGCACTTCTATACTAAAAGCATGGAGGACGGTGTTGTAGCCTGAGGAAATAAATAGGAGAGTCATTTAGGCTTCTGTGAGCTATGAACTGCGCCTATTTTTATTGTTTGAATATTTTTGAACTAGCAGAGTAAAATATTTTTGTACTAGTAAGTTTTGTGGTAAAACACGAATAGCAACATCACGAAGTTTGTATCCTTGCTTGATTTACTCCAAGTCATATAATATGATACTTTTTTTGGGTTACGAAGGAAGGCCAATTAATTATTTTTAGAAAACCGAGGATAAGAACGACAAAGGAGGTTGATTAATTTTAAAAAAAAGAATGGAGGTTAAAAAAATTTTAGTGACCAAAATCGAATTTGACATCCACAAGCCAAAAGTTCTTATTCTCCGTTTTGCATTTCTAGTCTTAGGTGCTTTTTTTTCACTGATCAATTTTACGATTTCAAATTGTTTTGTTATTTTCTCAATTTGAATTTAATTAGTACTTCAGGTTTTCACCTCCATATAAAAAACACAATGCGGTGTAAATTAGGTGAAAATAAGTTTTGTCAAACTATTATTTCTGAAGAAAATCTTTTTTTTTATCGTATAAAAGATAAATTGATTAATGCATTGGGATTGGAAATTTCTCCAACTCCCAAAACTACACAACCTTTTTATCGCCAACAAAAAAATAGTTGTTAAATTTGTTTTTGTTGACCACAACTAAAGACGACACCTTTCTTGTTTTCTATGTTTTGAGTAGTCGATTAAAAAGTCGTTTCTTACATCGAAAAAAAATAAACAATCTTTTTTTTTTCGGTGGGAAAAAATAAAGAATCTTTACTACTGACCAGTAAACCATTAAAATTTTTTTTCTCCATTAGGTATAAAATACGCGCGGTTTCCACTCGCGCACGAAATGAAACCGGCGTAGTATGACACCATGCATCACGTCCACCTTCAACCAGCACGTCGTGTCCGTCTTGCGAAGCTGCACAACCCTCGGCCACCTCAAGCAGCTGCAGGCGTTCCTCCTCAAGGTCGGCCATGGCCAGACCCACTTCTACTCCTTCAAGCTCGTCCGCTTCGCCGTCCTCGCCCTCGCCGACCTCCGCTACGCCCGCTCCATCTTCGACAGCCTCGCGGCCCCCAACGTCTTTCTGTACACCGCCATGCTCACCGCCTACGCTTCCTCAGCCGACGCCGCCTCCGCCCTCCGCCTCTTCAACCTTATGCTCCGCCGCGCCTGCGCTCGGCCGAACGAGTTCATCTATCCCCACGTTCTGAGGGCTTGCTCGGACCAGGCCGAATTTTGCTCCGTGAAATCGGTCCATTCACATATTTTAAGGGCTGGCTTTGATGGCTATGCTGTTGTTCGAACCTCTCTTCTTGATGCTTACTCCAGGTTCTCGGACCTGGCCACTGCCCGTATTTTGTTCGATGGATTGTCCGAGAGGAATGTGGTTTCGTGGACTGCTTTGATATCTGGATATGCGCGCACTGGAGAGATGAATAAGGCCATTGAACTGTTCAACGATATGCCTGAGAGGGACGTGCCATCGTGGAATGCAGTGATTGCAGGATGTACCCAGAATGGTCTCTTCTCTGAGGCTACGGGGCTATTTAGATGGATGATTTCCGAAGGGGTGAGCCCGAATCAGACTACTGCATCTTGCATTCTCTCGGCTTGTGGACACCTAGGTTTGCTGAAGCTTGGCAAATGGGTGCACGGATATGTATACAAGAACCATATGGAACGTAATCCATTTGTAACAAACGCTCTTGTGGATATGTATGGAAAGTGCGGGTGCATCCAGGAGGCAAGGTGGATATTTGTGAGATTATCAGATAGAAGTCTTACATCTTGGAATTCTATGATAAACTGTCTTGCATTGCATGGACGGTGGGAGAGTGCCCTGGTAACCTTCAGAGATATGCAACTTAGTGGCCTCGAGCCTGATGAGGTTACTTTTGTGGGGCTTTTGAATGCATGTACACATGGAGGACTGGTAGACGCAGGTCTTAGTTATTTTGACTCCATGATTGGACGCTATAAAATTAAACCCACAATTGAACACTATGGTTGCATTATAGACCTTCTTAGTCGGTCAGGAAGATTTGAGGATGTCATCGTTGTCATCAAGGATATGACAATTGCGCCTGATGAGGTTGTATGGGGTTCTTTGCTCAATGGTTGCAGGATTTACGGCTGCAATGAGTTGGCAGAATTTGCAATCCAGAAGCTGTGGGAGATTGATCCGAACAATGCTGATTATGGTGCTATGCTAGCTAACCTATATAGTGAGTGTGGCAAGTGGGAAGATGTTGGAAAGGTCAGAAAGATGTTGAAGGAACTGGGAGGAAAGAAGTTGCCTGGTTGTAGTTGGATCGAAGTTGAAAGCAAGATTCATAAGTTTAATTCAAGTGATAAGTTTCATCCTGAAGCTAAACAAATATATGAGATCATTGAAGAATTAGCTGCAATAATGGAGCATTGTGAGATATGAGAGATTGGAAGCTGCATTAAGTTTATGGAGCTTGAAGATAATTGATTATGCCAAGAAATAATCTCTTACCAGCACTTAACAGGTTTGTGCAGCCTGCCTTTACCACAACAAACCCCTTTGCACATGGTAGTAGATCTCAGGCATATGCACACCACCGCCCCCACCCCCAACCCTTAGTAACTTCAAGAAACACTCATTAAAGATAATTTTTTTATCATTTCCCTAAAGATGCATTCGTTTATCATTTTTATGAGAATCGAGAATGTATATTGAGAATATTCAGTGTCCCTGCTCTGTTTTTCTTGTGATTACTACTGGAGGTTAGACTAATATATATTCTTATCTGTGTGTTTAATTTTCCGGATTGATTATGTTAGAATAATGTCAAGGAATCTAACCTTATTGCAGAATTGATTTGTGAATGGCTTCTTCTCCTATATTGATGCTTTTATTAGTATTGACATACAAGTGTCCAAATATTACTTGCATGATCGAAAAAGCAACAAAAGGAAAACTAGAATTAGTTTTTGTAAATATTGGAGTAATTGTGCTACAGTTTATTACCTTCACGGGAATCTGGTTTTTACTGATTAAGCTGGGTGCACAATTGGTTGCTACTTCTGCCTAACCTATGATTTTTCATATGCTTCATATTCTTTACAGATTCAGTTCAGTTTGTCATTTGTAATTTCCATCTTTCCTTGATAATGCATATATTTTATCCATATCTTTTAACATTATATGATATTTTTATCTTATATTTCTAGTTTTTTTTCTTTCTCTCTTTTTTATTTTGAGAGATTCTCATTTCTTTCTAAATCCAAATCATTTTACACTGAATCTCAATTGTCTTATTTACATTTCTGTTTGTGACAGCTTGTGCCTTGGTTTTCTCGTATAGTCTCTGCTAATTGTTTTCCCCCTTTTCTTGGATTGATATCTTCTAATCTGTTGGGTTGATTCAAGACGCAACTTTTGGTAATTGTTTTCTCCCTATTTTTAGCTATTATTTTTCTTGACATGAGTGTTTCGTCAACACAATGACCAAGGAAATCAGATGAATTATTACTGATTGTGTACAGGATGTCAAGTGCTACTGAAACAGGGTCAGAAAAAAAACCCCTTCCTTAGATCTCTTCAGGAACATTAAAAAGAAGTCAGGATACTTGACGGAGATATAAGTTCATAGGAACCAATATATAGCTACAGTGATTCTTCAGGAACATGAATAATATGCGATGATGCTTAAAGAAGATAAAAGTTCATCGAGCAAAGTTTTTTTAGAGCCATTATCATGATCCCTATGGAAGAACTTGCCTTGCAGGTTTATGCAGTTCTTCTGCTACTTTACCTGTTTCTTTTGCATCATAATTACTTTCACATGCCAAATTGATATTTCTTGATCTTCTTGGTTGACAATGTTAGTCTTGTTCTTTGTCATTTTGGTACTTGATATTAAATTTAGGATGTGTTGCTAAAAACTGATTAGGAGACAGGAAAGCTGCAATACTTAGAGAGTTGGATGATGTCCAAGATTGTTTTTGCTTCCTTCTTACTTTTGTAAACGGTGAGCCAAAGATACATAAAAGAACATTTTATGTCCGTAAAAATAGCTAAGAAAGTAGTAATGAGGAATACATGTATACTTATATTTGCCCTTGCACCCTTTGGCAGCCTCATTTTGATCTTTACATATGCTTCAGGAATTTGCTTGAAATTCAAATTGTCCAGTTTATTTTAGAGGTTCAAAATTTCCATAATTGGTGGAATACCTCCAGAAAATCAGCATAGACTTCATAAAAGGTGGCCTCTGATTGTTGTTGGAACAGGATGGTTGTGGGAACTCATGTAGCATCATCTTGAGGTAGGCGTGGAGATAATGTTGTTATCTTGTTAATGAACTTCTTGGTATTGTTCTGGTATGCTTCAATGCACTCTATTCTTAGAATAGAAACAGATGTTAGAATGGCCATTAAAATGCTGGTTTTTTATTGTTATGGATCACTTTATAACGAATGCCAATTTTCCAAATTTTAGAGTTTTCATCAGATTACATTTTATCTTTATAAAGTAATGCTCCAACATTTGTGATTTTGTAATGGCAATGTATAATCTTCTCCAGAAAGGTGCTATAAATTTCTCCCCTTGTAGATTTGTGAAAGCACCAACCCTTTGTTTTTCTTTTATGGTTAGTATATGAGAAGTGTCAATGAAACAGAGTAATGTCCATGAGCTTTCATTTGATTCTTCCTGATATACCTTTGATTAAGTCTGTTTGTATTTTCAAAGATCATGGAGATACCATTCTACTATGGTATAAGATGCAGGAGTAACTCTGTTGTTGAACTAGTTTCACCAATTATCTGGATTTGGCTATAAAGAGTTATGGCGAGTACTAACTACTACATTCATCTGATGGCCAAAAGCTTGACGGGAAACTTTTGCTTTGACTTGATATTTTTTGTTCACTATTGCCCACAAAAACTTTCCACTGGACTTTTTTCTGTGCCGAAGTTTTTCTTATAAACGATTTTTCTTGTTCTTTTGAACTAGTTTGTCTAGTGGTCATCACATTTTAGTTTGGGGGTATGAAGTGGGCTAAAACATAAAAGCGTTTAGTGAAGTTTTTGTTCCTGGACAACAAAGTGGAAGAGAACATTGAGAGGATGCTCCAACCCTTCTTGAGAGTCATATACGCAGACTTATTCTGGTTGCCTCTTATGCCCCACTTTGCTTTTTGTTTGATCTTATTCAACTAAAAGTTGAAATGCTTGGAACTGATCAATAATATCTGACAGAAAGTGCAAAATTGATATGATTTCTGCCCCATAATTAGTTCCAAGTTTTAAGCTCTTTAAGAGGAATGGAGATTCTCAGCTTCATCAATTTGTTAAGATGAGGGAACTCTGGACTAAAGCACTCAACTTTTTAAGACGAAACGTTCTTGTTTCTTTCCAAATATTTGGTTTCCCTTTTAAACTTGGAAGCTTTACTGTCAGTTTCAAAATTTCATGTGGTTTATGACATTGGCTACCACATCTTTATTATCTAACTAACTACATCTGCCTCCAATTTACTGTGTGTGTGAGAGTGAGAGAGAGAGAGAGATATCATATCTTTCCTTGTAGTTTATAAGAAAATAAGAAATGGACGAAGTGATAATTTAGTAAGCAGTTTTAGCACATTCATTTGACCGATATGGCTTTCTGTACTTGTGAGTAAACCAAAACTGTTTACCAGATTCTGAAGCACACATATGCCTTGTCTTTTTATTTTTCCTTAAGTGCGATATACTGAAGTTATGTCGTGCATTTGTACATTTGCATTTTCCCCTCTATCTTCCTGATAATTCTCCAGAGTAATGGGAGTTCCAAGATTATAGATCTTCTCTCATGCTTCATGAAATATCTATATTAGTGGAGCTCTCATACAGTAGCATTAGTATCTGCATAGCAACGAGTCATGAGAGCTATTAGTTGGCAATTCCTTTTTGTGTCCTGTAGGACTTCGTTGCTTTTTTACGGATCACAAGTTGCATATCCGTGTGGAATCACCTTCACGGAAAATGGAACTTCTGTGGTTGTGATTGCAGGTCGTCAGATCTCATGCACTCTTTATCTCAGCAGTAAAGAAACGTCCCACCGCCCACGTGACCAAAATCATGGGATTTTATTACTCTCTCACTTCCCCTTCCGTCCCACCCCACCCTTCTCCGTTCAAATCTCTCTCTCTCTCTCCGGAATTTTCTTTGAGATGTTGACTTCCTCGTAGTCTTCCTGCACGTAATTAAGTCCGTACTTCTTGTATTTTTTTCGGTAGCCTACCGCCAATACTTGAGAAGCAGTGTCGATTGTTTAATCCGCGCGGCGCTACTGAGCGCATTGTCCGTAGGTTAAAAAGTCGGCCCACCATCGAGTCCAACTAATTCGGTATGATCGTCCCGGGTGCGTGCCTGATAGTGGCAGGTGAGGTTCTCAACAAGAATTTTTTGCATTCACAAGACTCAAACTCGAGACCTCTGTTTAAGCGAGGAGGAGTCGTTACCACTCCACCCCAACTCTTATTGGTCCGTACTTCTTATATAGGTCAAGTCTGGCAGTCTCCCGTCTTCCTGCTCGTAATAAAGACCTGCCTCCTATCGGCAAAAATGATTGATATCGTACTTCTTATATAGGTCAAGTCTGGCAGTATCCCACTCATTGACTTTTCCTTACTCTCCGTGGCATATTATGAGGCCTGTGCATCCGTTAGATTTCTTTGGTCGAACAGAAAAATAACTCTTCGTTACGCAGAAGAATTTTTTTCAGCTTTTAAAGGGAATCTTTCTTTGAAGTTAATTTATCTGAATTCACTATGTTGTCTTGTTTATTTTGTTTTAATTTGTAGTGTAACAATATATAGTCATTCAAATGACAATCCACATTAAGTAATTAAGATTATCAATCAAGTGGCAATTTAATTTTATCTTCTTTTCATTTTTATTATTTTCAACCTTAAACAAATAAAATATAAAAAAATATATAACAACAATAAAAAAACTATTACCATTATTATTATTATCATAATCAATAATACTAATTCATTTAAATTATCATTCATACGAATTGCATATTCTTGTTAGTTATTATTTTGAATATTACATATCTTTATTAATATTACTTTATTTAAAATATATGAAATATTAATTTATATTTATTTAATTTATTAATTTTATGATTTTTTAAAACTTTTAATTGAATTAATTAACTTTAACTTTATAAGGGGTATTTTAGTAAAAAAATATGCATTACTTAATAATTTCTTATTATAAGTAAATAGCTAAAAATATTTTTTTGTATATAGGAATATATTGCTAGTAATTTAATAAAGGATAATTTTATATGATCAAATAGATTGCTAGGTAATATAGAAAGGTTACCCGTAGTTTTCTATGTGGGGGAACACAAATTGGACAGTTCTTAATGAAGACAAAGTTGGATGGTTACTTCCACTTTATGAATTATATTTCAGTGAGCACGAAACGTGATTTTGTGGTTAACGCCACAACAAGAGAAAAGAGAGTCGTTTAACACAACATGCGCCTCATATGTGCGCACAGGTTAAGATCAAGTATAGAGAATAATTGAGATAAATCTTGAAACTACCAAGTAAAACACTATGTGTATCAATTAATCTCTTGAAGCCAGCTTTCGTGATTAGGTCTTTTTATCAGGCACATGAATAAGATATGATCAATCTGAGGACATTAAAAGAGTGACATCTCCACTTAGATCCAATGGAAGCATCTTTATAAAAAGCTACATTCAAACAGCACATCCAATGCATGAGGAGGAAACTCCGGTTCAGTGAACTTGCCATGCCTCAACTGCCACCAACTTCCTGTGTCGCTTTACCATTGCACCACACACCTTGTGCAATGGTGGAAACCTGCAGATTCTACCCAATTAATCCTCTTCTTTTTATCTTTGTTGTTTTCTGTGGTTTTGAGGGCCAATGATTGGGACATTACTGGTTTGCTGGAGCCTTCGATTGTTCTGCTCATCCATCAATGCAATTACTTTTTCTTGTTCTTATTCTTCTTCTCAATCTGTCTTCTGGTCCTGTGTCCCCCTGTGGCCATGATCCGTTTCAAAGGTAAGTGATCTTCTTATGGCAGAGTTCAAAAAGGACGGGCGAGAAGAATACGGTCAACCAGCCACTTGCGTCCACATCGATGTCCCAGAACAGGACGAAGACGAGACCATCACACTTGCCCTCAGTGGATAACAAAATGGCACACGGCGTTTTTGAATCCGACGTCAAATGACCCACACACAACAACACACAACAACACACATACACAGAGGGGGAGAGAGAGAGGCATATATATTATATCACATCAGTATTGCACTATCTATCACAGACTCCCACAACACAAATTTGAAATTTCCCACTCCTTACACCTTTCACCACACTGTACACAACGATATGTTGCGGTAGCATTTGCCCTACCAGAACTGTGCTCACTCGTTGCATGCACCAAGCACCACACGATCTCCCTACCATGCACATTTGTGAGAATGAAAAAGAAAATGCGAGAAAACAAAATTAAACACGGGTTATCAAATCCAGCCACTACCATAATTTTATCTGTGAAACTACTGCCACAAATTTTTTTCTTTTTTGGTATTAACAAAGAAATGTTCTTGCAAAGTTGAGATCATCCAGTGGAACGGGAATGGACAGAGGAAACACGTCTGTATGCATGCAGCCCACGTCGTCTAGGCTTCTTCGGCCGCGTTGGGCTCCACCCTCAAGGCGGCGGACTTGAGGGCGAAGGCGGTTTGGTGGGTGCTCTGGTCGGGGTCCTCGTAGGCGTACGCGAAGCCGCCGTGGCGAGTGAGGTCCATTCCGGCGAGTTCGTCCTCGTGGGAGATGCGGAGCAGATTGAGCTTCTTGAGAAGGAAGAAGAGCGGGCCCATGGTGCAGCTCACCCACCCGATGATCACCAGGATGGCGATGATGTGGGCGCCGAGCAGGCGGCCGCCGCCGCCCATGAAGAGGCCGTACGGCCTCCCGGGCCTCCCCGGGTACACCTCGTTCACGTACTTCTCGCGCGCGAACAGGGAGGTGAAGAGGATCCCCCAGGCGCCGCACCCGCCGTGTAGTTGCGCGGCCTCGAGCGGGTCGTCGAACTTGAGGATGGCGGCGAGCTTGTTGAAGCCGATCAGTACCCAGGCGGAGACGAAGCCGCAGATGATGGCGGCCCAGGGGTCGACGACGGAGCAGCCGGACGTGATGGCCGCGAAGCCGCCGAGGAGGCCGTTGCAGACGTCGACCACGTTCCAGTGGCCCGTCTGGAGCCTCTTCCCGAATAGGGTCGTCAGGGCGGCGGTGCTACCAGCGAGGGTGGTGGTGACGGCGGTCCTGCCGACGGCGGACCACTGGCCGTTGAGCGTTCCAGAGGGACCGTAGGACTTGAGGATGGTGAGGAAGGAACCTGGGTTGAATCCGTACCAGCCGAACCAGAGGAGGAACGAGCCGAGCACCACGAGGGAGGCCGAGTGGCCGCGCAGCGCGACCGAGCGGCCGGCGTGGTCGAAGCGTCCGATACGGGGACCCTCGATGAGGGCGCCCCAGAGCCCGGCGATACCCCCCACCATGTGGACCACTCCGGACCCTGCGAAGTCGATGACCCCGCTCTTGAAAAGAAGGGACTCGCCGACGTTCCGGCCGGCAGCCGCCCAACCATCGCCGGACCAAAACCTATCATATATAGATTAGTATCAGTAATAAGTGACAACCATATATACAGATATCACAAAGTTGTAGCCATCTGATACGATGTCATTTACCAGTGGGAGACGACTGGGTAGACGAAGCCCGTAAGAAAGGAGGAGTAGATGAGGTAGGCGACGAACTGGGTACGCTCGGCAATGGAGCCGGACGTTATGCCTGCGGCGGCGATGGCGAAGGCCCACTGGAAGAGGAAGAAGGAGTAGTCGAAGCCCGGCTGGGGAACCTCTTTGAGCCCGAAGAAATGCTTGCCGATGAACCCGTTGGACGGTGTGCCGAAAGCGAAGGCGAACCCGAACAGGTAGTAGAAGATCCCGCCCGCGGCCGCGTCGAGAACGTTGGTGAGCATTATGTTCATGGTGTTCTTGGCGCGGACGGAGCCCGCGCAGAGCATGGCGAAGCCCAGCTGCATGGCGAACACGAGGTACGCCGAGAACAGCAGGTACGTCGAGTCCACGGCGAAGGCCGTGTCCGCGAACTGGTTGCAGATGTACGCCGCCGCATCCGACGAGTTGGCGCCGCCGCCGAGGAGCGGCGCCAGATCTGTGGAGCACGACATGGCCGCGTCTCGCCGGGAAGAACGACGGAGTGGGATGAGAGTGGGAGGGGAGCGGGGGGCGAGGCGCTGTAGCTGCTGTGAAAATGGGAGTTGGATTCGACGCCGAGGGTTGAAATTTTATAGGCCGCACGGAGGAGGAACGCGACAGGGCAAAAAAGGCAAAGCGGTGTGATGCGCCCGAGGTCCAATTTCAGGTTAACATTTTTTCTTAACATAATATATATATATATATATATAATCTTTAAAATAATTAATAAAATTATTAATTCTTTCTGAGATCAAGAATTCCTTGTTAAAAAAATATTATAGTTTCTTTGGATTCTAAAAGTCAACTAACTCTTAGGTTCAATAGTAACAATAATAGATTTTTATGTTCTAATAAAGTGGGAAAAATCACAATATCAATTTCACATATGGAGAAGTTAAATGCTTGCACAATTTAGATTAGTTAAGATTTAATGAACTTTTGGATATAAGAAATTATATCAAACAAAATTATAGGAGAAAAAAAACAATGGCATTTCCAATTCCCTCTTATGTTATATCATGTAGCATGTTATCATGGGGTTCACATTGTCATTTTTTATGGTTAGATGATTTCTTTATATTTTTATTTATCTAGAAGGGAAAAATGAATTGATGTACCGGGTCAAAAGGCAAGGGATCTCCATGGAATCTGATGGGGCAATAAACTTGTGAGAGTTGTAATGTGTTTATGAAAACAATTAATAGCCCTAAGGTAAACAAATAAAAGGGAAATTAATTATTAATTTTTGCATCTTTTTTGTCAGAGAGAGAAAGGAATCTAGCGAAGGAGACTTCGTCATGTTCTGTTTTGATTCGTCCGAAGTCGTCGGCCGGTGACGAGCGATTCCGTGCATCCACGAACCTTTTTTTTTATTTTTTTTCGTTTAATTGTCTGTCATTAGATGAATCCACGAAGATGTTCCTGTATTTTACATTTTCTTTGTTCCAAATGTAAATGTTCCATGTTAAATAAATACTTCACACTTTTATTTTGTTTTTCGCTTACATTATACACTCCTATTTGTTTTTTTATTAGAAACATACGAAAGTAAAAAAAAAAAACACTATCTACATATTAGAGATTCATCCACGAAGTCAACTAATTCGTTAGATCATCCTGCGTCGCTCATAATGATAAGAATTTAATTTTTTTATTCACGTGTATTCGAACTTAAGAGATGCAATAGTAGTTGGTAATATTTTTTTAATGTGTAAACTTTCATAAGCGTTAATAAAATGTTGATAAGTCTCATGAAAAGGAAGGACATCATTGCATGTTCATTGTTTTTGTAATTAAAACCCACCATTTTTTGTGATATTTAAATGGTCATCTTTCCACTTGCAATTTATCATGCGTGGCATCTGACTCTATTCTTACATCACCCATATAAAAAGTAGGGGAATTTGTAATATTTCGATATATTCTATTTGCCTTTTTTTTCGTAGCATTATTTATTGTGAATATAGAAGTTAAAGTTACTCTTAATTAATTCATAAATCAAGTTGTGCTACTCTGTCACAACCTTATTTCTTTTATCTTTTTTTTTGGCTCAAGGATTTGTATATTTATAAATATATTAATTACTTGCGATGCATGTCTTTATATATATATATATATATAGACTTATAAGCCAAACAAATATGTCTGGAAAGAAAGATAAAGTTAATATAAAAAAACAAATTAGGATCATTGGAACACAAATTAGCGAGCAACATTCCGGAAAATATTCAAAAGTTGGCATTAAGATCTTGAAATAAGACCAATGTATTGTTTTTGCTAGTTAATTAGCAATTAATAAATTAGCACAGTTTACTTGATTAAAAGCTCGAATGGATCACGAATTTACACATAAGGATTCATGCTACCATCACGAGACAATTTTATATTAACATATAACATTATATATGTAGGGGTTTAATTGTTGGATTTCCTCTTGCTTGACGCAACGCAAGTGTTATATTTTAGTCCTAGAAAATTGATAATTAGGTATTTGTAACTGTCTTTTTCAAGACATAAAATGAACCAAAGTGAATATCCATCCTTCTTCTTCTTCTTCTTCTTTGGTGCAAGAGTATCTATGAATTAATCTAATATCTTCTTGTTTATAGGGAGGACGTATTAAAAAAACAACAACCAGCTTTCCAAGGCCTGCTGTCATGCATGTTGTAATCATTCAAATCCTTTTTGCATGGTGAATTGGTGATGCATCGATCGCGTAGATAGATACTCGATAGATACTTATTTTAGATTGCATCATGATGGGATAAGTTAATATTACTTTGATGATCCTAACTGGATGTAGCAAGATGATCCTCCAAAGGTCAAACAAATTCAAGTTGCGGATCGAGAGATATAATATATACGCGTTTACATCGCTTTCTGCATTATCAACTATCAGCATTTCTTGTGCTGGTAGTTAATTAACTTTTTTTTTGTTTATCACAATTAATGAAGATGGTAATTAATTAATGAATTGATTAAGCAATGTTGTATTCCAAATAAATGCACATCTGTTCTGTTAATAATGTCTTGAATCTGAACCCAGTTGATCCCCTTACATAGTCAGGCGCTTCAGCAGAATTTCCCTACGGTGGTCTCGTTTCAGCAAAATTTTTAGGGGTATTCTGTTTGTGATTCGGATTTGATTTATTTTCTTATCACGAGATAGGTGTCCTATTTTTAGGAGATTTATTTAGAGTCTCAGTCTGTATATAATTCCTATCATCTGTTAAAGAGAGTGTCTATATAAACTCCCTAGGGGTCTAAACAAAGACCCATCCTTGTAATCATCGTTATTTCATAACAAAAAACCGTCGTCATTTTCTCCTCTTCACGTTCTTCTATATTTTGTGCGATCCCTCTCTCCCTCTTTTCGTAACAGTATCAAAATCGGTTTATATATAAGAGTAGTTTAGCTCATTTTTTAAAAAAAAGGAAAATTTTTTTTGACAGATTTGTGAAGCTGAAAAAAACAAAAGGGTTTGACTTAAGGTAGGGCTTGCTTGCTGCGCCTACGGAAGCGAAATGCTGCGGCCAATGAGATGTGATCGCAGGGACCTTTGACTTTAGGAAAAGGAAAGCTCAAAATGAGCCTCGAGTTTAATAACATCCAAATGAGAGTTTATAAAATGTCAAGTTTGATGCATGTCTGTCTTGTTCTCGCCTGTCAATTGCTTGCACAAGTTTACAAAATGTTTGAACGACATCCAAATAGTGAAGCGATTATTTAGCTAGTTCAAAAGATGCAATGGGTGGGGGGGAGAGAGAGAGAGAGCATTGAGCTGAATCTAAAATGCTGAGTGAACTTGTATATATTAAATGCAAAACTTTGTGTTTAGCACGAGCAGCATTGGCGTAGCCATTGAAAAGAATCTTGTGGTGCATGCAAACCCCCTAGTCACCATCAGTGGTAGAGGAATCGAAAAGTTCTTCCTTCCCGTAAACGAATGCACAAAATGTATCTTCTCAAAATGCAAGATGGATAAAATAAACAAAATACAAGATAGTACAATTAAGTAGTAGGATCGTACCTCTTTTAAACTATCGTGATTTTTTTATCTAATCCTAAAATATGAACTTAACTTATGATATTCTTATATTTTATTGTATTTTTCACTTTGATCCTTTCGTATGATTTTATTAATTTTTTGTTACATTGCTATTTTTCATTAATGTTAAAAATACAAAAAATAAAAAAAAAATATTTTTTCCAATTTATTATTATATATTAATTCCCTCCCTTCTATAGAAGTTTTTTATTTTTTTAATATTAAAAATGAAAAGAATTTGTGAAAGGGTACTTTAATCTTTTCATAAATAAGATTTATTTAATGACTCAACATGCATGATCGATGTTGAGGTGTCATCAATCGTAAAACATGGTTTCGTAGAAAAAGAAATGAACATAGCATATATAAGATTAACATAACACATCAACTGAAATTAATCTAAACAATAAAAATAGCTAATAATAATTCAATATTTATATAACTATTATATATAAAGTATTTTATGTAATTAAAAAGTTACAGCAACATTCTACAGTCAAGTACCGAGTACGGGATGCTATTATATATTTGGTCTGGCTTCAGCAGCCAGGCAATACTGCACACTTCAAGACCCTTATGAATGTGAAAAGCTCTATCTTGCTATGGAATATGCTTGAGTGTGAGACCATTTGGTCTATTAAAGCTCTATCTTGCTATGGTTCTACTCTAATGAGTTCCTGCATGACAGAATTACGGTGTGTTTGAATCGACGGTTAAGGAGGGATAGGTTAAGTTTAATCGGATCGAGTGGGTTTAAAATGTTTACATCACGTTTGGATATAATTTTTATTAGTTTAAGTAAGGATAGGTTGGACTTCATAAATTTATCATTGGATTTAAAATTTAACCCATCAAATTGATAGTTTTGGAGAGATTATAAATAATTATTCACATCTTACTCTTTTTTTCAATGAAATAAAAAAATTCTTAAGAATAATAAAGACATTTATCAAATTTAGCATTCTCTAACTCATATACTAACCCAACTCATCCTATTAATTTATATCCAAATTATCATAATTTTCATAAACCACACTCAATTTCATCAACTTATACTCCATCATCCTAACCCACCCTCCATCATTAGAAAACCAAAGACACCCTTAGGGTTCATAACTTCATTCCATTTGCCAAGATTTTTAATGATAAATCTTAGAAACATACATTAAAGAGCATATAACTTTAAAAGGGCATTTAGAAAATATTTATAAATCAAACATAACATTGTTTATGGACTTTTTTATAGGCTTATAACACATACTTAATGCATCTATATATAGTGTTCATAAATTTATAATAAGAACTAGTTGTTCTTACATCCTTCAATATAAACTTATCATATGCTAGGGCAAAAAGAGAGGTTACTTTTTTTTCTTACATACCTTTAGATGCCCTATCAGTGACTCTTCGTAATTTTATCTTACATTTTACATTTCTTCCAATCCATGAAAGTCAATTATTTTTCAATCTCTAATTATCGTCTCTTTCTTTTTTCTTCTCATTTTCTTCTACAAGATTTTCTTTGTAGAGAAAAGGTTTGGGTTTCTGTTGAAGTCCTAGGGATAGAAAAGAAATATAATTTTAGATTTATTAAAATATGATAAATTCATTTTAATTAAATTCAGAAATATTTTCTTAAAAAATAGTTTGGATTTTATAAGGACTCCTTTGTCTCTAAACATAAAATTGCGCTTACTTAAAATTAGGCATATTGCAAAATAATCAATATTTAATGATATCATAAAAATCTCGAATTACTTCACGTCTTACATTATTCTCTTCTCAAGATTCAAATTAGCAAAAAAAAAAAAAAAAGGTGCCACAAGAGTAAGTGAGGATTTCTTCGAGTCACCATCCAAATGTGCAAACAGTTGAACTATACGAGTACATCAATATTGAAATTGTCCCCTTATTGCCACTCCAAAAATCTTAATGTCACTTCTATTAAAATTATTTTATCCCTACATTAAATAATTTACAAAATGTTGATAGTCAA